>OX621240.1:26056712-27306712 GCA_951640165.1 Pseudoips prasinana
ATTTTGTGATAAGACAAGCCAGGCTGATTCCGATAATTAACAAAGTCACCTCAAAACTCATCGCATTCAAATATAACATGTATTTTAACATCACTGTGGCTATAAATTAGCAACAGCTTTTCTGTAATGAGCAGGTTTGTGTGATTTTGGTAAGGGTAGATCTTTATTGCTGATTGTGAACAGTCAGGAACATTTATTTTTTAATGTTTATGTTACTGGTATATTAACTGACGACTAAATTCATTTACTAATATTTGTTATACAACGTCCAGTACAATGCACAGGGTTACCCTTGTTTCATCAAAAATAAAGTGCCAAAATAAAATTTAAAATGCTGTTTCTTATTAAAACATCCTATGATCTTTGGACTATCGTAAAGACTATTCTGAAGAAAAATATTTATATTAACGAGTGATTAGTGTATAAGTATAATTTTATATTATAGCAAACGGAAATTAAGGGCCTATAGTGAGCATATGTGCAATATGGCACAGCCAAGTATCATCATGTCAGCCGAATGACGTCCACTGCTGAACTAAGGCCTCCCTGGATTTGTGTCCATCATTTGGAAGGATATGCCGTAATCGCCACGCTTGGCAGACGGTTTGGTGATCGCAGTACGACGGTCATAGTACATACGCATAGAGACGCTGCTGCCCGTTCTCTGGTAGATATTCCCTCGGGACGACTTCTACGCCCCCCACGGGATGGGATGGGGTGGCACAGCATAAATTCAGCCAAGTATGTAGTAATAAAATTAATTCTTTTAAAAATAACAGTGTAGATAAATGAACCAGTAATTTTAATCTTTAAGACTTAACAATTTAAGATTTAATCCAACCCGAAGCGAAGTAAATACTTATAGCTTAACTTTTAGTTTTTGTTCAGGTTAACAAGACTTGATGCCAAGGATTTAATACATACTTTGAGACGATCTTTTGTTCTTATTTCATCTGTTTTTCTTTCATCAGTTCTAAAAACACATAATTTTACGATTATTATCTTACTCGCTATCTCCGTTGGTACAGATATTATTCATTTTAAAAATAAAGTTCTACTGTAAATAAAGGAACTAAAATATTCTTATTTTAAATTTTAGTAGTACTACACTTGTAGGTCTCAACACCCTTTCAATTTTAATTTTTTATGCTGATCGTTACATCTTGTTGAAGAGAAAAAAAAGATTTCTAAAAATATATTGACGTGTTGCGAGATTTTAAAAAATCATGAGGGTCGTTACCAATAGCGAAAGAAATTGAAATTCCATTTAAATGTGATAGAACGCTGGCTCTCGCGACTAAATCAATTTATCCAGGACTGTTTTGTTTGAGTTTGGTTGGAAAAACCTTTTGTTGTTACAAGGAAAAGAAAAAGTATAGAAAGGGTTATATCTAGAACGTTGATTGTTTCAATTGTAGCTTTTGTAGCTCCGTTGCTACGATAGAGTGCTACGAGATTTCGTAGCTCCTAAAAACGAAAATATAAATCCAAAGGCCTCGACATAGCTCGACACTTTGTGAATCGTAGAAGGAAATAAAACAATGAAGTAGTTTCTTAAGCAAGTTTATTCGTTTATCCTGGACGCACTTTATACTTCTATACAATTTAAAAACATCGAAAATATTCTCTATATAGCGTTACTGCGACGGGTGCCAAATAAAATAGTAATTTTTAATATAGTAACTATATTTATGCAATCTATATCAATACTCATGTTACTTATTAAATGTAATCTAGTATAAGATGTAGTATAAGTACAATTGGTTTCTTAAAAAGCATGCAATTAATCTTTATGTCAAGAAAATAAAAATAAGATTAAAAGCAAAATCTACCCTCGGTAAAACCGCTAGCACCTTAAAAGACCTTAATAGATAAAAATTTGGAGTCATATAGTTAGAACTGGTTGTGTTCTATTCAAAATCTGTCAAATAATTATATAGTTACGTAGAAAATAAAAACCAACACAGAGAATAACATTTATTTAAATAAAGTACATTTATTTACAGTAATTACGTCACTGGGCCAGCGTTAGATTCGTACTGTACTCTATAACTAGAAGGCTCCAGTAACATTTTATAATTATCAATTGAAGTCGGAAGCCAGGATCCTGTATAGTTATTACAGGGCTTATCGATTTGATGAGTATAGTAGCGTATATACTCCTAGTTGATTCAGGTATTCTGATCTCCTCGCGTCATAAAACGTGATCAAACGCATTTTCCTGACGCAAGTTTTACGTGTGACATATTAGTGAACATAAATATGTCTATTTAAGAAAAGTTATTAGAAAAACTATCTTATGATTTAGTAATGTTTTCATGGCTTTCTGAGGCAAAAATAAATCTGATAATGAAATGAAATGAAAAAGATGGGCCCATGAACGATATTATTGGAATTATAAGTGACTGACGAATACTGCGTTATTTAACGAATGATGGACAATTAATTATTTGTAGAAACCATGTGATAACTATATTACATATAATAAAATCGTAGGAAAGTCAAAACTGTAGATTGAATTTTTTTTTAAAAGGATACTTGTGGCTTGATCTACAATCGATATCGAAGCCAATATAGGGTATAGAATTTTCGTCTGTTTGTCTGTATGTATGTCCGAGCTAAACTCAAAAAAGTACTCCATGGATTTACTTAAAATTTTGCATGAATATTACTAAAAGGTTGGGTCAACATATAGGCTACATATTATCACGCTATCACCTACGGGGGAGGAGCTGTGATAATTTATAAAATTTAACGCGGGTAAAACCGCGGGGCACAGCTAGTTTAAAATAAACATGTGAGTTTCCTAATTAGCTTGCTATCTTTTCAGGGACACAGAAAGTAGTATTATTGCTGAGGGATAATTTTCTATACCATATATACATTTTATAAGTTTTATTTTGTAGATCTATCAAAACTGTCGTATATACGTTATCGTACATCTACTATTTCATTAGGCTACTGTCCATCCGAAAATTGCCTGGAACAGATCGCTTTATTCGGTAATTCCTCATTGTACAACTTGTTTATAAAATATGTCAAAACGAGTAAACTTACAACCAGATATCTCCAGAAACACAGAAGCCAAATACAGACTGATTTGGATATAAGAGTACTCAATCCATCATATCCTAGCGCAGCGTAGAAATGTGTCGTTTATACCTTTAATACGCGCCTGACTTTTAAATCCCTGTAGAAAATATTATTATTTTCTTTTTACGGTACAGTTATAATTTTTGTTTTGTATAATTTTGTGTAAACATACACAAATATATAAGTCGTTTTGTTTTTTAAGAAAATTTATTGATGGATTCTCCTTAGTTACAATGTTATACCCATAAACCATACACCCATTCATGCATAATATGAAGGTGATAATCAATTTACAAGGCAGTAACTCAGTGAATAGAAATTTGATTTTGTCGATGAGCTAATCAGTATTTTTTTATTTTAGATGCGGCTTGTAATCTTAATAATCTTATCGTATTCTTAATAACCTACTCATTATGAAACTAAAACCTTATGGCAATAAGTGGTCTCCCATATACCAAGTGGTCTCCCGCATTCCAATCACGGTACTGCAATCTATATGAACACAAAATCACTTCTGACGCCATAAAATGTGTTTCAAAAAAGTAAGTTACACATCACAAAAAGATGAGCTCTTTAAATAATGTACCTAAATTCCTAGATCAGCCAATGCGTGGTTCAGTCATTTCTTTTTGATCTTCTCTTGTAAGAATCTTTATAACAAAAACAAGGTTTCCACTGCACTTACAGGCTTTGATTGAAACTAATTGAGTTGGTCGTCTCTATCGCTTCTCTGGGAGACTTCAGATCGTTTCATGTCCATTATACGTCAAATCAATCAATTAGGTCATTGCGAGTAGATCGCTCGGATACAATAGAAAAACAACGTCTGAGAACTGAGGTATAAATAAGTCAAGTAGTTATATCGTTATTAAGTTGAAAAGACTAACATGACCAAAGGATTAATTAAGTCATTGGTCTGTGAAAAATTTACTGAACATGGAGTCATGGGTTCTCCAGGTCAGGTTAAAATAATTACTGTAATAATAGCAGTATGAAGTCAGAAAAATGGCTGTGGATAACCCCCCTGCTAAGGAGAATATGTAATTGTTTTCGGCAAAGAACTCCGCATATTGAAAACTTCGCCAAGCGATAACTAATTTTTCTCTAGCTATATATTATTTAACTGAAAAATCATACAAATCTGCAATAAGAGAGCAATTATTGTACAAATTTACGGTAATTAGCCTTTTATAAAATATGTAATATAGGTGCTGGTCAAATCTGGTTGCCGTGAAACAGAGAGTTGAAGTGTGGTACAGGATACACACGTGTACTATTTCTTTTCTTATTACTTCGCCCGCATTCATTATATAATATTACTATTAAAAACCGTAATCATAAAAAATAAAGAATCGTTCATATTCAATTGATTTACTAACGATACTGTAATAAAATATATTTATTTTAACTTTCTATGTGCATCGTTCCAAACTTTCGTACTACTTGTATGTTAAAACATACATTTACGAAGAAAATCTCTTTAAACTAAACATATTGAAAACAAACGTCGGAGTAGTATTTTCTATAAAACTCTGTCAGCAAAAGTATACGTCTTGATAGAAGTTTAAAAAAAAATTGAGACAAGCTTTAAGTGAAATTTAAGAAAACATACAAACGGGAGAAGGTATTAAGACTCCTCCTTGTACCCCATACTAATTAAATAATAACAACACAGAACATAAAAGCACTCAGCTCAAAGTTCACAGTTAAAACTAAATAAGCCTAAGGAATTCCTGGTATTCCATTGAACACTTTGTTGTGTTGCTACAATAATTCGCTTCAGTTGACCTGAAGTAAGACAACTGAAGTAAGTAAATAATATATATATACATGTCGCAGATTCTGACGGATTTAACTCCGAAACATTGTCGGTGTACGCCATCATGCACGTGGTGAAAAGAATCAGTGCGCACACGCGGCGCGGTCGAGCTCTGTTTGCCAACTGTGTCGTGTCGCTAACACACTAATGTCACTTAGACAACTGACAGACGTCAAACGTCACATGCGACAGTGCATAGACAACCTTGACTCGAACTACTGACTCAGTGAGTAGTGTTTTCCAAACGCTAATAGATGGCGTTACTAGTACGTAAACAGTTCTTTAACTTAATTTCTCCGACACGGCCATTCTGACAACCAACGCGCTCTCGCGTTGTTACTCGCTGACATAATCAACATGAATTACAGCTCTTCATTTTGGCAAGGACACAAAGCGTTACAAGCGGCTTTCAATGTTACACAAAGCAAAGCCTAAAGGCTTTCAGCATTTACCACAAAGCGTTAAAGCTTTCATCATTAGTTAGAGGGCGTACCTCACACAATGCAAAGCGTTGAATCTTTCAGCATAAAATGCAACGCACAGCAAAGCGTTGAATCTTTCAGCATAAACTGCATCACACAGCAAAGCGTTGCAGCTTTCAGCATAAACTGCAATACACAGCAAAGCGTTGAAGCTTTCAGCAGAAACTGCATCACACAGCAAAGCGTTACAGCTTTCAGCATAAACGGCAACACACAGCAAAGCGTTGAAGCTTTCACCATAAACTGCAACACGCAGTAAAGCGTTGAAGCTTTCATCATAAACTTCAATACACAGCAAAGCGTTGAAGCTTTCAGCATAAACTGCATCACACAGCAAAGCGTTGCAGCTTTCAGCATACACGGCAACACACAGCAAAGCGTTGAAGCTTTCAGCATAAACTGCAATACACAGCAAAGCGTTGAAGCTTTCAGCATAAACTGCAATACACAGCAAAGCGTTGAAGCTTTCAGCATAAACTGCAACCCACAGCAAAGCGTTACAGCTTTCAGCAAAAGTTCAATTACTCGGCAAAGCGTTACAGCTTTCAGCATTGCACAGAGGCAGCACTTAAAAAACGCTGCAAAACGTTGCAGCTTTCAGCATCAACCTTGGGTCACGACTAATGAGCCCAACCTTACTGCAAAGCGTGATCGCTTTCAGCTGGACATCAGGACAAAGCGATAAGGCTTTCAATCCACCCTTCAATAAGCGTAGTAGCTTTCAGTTTAAATAAAACATTTTATCAATCAGCAATAAACATAAGTCTTTTATCAACACAGGTTTACGTTCAACAAAACAATGTAATTATCGTTCAACCCAAACAATGATCATGATTCAATACAGTAATTCCATCCAAATTACTAATTACACCAAATTAGGATACCAAATTAATCAATACAATTTGTTCCATAATTAAATAAAACTATTCAATATTCATGTAAAGATCACTACTGTAAGCTGAAAATTCTAACCGTTCCTAGTCTCTACATTTTTGTTGTACTCATGGATGTTATTCAACATCAGTGTAAGTATGAAATGCAAGCACAAAGAGAACTAAGACTTAATACTAGAAGGAAAGATTTGGAGGTTCCTTTGCAACCAAGGTTAAATGTCGCGATGCATGGCTGTAGATATCAAGCGGTAAAATTATTTAACTCCCTGCCGGTTGAGCTTAAAACTATCGATAGTCCTAACATATTTAAAAATAAATTAAAAAAGCTTTTGCTGGAAGGGTGCTTTTACTCAGTTGAAGAATTTAAATTTTAAGGTGACTTTGTTAATTATGTTTCGTCGTAGCTATATTCATTATTGTATTTTTTCTTGGTATTATATAAATTCCTTTTATTTTTATTTTGTGTGTCTAGTATGTAAGTCTCGTTAATATTCAAATACGATTGTAAAATTGTGATCTCTGAATAAATTAATAATAATAATAATAATTATGGGTTCTACAGGATCAAGACATTCTGCCAATTCAGGTAAACTAGCTGGATATTTACGCAGTCGTTCATGGCACACATATTGGGCCCGTCCCCCAGATGCTGGTTCCACCCCATAACGCTCACTGGAACACACTTTAGCTACCCTGTAAGGGGCTTTTCTCTATACTCTTACTTACAGTACAATTCAAAACGAGTTTTACTTTGCCTAAGACAGACTTCCAGGATTCATTTTTATAATTTTCGGCCACTGTAAAACAATTTGTCAAGGTGGACATCATTCGCTCCACCCGTCCATTAGCTCGGCTAACACCACTGGCAATCTCATGAAACTCAATGGCTCAATCTCGGCATAAATCCTGAAAGTCTTGACCAGTAAAAGATGTACCTTGATCAGAGAGAATTCGTTTCGGGGTTCTAAATATGTGGACAAAGCTACGTAGTGCCTCGCAAGCAGAGTGTTAAATCTTTGACACACATTAACTGACAAAATTTTGTAAAAGCATCTACGATTACTATCACATACTCCTTAGAGGTCTTGCTACAAGTTCGAAAATTATAGGTAAGTGCGCAATGCAGCGTCACGTACTCAAAGCACGAAGCTTGCGATAGTCAATTGTCACAAGCACGAAGCGCGGAGCTTTCAATACTCAATCGTCACAAGCATAAAGCGCGGAGCTTTCAATGCTCAACCGCCACAAGCACAAAGCGCGGAGCTTCCAATGCTCAACCACCACAAGCACAAAGCGCGAAGCTGCTTTCAATGCTCAACCGTCTCAAGCACAAAGCGCGGAGCTTTCAATGCTCAAGTTTCAGGAACTCTAAGTAGGGTATTTCCCTTGTCACACAATTTATTTCAAATCAACCAGCTTTATTACTCATAATGTAACACATAAATGTGTCTTACAATGAACTCCAATAATCATTTTAAACGTTAGAATTTAACTCAACCATCGGCATTAACTACATTGTTATTTCTGACTACAACTGTCAAATTCAAGTTTTTCGTAACATACATAGATACTTAACGCGTCCACCAGCTATTGGCTGTTCCTTGTATCTATCGTTGTCATAGACCTCTATTATCTTACAAGGATTTGAAAACGTTTCACTTCATTTGTTTATTGTTAGAATAGAATAGAATACTCTTTATTGTACACACTCAAACAGAATAATTACATAGAAGACAAAACAAATAACACAATTTGTTAGGGTTCTTTCCGACAAAAACAACGTCTCCTATTTTAAATGGACGAATTTTAACTTTGGTATTGCCATAACGCACCTTATCAGCATGAGCTAGCCCTTCCATCGTGCATTTTGCTTCACATCTAAGTTCGTAGAGGTTAACCTTACCATATTTTTGGACAAGGGCATTAATTTTGGAGGAGAACTTTTATTACAACCCATCAAAAATGGAAGCGGACTTCTAACTGTACTTCTAACTATGGTACAATTTAGCGCAATTTGGATTTTACCTGAAGCTGCCTTCCAGAACCTACGCTCGTGGTTCTCGGTTATAGTGAAGCAATTAATTAGAATAGTTCGGGAAGCTACGCAACATCCCCCCATCACAAATAACGCAGTGTTTCAAGTCTAAAGTCTTTCACGTGGTCTCTCACCACTGGACTCACAAGAAGGCTCAAGGTCACCCACAGAACGGAGAGGGCCACGCCCGGAGCATTCCCGCGCGACCGAACAAAAACGTCGCAATCCGCAGGCGAAACAAAGCAGCCGACATAAAAATTGTGTCACAAATCAGTAAGTTAGTATTTTGAGTTCAATATACCTAGTTTTTAAGTACAACATTTGTATGCCATGTACAATATGGCAAATGTGTGAAACTTAAATGATGTAAACAATAACACCTGTATTCACCACATTTATACAAATAAAGATATTATGATTGTGATTATGATTGAATTGCCAAACCGAAACGGCAGCGGGCGGGGCACACAGCTCCCAACACCGACGGCCGCTGGATCAGACAGGCTCCCGACCGGGGACCACGCACCGGAAGACGCAGCGCGGGCAGGCCCCCCACAAGGAGGGCCGACCACTGTGGAGATTCCCGGGGGAGGCCTCCGTCAAGTAGACGTCTTTCGGCTAACATAATGATGATGAATTATTACTTGAACAGACACGAATCTCTCCACTTGTCAGTAATTGAGAAACGTCTTCACAGTCGATCAAATCAATACGCCATAGCTTGTACAAGTGTCAAGATTCTGTAATAAACAAACTTCAGCATGGACCTCGCGAGTGATGCGGATGACTTTGTTACTAATAGTCAAGCTCAATCCCGGTTAAGTAAAAACATCTCTACCTATCATAACATCATGAGGCAAAATATGTGAATCTACAATTACAAAAGTCACTTCTCACACACGAGTACTTCGTTGACCTTGACAGGCAGATAAGTAATGGAATCAGGCGTTACTTTGCGGAAATCCATAACAATCAATATACAAAATCAATATGTAGTGTTAATTCCGCTAATTGTCACCAGTACGATACCCAACACGTGTTTCAGTCCTCCACGGACCATTCTCAAGGGCTGCTAACTCGTCGAGTGCTCAAAGGAGACTCCTATTTTGATTGACAGGCAGACTAATACGGGAAAAAGAAAATGTAATGTTCGACCCAATACCTGTCAGGCGCGTGGATATAAAATCTCAAGTACCTGTATGGTTATCAACAAATCATTTACGAATTAGGGAACAATCTGTCTGTTACCAACCACTGTCCACAAGAGCGTGTATGTGACCTAACTTGCCCCTACATCCATAGACTTCGAAATAAACCGTTCAAACTATTTAACCTTCAAAACGCGCATATTGTCACCATAAAAATTAAATATAACAAACGTTGGGCGTATTTTCAACATCTAAAAGTATAAACCACACAAAACAACACGTGTTATGAATTTCACAGATATCAAAAATTTTTCAGTGCAGCATTAGGTCATCAAGTGCCTTTTAAACAATATAATAAAAGTACTTACATGTTTCTTCTCATAAAATAAAGATTCACCAGTCACACTCGACACGAGGCACTTTTACTTCAGAGGTTACTTTAAATTTACTCAAATACAAACTGGTGAATTCTCCCCAATACAGAATCGCTCATGCCGTCGCCTTACTTGCAAAAAGACAGCACGATCAACTTCGCCTCGAAAAGAACAAACCAATTATTTTAACTCCAAGACTCGACCGATAGAAAGGCAGCCTAACTATTAGAGCCTGTACTCTCTTCACTGTTAAATAAAAACTTCTTCCACGTTCACTGATGCACCAAAAACTATTCTTCAACGATAAACACGAACTGGCCGAGAGACTCCGCTTATCGCGAGTAACCACATCGCAACACGAAATCAGTAGGCGTGTTTTAAACAATTCTGAACATACCTGAGTATCCGAGATACCTGCGATAACAACTTCGATTTTGTTACCTTCGCTCCAAGCAGGCTTCAACCAGTTAATCAAGGCAAGCTTGTAAGTCGAGTACTCCACGTATGTAAGTTCTCGCACGGTCACTGCACCATACGGCACCATATCTTGAAAAAGGTCATCAATCTCTCGGTCGCCGCAAACTGTCTTGATACACGCTCCTTTGCTTCGTCTAACGTTTTGCACAACGGGTACGACTTCGAAGTCCATTTGCGAGCTCGACATCGAAGATGTGTCAATGTAACGTATCGAGTTTCGTAATCGGTTCACGAGTTTGCGATACAGCCGTAAATTCACAATCAGCGGGGTTGTATTTTCATCGTAATTTTTCAAATTTCAAACACTATTTTCGCTACGTGGTGGAACCGAATCACGAAAATATTCTTGATTTTGAGTAGCAGGCATTGCGGTAGACACGTAGGATGATTTTGGAATCGATCCCACCGCTGCTGTCGCAGATTCTGACGGATTTAACTCCGAAACATTGTCGGTGTCCGCCATCATGCACGTGGTGAAAAGAATCAGTGCGCACACGCGGCGCGGTCTTGCTCTGTTTGCCAACTGTGTCGTGTCGCTAACACACTAATGTCACTTAGACAACTGACGGACGTCAAACGTCACATGCGACAGTTCATAGACAACCTTGACTCGAACTACTGACTCAGTGAGTAGTGTTTTCCAAACGCTAATAGATGGCGTTACTAGTACGTAAACAGTCCTTTAACTTAATTTCTCCGACATACATATATAATATAAAACCTATATACTACGTCATTAAAAAAGACCGCTCTATGGTTTTCATGCCTTCGGTGTTTCCGCTTCGAGTTCATTCAGCAGACATATTTTTTTATTGATTTATCTGGGAATTTTAGAGTAGGTACTCGTAGAACAAAAAAAGTTGTGACGTGATGATGGATTATTCACTAGCAGTAACAATAAAGGTTTTGTTATAACGGAAGTAAGTAGCTAACATTGTTAAATATTTTAACGGGTAACTCTCGTCGTTAATTTTATGCTGGATTCCGCCAACGTTTCCACCTCCTCAAGATATCATTTCAGTGCGAGGCCGGATGTGACTTCGTGCGGGTCGTATTCGCCTTGAAGATGTTCTCCCGAAGAGGTCGAAGTTGGCGGAATGTCGCCTCGCTACTTACTGTCTGATATGGCTTATGGTTGTCTAACGACTATAACCGGGACCTACCCGAGCTTAACGTGCCCTCCGAAGCATGACGACGTTCAGTAATTAAACTACTTTGGTGGTTAACCATCTATAGATGGACCGCGCGCCTAGGTGTTTAACCCCTCTCACTTACAGGTCGGTGAAAGCAACTTAACTAAAAATCTATTCAGTATACAATTATGCCCGTGTATTGAATGAATAAAATAAGATTTCTATCTTTCTTTCATGTATCCCTACCGCGACAGTGACAGTTTTACATATCAGTAACCTCCCATAGTCGGGGTTCGAACCTCAAAGGTAGTGCCCTCCCTCAAAGGTAGTGACACCCTGAGCCCAGGCTCTATTGTCAAGTGAAGCAGTGAACACTATCTAGAATGTAAACATCATCTACAAAAAAGGCCTAGTCAAATTATTTTAGCAAAAGTATTCTCCATCGATATGGATGGTCTAAATAAATAGGCGCTTTATTAAAATATTTAATCATTTATATTGTAACTCAGTTCAGTGACTTTATGGTCTTAACTAGCGTTGTAACGGATCTTCGCCTCCGCTTCCGTTACTGCGGAAGTTCCGCATAAAATCGTACCTTCGCCTCCGCCTCCGCCTCCGCTGTTTTTTTGCGGAGTTATAATCATATATCTATGTGCCCTGCCCTGCCACTTCAGCTTGGCAATTCTTCGGGTTAAGTAGATTACTTTGGTTCGCCTGCGGACCTCATCATTTCTGATCCAATCTCGCAGGGAAACTCCAAGCATAGCCCTTTCTATTGCTTTTTCGGTGACCTTGTGCCGCCTGATAAGACCCATAGTGAGCGATGACATCTCTGTTCCGTTAGTCATCACTGGCAACACACACTGGTTGAAGACTTTCGACTTGAGACACTGCGGTATTTGGGTCGAGAAGATATTAAGTAGCTTCCCGAACGCTGCCCAGCCGAGTTGGATTCTATGATTTACCTCCTTTTCGAAGTTGGACCTACCTAGTTGGATGATCTGCCCTAGGTAAATAATATAGTTCTCTACAACTTCCAGTGCAGTCTCCAACCTTAAGTAGAGTGGGTGCAACATGGATGTTCGACATCGTTTTCGTCTTATCCATGTTAATTTTAAGACCCACTTGTTGAGAGACTATCCTGAGGCCATTGATAATTGTACCGAGGTCTCCTAGGGTCTCAGCCATTACTACTATATTGTTGGAAAATCGAAGGTGGGTGATTTACTCGCCATTGACATGGATGCCAAATCCTTCCCAGTCCAAAAGCTTGAAGACATCTTCCAATGCAGCGGTGAACAGTTTCCGAGATATAACATCTCCCTGTCTCACACCTCGCTGCAAGTGGATAGGTTCCCAGTTCCGGTCCGGGAGTCGCACTGACATAGTGGCGTTTTCATTTAAACACTTTAACACCTCGATATACCGGTAGTCGATTTGGCATTTTTGGAGAGACCTCAGTACGGCCCAGGTTCTGATCGAATCAAAGACTTTTTCATAGTCCACCAACACTAAGCATAATGGCTGGTTATACTCTTCGGTCTTATTTATGTGTCTATGGCACTAAAGCTTTTATGGAATCCGGTTTGTTCGGGAGGCTGGAAGTCGTCAAACCTGCGTGCGAGACGATTCGTATTGACTCTCGGAAACAACTTGTAAACATGGCTCAGCATTGTGGTGGGTCTGTAATTCTTCAAGAAGGTTTTTTCGCCTTTTTTGAAGAAGAGTACCGCCACACCTCTGTGCCATACTTGTGGCGTTTGACCTTCTAGTCTGACGGAGTTCAATAACTTCTGAAGGGCCCGTAGAAGAGCTAGAAGCTGTAACTTGCTGTAACTCCATCATCACTAGGCGCCTTGTTGTTCTTAAGCTGTTTGAGAGGGATTCTTATCTCGCACATGCTGACGTCCGGGATGTCTTCGGTGAAGTGACGATAGATCTGAGGCACAACTATCGACAGGTGACTGGGTTCTCGTATACAGCTGTCCATAGAACCTCTCTATCTCTCCCAGCAACTCAGGTCTAGACGTGACGATTCTGCCATCCTCAGTCTTCAGCTTCGTCAGTTGGCTCTGTTCAATAGACAGTTCTCTTGCTAATACTTTAGAGCCTTTGTTCCACTCGACGGCTTCTTAATACATTTTGTATTAATTGGGCTCGTGTCGCGAGTCAAAGACTGTCTAGATCTGTCTGTTGAGCTGCCGGTATCTGGTAGCATCATCAGAGGATGTCAAAACCATTTTCCGTCCTTCTTCCTTTAGCTGCAGGGTGTAGTCAGAGATCTTTTTGGTTCTATTTGTACGGCGGGCCTTAAAGCCCCAGCCGCATGGACAGCTTCTACGAACCTGTCGTGGTATGACTCCACTCGGTTTTGCAGTTTGAGCTGAAAGGGTTCCGCGTTTTCGACGTGGATGGGTAAAGGTCGGAGCATAGACTTTATCAGTCGGGGGACCTCTAGAGCTTGACATTAAGGTTCAATGAGCCCCGCCTGTGATCGCTCCCGCTTTTAACCGTATTGATCACAAAGATAGTAATTGAACATCTGTTTTATGGTCGACAAAATAAAGTCTATCTCGTTTTTTGTTTTACCTTACACAGGTCCATTTGCGGTTATCCGGCTTCTTGAAAAAGGAAAAGTGGGGCAATTTCAATTTGATTTCATAGAGAAGGAGGGACTCTTTATGATGATAAAGAGTCCCTCCTTCTCTATGAAGTCAAATTGAAATTGCCCCACTTTCAGCTCATTCTTCATTTATTGAGATTTAAAAAATATTAATATTACTCATAAAATACTATTCTTTTACATCCACTTTCACCTTCGCATTCGCATCCGTTAACCTCCGCATCCGCGGAGGTGAAATCCGTCACCTTCGCATCCGCCTCCGCCTCCGCTAAGAGGCCTCCGTTACAACCCTAGTCTTAACAATAACATTCCATACACAATGTCATTGGGACTTGACTCTATAACTTAAATCTATGAGTAAAATATCAAAAATTTGTTAAGGTTCAGGCTAAAGGAAAATGTACCAACATAGGTACATAGAGAGGGGTAGGCAGACCTCTTTCGCATCGTTTACTGTCATTATATGCATGCTCGCCAGTTTAAAGTAAAGGAAAACGTGTTTACATTAAAAACGTCAAAAACCGTATACAAACACTGCGACATTCAAACGGCTTTGAACTCAATTTTGGGGACCAAGAAAGTTATTTCCTTAAAAGCTGACAGGGAATAGTAGAGTGGGCTTGATTTAGTTTCCTCCCAATACAACGAAAATAAAAATCCACTTTTGAACCCGAGACATTTAAAAATATGTTGTAACTTTGAAGGCAGTTTATGTCAATGTATCTGTCTTAACGGAATGGTAGTTCCGAATAGATGGATCCTATTGAAAGCTTTTAAACTGAAATTATTATTTTTTTATCTCTGTATCATGAAAGTCTTTTTTTCGTCAAATAAGATCAACTTAAACTCTGTTCAGTTGTTTTTGGTGAAATTTCCACAATTTCGTTCTCAATGTAGTTAAACGCTTAAACTGAATTTAGAGTGAACTCATATAATTTTAGCGCTATGAGTTATAATTGTAAAATTGGCTCTAAAAGTGTTTTACAAACAAAAAATAACTTACTTATGGTGTTCATATTTTTCCTGGATGCGGGAATCACAAGACCGGCCATTGTGGAGATCCTTGGGGGAGGCCTTTGTCCAGCAGTAGACGTCTTGGTCCTTTTGATGATTATTTTTTAATATATAAGACAACACCCGCACTAGGGAACCTAATCCCTGGGTCGCGGAGTACTTTCCGAACATATAATAGACGGACATAAATTACATCCAGACTCAGAACAACTATTTATAGGTCACACAAATAGCTATAGTTGTAGTGGCGAGGCGAATTAGAGACGAGTTTTATTGCACATCTAAGTAAAATATGATTATTTTTATTTTTTGACATATACAACTATAATAATAGGATCAACCTGTGTCGTGAGGTTCAGTCTCTTCCCAAAATTACAATAGAAACAACCGTACCTACACTAAATAATTCGTAAGAATGTTGTTACAAGTATTTATGTTATATGATAGAACACTAATTTATGTATGTATGTCAAACAAAATGATATGTAGTAAGTATATACATATGTAGAAACGTTAAAAAAAATCCTATTATTTATTAATGGCTCTCTTAATATATATTTTAAATGACAAATTCAAGCAAGTTTTCAGTTTCAGCATAGTTTTTAGGTTCCAACCATTTCAAAATAATGTTTTTACATTGGAATTTGGTCAAATTAGGCACGCTATTGTCTCTCATGTAGAGTTTTGTGTATAGGTATGGACCAATAAAGTTGAATGATCGATGTGGAACCAATTGTTTTAAAACTCTGCCATATACTTGGCTGTTTTATTAACTTTCGAACGACTTAAATATTTTTATCATTTTCTATCTATATAACTATTATTCCAAATATGATTAGCTATTTAAAAGTTATGTTCGACTTCTAGTACCTATTTCGAGTTAATGATGGTGAAATTTATATACCTATGGTTTAACATAAATAGTGGACGTAACATAACGAGATTAATTTGCCCATGGAACTGAACTAAAGGAACTAAACATCAACTTGCAAAATACACAACAAAAATATTAACATCACATACAAGAACTACGAGCAGCACATGCATATTGCATGAGTTAAAAAATAAAACGTGTGTGTGCAATTTTCACACGACAAAATCCATAATATAATTTATAAAGTTTAACGCGGGGTACAGCTAGTAAGTAACACATATTATTCATGTTTTTTTCAAGTACAGACGCCAGCACATCAAGCTACCCCAATCTGTCAAATTACAGAATTAACTTAATCATAGGTCCGCAGCTACGTTACTTGATTCTCTTTGAAATATACGATCCCTGTAAAGTTTATGTCCCGTCAACATTGTTGGCTCAACTATTTCAAATAAGGAATGTTATAGTTAGCCACATTACCTAAATAGATTTGAACGCTAATCACAAGTCCCCAAGAAAAAAGCATGGAAATGGGAAAAATATTTATTTGCTATTATATATTAATTGGAATCTTTAAGAGTAGGTAAGTGAAAATACCTTTGTTTCATCGGAAACCACAGAGTGGTACAGACGCCAGCACATCAAGCTACTCCAGTCTGTCAATTTTCCCCAAATGAAAAAAAACCTTATGCTTATGTGATAAAGTTGAAAATCTATAAAAAAAAATTGACAGATTAGGGTAACAGATTGTTCTGGCGTCTGTAAACTCGATGTTTTCACTTTGAACAAATGACACAAGAGGCAAAAACAAAAATGATTGTTCAATTTAACGCTGTGTTAAATAATTACCCAACAATAATTACCCAATACAAAACAAAATGACGTTTGACGTAGTCACATCTATCAATATAATTATTATTTAAAAATACAATTATCTATTATTTTTATCCAAATCATCTTATCAGCCAAAAGACGTCCGCAGCTGAACAATGGCCTCACCCTAGATGTCCATAATTGCTGGTCTCGCGCTATCCGCATCCAGCGGTTTCCAGCGACCCCCACAAATAATCAGTCCATCTTGTATTGGTCCGTCTTGTTGTGGCCTGCCCGCGCTGCGTCTTCTGGTTCGTGGTCCCCACTCGCGACACGCCACAGACCCTTTCAGCCCCAACGGCCGGCAGTTTTACGGGCTCTGTGCCACTACAGCTTTACAATTATTCGGGCTATGTCGGTGACTTTGGTTCGCCTGCGGATTACGACATTTCTGATTCGATCTCGAAGGGAAACTGCGAGCATAACCCTCTCCTCTGCTCTTTGGGTGACCTTTAGCCTTCTAATGAGCCCCATAGTGAGCGACCATGTCTCTTTTCCGTAAGTCATCACTGGCACAATGATGGAACACTTTGGACTTGAGACTCTGCGGTATTTTGGATGAAAAAATGTTACGTAGGTATGGCTTTTTGTTTCATCAAGTTTGCTTAGTTTGCAAAATCTCAATATACTTATAAAATAGAAATTGGGTCATTGCCAGTCTTACGGTTTACTAAGCTTTATAACATGACCCTATTTCCAAGATCCAACACATAGAGACCCTCATTCTAGACTTACTTGAATGAATTATGGACAAGCACGGACAAGTGGTCGGTCTATAAGGGCCAATTTCACAAAGTGACGTAACTATTAAACCCAGCCTAAGTGGCAACCCAACCAAAATAAATAGACAAATGTTACAGTAGGTAGTCTATTACCTGTCACTACCTATACCACCTCATTTGATCAAGTAAGATTAATGCCACACAACTATTCTTTCTGGAATAGTTTCGTCGTTTTGGCGGATGAAGTGAAAACAAATATTATTTCTATAATATTTTTATTAATCATTCAGACATTTTTTTTCGATTCAGACAATTTTTGAATACTTTAAGTTGGGTTCGCCTTCAGTGTTCATACATCCCACGTACGTGCAGGCTCTGGAATGAAAAACCTGCGGTATTTCCCCAGCGCTAAGACATGTCCTTCTTTAAGACTTAAAAAAAAAAAGCAATAGAATACGAAAAAAGCAAGCCCGGAGTTTCTTTGTGGCTTTCTTCTCCGGGTCATCCATCTAGGTAGCTAGAGAAAGCTGCAGGTTAGCTAGGGTAGGTACCTCGGCGGCGAGAACCGCGTTGGCCCCTTAACACTCAGGGATCACGTGCAAGTGATCACACCCTCATTTAGAATTCTTATATTTTTATTATATATCTTCATGATATAGAATTAAAATATAAGAATTCTATGCTATTCGTAGCATAACAATGATTTGGTAAACTAAAACATATAAATAGATATGTTCAATATAAAGTGAGAATTGTGAAAAATTGTTTTAATCTTGTTGACGAATTCATGTCTCAATGATACCAATTATGAATCGATTCTGTAGCACCAATAAGAATGATTTCGTTATTTAAAGAGAAAGAAGAAGATAACATGATATTCACAAAATTGCATAGACAACACAAATGAAAACAAACATAACACAAGGAGAAACAAAATAAAAATATCCGTATTTTATTATACGTGCAACAACGAAATGGCTTTATCTCAGCATTTGGATCACGATATTTCACTACTGTAGCGCTTATAATTCCAATGATACCGGATAATTCTCACGAACCTTACGTATAATATACACACGTCGAGGTGCGCCGTTGCCAGCAAGACAATCGTCTCGCCAGTTCATGTCAACTATTTGTGTCACCTATAAATAGTTGTACAAAGTCTGGGTCTACTTTGTGTCCGTCAATTATATGTTTTTAAAGTGCCCACAGGGACTCATTTCTCTAATGCGGACGTTGTCTTTTTAATAATAAAAGAAAAATAATTGAAGTGTCTCACTAATTAATTATGGAAATCAAACAAAAATTAAAAACAATTAATCAGAATAATAACATAATAATTTTATAATGGATGAATGGTAGTTAAACTTAACTACAAGGCGTTGTATATAACTAATTATTGTAGACCCATTTATTACATTAGACAGTATGGGCATTTTGATTTCATCGAAGGACACACAAAGGGCCATAAATCCCAATGAAACAGACCAACCGAGGCCATTATAGTGACACCCAAAGTGAATACTAACTAGGTAAGAAGTACTGCGGAAATTACAAGTATCGGAAAACAATATTAGCCGTCCAATTATTACCGTACCTTTCTACTCGTAATAGTCAGAACCGAAGATAATGTAATTACTCGACTGCCTCATTGGTCCAGTAAATAATGAGGTGGATTAGAATCCCCGGTCCAGCTAAGAAAGTTTTTTCGGGTAGTAAAATGTTTAGTAGCAGTTTGGAGTCAGAAGGTTAGCGGTGTCACAACACCGTGCCTCAGAGAGTACATTAAGGGCCTTATTGAGATTTACTATTCCATGTAATGCAACTTTATATGGGTTAGGGGGCAAGTGGTCCCAGTTCAAATTTCGGACCAGGAAGCACTTCTACCTTTTCTAATTTGGTAATAAGCTACTGGGCCCAAGTAAGTTTAACTATTGGGACCATTTCTGTTCTGACTATTCTTTAAGGGTTAACTGGTCCCGCCTTTGTCCAGCAGTAGACGTCTTTCGGTTGATATGATGATAACTGGCCCCAATAAAGTATTACTGGCTTTAGAAAAGGGAAATAACACATAAGGGAAGGTTAATTGGTCTCATTCGTTTAATGTGACTGCAGGATTGGCGCTATGGTTAAGACGCATGGTGGCCTTGTGGGTTCGATCTTTTCAAAGGTCAAGTATGTGTCTCATTCATATATTTGTAACCTTTCTCACGAGTAAACAGGTATTAATGTATGGATGTTTGTTACTACACGTTGCCTCTTACAACACCCACGGGATGGTACGGGATAGTCTTGTTTTTCTTTTTAGGCAAGAAACGTGTTCCAATGTATAATGTAGTAAATCATAATTTCTACGGTACTCGTTTTCCAAATGAATAATATACAAGTTTAGTTGAAAATGATAGAACCCAATGATACATATTCATTGGGTAATTAAACAAAGAACAAAAAGGTACCCATCACAGTGCCAATTATGCGCAGCCGTGACGTAACCTTAATCTCGGGATTAATCCTGGGGACGACATTAAAGCTTAGATGACAATAGCCACAGATCCCTTTCTGTCAAAATGAGCGTCCCCAGGTGTGCGCTGTCACTATGAAACGTTTTTATCGGCGTAATACGACTTCACGGAGCTGATTTAAAAGGCGCCTTGATTGGATCCTTAGAAGAAAGGCAAACTTCAATTTAAACAGATTTTCTTTCTACTGTTTCGCAAAGAAAAAGTTCTTATTAATCCTAGGACACTTTCGTTGTCATTTCTTGTGACCCCTGATGACGGTAGATTAGGAAAACACTTGCAAAAAATCACTAACACAATTATTTATTAGTTTGGTACAAACTAATAAATAAGCATTTTGATTGGATGTTTGGAATACCCTGCCAAACCACACGAGTCTGACAAATAAAAGGATTGTCTGACATTGAAGGGAATAATTGGCTAGAAAGAGTGTATTTTCTAAGTTTCTATTGTTTAAATTAATATTAGATATGGATCCCCTGTTCTATAATATACAATCAAAATATTTGGTGTACGAATTTAACACTTGAGAGACACTTATTTTTCTCCAAAAACTTCGTATAATAAATACCTAAGGTACTGGTAAGGTAACCAATAGAATCCATAGACACCTTCAAACAATATTAAATTGAAAATCCGCAGCGTTTTCGGTCCTTCGGTTTAGGACCTACGAGCGATAGATATACAGCTACAGACCAATAGGCTACAAAACTCATAACACGACACTGTTTGTGCAGGAGGTTAGGTAAGGTTAGGTGTGTGCTGACAATACGAAACTACACTACTCTTTAGAATATTCACAAAAACATTGTGACATATCAATTTATGTGACATATAAATTAATGACAGATACTTAATGGTACTCATGATAACATAAGTATTACGTATAGAAATTTTTCTTAATTGAAGCAGGTAAAGGTACCGATGAAATGATTTCTCTGGACCTCAATCGGACGATCTCGTCCGATACAACTACACAAAACGTCCGTAAAACAACCAAATCTGTCATTTATTTATTTATTTCTCTCCTTAACACCTATCATTACAGGTCTTGACCTAATGCGACAGTGTTGGTATTAAAATTATGAACAACTTATTGAACTATTTTTTTTTTTACCTAATTATTCATGCAACTAACTACCTTTAATAGGATCCTTACGAACCAATATTCAATAGTCATATCAACCAATGTCAGAAACCCATAGTTGAGGTTCTGACCCCAGGGGGGTGCAGGGTGCCCTCTTGGTTATATTTGGCTAGAGCCCACGCTCGCGTCTATTGTCCGGTGAAGCAGTGAAAACTTCATAGGCTAACTGTACACATCATGTCTAGCAAAAGGGACAAAAACACGCAATCATAAAATTATTCGTTACAGTGCGTAGTACCTACCTACAATTATGCTTCCATAGCTAAATTGTA
Organism: Pseudoips prasinana; assembly: GCA_951640165.1. Lineage (NCBI taxonomy): Eukaryota > Metazoa > Arthropoda > Insecta > Lepidoptera > Nolidae > Pseudoips > Pseudoips prasinana. The sequence continues at coordinate 26,078,211 of OX621240.1, forward strand.
GGTAGGTACTACGCAGGTAAATTATTCGTTACAGAATAATTTACTAATAAAATATACGAAATATATACACGAATAAAATAGTACTAAATTCAATATTTACTTTGCGAACATTATATTTATTACAGGTTGTTACATACATAGCAATATGATAGTCAATTCCATGTGCGACCAATATGCATACAAAACATCTCAAAGTCTATTTGTATAGAGAACAAAGTCAATATGTAGAGTAGTATGTATTTTTTTTTTTTTTTTATTTATTTATTTATATATTTATACATTATATGGTATGGTATGTACTATAATTAGTGCAGCTGGTGCTTAAAAAAGGAAAACCTGAGCTATAAGCACCAGCACCTTCCAATTTAATTACTAAATGTATTATATACAAAAATTAAATTAATTAGGTTAAATGTCTCGCTTTATTTACATGAGTGGGAGCTTGAGTGTGTGTGGATAGGTGAGTGTGTTATACCTTACCCTAAAAGGATATATGATGACATGCTAATATTACTTGTACACGTGTAAGCGGCCAGCAACAGGCCGATTCCGCTGACACCACGACCTCGATACCATTAACTGGAAATGCTGCGATGGGGGAAACGCTGACTACGCACCACGAGGCAACGACAGGCTACGTGACTGAAGACGGCGTCACTTCGTATCAAGCATCGATCGGGTCGACACTTAGTTAATAATTCTAATTTTAATTTTATTTTATTGTAATTTCTATCTTGAAATAAAGTAGTGTTAAAGTAATTCGGTTTTTTTTGAGACATTCTCCCGTGGGATACGTATGTGGCGCAGTCGGTACTAGGCCCGGGTCACGCGCATCACGGGAACAGCAACCCAAAAATCGTGTTGCTTCGCGATCGCGTCGATAGACTTTCAACGTCGAGCCGGGAACTTCGAACGAGACCACGCGGAGAGGAATCCAGACATCGATACCACTCGGAAGAAGCTGAATATGGTCATGTAAGTACGCTGATTTTTACAGTGTTTGCCTACCTATTTCCTTTCTAAGTTTTTGTAATTTTATTTCACCAAGATTTTCCACCCGAGAAACTCTAGTGTCCCTAGGTTAGTTACTAGTAGTAGGGATAGGGTTTTTGATTCAAATAGAGATATATCTAATTTAGATCGTTTTAGAAATATGGCTGACTTCGAAAATATCTACAAAGCATTACGTTTAGTTCCCGAATTTGATGGGAACCCCCACGTACTTACTAGATTCATTAGGTTATGCGACCAGTTATGCGCAGAATACGCAACTTCGGAGCTTAACAAGTTAGCCCTTATCAATGGTATTTTAAATAAGGTCGTAGGACAGGCGGCGCGGTTCATTAATTCGACCGGCATATCGGGCGAATGGACGGATATCCGTAATTTTATTATCAATAATTTTTCCGATCAAAGAGATGAAACTGCCCTCTACAATGACTTGGCTCTTCTGACGCAGGGATCCAGCACCCCTCAAGAGTTTTATGAACGCTGTCAGAACCTATTTAGCACCATCATGACGTATGTATCATTGCATGATAAGGTGCAGACTACTATAGATTCGAAACGTACCCTTTATCAAAAACTAACCTTACAGGCTTATTTACGGGGGCTTAAAGACCCTCTAGGGTATCGCATCAGGTGTATGCGCCCTGATTCGATAGAGAAAGCCCTTGAGTTCGTACACGAGGAAACTAATACTATATATTTACAAAATAGGAATACACAATTTACGGATAGGAAACCCCAATTTCAGGTACCAAATAACTTTGACCGTAATTATAAAATGCCTAATCAGTCTTTTGCTGTGCCCATGCCACCACCTAGATTGTTAAATTTTAACGCGCCAGGGCCTTCTCACGCCCCAATACTGCTTAGATCCCAACAACCCCAGCATCAACACATGCCTCCTATGAATGCGCCGCGTTTTCCATCGCGCACTCAGCAAATGTTTAGTGCACCGGTGCCTGGGTACAACCCACGAAGTGGTGTCTTTAAAATGCCTCATAGAGAACAAGTTCAAATTTACAATGGTCCCAAACCTATGAGTGGCATTAGCCATGCCGCTACTAGACCAACACCAGTCGGGCAATGGAACTGGGCTAGGCAAGGCAACCCTCCGCCTAGCAACTATTTTAAAACGCGAGATGTTAATCTTAACGAGTGCTTTAGTTATGACCAATTGTACTACCCTGACTATAACGACTATAACGATACTAGCTATAATAACTATGACGAAAGTATTACTGAGTACTATGACCCTAACGGTCAATATCAAGATCAAGAAGCTTCTTACTGTACAGATGTTACTAATGACTATGACAACCGTACATCCGAGATTGAGCCGCAACCCCAGCCCTCTACTAGTGAGGATTTTCCGAAAGCTACAATTTCAAAAAGATCAAGGTAGAAATTAACCTCCAAACTCAAAGGCAACTACCCTATATACGTATATTGAACCCTCCATTAAATTTCCTAATAGATACAGGAGCAAACCAATCGTTTATCAGCCCAGAAGCAGTAGAAAATTATTTTTCGCACATTCCTTTAAACTATGATCCGTTTGAGGTAACCAATGTACATGCCACCAGCAGAAATGACTACTCTATTAATTTACCTTGTTTTAAAGAATTTAATGATCCGGAAGATATAAAACTTTTCATTTACAAATTTCATAATCACTTTGATGGGTTAGTAGGCATGGATTTACTTACCAAATGGGGAGCAAAGCTAGACTTGAAAGAGCTCACTGTTGCCACTAAATTTGCTATAAATCCTATTCAAATATTTAATTCACGAAATTTAAATCTTTATGAGGAAATCATACCGGCCCATACCTCTAAACTAATGAAATTGCCTATTAACGCCCCGGATGGCGAAGTTTTAATTGAAAACCAGACAATTTGTAATTGTACGATTATTGATTGCATTACTAACGTGTCCAATAGCCGCGGCATAGTCGAGGTGGTTAATTCAACCAATAATGATATTGTATTTTCGCTAGACCGCGCTACGCAAGCGGCTGTGTTCAATGTTGAGTTCATGAGCACTAAACAAATGGCGCCACGCGCTAAAGATGTAATTTCCCAGTTGCGCACTGATCATTTAAATACTGAAGAACGTGCAAATTTAATTACTCTTTGTTCAAAATATTCAGACGTATTTTATATTGAAGGCGAAGCATTATCCTTTAATAATAAAATCAAACATAATATTAGGACAACAGATGAAATTCCGATTTTTACTAAAAGCTACCGCTACCCTTTTGTTCATCGCGAGGAAGTCAGTAATCAGATAGAAAAAATGCTAGCACAGGGTATCATACGGCCATCGGAGTCCGCATGGAGCTCGCCTATTTGGGTTGTCCCAAAGAAAGCCGATGCTTCGGGGAAGAAAAAGTGGCGATTAGTTGTAGACTTTAGAAAACTTAATGACAAGACCATTGATGACAAATACCCCATCCCAAACATAACAGATGTTCTTGATAAATTAGGCAAGTGTCAGTATTTTACCACCCTTGATCTCGCCTCAGGATTCTATCAGGTAGAAATGAACCCGGAAGACATACCTAAGACAGCTTTTAACGTAGAGCATGGACACTTCGAATTTTTAAGAATGCCAATGGGCCTGAAGAACTCGCCCTCAACCTTTCAGCGAGTTATGGATAATGTTCTCAAGGGACTCCAAAATAAGATTTGTCTGGTGTATCTCGATGACATTATCGTATTTAGCACTTCCCTTCAGGAGCACATGACTAACCTCGAAACGGTTTTTCAAAGACTGCGTGAGTCTAACTTCAAAATCCAGTTAGACAAGTCCGAATTTTTAAAAAATGAAACTGCATACTTAGGCCACATTATAAGCAGTGAGGGAATAAAACCTAATCCCGACAAACTCACGGCAATTCAAAATTACCCAATACCCAAAACTCCGAAGGAGATAAAGCAATTTTTGGGGCTCCTTGGTTACTACCGAAAGTTTATCCCAGATTTCGCCCGCGTCACCAAACCCATGACACTTTGCCTAAAGAAAGGAAAGAAAGTCACATTGAATACGGATTACGTTAAATGTTTTGAGAAATGTAAGACTCTTTTGACTAACGACCCGATATTGCAGTACCCAGATTTTACCAAGGAATTCATATTAACAACTGATTCCTCTAACTTCGCACTAGGCGCTGTCCTCTCTCAGGGAGCTATTGGATCTGACAAACCAATAGCTTATGCGTCTCGTACCTTGAACGAGAGTGAGATCAACTATAGTACAATCGAAAGGGAATTGCTTGCTATAGTCTGGGCAACCAAATATTTTCGACCATATCTATTTGGACGAAAGTTCAAAATTGTTACAGATCATAAGCCACTGCAGTGGGTTATGAACATTAAGGAACCCAACTCAAGGCTAACGAGATGGTGGTTAAAACTAAGTGAATACGATTTCACTGTTGCTTACAAAAAAGGCAAAAGTAACACCAACGCCGACGCCTTGTCTCGTGTTGAAATTTTTAATGAAGAATCTAGTTCAATTATAGCCAATGCATCCGAAAAACCCCCATCTATAGAAAACTCTGAGACACTTACCGCTCATACATCTGACGAAAACCCTATATTAGAAGTCCCTATCACAGACCTACCATTAAACAAGTTCCACAGACAAATATATTTTACGATCGTAGGTGATATAAAGAAAAGAACTTCCGTAACAAAGCCATTTGAAACCCATACTAGGACTGCCATACAACTGTCTCAGTCTAATTTAGAAGAAGATGTAGTAAAAGCGATCAAAGAATATGTTAATCCTAAGATAAAAACAGCCATAATGATAAATCCACCTCTTGGAATGTACGAAATAGTCCCTATTATACAGAATAAATTTAGAAGTTCTTCTATGAATTTGGTGATTGCCAAAAAAGAGTTAGAAAACGTTAAAGAATACCTGCGACAACAGGAAATCATACGTCATTATCACGAAGGAAAAACCAACCATCGTGGTATTAACGAGTGTTACCTTGCTTTGTCTGAAAAATATTTTTGGCCGAAATTGAAAGAACAAATTACCAAATTCATAAACGATTGCACCATATGTGGTCAAGCAAAATATGATAGGAATCCTATTAGACCTAAATATAACATAGTACCACCAGCCACTAAACCCTTCGAGATAGTCCACATGGATAGTTTTACAGCACAGAGTGAAAAATACGTTACTTTCATTGACGTATTCTCAAAATACGGACAAGCATATTTACTTCGGGATGGCACCGCAGTTAGCGTAATACAGGCCCTACTCACCTTCAGCACTCATCACGGTTTACCACTTACTATTATCTCAGATCAGGGTACGGAATTTAACAATCAAATTTTTGCAGAATTTTGTAAAATTCATAAAATTATCCATCATAAAACTTTAGCACATAAACCAAATGCAAATGGGAACATCGAGCGTTTTCATTCCACCTTACTAGAACATCTACGCATCTTAAAACTCAAACATAAAGATGAACCCGTAGCTAACTTAATGCCATATGCCCTCATTGGTTATAACAGTTCAGTCCATAGTTTTACAAAATGCCGACCATACGACCTCATACTCGGACATACTGACCCCCGAAACCCAATCGATATAGACTTGACCGAACATCTGTTGCAACAATACACGCAGACTCACAGGGAACAAATGAAACAAGTTTATGACCTTATTAATGAGACATCCTTGACAAACCGAACCGCTATTATAGACAATCGTAATAAATCCCGAGAGTTAGAGGAACAATATGAGCCTAATCAACAGATATTTGTAAGTAACCCTTGTGCCAGTAGATCTAAACTTGCCCCTAGGTATACGCAAGATAATGTACTAGCGGACTTGCCTATTCATATTTACACTTCTAGGAAAAAAGGCCCTATAGCCAAATCTAGGCTAAAACGGGTACCTAAATCCGCCAAATTGTTACAGAATTCTGATGCTGATACTGAGCCTAACAAAGGCCCAAGAGATAACGTTTGAAGATCTCCAGGATGGACCAGGACTCCTACCTTTCAAGCTAGGTCCCATGAAACTTGCTACTCACTATCATTCATTCTTACAATCTGTTGAACTCAGTGAAATTAGTGATAACATTCACTCGGTACAATCACAATTAGACGAAATGAGAATTCGGATGACTAACCATACATATGCTTTATATGAACTTAAGGTAGATCACCTATCGGACAAATTAAGTAAAGCTTCACTGCACTTAAAAAGCTTAGAGCCCAACCGCTTTAGAAGAGGCCTAGTAGATGGCCTAGGCTCAGTAATAAAGAGCATTACGGGAAACCTAGACTATACAGACGCGGTTAGATATGAAGATGCCCTTAAGGTCCTTAAATCAAACCAAGATAAAATCATTATTGAGCAGAATAATCATATTAGTTTAAGTAAAGTTTGGATGAATGAACATACAAAAATTTTATCTAGACTGGTCGATAATCAGAATCGGATCAATAACACTTTATTCGATTTAACTAATGCAACAAACTATTTACAACACTCTTATATCAAAAATAGAAAATTTGGGCAAACCTTAGATATTATTGGAGAAAATATAGATAGTTTGTTAGATGAATTAGTTAGATTAGAAAACGCATTAGCATTTTGCAGTGCATCACGCACTCATCATTCTATGCTTAATATAAATGTAGTAATTAGCATGATAGATAGGCTTAGAGAATTTTACGATAAGGAACAAATATTAGACATAGATTATAGAGAATACTACGATGTCATTAAGCCAGCGTCTTATTTTAGTGGAAATAAAATAGTTTTTATATTCAAATTTCCCATAGTTTCATCACTCACATATAGTTTATATAAATTAGTTACCCTACCAAATAGAAATAGGCAAGCTATCGTCCCACCTTACCCATTCCTGGCAATCACTGATAATTTTCATGCATACATAGAGGCTGAATGCCCGAAGTTAAGTTCGTGGTATCTTTGTGAAGAACATCTTAGCAACCAGATAAGATCTCACCCAGACTGCATCTGCAACATCATTGACGGCAAGAAACCAAATGACAACTGTAAGAGGACAACCATTGAACTAATGAAGCCTGCAATAGAAAAGTTAGATGATCGTCACTACGCTATCGTATTTCCAAGACCGACGCGAATCCATCTGACCTGTCAACGAGATGAATCAAATGTACTGACCGGAAGTTTCTTAATTTTAATCCCACGGGGATGCGCCCTAAAAACGCAAGATTTTACCATAATCAACGTGAACGACCGCATAAAAGGACAACCCATGAAAATAACCAAAATTTCGAAGGAAGACTGGGATGTCTCAACGATACCGCCACCCACAAAGATCAATCAGATCAACGTTAGAAATCTGCAAGAAATTCAAGAAAAAATTAATTCACAAGCCCCACTACAAATAGAATCATCGCTGAGTTTATACCATACAACTATTCCCCTTTATGCCACCATACTATTCGGTGCGCTTGCATTTATTAGCATTGTTCTACGCCGATGGATTGTTCGCAGATCAAAACGAACACTAATAAAAGTTGCAGATAACTCAGGTCAACACACCTATTCAGCACCAAACTCAACCGGAGATCAGAAAATTGTACCAACCCCATCCCACGGGAAGCTGCCACCGACATTTTCTCTCAAAATCTAAAATAGTCGATGGTCTTAGGGGGGAGGTGTTATACCTTACCCTAAAAGGATATATGATGACATGCTAATATTACTTGTACACGTGTAAGCGGCCAGCAACAGGCCGATTCCGCTGACACCACGACCTCGATACCATTAACTGGAAATGCTGCGATGGGGGAAACGCTGACTACGCACCACGAGGCAACGACAGGCTACGTGACTGAAGACGGCGTCACTTCGTATCAAGCATCGATCGGGTCGACACTTAGTTAATAATTCTAATTTTAATTTTATTTTATTGTAATTTCTATCTTGAAATAAAGTAGTGTTAAAGTAATTCGGTTTTTTTTGAGACATTCTCCCGTGGGATACGTATGTAGTGCGAGTGTAATGAATGTATGTGTGCAAGTGTGTGTAAGTGTTGTAATACAATTAAACTGTAAAATTATTATATTAATTAGAGGGATGAATAAATGCTTCTGTTTCGTCATAATTAAGTTTTTTAAGACTAATTGATACCGTTTCTTTCAAGTTATACTTACTTTTGGTTAGTAGGGCTGGTGAGTTGTTCAGAAATTTGTTGTATAGATAGCGACCGAGAAAAGTAATAAAATTGTTGTCCAAAAGATGTCTTACATGTAGTGGTAACAGGTATTTTATTTTTACGTTGGGTGCGTGTTTGTGTTAAGAAAGGTTGTGTTTGTGGGAGTGTGTTTATATGTTTCTTGGGAATAATTTCTGTGTGCTGTCTTAATATTATGTGGAGTATGAAAACCTGCCTCACACTGAGTACTTCACAGTATTCGTATAACTCTTTAGTAGGAAAGCGATACGGTATAAAGTGCATACCTTTAACACCGCTCTCTGTGCACGCTCTAGTTGTATTAGGTGGGTCTTGCATGCACCACCCCATGTAGAAATACAGTATCCTATTACAGACTGGCACAAGGAATAATAAACCATCTTAACAGTGTCAGGGTCAGCGACATGCCGCAAGTATTTAAATACAAAGATTAGTTTGCGTATTCTACCGGACAACTTGTTAATATGTGGTTGGAAGGAGAGTTTCTCGTCCAAAGTCACACCTAAGTATCGAGTTGCTGTCACCATAACAAGTTTAGGGCAGTCGCAGTCTGTATCACAACCAACTTGCTTATGGGCACTAATGTTAAGGTGGTTTAAAGAACTTGCTTCCGTATTTCTAATTCTGTATGTCATGAAGGTTGTTTTGTTTACATTTAGTGTGAGTAGGTTAGTTGTGAGCCAGTGTGTAACTCTTTCAAAGCCAACTTGAGCTGCACGAAAAGTGTCCTCCCACGTTTGCGTTCTAAATGTTAAGGCGGTATCGTCTGCATAGGCTACTATTTTACCGTTGTTTAACTCTAGTTCACACATGTCATTTACGTACACAAGGAATAAGGTAGGCCCGAGGATGCTTCCCTGAGGAACACCATACACAACTGAAAGTTCTTTGCTAATCTGATCATTTACTTTGGTGCACTGTGTACGATTACTTAGGTAACTCTGGAACATTTTAAGTTGTTTTCCCCGAATACCCAGCCTTTCTAGTTTAAGACATAGTCTCGGAATTGAAACTGTATCGTATGTATGTAAGCCACGATTGACGGCCTATATTATGTAAACATTAATTTCTCTGTAAGTGAATGTAAATTCCTGTGAGAAATACTGAATATATAACGGTATTTAAAAAATAAAATATGTTACAAAACGTGGCCAAATCGACCAACCTGGATGTTGGGTGAGTTTAGCAATTCAAGATGCGCTAAATTATAAACTAAATGTTAGTCATTATACTGTCCATAATTGCTTGCAAGTTTGGTCGATGGGTTGGCGATCGCAGTATGATGGTCATAGTTCATAGAGAGATGTTGTTTTATTCTCTGGTAAGTATTCCCTCGGGATGAGATGGGGTGGTGCTATACGGTGCGTCAGCCACACCGCAATCATTTCGACGGGCTAGTTGGCGTGGTTGGTAAATGCTTGCCTTTCACGCCGCAGGTCGTGGGTTAGATTTCCACCCAGGACAGATAGTTGTGTGCATGAACATGTATGTTTGTCTTGTGTCTGGATTCTCGCAACACTACACACCAACCGACATTTCGTACTCGTACGTACTCTTGTAGTTTAGCTATATATAGGACTGGAGCTTTCGTCCGCCCCTATAGTCCGGTGAAGTAGTGAAAGTCTCCTAGGCTAACTGTATTAGTCATGTAAAAAAATGTGTCTTGGAGTAATTGTCTAAATAAGTATGTATTTACAAAAGAATAGTAGTAGGTATATGTAGTATATCAGTTATCTGATTTCCATAGTACAAGATCAGCTTCATTTGGGATCTGATGGCGGTGTGTGAATAATGTCACGGATATTATTATAAAAAAATAACATTCATTAGAAGCCATGATATAATATAATTGTTAGAAGCTAGATATTTATCCAATTGATATTGCAACAAAAGCCACAAACTACAACAAACAATCCAATCATGTAAGTAGATCGTTTCATTTTTATGAGCCAGATACCCGAACGAAGGATTTTTCTCCGGTATTACTGTACAGTCACGAGTATTAATATAACACCATGAACAGTTGGCAATAATATCGGATTTAAAATATAAATTTTAGAATTTAATTATTTTTAAAGGAATTCGAAAGATCTCTCTGATGAGGACCGCGACGAAAAAATAAAGGATACGGTGTTAGAAACAAAAATGACTTCTTAGTTCCTAAAAATCTGATACATTTTATTATTTAAAGAATAATATAATTTTTAAAACCAAAACTCTAATCTCTAAGTTTCTATACAACATGTGCCTTTATATACCTTGAAACTCGTAGTTCAGTTTTAATGATTCGGTTGCATGTGTGACAGTATAAATGGAGGTAGGTATAGTGTCTCTTTGCATCTGGTGTATATATACATTATGTCTTTGCACCGTACAGCAGCATAAGAGCACGCGAACTGAAGGCTTTCCTGAAATTTCCTAATAGTTTCTGTCGATAACAGAAGTACCTAAACTGTAAATAACATACATAAAAGTATTTGACATATACGTGCCCCGCGGTTTTACCCGCGTTAAATTTTATAAATTATCACAGCTTCTCCGCCGTCGGTGATAGCGTGATAGTATGTAGCCTATATGTTGACCCGATATCTTAGTAATATTCATGCCAAATTTGAAGTAAATCCATGCAGTACATTTTGAGTTTAGCCCGGACATACATACAGACAAACAGACATAAATTCTAAAAACTATATTTTTGGCTTCGATATAGATTGTAGATCACGCCCCAAGTACCCTTTTAAAAAAATATTCAATGTCCAGTTTTGACTTTCCTACGATTTCATTATATGTATAGATTAGGTACCTATATTTGACATACGAGTAGTATATGGCACTGGTTGGAACTTTTAATTAAAATGTTAAGATTTTTTTATTGTTCTAATTATATTTTTACCTTAATTTAGACTATAGAACGAACAACCTCATGATAATCCATTTAACAAATAGCAATAAAGTATTAAACGCATTAGCTGTATGGTTACAGTAAATATAGTTTTAAGGTAACAAAATAGATATTTTCAAGGTAGGATATAATTCATAATAATCATCATCTTCATATCAACCGAAAGACATCCACTGCTGGACAATGGCATCCCCCAAGGATCTCCACAACAGCCGGTCCTGCGCTGCCCGCATCCAGCAGCTTCCCGCGACCCTTGCAAAATCATCGGTCCACCTTGTAGGGCGCCTGCCCACGCTGCGTCTTCCGGTTCGATATTATTATTTAGAACTAGCTGTGCCCAGCGATAATATCCGCGTTATAAATTATAGCCTATGTGTTAATCCAGGGTGTCAGCTAACTCCATACCAAATTTGATTAAAATCGCTCCAACCAAGACGTGAAAAAGTAACAAACATACACACTCACAAACTTTTGCCTTTATAATATTATTGTGAGATAATTACGCATTCGTACATACACGGCTAAGTAGTGTCGTCTTCTAGCACCAAATAATAGATGATAGCTAATGCTAGGTAAATAAATACTACTTGTGAATAAAAACAGAGAAAAAAATACTGACATCAAATAAGAAGGAAAATAATAATTTTTGAGTTTTACTATCCAGGTTGAACATCTTCCTATTCGTTTCATAAACAATAAAATTACGCTTTATGGACATGTTTAAGTATGAGGTTTTATTTGATTAGCTTTTAATTACTCGTTACCAACGACATTTTAAATAAATACTACTTGTGAATAAAAAACAGAGAAAAAAATACTTACATCAAATAAGAAGGAAAAGAATAATTTTTGAGTTTTACTATCCAGATTGAACATCTTCCTATTCGTTTCATAAACAATAAAATTACGTTTTATGGACATGTTTAAGTATGAGGTTTTATTTGATTAGCTTTTAATTACTCGTTAGCAACGACATTTTATGAATGATAATAATGAACGTACCGATAAAATATATTTTATTATTAGAAATAACAATGAAAATTTGCATTATCGCGTGTAAATCTCCACAAGGTTGATGCGATTATGATTGGACCTTGTTTCAAAAACAGCATTGATTTTCATGCTGCGGAATCCAATAAAATTTGTTAAATGAAATATCGTAGGTTAAACTATTATTGGCAATCTATACCATTGTTTGTTAAGTTCTCATAATAATTCTAATATATTAATATCCTGGGACATTATTGAGACACGGCCATTTGATCCCAAACTAAGCAGAACTTGTACTATGAAAACCAGATTACCAATATACCACATATAGTACTTTACGTTTTTTTTGTAAATACACATTTATATAGATAATTACATCCAGACACAGGACAAATAAACATGTTCATGCACACAAATATCTGTCCTGGGTGGGAATTGAACCCACGACCTGCGGCGTGAAAGACAAGTATTTACCAACCACGCCAACCGGCCCGTTCATATAACACAGTACAAAACATGAAATAGTTAATATTTTAGGTTTCGGTATGAGAAAAAATGCAGCTGTCATATGGCTTGAGGCTATGTTTGTCTATCTGTCTCTTTATTCCATCGTCGATTTAGACGGGGATTTACTAGTAAATAGCTAATGTTATAAGGACTAATAATCCAGAAAAAAGTACTATTCCTAAAAGAGAGAATGATAACTTTTAGATAGCGGAACAATAACACGGGTGAAATCGCGGGCGGACCTAGTCGTTCATAAATCATGATTGAAGTAGCTCATACACATTTTCAAAAAGATTTTTGTTTAAAATATAGCACATAATGAGCCTTAAAGTCGCAAAGACGATATTGTAATGAGATTGTAGTGTTTTCGCCACCCTTACAGCTTACTAGCTCGTAAAATGAGTAAGAAATATGAAGAATTCTTCCCAGTTGTGTTTGAGCTGAACAGGAAGTCAATGAGCAAACACTGTCTACCCGGAACTGGGTCAGCGCGAGGCGGCAACACATATGTATACAGGATGTTAACTAACTCGTTTGAGAACTTAAAACAATGTGATGCGTAGTTTAGTATATACATACTGATAGAAAGAAGTATCATACGGGTAATGAATTTTTTTTAAATTTATTGTAAAGATATTTTAAATGCTTTTAAATGTAGTAAAACTCGTATGGTGGTCAGTTTGGTCAGTTACTCAGTTTTATCTACTAAGTCTAGGTCCCTCCCGGTTGTACCACTTATACAGGCCAAGTAAACTTTTTTTGTTAATCTTCTTTCACTCATCCTTTCTAAATCCCTAAACCGGCGAGCATGGATGAAAAATATAATGACAGAAAACGAGGCAAAAGATGTGTGCAAAGTTCGTGACAAATGCAAATCGGTTGTCTCTGCCTACCCCGTAAACAAGCGTGAGTCTATGTATGTATTAATTCCTGGCAGACATTGACAGTCAGCTGTCTTGACTAGACTGTATGTGATCGGTGAGGGATTGCAAATGTGACTTAGTGCATCCTTTAGACAACAGGCGCTAAGCTATGTCAGAGGTGTACAGCTGAACACCTTAACAAAGGTCAGAGATGAATACAAAAGAAACGATTTGTGCGAAGTATCACTTTTATCTTATGTATTCTAGCTGCTAATTATCGCACATGCCTCTAATACTATCTAAAGGGTTAGTTATCCAGAACCTACCTACCTCATAAATATAAGCCTTTCTCGGGAAGTTACATTATTTTCTTAGCGTTCGAGCCTTCGACCGCTGCCATGTTTCCCAACAGGTTTCACTACCTGTTAATAAAAAGGTGCCTGCCGAATTATTTTGCACATAATCTACCAAATCCACAAGATTGGATTTATATATAATATACGTAAAAGTTGGCGTCTCATTTTGAAGTGAAGACAACTCATATAAGATTTTACACTCTTTCCTTAAATTAGAAGGTATATTACGCTGACTTGACGCTCTTAAATTTTTACATTATTAACACTAGTTGTAAACCCGCTTGTATGTTTGACAGCATGACAGTGGAAGTCAACCCCAAATCATCTATAGTGCGACAAGGATCTATATGAACGTGGCTGAAAGTGGAACTAACGCCGCCATCTTGTAAAGTGTCTCTTTGACAATTCTGTCACAGCTTGCTTTGCCGACTGTTGTTTCTACGTTTATTATTGTATTATTTGGCTTAAAACACTCGCAATATGCCAAAAGTGATAAAAAGTGGTGTTAGGGAAATAAACTTAAAGGTTAAGGAAATTTTCATGAAAAAAAAAACACAGTGTAGGCCCTATAATTCCATTTGAAAAAGTAACGAGCGAGTTGCCGCCTCGATAGGTAAATGTTACCATGCTTGATTTAAGTGGCACCCGTGTATTAATTTATCGTTTTATTTTTTACATTAATGTAGTATTAAGTAATGTGAATGAAATATTAATTTAGACATAAATTTATTTATACAGATAAAAATGACTATTTTCTTCGTTTGTGCTATCAAATTATTTATTACAATAAATCAATAATATATGGGGTACTCAATAAATTTCTAGAGTTAGATATTCCTGGGACATTATTTACACACGGCCATCTGATCCCAAACTAAGTTAAGCTTGTACAGACGCTATCACATCCATATACCCCAATCTGTCAAATTTCTTTCAATTGGGGAAATGTTGGGTATTGGGGTAGCTGCTGTAGGGTTAAGAGAGGTAGTTGTAGGGTTAAGAGGAGCAGCCCGACTGGGGAAGTACCTCCACCTTACAGAAAACATTCCCTAATAACTTAATACAAGTTAGCTAAATATTACTACCATTTTAAAATAAATTGTATAAATGTTTTGACATTCCGTGTACCTAAATATCTGTAATAAGTAACTAGAAATAATAACTGTATTACTACAAACATGTTCTGGCTATTTACAAGCTCTCACTTGAATAAAAACCTTTAATATTTATTTATTTAATAACATTAATAATCTTAATGTTGTGTTTCCGAGTGTGAGTAAGGTCGCCAGAGCTCATTGGGGTGGGGGGAAGGGTCAGCAACACTTGTTTGCTGACTTTTAAAGGCCGTCAACGCATCCACGACACTTTAGGTGTTGCGAGTGTCCATGGGCGGCGGTGATTACTTACCATCAGGTGACCCACTTGGTCGTTTGTCACCCTCTGATATAACAAAAAGAAAAAAGCTTGATGTGCTGGCGTCTGTACTATGGAAATCAGATAACTGATATAGTACATATACTACTTTTGTAAATACGTATATAGATAAACACCCAGACACAGGACAAACAGACATGTTCCTGCACACAAATATCTGTCCTGGGTGGGAATAAAATAAAACCAACTACGCCAACTGGCCCGTCAAATGTATACAATTGATACAAAATACAATGGATACAGTCTATTCCCATGTTTAAATTTTCCCATAATATTAGGGGAATTTTCTTAAAAGCAACCCTTGCCGTCATAGTGTCGCTCTCCCACAAATGTCAGTCACGTTCATAAAGATCCTTGTCCCACTGTAATATAATTTGTAGTTCTATTCTCATCGTGCAGGAATAATCACTTTACGGAAATTAAATTATATATTAAATTTTATAAATTAGTACCATAAAGTTTTGTCACTGTTGATTCAATAATTTCTGCAATATACAAAAACACTGTTCTTATTTTAAATGAAAATTCTGATAACCCATGGCGGCCAGCTTAAATTTAAGTAACGTTTTTAAATGAGGCTGTATATTGTTAATCTAGTTAAGATTTGAAAATGGAACATCAGACGAAGACTAACCTTTATTGTGCAAAACTACTAATCAAACAAAGAGGGTATCTATCCAATTAAGTTATGGATTAACATTTTTGTAGTAGAAAAGACATCTAACATCGATCCTAAATCCACTCAAATTAGGAATCATTTTACGAATCCGATATCTATAATATAATCACTCACACTCGTTATCGGGTAACCCGTCTATTCGTATTGTAATGGAAGAAAATCAGAGGGAGATGTCTCAGCACCATAGAGACAGTGACAAATGGTCCCACCCCCGCAAAGTGAATCTCGGCAAGCAATCCGTCTTCGTCTTTTTTCATTTTGATATGAACCAGCCTATACGAGTTCATATAAATTCAAATACAAATATTATTATTTGCTTAAATATGGGTTTTATAAAAGATTTTATAAATAATACAGGGTAAGCTCGATTTTAGCCTTTCGGCGTGCAAATGTTGACAGTTCTATTTATTTGACCCGTCATCATCATCATATCAGCCGAATCAGTCCACTGCTGGACAAAAGCCTCCCCCATGGATATCCACAATAGCCGGTCCTGCGCTGCCCGCATCCAACGGCTTCCCGCGACCCTTGAAAGATCGTCGGTCCACCTTGTTGGGGGCCTGCCCACGCTGTGTCTTCCATCGTGGTCGCCACTTGAGAACCTTTCTGCCCCATCGGCCGTCGGTTTTACGAGCTATGTGCGCTGCCTATTGCCACTCAGTTTGGCAATTATTTGGACTATGTAACCAGTAATCAAATTTAATTAATAATTAAATTTGTCAATTTTTATTAATATACTTACATAATTACTTTAAGTTACTTATTATTGCTAAGTTTACATTTTATATTACAATATTATGGTTACCAACTATGTAAACAATTTTGCAAGTACATCACTTAGTTTTCATCGGCTTTCAACCACGGATACTAATATCTCAGATGAAGGAAAAACTAAGGTTATAATTTTTAGGCGAGGACTTATTCTTTCATACTTTTCAGTAATCATCCTTAAAGATACTTATAACCCCGCCAGCAATAACAGATCGTTAAAAAAATACGACTACGGACATCAGTCGAGTTTTAGTAGTTGTTTTGTAATTTTAAGTATCTATGTACTTTCTGGCGTTTCTGTTTCTTACACCACTAAACAAATTCAAATGTCATTACATCTGTCTAATAGAGACCATATGAAAACAACAAGGTAACAATAACAATAATATAAAACAATAAATAAACAAAAACAATAATAATTTGAAATATGTTCTTTATGTTTGCAACATTGATAGGCCAATGTAAATTTAGTTCATTCATTCGCTACGATGTTACATTGAGATCTCTGTAACAGTGCACATGTGGAGAAAAATAAATCGGCAATTTCTTTCAATATACCCACCAAAATCTACAGTCCACAACTGATCCGAACAATGAGCACCGGACGCATAATGGGTCAATAGGTTCTAACGTAGGTATCACTTATGTTCTCTAAATATTTCCCGCTAAAATCAAATTGACATTACTAAAGGTGTCCTTTAGGGTCAGCGCAGACAGAGAGGAGCGCAGCGGAGAGGGTTTTATTAAGGCACAAGAAAATCAACTTTTAAATTATTTAAATAAAGTCCATGTATGCTTGAACATTATAATGTGCGAGACTGCGCGAGAATTTTGTCAGGTTCGAGCATATATGCACTTTATTCCTATAGCTCTAAAGTTGATTTTCTAGTGCCTTAATAAAATCCTCTTCGCTGCGCTCCTCTCTGTCTGCGCTGACCCTAAGTCACGCAGTCACCCATCTATGGACTGACCGCGAGCCTAGTTGCTCAACCTCGCCGATCACTTACGGACCGGTGAGAGCATCTAGCTTACATCTATATTGAGAACTATATTTGATGGAAATGCAGATATTAAACTTGGGGCATTAAGAATAATACAATAAAAACAAGCAATAAACTAAGTTGCCATATAATTTGAGACCATTTATTTGAGTACTTACGAACATAATTCTACAAAAAAGCGTTCGTAATTGCTTTGAAATTTCCACAAACTCTACAAGAGAGTTTTAAGTGTTCTTTCTTGTTGTGGCCTCAAGTTGCGGTTTTGAGGTTTACTTGTGTTTAGTTTACATTACTTAGTTACTTTTCTCTACAAATAATTGAAATGAACATCTTAAATTACAGCCGATTGATATTAAGTTTATAGGGTTACTTAACCAAAAGGCACCATCGGAACTCTACATATTATTAAGCCTTCGCTGACCTTCCGTCCGTCTTTCTGAATGTCTGTCAGCCGGCTATATCTCATAAGCGTAATAGATAGGCAGTTAAAATTCTCATAGAGTATGTATTTCTATTCCCACTAGAACAAATAACAAAATAAAGTTCCAAAAATATTGATAATAGTCCTTCGATGGTACCCTTCGTGTGCGTGTCCGGTTCACTCGGCTGGTTTCATTATTTCATAAATAAAACTTGTAAAGCACAGCATTTTAACATTTTATTTCGACCTTCATAAATAATAAAATGTCCTACCCTACACTATAATAAACTAGAATTAGGGAAAAAATTCAACTTATTTCCTTGATATTTATATACACTAAAGTAATCTCGTATAAGCAAATATGTACATGAAGTATTATTGAAAATGTATTGACGACAACATGAAGCAGGTATTGAAATAAAATATTTTTTGTTAAATTTTTATTTATAATCAACATGTTCTTTTATAAGCGACAACATTTTTGAGTACACAAGCTTTTTTAAGTCGAGTCCAAACAAATAATCAACATGATTAAAATTATCAAAAAGAACTCTATAGAAATCAACCACATTTTTCAGTCTCTTTCTCAATACTTCTACGTCTTCAACAGACACCAACCAATCATTATCACTGTAAAATAGAGCTATGGGAGCTGTAATTCTTTCTATCGGATACTCGGGAGGTGTTTTCATGCCGTACATATCTAAATTCTTTGCTTCTCCGTAATCAAACCTACAAAATTTCCCCGAAATCATGGTTTGTGCAAAGTGTTCTATTTGCTTAGTCGCCGCCCCCGCCGGAGAATGAGCGAAAACGACTGGTAAATTAGTCATGTTTGTTTGATCAGGATCAAAGCCACAAATCAAATACACGAAGTTATTACAAACAATTTTAGCGAGTTCCACCGAACCACACAACCTTAACTGAAAATAATTCAATAAATCATTACTCGGTGAAAACTCATACAACCCAATTTCTCTAGCAAAAGTAAATAGTATTTCTGGGTGAAAAAGAGTTAAGTGCTTAAAGAAGTTGAGAAAGGGACTTTTCATGTTTGGAATCGCCGTTGGTGCGGTTAGCGCTATCATTAACGACACTTTCTCATTATACGCCGGTAACTCTGAACACATCACTAAGAAAGCTGTTGTACCTTGAGAGTGACCCACGTATACTAACTGTCTTTGATTAGTCTTATCCAGCACGTAGTCGATGGAGGCGGGAAGGTCGTGACGGCCAATGTCGTCCCAACTGAAGTCCCAAAACAAATAACTCGAAGGATCCCGGCTCCGATGTTTCCTGGCATGTTTATTGCCTCGAGCGTTGCCCATCCAAACATCGCATCCTTCCTTCGCAAGGAGATATGCAATTCCACTCTCTGTCCCCGCCGTCACCCAGTCATCGGAGCTTCCCATCAATCCGTGCATTAAGAAAACAACACCACAACGTCCTTTATTAGGAATCCTGATTAAAGTCAGCTTGTAACCATCGTCAGTAATGACTTCGTGCTCTTCCACTTTATGAACATATTTCTGTATTAGTTGGGATATGTTTAAATGTATATCTTCATTGGTAAGTCCGGAGTTGTATTCTTGCAAACCACTTTTCAGCATATTATCCGGAAACACAATTAAATCGTTTTGGACTTGATCATTTCGGAGATAATTATAAAATTGTTCAGAGCCTGATAATTTGCCATTAACATTATCAATATCGCCCGAAAGTCCCTTTAAATACAAGACACTTGTTAATATTAAGGCAGTAATTCGATTCATTGTAACTACTATCTTCCATGTTAACGCCAAGGGCAAAACTCGAGAGAAAATTTGATGAAGCTTTTATATAAACTTATAAGAATACAAAAAACGGTCCGTTTAACTATATTCAAGTGAGATGATTCCTTTTTTAGATTCTAATAGGTTTAAATAATTCATAATCTATATTATTTAAATTTTAACCGATTTAACTTGAAAGGACATTCATAAAGACAAATTCTAGATTTCTTACATGATTTCTACTCTCGGCTATTAATTTGCTTGAGTTCATTATATTAAGGTTTATTTAAGAGCTCTGGATAGCTGGCTGCGAGTAAGTGGGAATCGGGGGTGATAGCGTTGCCGTTATCAAATATATGGACTGTATTGACAGAACATTCCGTCTCGACATCTGCCTCCGCCGTCTGCTTTGGAATTTCTAGCGGCACTCCGCATTGCTGACACTGAATTAAAGCGCTGGTAGAATACCCCACCATACTCGTAATAGTTCAAATAAAATTATCCGTTGGACTCCTTCGACTGCCAGCATCCCTCCAAGTGTCGAGTAAGTAACTATTTCAGCTCATTGGCATGTCTTTGCTACCTTGGAAGATGGTTAAGTCTGTGGAATTCCACCTGCACCGACACCTGGTCGCTTATAATAAGGCTCACAGATCCAAAGAACAATGGACAGGGCTATTTTCAATGCTTCCCTGCGAGGTCGAATTAGAAATTTTGAAATCCGCACCCGGCCCAAAATAACCCACAACTCCCGAAGAATTTTGAAACTGAAGTGGCCGTAGGTGGGACATATAGCTGGAGCTGGAGCCGAAAGGCTCTTAAGTTGCGACCACGAACATGATGACGCAGCTTGGGCACGACCCCCACAGGGTGGACGAACGAGCATGTGAGTATTCAGCAGTGTTGCTGAGTGCCACTGAAACGCTACCCCGCGTAACACCAGCCACTATGAAAATCCTTCAGCTTTGTTTAGCAGTCTTATAGTTGATGATTCTAGACGTTACGTTATCTAGTCACGGGAGTAGCAATTCCTCTTAATCCCTTTATAATTTTGTTCTAAATGACAGGCTATACTAAATAAAACGATTTTATAGTATGTATTTCGTATGCGGCCTCGACATCTTTATGTAGACATATACATTTTGAATCAGTTTTGAACTTACTTGTACGAACTGTGATATTTCATCACCATTAATTTTAACAATAGCAATTATACAAGTTATAAAAACCCACACACGTACCGGTTCGTAAGAATTCTATATAAAGGTATTGTGCATGTTAACTCTATTCTTTATGGTCGCTCCATAAACAGTTTCACATATTTTGTAGAGGTCAACAGCCGAAATTATAATAATGATATGGCACTTTATTCACACACGGCCATCTGATCCAAAACTAAGCAGAGCTTGTACTATGAAAACCAGATAAATCATATACATATGTAAATACATAGTTTTATAGATAACTAGCTGTGCCCGCGACTTCGTTCGCGTGTTAATTAGTTTATTTTGTTTTTTCTAAAATAAATGTTTTTTTTTATAATAAAAGTAGCCTATGTTACTCCTTATTACATCAGTTACCTGCCAATAAAAGTCCCGTCAAAATCGGTCCAGCCATTTCAGAGATTAGCCGGAACAAACAGACAGACAGACAGACAAAAATTGTAAAAAAAAAATGTTGGTGTAGGTACCGTATAAATATTCATATTTATGTAGAAATAAACGGTTATTTCAATATTACAAACAGACACTCCAATTTTATTTATTTGTATAGATTACACCCAGGACAAACAGACATGTTCATGCACACAAATATCTGCCCTGGGTGGGAATCGAAATCACGATCTGTGGCGAGAAAGGCAAGTATCCACCAAAGACGCCAACTGACAAGGCATAGATTATTATGTTTAGTAGACTATTACAGATTATAAAAATCTAACGTATTATATCTTAGTAGCTAGATTGGTACATAAAATAATATCGAGACAGTTAGGATCACTGAAGATAGCCTGGGTCGATTTTTATAAATTTTGAATTCGATGGGGATTTTTTCGTCGTATAGCATTATAACTTTTATAGGCTAAAAAATCACTTTAAGACAATTTATGAAAATAATTGATTTTCTTATGCATTTTGTATGGAACTTCGAAAATGGATGATGAGATTATTTGTGTGTCTAAGGGACTTTCCACTATGGTTGTGATTCACGATTATGCTTGTTAGGTTCCAGGTTTCGCAACTGTATTCTGATTAAAAAATAGTCTCTGTTCTAGGGGGTCCCCGGATAGTTTTAAATTACAATTAGACCCGATAGGTGGCGCAGTGATCGAATATAACGTCTTTTTCTGCCGGAATAGCTAGTTTTCTTATATTTTAGAACATGTATGGAATGCTATTCCTTCCACGGTTATTCAACAGATTAAACCATGGATCTCATGAAAAAAAAAGGTTTCTAGAGGTTCCTACCCTGGACTGCGGTGAATCAGTCGTATAAAAATTGTAATAATATGCGCAGATAATGATAATACCTATTAAAACTAGTAGCATTTTAAGACACGGGTTAGTTTAGCTTCTGTCCCCACATTTTGTGAGACTAAGGTAAACTAGCGAATTAGTTAAGATTGCTAAGCAATATTGATATTGAATGATAGAAAATGTAGTTATAGATCAAAGGAGCCGTGTTGAAAGTTAAACTTGCGAAACTCGATGGCCAACCAGAATACACAAATCAAGGTTTACCTTAAGGATTACTTCTAGTTCTAGTTTAAATGACTAATTTATTTTAATTATAAATAATCTAGAAAGGAAGAAAGAAAAGAAATATAATATTATTTATTTTTGCTCAGAACATTGGCGCTTATAAATATTAAAACTAGCTGTGCTATATAACTCTATATACTGTTAACTATAGTTTCACTGGCGTTAAACTGTATAAATTATAATATAAGCTATAAGTATTACAACAAAGTTTCATCAAAATCCGTTCAGTAGTTTTTGAGTGAAAGAGTAACAAACATCCATACATACTCACAAACTTTCGCATTTATAATATTAGTAGGATACAAGCCTCATTGTACTACGGCTTACAATGAGGCTTGTATCCTACTAATATTATAAATGCCATGCCATGTTTTTGTTTTCCAAGTTATTATTGTAGAAATATAAGTATTTAGTCATATTATTAAGTAACTGAATCCACCAATTACATTAAGAATGTATGACCAAATACATTGAATCTTTAAACAGCTAAAATATTAGTTCTTAATGAATTTTACAAGGTGGAAGTGAAAGTCTATTCATTTTATTTTGTACTAGGTGTGCCCTGCGTTTATACCCGCGTTATTTTTTTTAATGATAGCTATGTGTCATTCGGATATATATATACATATAATAAAATCGTAGGAAAGCCAAAACTGTACATTGAATTTTTTTTTAAAGGTTATTTCGTGCGTGATCTACAATCAATATCGAAGCCAAAAATATAGTTTTTTAAGAATTTTGTCTGTGTGTCTGTATGTCTGTATGTATGTCCGGGCTAAACTCAAAAAGTGCTGCATGGATTACATCAAATTTTGCATGAATTTGATGTAAATTGCTACTAAGAGGTCGGGTCAACATATGGGCTACATATTATCACGCTACGGGGGAGGAGCCGTGATAATTTATAAAATTTTACGCGGGTAAAACCGCGGGGCACAGCTAGTAAACTATATTACTACAAAGTTTCATCAATAGTTTTTGCGTGAAAGAGTAATAATGATCCATACATTCCTACTCACAAACTTTCGCATTTATCACGCTTCAACTCTTCCCATAGATATATTGAAATCGATAACTGTTGTTTTTACCATTACGTAAATTTCTCAATATTAACACTTACAAATTGAAGATACAGCAAGTACCCAAAATAATTGGTAATTAAAAAAAAATCGTTCATAACTGTGTCGACATTTTTGAGAGTACTAATTCAGTAAACAAGCATAGCCTATGACGCTTGTAGCACACATGGCATCAATCATGCGTTACTGACATTTTCGACGAGTTATTGCCACCTTACCAACACGCAAAACTACAACATTGCGTATTGTGCATAAGGTGGAGGCTTTTCTGGATTTGTGATACATTATATTCTTTAAGAAAACTCCGTATGGCCGAAACTGTCTGTTTATTTAAGGTTATATTTAGGGTTCCGTACCCAAAGGGAAAAACGGGACTCTATTATTATAACTTCGCTGTATGTCTGTCCGTCAGTCACCAGGTTGTATCTCATGACCCGTGATAGTCGGACAGATGAAATTCATTTTCACGGATGATGTATTTCTGTTGCTGCTATAACAACAAATACTAAAAAACAAAATAAAATAAATATTAAAGGGGCTACGTTCGGCTTTGCTCGTTTTTATAGATAATGGTACGGAACCCTTCGTGCGCGTGTCTGACTCGCACTTTGCCCGTTTTATTTTTCGTAACATCCGATGGGAACATATTCATAGGTATATATAGGTAAGATTTTAAATCATTCGCTGTCGATTAAAAAGAAACATGGTTTACAAAATACGGAAAAATCGCGTGGCATATATACAAAAAAAAATATACTCGAATTATAACTCGTTTCAAAATTCTTTTTTTTAGGGTTCCGGACCTCGAAAGGAAAAGCGGAACCCTTATGTCAAGACCCTTTTTTGTCAGGAACGCGTGGAAGTATCAAGCTGGAATTTATATCAAATACTCACAGTCCTTTGGAACTGTGAAAAAATCAAACTTCTAAGCCAACGCAATCAAAAGATATAGCCGTATATGACGCAACACACTTCCACAAATTTCCGACACTCGCAATCAAAACCTACAAGGTATTTCCCGTGAACTCACAATCTTCAAATTTGGTACGAAGCTACCTGTTATAGCACCGATAAAGGAAAAATTGGGAAAACCATAAATGTTTTGTTTCATCATATAATAAAACTACCTACATACCTCATAATATATTAGCTACCGCTTTTCTCATGAACGCGTAGAGTTAAATTCATATCAAGTACTCGGGATACTTTAAGCTATAACAAAATCAAACTTTATGTCAACGCAATCAAAAGAACGGTACCAACTCTGTACGGAACCCTCTCGGCCTCAGTGCGCGAGACCCACTCGCACTTGACTGGTTCTTTTTATGCTTAACGAACGCTCCTGTAAATTGCGACTTAATACCTGTATCAGATCAGACAAGGATATTCAAAATCCCGAACTAAGCAAATTCTTTTCATTGTCTGATGAATCTGACGAGATAACACAAGGAGCCAGTTCTAACACATTCAAAGTAAAGATTATAAGTACATACATGCAGCGGAATCTACTTATTTATACCTACAGTTTTGTCATCTTCCAAATTTAAATATTTAATATCCAAACAATTATATTTAAAATAGGAATAAATTACGGATTTTTTCTTTTAGTATCGCCCAGTACCAAAACGTCTCTCAGTTACGGAAAAGATAATTATTAAATTGAATTATAAAAATTTCATATTGCCTTTATTTCAATAAAGAAATATTTCATAATATCCAACAATATAAGACCTCATTATCTACGATTAGTACCGGTACCGCTAGAACAATGAGCTAGTAAATTAAGGTGAATAATAGAAAATCAATACTATAACCAAACTTAAAGTAAAATATTATTTATTAGCAGCCAGTAGTACGAGTACAAGGTGATTTACAGTGAAAGCCCCACTAGTCAATGCCTGTATAGAGGCTGTCGATATGTTACGTTCACCTACTAGCTAGGATATTAAAATAAATTAAATATTGAAAAATAAGATTAGTTAAAATACATTATGATAGCATAAGAATGAATTAAAATTAATTAAAGTTGGAATTAACTTATAAAAATAAAGTTAGAGTTGTGGATGGCCGTAGGTATAGGATACTACATGCGTAGATACTGGCTTCTTCGTACGTCCAAACTACTTCAAGGGTGCTGTCGCAGGTCTAGCAGAGGGCCTCAAGCGGAGAAAGTGTGCTTCCATCGGTGACGGGTATTTTTTTTCCGTTTGGGTTTGAAACTATGGGCCCATAGAGTTCAGACACGCGAAAATTTCTAAAGAGCTTGTCAAGACGCCTTGTCGAAACTTCAGGTGACCCAAGGGCGGGAGTGTACCTCGGCCAGCGTATCAGCTTGGCTATACAACGAGGCAACGTTGCTGGCTTTTTGGGCACACTACCCGCAGATTGTGACTTAAATGCTATTTTTTATTTATAAATTGTTTTCTTTTTAAGTAGAATAATTGTACCTAGAATCTAAGACACCATAAATTTAAAAAAGTTAGCTAAAAAAACTAAGCTGGCAACTAGAAACAAAAAAAACCGGACAAGTTCGAGACGGACGCACGAAGGGTTCCGTAACATTATCAATAAAAAAATTACGTTTGTTGTATAGGAGCCCCCTTAAATATGTGTTTTATTTTGTTTTTTATTATTTGTTGTTATAGCGGCAACAGAAATACATCATCTGTGAAAATTTCAACTGCCTAACTATCACGGTTTATGAGAAACAGCCTGGTGATAGACGGACAGACAGACAGCGAAGTCTTAGTATTAGGGTCCCGTTTTACTTTGGGTACGGAACCCTAAAAATAACGATTTGGGATATTTCCTCGACAAATGTTATATTCTCTATATCGTTATCTCTATTCCGTTTTGACGGAGGAAGTACTTAAGAATAGAATACAAACCCAAGATTTTAGTATGATTTCCATTATACGTGTAATTCATGGAAGGCCAGACAGTCTTGGCTGTAAGCATTCATCTTAACGGAATTGGTACGACGCCGTGTCTTCAGAACTGTATTCGTCCAGCTACTGATTCGCCAGCTTTCTTTAACAAACAAATATAGCTTTTACCATAAGAGTAAAGGGAATAGAAACCATTCCAGTAGCACTGAATGACCGATAAAGCAAATAGCTTTGTTCAAGTGTTGTTGCGAGTCCGTTTCATTTTATCGACGCCAGCAATAAATTGTCAGCTTTTATCTTCGGTACAACATAAAACGACGCTTTCGACAATATTCACGAAATGTGTACGGTATGCAAATAGGAAAATAATGTTTCACTCAGAATACGGATTTCGTAGCTTCTACAATATGAAATAAATTCAACCTTAACTTAAATTTCAATTGGTCTCGTTGGTCTGTTTATCCTGCATGTATACAATGTATACTATATATTAGGTATGTTGGCCAGGGTATCAGCAGCGTAACGCAAGGACAGTTTAAAAAGAAACACTGGGCCGATTGACTTCTTTTTTATTGTTATTAATCAGAATTTATTCCGTTCCACCATTACTACTTATTATATATTTTTTTATTACTTATTATTTATTATTAGGATATTTTCAAATAAAGTTGGTTACATAAATCACATGCGAGCACACGAACGTCGGCTACAGTAGGAGAAAAAGCGGTCGCCGTGGCCGAAATCGGCCGGTACCACATCATCACTACGGTTGGTACCCAGTCTACGCTATTGTGGGCAGCTAGCAAAATTAAACAAGCAACGGGTTGTATCTCATATCGTGTCGTCTGAATTTGGTACTAAGCGATATAATGTAATTTTTTCTGTTTGAGATGTGCCAAAATTTTTTAATATTAGGTCTTTACCTATGAAATTGCCGTTCTGCAGTACTGGCCATTTCAAATCAAAATAATTTTTGTTTGGATAAGAATTCTAATTTCAAATTAATTTTATTTTAAAAACATGGATTCTTTTTTCCAAAAGTAGTCATTTCTTTATTGATTAGTGTTACATTTTCATCGCATTTCAATCTTTTTCGTCATCATGGATACGTTAAAAATTCGAGTAATTATGGAATATGAGTACCGTCGTGGCAGCAACGCGGCACAAGCGGCACGCAACATCAACGACGTTTACGGAGCTAACACTACAAACCAACGCACCACCTGTTATTGGTTTGCTCGCTTCCGTTCTGGAAATTTCGACCTGAAAAATGAACCTCGCGGTCGTCCGAAGACTTTGGTCGACAATGACGAATTAAAGGCGGTTGTGGAAGCTGACGATACACAATCTACGGCTGAATTAGCAGCAGCTTTCGACGTTAGCGTCAAAACAATATTGGTCCATTTGCGTCAAATTGGCAAGGTAAAAAAGCTTGACAAATGGGTGCCCCATGAACTCAATGATCGCCAGCGCGAAGTACGCGTCGAGACGTGCCTTGCACTGCTCAACAGACACACAAATGAAGGAATTTTGAACCGCATTGTTACCTGCGATGAAAAATGGATTCTGTTTGATGACCGCAAGCGCTCAGCAAGTTGGTTGGATCCTGGTTCAGCACCTAAACAATGCCCTGAACGAAAACTTACCCCTAGAAAAGTGATGGTCACTGTTTGGTGGTCTAGCGCCGGTGTGATTCATCACAGCTTCTTACCAAACGGGGTGAGCATTACTGCAGATGTGTACTGTGAAGAACTGAGCACAATGATGGAGAAGCTGGCGCATCTCCAACCAGCATTGGTCAATCGCTCGTCTCCGCTGCTCCTGCACGACAACGCGCGACCTCATACTGCACAGCAGACGGTCTCCAAGTTGCAAGAACTGGGGTTGGAAGCTCTCCGTCATCCGCCCTACTCACCAGACCTTGCGCCTACAGACTACTACTTTTTCCAGAATTTGGATAACTTCTTGGCGGGAAAAAAATTCAATACCCGAGAGGCAGTACAAAATGCCTTTGAAGAATTTGTTGCCTCCCGTCCAGCTGATTTCTTTAAGAAGGGCATCAATAAACTGCCACTGCGATGGCAAAGATGCATTGATTGCATGGGTGATTACTTCGATTAATACAAATAAAAAAATTCATGAAAAAAATTCGTTTAAATTGTTTCATACAAAACGGCAATTTCATAGGTAAAGACCTAATATTATCCGATACAAATCCATAAAACAGAACGTTATTTTGATATGACTTCTCAAAAGGACTATTTTAATTGGATCAATTTTTATAAAATAAATAGCAAAATAATTTAGTTTTGGTGCGAATTACTAAGCAAAAATAATCGACATGTTTGTTAGCGCCCGGTGCGCGTATTAGTATAGTGCCACAAACTTATCTGGCCCGGTGGCCAAAAGTAGAACTAACGACGCCAGTTTGAAATGTCAATCAGCTGTTATTCCCTGACATTCCTGCCATTGATTGTTTGTTGCGCGTATTTGTTTTTCGTTTTGTGGTGTTTAATTGTGAAAAATGCCGAAAGCTTTAAAAAGTGATGCGAGGAACATTATATTACAAGTATTGAATTATATGAATGAAGAAAAACACCTTCAGGCACCAATTATACCCTTCAATAAGTCGTATGAACGCGTAGCTGCTGCTAGAGGTTAGTATTGTCAGCTTCTGAAAAAATACGAAACTCCCCCTCGCACTTTAAATTTAAACACATATTTTAAAATATTCATTATTTATTTAATTTTTGCTATATCCATTGTAGGTGTCGGGGAGTGATTTGTAAGAAAACTTGTGAAAGAAAAAGAGCAAGCAGATGCAAAAATTTATAGCAGATCAGAATATTGGTAGATCGAATTCTGAAATGCCTACATAGATTGCAGAAGCTTTTGATAAAATAACAGCCAATGAATGGCAAAAGCATTGCAATCATGTAAAAAATATTGAAAATGAGTATCGAAAAGGGATGGATACTTAGACGAGCCTTTCATCAATCAATTAGGTAGTGATAGTGAAAGTGAAAGCAGTGATTATGATAATGATGATGAAATGACTTCTGCATTAAACAATTTCGGTGACATAATAATACCTGGAGTGTCCCCGTTAGAGGACACTCAGCATACATTTTATGTAAATGATCATAATTATTGTATAAAAATATAAAGATTTGTAGTGACAGTATTTGTTTTCTTTTTTGTGAAGTAATATTTACGTTACACTGTGCATATTATTTTTACCCACTTTATTGCAAAAAATAGTTACTAGCAACACTAAATGCGATAACAGCGACGCTGCCAGCGGGCCAGATAAGTTTGTGGTACTATACGTAGTTTGAGTAGTTTGGCAGTTACGTCATTATTATTGTCTGACCTGTTATTTGCATACCAGCTATATTAGAAAGAGATGTAGGTAGTGACATTTAAACATAACAAGTATACTAACTTTATGCATTTAAGCAGTGTAAAAAACAATTGGCCTGCATTACAATATTCAAATAAGAAATACAATGACAAATATTTAAACAACGAGAAAATAAGCTATGCCCATATAAATATATGGGCACAGCTTATTTTCTCGTTGTTTGAATATTTCAAAAATAAATATTTTTGTTTTAAGTCGACTGATTTGTTGATTTTTAGACGGAGTATTTATTCTACGAAAATGGGTTTAGCATCTAAAACGAACTGCAAATGTAGAGAGTAGAGGCATTATTCAAGTTACAAAAAAAATGTATTCGCATAATAACCAATAAAGAGGGAACAGAAAGTTGCAGTTGTATAGAAGTGAACATAAAAAACCACAGAAAAAGATTCATAAATCAAAAAATAACAATTGAAATCTAAATTACTTTAAAAAATCAGTACATTGCCAATAAATACGTACTTCCGATACGATCATCATGACTCATCATATTCAGGAGAACCATTATTTAATGTATAAAGATTATTTTAAATTGAGATGTATAATCCACACGGAGGTTTTGTAAAAATAAATTAGTAGTAGTTAATTTATAATTACGTTTTAAAGTTAACAAACTCTAACTTAAAATAAATAAACAAATATCCTGGATGACAGGACATCTAGCCCGAACTAAGCCAAGCTTGTACTATGAATACTGGAAAACGGAGACTGATATTGATAATAATATAATAATAATAATAATCACTTTATTTCCAAAATATTGTACACAACGACTTACAAATCACAATACATCGTAATTATGAGATTACTTTATAAGTAAACAGTAAGTATGTTAGTATTTGATCGACACTCTGGTATCCAAAGTAAGATTTAACTTGTATTGTGGATACCAGGTTTCTCAGAATCGTCGACAGAAAAAACTGTTAGATGCTTAATTAAAGTGGTTTTACAATTTCAAACATTATTAAATTGATACCTCTAGTCATCCTCTAGTTCAGTACATACTTGAAGATTGATATTGATACCTGTAGTTCAGTACATACTAGAAACCACGCCAACTGTATCCCGCTGTTTCCTGTCTGAGAGATAACTTTTTAATAGTTTTAATGGATTTTCTCGTATTCCTGGTTTTTCTTGGTTTTTTCACCACTGCAAGCAACGTATAAGCATGCATGGTTCTATTTGTACAATAGAAGTTTGATAGTTTACGATCATACCCAGAAACTTTACGATCTAAATGTGTAGTGACACATGTAGCTCGTAAAGATTCTGTAATGCCCAAGTAATAGCAAAAAAAAAGCAAAAAAAAATTATCACCTACATGATGTCACCGTAATTTTTTGTAGATTAATACCAAAATACAAAAAAAAATATGGAAGACTTTTAATTTTTATAGACTTATGATATTTGATAGGGAAATGACATGACATTTAAATCAGATTGGTTTATTATCATAAAAATAATAAAGAATATCTTACACTGTAGGTTCAATCTCGTCAATGCTATCAATCACGTCGAAAGAAAGTAATCAATCTACAAACAATATTTTCTCATATGAAAGAGTATTAGTAATCAAAAATCTTTGAGGGTAGGTGGAATCGTATATTTTATCTAATTTTATATTTACTAGATTTATTTGTCTAGCGGGAGCGTGGTCAACTGCAAATCACAAGCTTCGATTTTAATTTCTATAATCTAAAGTAGTTATTTACAAAGCTGGGCACCGTTAATCAAATAGTTAACTTCGTTAATCGTTCATCCGCTACAAAAAAAGTTAGCTTCGTTAAACGTTAAAGCGTTACATTTCGGCTGAATTAACGCAAGTTAACGTTAATCGTTAATCCGTTAATATGTGTAAAACTGCTTTTTTATATCTTTGCGTTAGTGAACTTATAAAACCTATTGATTTAGGTTCTGGAAGTTATGCCGAAGAGGCTGCCGGAGCGCACAGGGCGTATCAAGTCGCCGTCAAGGCGCTATCCGTTGCGATAGCGGAAGCCAAAGCTCGGTCCTGGAACGAGCTCATCGAGAGACTGGATAGGGACCCATGGGGGCGCCCGTACAAAATGGTACAGGGCAAGCTCAGACCGTGGGTCCCTCCGTTGACGAGTACCCTGGACCCAGATTTCCTGAGGAGGGTGGTAGACACCCTCTTCCCTAGGGTCCAGGACAGTCCCTCGGACCCCCCGTCACCGTCGTACCATGATTGGGACGACCAGTTGGAGGTGACGGAGGGGGAGTTGGACCGAGCAGTACGGCGACTTGCGGCCCGAAATACCGCCCCTGGCCCGGATGGGATACCGGGCAGGGCGTGGGTTTGCGCCCTGGCAGTCCTGGGGGACCGGTTAAGGCAACTATTCACCAGCTGCCTCCGTGTTGCCGTGTTCCCCACCTGCTGGAAAGAGGCAAGGCTAGTGCTTCTGCAGAATTTCTCCCTCGGCGTTCCGACCAATCTGCTTGCTGGACGAGGCGGGCAAGCTCTTTGAGCGTGTCATAGCCGCCCGTCTCAGCGAGCATCTGTCGCGCGTTGGCCCCTTCTTATCGGACAGCCAGTTCGGTTTCCGGCAGGGACGTTCGACGCTGGACGCGATCAACCGCGTCCGCGCCCTGTCGGAGCCCGTCGTTCGGGCGGGGGGGGTGGCGTTGGCGGTGAGCTTAGACATCGTCAACGCCTTCAACTCCGTCCCCTGGCGGGCGATACGGGAGGCACTGGTCCATCATAACGTGCCTCCCTATCTCCGTGGTATAGTCGGGGCATATTTGCGCGACAGGACGATTAAATTCGTCGGTCGGAACGGGACTGAGTTCCAGAGGAAGCTCCGTGATAGGACCTCTGCTATGGAGCCTCGCGTACGATGCGGTCCTGCGTATAAGCCTCCCTCCCGGGGTGAGCGTCGTCTGCTATGCGGACGACACGCTCGCCATGGCCCGGGAGGTAAGTTTCTAGCGGGCGGTACGGCTCGCCGAACTCGGTGTCGCGTGTGTCGTCGCGGCCATAACGAGACTGGGCCTTCGGGTAGCGCCTCACAAGACCGAGGCGCTATGGTTCCACGGCCTACGCCGTAGGGAGGAACCACCCAGTATATCGATGCGTGTAGGTGACGCAGAGGTCAGGGTGGGGCGGTACATGAAGTACTTGGGCCTCACCCTAGACAGCCGATGGGGCTTCGAGGAGCATTTCGAGCGTCTGGCCCCCCGAGTGCGCCGGGTAACCGGTGCGTTACACCGGCTTTTGCCGAACCTTGGGGGTCCCAGGGAAGAAGTTCGCTGCCTCTACGGAGGTGTCGTGCGATCCATGGTCCTTTATGGGGCGCCCGTCTGGTCTGAACGCCTGACGGGCGCCTCCCGCTGCAGAGCTATTTTGAACAGCTTGCAGCATGTGGTGGCCATACGGATCGCACGAGGATACCGGACGGTATCCTTTAAGGCGGCGACACTCCTGGCGAGCTTCCCGCCGTTTGATCTCCTGGCGGCAGTTGACGCGACGGTTTACACCGAGATCCGCGTCCGCCGGGAGAGCGGTGAGGCGCCAGAGCAGACGCTCATTGCCTATAGGCGGGATGCACACCGGCGCGTACCAACACAGTGGCGCGCACGGCTGGAGTTGCGCCTGAACGCGCGCCAACGTGCCGTCGGCGCTATCCTGCCTCACCTCGAAGCCTGGGTGGGAAGGAAGGGCGGTTACGTCACCTACAGACTGACACAGATACTCACCGGACACGGGTGTTTCGGTGAGTATCTGTGCCGGATCGGCCGAGAAGCGACGACACATTGTCACCATTGCGGGAGCGACCTGGACTCTGCCCAGCATACGCTGGAGGAGCGCCCGGCCTGGGAGGCCGAGAGACGAGTCCTGGTTGCTGAGATCGGACGGAATCTTTCGCCGCCAGCAGTCGTGAATGCGATGCTGGCTGGCGACTCCACCAAATGGGACGCCGTGGTCTCCTTCTGTGAGGCAGTTTTGCTGCAGAAGGAGGCCGCCGAACGGGATCGGGAACGAGCCGATCCTGCTCGTAGGCGGAGGAGGCGTCGGGGTGGCGGTGGCAGCCGTTAGCCCAACTCCCCTCGGGGCCGCGGCGGCAGTGTGAGAAGTGTCCTCTACTGCCGCCACGGACAAGCGGCTCCGGGATGACAGCGATATGTTTGTGGCGCAGTCGCTGTGCCGTACTGGCAGGAGTCGGCAATAGTGGAGGGCAATCCAAAGGAGCCCTCCCAGGGTACGTGTCCCGACCATCTGGGACATGGCGCAAAAGGTGGTACCGGAGCAGCAAACCCGCGTTCCCGGGACTCCCCCATCAGGCGCCAATAGAAGTCCACGGCAGGTAGGTTTAGTCGGTGCAAGTCCGACATACCCACCCGCAGACACTTTTTGCGGGTGGCATGCGAAGGAATTCCCCCTGCCTTATCAAAAAAAAAAGGTTCTGGAAGTTAACAGGAGAGGAACAAAACAAAACACTAATTCAAATGTGTAATTTAATCGTCGGGCATAAGGTGCATATTCCCCTCCATGGGCTAAAGTCCCCACAAACGACAGATGGGAATATATGGAAAAGTTGAGCACCCAGTCATCTGAACCGATGCTGCCAGAAAGACTCGAAGCTGATACCTTGCCAAAGCATGTGCGAGAAACTATCACAAATATTATTCCTAAATCAGTTGTGCAGACCTCTACAGATGATGAAGAAGAATCTCCAGCCGAGAAAAGACGGCATCGTACCTTTTGCTGGAATAAAAAAAGATTGTCTAAGATAACATGCGCCAAATGCAGTTTACGACGAATACAAAAAAAAATGTTTTCTATGTCTATGAAACCAAATTGGAGCCAAAAATTTTCTCAAATTATTTTTTAGTTATTAGTTCATAAGAAATAATTTAATTACTTTTTCAGAAAAAATATTTTATTTTTTTATTTTAATTTGCTGTAAACGGAAGACTTTGTTGATTTTTTCTAGAGGTTTTTGATTTAAGTTTAATGTTTCAAATATATAAATAAATTAATTACTAAAGTTTTTTATTATTACTTTAATACCCACACATTAAAACTATCAGGTTAATAAATACAATAAAAAAATATAAATGTATTATACGCCAGAAGTGTTATATTTTATGGCAATTTAAATAAGGTTATCTTTCTAGGGTTAACGATTAACGAACTTCTGCATATTAACGAAGTTAACGTGTCCGATTTTTAAAAGTTAACCGTTAACCAAAATGTTAACTTTGTTAATTAACGAATAAAGGATTAACGAGTTAATGCCCAGCTATGGTTATTTATATAGAATGGAAGCAGAAAATAAAAACAACCTTTAGATCGCTGGGGCAGAAAGGTTCTCCAGCGTTAATAACAAACCGGAAGACGCAGCGTGGGCAATCCCCCTACAAGATAGAACTATGATCTTGTGAGGGTCGTTGGCAGCCGCTGGATGCGTGTAGTGCAAGACCGGCAATTTTGGCGTTCTTTGGGGTGACCTTATTCCAGCAGTAGACTAGTCTTTCGGCTGATATGATGATAGCAATAAAAGCTCGTGGTATGTAATTTTATTTTTCTTATTTAGTCCGTCTCTAGATTTATCATATTGCCTCATATAGTTACATCGCATGTTAGTGCACTGCACTCGAGCACACACTTGTGCGCAATAATGGCTTGCCGACTTACATGGTCACCATGAGATGGTTTTCCGCAACAGAAAGTACTAGGAGTTCTATTATTACCTAGTACCTGGATGATATGGAAAGCTTATGGCTCGCCAAATGATAACGGTTACGGTAGCATTTACACGCTTGCAAGACAAGAGTGCATCACTCAAGCATTGCTCCCTCATTCCCGTCCCCGATGTGCTCTGATGCTGTGCTCCTGTGTATGAACTATACTCAAATACTAGTACTGGCACAGTTGACCCTTATACTTCGACCATATTAACGAAAGGTGGATGCCATTGTTTAACTATTGTGTCTGCAATGTGTGCTGCTTACCGTATTATTGTAACCGCTTCAATCTGTAAAAGGAAGGCACTTCCCAATTCGGGTTGTTCTTTCAGCTAACAACGCTGTACCCTACTTCTTGTTAAGACATTTGCTGTTAAAAATACATGACGGAACACAGTTAAAATTGCTTGGCGCCGGGCAAATGTGCGCCGTGGTGAGTCAGGCGGACCAGTAGACCCTCCCATCATTCGTGCTGTGCCCGCTGCCATTTACAAACCAAATCATAAATAGTCCCGTCATCACACCATGTAAAATCTCCGCTCTGCTGTTTTCGCTTATATAACTCACGAGAACGAGTATGTCTAGGACATTAGACCTAGCCCAGATCGATTTATCTACATTCCCGCAACCTCCATTATGTGAATTCTATATAGAAAGTTTCAGTTCTCAGAACTCGATTACATTTGGACTTTAAGATAAAATAAAAAAACCGACTTCAAAAACTAAAAAGTATAAAAAAAATATCTTAATAAAGATTTAATTTAATACATCACTTATAATATAATATTAATGAAATAATATAATTTGTATGTGCTACCTATTGATAGGTTTGAAGTCGGTGCCAAGCCAAATGTAATAGTAGGTACCACACTCGCCGCGCGTTACTTTCAGCGGGATAGCTTCGTATTTCTACACAAACAACCCAAGCGTGCAGACGTCGTTGACGGTCGTCATATATTTTTATGATACAGTTTCATCTGATTCATATTAATTCATATTGTTCTTTAAGTTTATTTACTTAGGTTAATCTTTAGTGTAGGAGTTTCATCACAAAGTATGAAAGCTGTATGTAATATTAACTTTTATTTTGCTTAGGGCTTGGCACCGACTTCAAACCTATCAATAGGTAGCACATACAAATTATATTATTTCATTAATATTATATTATAAGTGATGTATTAAATTAAATCTTTATTAAGATATTTTTTTTATACTTTTTAGTTTTTGAAGTCGGTTTTTTTAAACGAAGTTTTTTTTATTTGTTACTTTTTAGTGTCTAGCTGTGGTTAGGACTTCAAAAGGTGCCGCGCGCCTTAAAACTATAGATCCCAACAAACGAGAACGGAAAAAATAAAACATCTTCCGAAAAAATGTTGTTCGAAACTCTTTTTCACGTTCTTGTGGGACAGTGAATGATCTAAAAGACCGTTTGTAAAGTAAGAAAAACTACATAAAATTACGTTCACTCTAAGAAAACTTGCACAGTACGAGTCTAGACTAGCTAAGATTTATGAAAGTCTGAACAGCAAGCGCATAGGTTGTGTGCTGAGGGCTTATACACTAGATCTTGTTATGAATCGAATGATCTTATGATCGAATAGCCATCTAGTCTGCTGAACAGAGGGTATGAGTCAATGAAGACTAGGTCTTATTAATGATCGATTAGCCAACGAGTCTACTGAGCAGAGGGCTGATAGCCTAGGTCTTATTTATCATTGATTAGATAATGAGTCGGACTCGCCCGTTAAAGGCGGAATGTTTCTTTCCGTAGCAGCAAGTATTTGAGTTGATAGAATGGAAGGTAAATTGCGGTTTACGATTTATGACGCATTAAAAAAACCACTTACTAGATCTCTTTCAAACCAATTTTCGGTCGAAGTTTGCATGGTAATGTACATCATCTATTTGTTTTAGTTTTATGATTCTCTTATTTTAGAAGTTACAGGGGGGGGGGGGGCATTTTACGCCTTTGGAAGTGTCTCTCGCGCAATATTATAAACCTCAATATCATTTTCGAAGTCCTATCCATAGATACCCCACATGTATAATTTTATGATTTTTTTTAAATTCAGTTCTAAGTAAGTATAGGGTCTATTTTTGTGTGAAAATCTTAATGCGGTTCACGGAATACATCTGCTGACCAAGATTAGACAGTATAGTTCTTATAGTTTCGGAAAAAATGGCTGTTACATACGGACGGGCAGACATACAGACGTGACAAATCAAGAAGAACATTTGTGAAAGACATTTGACTACAGAACCCTAAAAATGGCAGCTATTCCGCATCAAACTAAAGAAGAATCACGTACATAATCGGTTCATAAATCTCAGCGTAATCGGTGTACGTAGGTACATAAAAAAATACGCTGGTGCTAAAAGGTGCGCCTACATGCGCTTCCAAAAAAAAAGACGTAACTAAGCTTTTTTTTTGGAAGCGTATTAAACGCTAGTCGTCTGAAATTGTTGTTTATGTTCATGCCAAGACACACTTGAACAGGATGACTCTAGCTTGACTAGCTAAGATTTACAAACGTCTGTGCATCATCGACATCGTCCACTTAAACAAAAAAATTCATACAAAAATGTCCATAAAATGAAAACTACTGGGCCAATCCATATAAAATTTTTATGGGACCAAATGGCAACTATTCCGAATCAAACTAAAAAAGAATCACGTAAATCGGATCATAAATCTCCGAGTAATCGATGTACATACATAAAAATAAAAAAAAATACCGGTGAACTTGAGAACCTCCTCCTTTGGAAGTCGGTTAATAAGATAACTTTCGTTGTCAAACAAAATATATGAAATGTGCAATCAGAATACTTATTCGGATACACTACATTAATACTACATAGAAACTTTATTCAGACAGTCACAAATACGAATTTCAAAAAACCGATTTCCATAATTCCGAATGGTTCAAAATACCGAATATTACAACTCCGATTTATCATTACTCCTATTTTTATAATTCCTTAATTTCAATATGCCTTACGTTCATAATTACTCTTCACAAAACACCGAGCTGCAATAGATCGAATACAAAAAGTCCGACTTAATGATAATTCCAAATATCAACAATACGAATAAAAATATTTTGTTGCCCTGGTCACAGTATTAACCTAACCTAACCCAAATGATTCACAAACAATAGAGGGGATCTGACACTCGGCGGCTGCATGCAGCATGCAACATGCAGCAGGCACTGTTTCTGTCACGGCTGCGGCGCTGCAGGGTTTAGGCGGCGCCACGCGAATCTATCGTCGCAGATGGTTTTAACGCTCACCACCGCAGCTTCGGCTTAGTGGCTGGCTTCGCCGGCCATACTCAGCCGCGGCGGCGAGCCTTAAAGCCACCTGCTCCTCAACTCGCGGACCGCCCCACCCCTTAAATTACACTCTAGGGTAGGATTGACAAGACTACGTGAAGTCGGTTTTGCAGCGATTCGTTTCTGTCACCTAATTTTGTAGCACAACATGTTGACTTTTAGTTTATTCGAAGTATTGAAAATCGGAATGTCGTTAATCGGACTAAGAACCCTTTGAGCATTTGACTCTTCGAACGTATGAAAATCGGAAACTAACAAATTGCATTTACTACTTTCGGTAATAATAAATTTCGTGATTTTTAATAATAGACATTCTAATTCTTAGGTATTATGAAATTCAGACTTTTCAAAATCGGAACGTCGTAATTCGAAATAAAGTATTTCGGAGTATTTAGGTGTTCCCTACTTATTCATATAGGA
The DNA here is from genome assembly GCA_951640165.1 of Pseudoips prasinana. Lineage (NCBI taxonomy): Eukaryota > Metazoa > Arthropoda > Insecta > Lepidoptera > Nolidae > Pseudoips > Pseudoips prasinana. Next base: position 26,117,748 of record OX621240.1, read on the forward strand.
ATATAGAAGGGAATCTCGGTGGATTTGGTGTAGTTATGTACTTACACCAATGAATACCCCGTCATCGGTGCACATAAATGTACGAAAGCCTTGAACAGAATTTAAAACTCTATGCATTTTCCAAGATTAATTTGAAAAAGTTTTAAATGTTATGAAGCGAATCAGACATTTTCACCTGTACTGAAATAATTTTATCCTAGAATTGTTTCAAATATACATACGTTTACTATCAATTCTGCAAAAGAAGACTAGTAAAATATGTATATTCTTGCGTTTAGCTTAAATTTGAGTGCCAGCAATCTGCCATAATCCATTGACATACAAAAAACCCTTTTTATATAGCATAGGGTTTTTGTATATCAATGGCCATATTCTTATCAATAAGCCGCTTATCGAAGAGAGCATAATTTTAATTAAGAGATATACTTGACAGATGTGATGATACGACAGCCTTTTAGAATTACATCAAAAGGTCGGAAAAAATCGGAACCACTTACACATAAATAATATAATTACGAAATCGTAATCTTAATAATACGCTTTCGGTGAATCACTTTTTTCACATGACGATTAAAGTGAGCCTAGGAGGCTGCTTCACTGTACAATAAAAGCGACCGTGGCCTCGAGCTGTCTAACACGCACAGAAGGGCCATCATGTGGGCTTTGAACCTCGACTCTGGGCGGTTACTGACGTGGAGATGCACGAGAGATTTCGTCCAACTGTCGCTCAACGTTAATACGCTAAAAGGCGCTGTCGTCCGATTGGAGATTGGAGAGCGTATTTGATCGATGCGTATTTTCACACGGTTATGTCTTTTGCTAAGTCAGGCTAGTTTTTCAAAGATAACTAACTATGGTTAGTTAGTTAATTAAAAAAAACTAGACTGACTAGGCTAAGAATACAAATAGCGCGAGATGATTAACGGTTACTTAGAATGATTTCTAACTAACCATTAAACATCTCGCGCCACTTGTGTTTAGTCTAACAAGATTACATCAGACAACTAGACATCGAATGCCAATAATAACATATGTAACGCATAACATGTTTACATTATTCTCTACGTAAGTATCATTTTTATCAAGAATGTTAATGACGATATCGACATTATCCTAAATAACAACACCCTGGCCCTGACCCTCGTAACGTCAATTCAACAAATTGGATATTAGTAAACTCGCCTTAGTATTTTGCTTCACATGCAATGTTGATTAGGAATATGTCAAAACGTAACTTCATGTAACGTAAAATGACAATGAAATAGTGATGAAATAATGAAACAATGATGAAATAATAAAATTTATTCAGCACTTTGGTATTAACATACACTTATACGATACATTATAGAAACTGAAAACTCGAGGGTTACTCACGCACTACCAACTCACATGAAATCAGTTACCCGTTGCTGATCCTTCCACCGTCCGTGATTGGCTCTCTGATGGCTTAAAACACAATTTTAAAGAATAGAATACTCTTCATTGTATGTACACAATCAAACAGGATATATAAATGGACCATAAATAATACAACCTTGTACAATGGGCGGTCTTATCCCATTAAGCGATTTCTTCCAGACAACCTTTGGATGATTAGAATCTGTAAGTATTAAAAAAAAATACGCGTGTTAAGAAGATGTGAAGAAAAAAGGTTATAATAATGTCATATGGGATAAACAGAAATATATTCATATTCATAACATAATATACCTAAATACAATACAGTGTATAATATATCAAATAACAAAATACATAAACAATATATTAAATATATAAACCTTTATAAACGCAAGTATCGTTATATAACATGTTTATTAAACACCATCATCATTGCGATTTTATAATGTTAATAAATATTTATTTGTATTCTATAAAGTTCCGCAAACTAATTTATAATTTAAAAATAGTACCTAGTACTTTTAATCACTAAGCATGGAATATCTTTTAATATAATTTAAAATAAAATGCTGCACCAAACACAATCGCGGTGAAACTTTTTCGTATTAATATTCAACTGATTAATATGAACTAAAGTCGCAGTCCCAAGACGACCTACATTCTGGTGAATCTACTTTGCTTTAAGGAGTGAGAAAACGTTCCACGTTGATAGGTAAATAAAGTTCCACCTTTGCCGATCTTCTTATCGCGCGAAAATTCAGACCAAATTCAAATCGGATATATGAACCGAGTTGTAGTTGATTTGGTTTGAACTTCTTGCAGTAAAATTTTGCTTCGGCATCTTTCGGCATTAGCTTTGATGCATGGTTATGAATATAAGATATACAACGACCCTAGTTACGCTCATGAAATATATAGATAAAATCCTCTGAATATGTACTCGTATTTATTATTGGAAGCATAATTTTAACTTTAAGAAATTAGTAATTTGATCAACAAGAGGCTCATCAATTTAATCACAATATTAATATTACACAATATTATAAAGGCGACAGTTTGTGAGTGTGTACCTATGTTTGTTCCTCCTTCACGACTAAACGGTAACTAAATTTCATTAAAATCGCATCAGATTTTAATGAAATTTGGTATGGAGTTAGCCAACACCCTGGATTAACACATAGGCTAATAATTTATAAAGTTTAACGCAGATAAAACCGCGGGGCACAGCTAGTATTGTATAAAATCATAATATTGGATGGAAGAGAACAGATCTTGTTGTTCTTTGCGTAATAAATGATTATTCTTTAATTTTACTTTGAGATGACCTAATGTTTTGGCGTTGAGATACTTCTATTATACTTCTATTAAAACTATGCACAAGCATATTTGCATATTAAAATATAGATAAATAAGGTGTTGTATCTTTTTTGTTATTTATTCTATGGGAAAAAATGTCGAAAGTGAATGCTTAAAGCACCATGATGCTTTAAGCAGTCAAAGTACAGTCATTAGCAAAAGTAGATGATCAAAATCGGACGAGAGTTTTTGGGTTTATAAATAGTTATAGATATTGGGCGGCATTATCAATAGCTAATATTTTTAACACTTAATACCCACGCGCTTAAAAACACATCACCGCGGCACTATTTGGGCACAATTTACTATAATTTGTATTGAATGTACGATTTTGAACATGTACTTTTGCCGTTGACTGTACTAAGTAAATTGTTATTAAACAATAAATCATACTTTAACCTACAGTATTTATTTTTCTTGTGTGTCATAAAGAGTACCTACGTAGTTACAGTCGATGTAAGAATACGTTTCTGACCTCTGTGAGTTGATCATGAGTGTCATCACTAGTAACGAAGATAAACAGAAATATAGCGAAAAGGTATAATATTTTGCGTAAGTTCACATAAACAGGGGTTGAAATCACGTTCAACACCGTAACCAACACAAAATAATTAAAAAACATTGTGTTTAACTACAACGCTTAGAATATGACTTCCATTACTTCATTTTTACTTTACCATATGGGCAGTGACACCACATTATAATGTCAGAGTTGTTCAAGGCGCCCTGTACAAGGCGTACTTTTTTCTAACGACAACTGCGACCGACAGATTAATGTGCCCTACGAAGAGTGACACTTAAAAATTGCACGACCTCGGCGGTCACATACATACATACCTATCTTTTGACTGACTGCGTGCCTCGGTGCTAAGTCGACTTAACTCGAAAGTTTGGGTAGCGCAAGATCTTTGTCCAACAGTGAGCGTCTTTCGGCTAATATGATGATGCCTAAGTGCTAATGCAATTTGTTGTGAGCGCCTCTAAGTATGACTTGAGAACTCAATATTGTGAATTTCATAATTTTGCAAACAAACAAAAATTATTGTTCTTAACATTGATAAGGTCACTTCGCTAATAATCTGATGACCTAATGGGTTATTCGTAGGAAAATTTTTACTCAGTAGAATATTAACCCAACTTTAAATCAGTGGACAAAATTATGTTATACTAGTGGAATTGTATGAAGATGCTTATGACACAAAGATCTTCGTTAATTGGATGATTTTTATAATGTATAAAGGAAACCTTTTAAATTATAGGCATACCTAGAGAATTATTCGTCAGAAAGTACCTATTATCATAAAAATAAAAATGTCATTTGGACGGGAGAAAGTTGGAACGGGTCAGAAAGAATTTTAGTACGATGGAGCGTCGTACGTTCTAATGTTCTCAGTTAAGTACATATGCGAAGAGTGCGTGCGAGTTTTGCTGTTGCCAACCTGGAGTGGCGCTATTATTCGCCGAGTCACGTGTAGAAATTTATCTAACTAACTTGCTTACATATAACTCCAACGCATATCCAACATATAATGACGTTTGCGCACTACCTACACTTCTTAATCGATCCGAATGCGAGAAAGGTCCGAAGTAGCCGTAGTCTAGTTTTTATGAAATTGTTGTACCTACATAGATCCGAATTCAGACCCAATGCATAAACTCAACGTGTTTATATATGAAGGTAAATGTACCTACCTATGTAATAACCACAAATGTTTCATTCGCTCACCTGCAATTATAGTACCTTCTAGTTACAAACATTCTTATAGATGGCGTTGTTTAGCGATAGAATAGTAGTGTCGCTGGCACTATTTATTAGGTGAGCGTTTCTCAAAAAAATTGTACCTTTTCCCAGAAATTATGCTGAAATTAAAATATTGAAATATACTTGATTTCTTTATTTTAAGCTATGGGTAAATGCTTAAAGATAAGTGATATAAAGTTTGTTTTGAGATTTATAAGGTGAATAAATAGCAAAATCCATAAAAACAGACCCAAGGTGGAGAAAAATTCTTATTTGGTTACCTTCATTCGTTTACGTAAATTTAATGTAGAAACCAATTACCGGAATATTTATTGAATTAAATGTTATAATAAAACAACATTCAACTTGTTTTTCAGTCAATCACTCTATATTAATATGCAAATTTTAAATTAAAGGCGGTATTATTTCCTTTACGTTACTATTCGGTCACAACTCTTGTTTAACTTTACATTATTGACCCTACTTTATTTTGTAATAAAATTGTGTATATATACATAATGCAAAGACTATCCATATATTTTAGTTTTTATCACAAACATGTATTTATGTTAAAAACATATAAATAAAAAAAGAAATATGCGTCTGCTTTTATGGGACAGTAACAAAAATAGAAATCTGGAAACAAAATAGGATTTCTTAAGCCTAGACTTCACAGTTGTGCAAATAATTATATTTGACTTAAATATATTGATAGAGGAACCTCTGTCAGGGAACATTTATATTTCATAATAATCTAATAATAATAAACACTGACCGATTAGACAGTTTAAAGGTTTTAAAAAATTCTAGGACTATACATTGTTTGAATATTACTCTCAATCAATCTCTATACATATATAATAAATGTTTATTATTTATTTATTCATTTTCTATAATAATAATTTAGATATTAGTTTTCTTAACTTAATTAGTTTAACTTTTTTTGGGGGTGTATTTTGAGTTTCTTTTTCCTCTGCTCTTCAATCTTTTCAGGGGTTTCTTGTAATTTTTCCCGGTACCGCCTCATTTTTTCAGCCAGGGTTAGTGTTATATTTGATTAGGAGCTGTAAAATTACACCTTGTCTTACATTTACCATGCACAATCACTTACAATGCATTTTTAAATAAAATGTTACTGGCTGAACCTGCAGACGTCATTCTGTCAAAAACTTTCAACACAGTACAAAAACTTCAAGAAAAAATCAATGATATCAGTGAAGTCATTCTTAAGCTATAGCGCATAGTGTTACAAAGGTTTATATTTAATAGCATATCTTTCCCCGCAACTTCACTCTTTTAGCTTCTATTGGTCGTAGTGTGGTAAACGACCCCAATTTAGTCGGAAAAAGGCTAGGAAGATGATGATTATGATGGTCGTAGTGTGGTATTACATAGCCCATTTATCTGATCTGAACGCCATAGCACATAGCCTATCCATAAAACTGAAAGATTTTTCTTTAGGTAGGTCCTGAGATTAGCGAGTCCAACTAAATAAACTTACAATCTCTTCAGCTTTATAATATTAGTACTGATAAGCAGGCACATTGGTACAGGTTAAAATTAATTGTCATAATTGTAAATATAATTTCAAGCAGCAGCGAAAATGATTATATGAAAATAAAGGCAGCCCACCACTGCATAAATAAAATAATAAATAAAAAAGGTTTTTATTCACGTAGACTTTAAAAAAGCGCTTGTAAATAGTCAGAACATGTTTGTAGTAATATAGTTGTATACATTAGATATTATTTCTAGTAACATAGATATTTAGGTACATCTTGTATGAAAACATTTATAAAATTTATTTTATTACAGAAATGATATTTAGCTAGCCCGTATCAAGTTATTGTCAAGAGATTATGTTTAATTATCTAGTTTAAGTCTAATATTTTTACTACATATTGTCAATGGTTCTGTCTATATTAAAGGTATTATTATTATGACGGACCTTGTGTTAATAACGACGGTCGCGCTTTAATGCTACCACCGGATCCAATGCGCCCCAACTGAGAAGACCCAGCGAAACAAACTCAGTGGGTTCATCTACTACCGGTTTCAACACGACCCAGTTGAGACGGTCCGGCGAAACATACTCAAGCGGGCATGAACACGGGATTTGGTCCAATTAGAGTAATTATTTAGTAGGCAAACACAATATATGCTCGATCGGTTGTCTGAATGCTTATTATTTTAGATTATATTTAGGTATACAAAAGAAAAACTTCGAAACAATAACATTATTCATTTTGAGACAGAGTCTATAATTTTAAATTAAGTTTATGATAGCAATCATTTACAGATAGTTCACGTAACACAGCAGATCAGTCATGTCTATATGGCTACAAGATCTCCAGCGAGCAATGTGCAGGTAGGAAGTGAGAGCCAGACGTCTTTGTCATCGATGTACTCTTTAGTGGTGTAATAACCCCTAGCCATAAGTATACGTTTAATATGTGTTTTAAAACTTGTGTCAGGCAGATCAGTAATTTGAGTAGGAAGCTTGTTATAAAACCTAATACAATTTCCTAAAAATGATTTATTAGTTTTGCTTACTCTAAAGCCTGGCATGGCTAGTTTGTTTTTATTCCTAGTATTTATATTATGCAGTTCACTTTTCTTTTTATAATTATGAATATTTTTTCTAACAAACATTATATTCTGATATATATATTCCGATGGCACAGTAAGTATATTTATTTCTTTAAACAAATTTCGCAAAGAATCGCGACTGCCTAAACCGTAAATGGCTCTGACTGCTCTTTTCTGCAATACAAAAATAGTACCTATGTCAGCCGCCGAACCCCACAGCAGAATGCCATACGACATAATGCTATGAAAGTACGCGAAATACACTAATCTAGCAGTTTGTTCATCTGACAATTGCCTTATTTTCCAGACAGCATAGGAAGCCGAACTTAATTTACCTGCTAACTTTTCAATCTGAGGACCCCATTGCAATTTTGAATCAAGTGTCAATTCTAAAAATACGGTCGATGGGACTAGATCTAATATTTTCGCATTAAGTGCAACTGTTGGTACAATTTGAGTCACATTCGGCAATGAGAACCTGATGCATTTAGTTTTCCCTGCATTTAACAAGAGATTATTTGCCGAAAACCATTCTGATATGAAGCTGAGTGTTTTATTATGCTCAATAAGATCTTTATCCTTTCTATTTACTTTAAATATGAGCGAAGTATCATCAGCGAACAAAACTATGTCTGATACTTTCTCTACCAGATAAGGGAGATCATTTATATAAACTAGAAATAAAAATGGGCCCAATATAGATCCTTGGGGCACCCCCATTTTCACAGGATGACGTGCCGAAGTGGCACCGCCTATCGAAACCATCTGTTGTCGCCCCGATAAATAGGACATCACAAGATCAAGAGATGTGCCAGATATTCCATAGTACTTCAGTTTAACAACGAGCGTACGATGATCAACGCAATCGAAAGCCTTAGAGAGATCACAGAAAACTCCCAGCGCATCCTGTGATCCCTCCCAAGCCTCCAATATTGACCTAATTAATGTGCAACCTGCATCCTGAGTAGAGCGGCCCCTTGTAAACCCGAACTGCTTGTTATGCAATATCTCATTCACGTTAAAGTGCGACAACATTTGGCTGAGCATCAGCTTTTCAAATATTTTACTTAAAGCTGGTAGTATTGAGATAGGCCTATAATTCGTGGCATTTTTTGAACAACCTGCCTTGAAAATGGGTATTATCTTACTTATTTTCATTAAATCGGGAAAGACACCATCACTTATACAGCCATTGAAGATGGCTGCAAGAATTGTAGCAATGTTTAGTATGATTGATTCAATTGCTTTAACAGGCAGTCCCCACAAATCTTCTGTGCCTTTCCTTTTAATACTCTTAAAAGCTTTTATAATATCATCACTTGTTACGGATTTAAAACTAAAGTTAGGTACAGTTTGTTTTACGCTTTGATTTAAAAAGAGTTCAGCCACATCTGGTGATGATGCGAGACACTTAGTAATATCCACGGGTATATTTGCAAAAAAAGCAGCTAAAAAATTGGCAATGGTAAGCTTGTCTGAAACCAGTTCATCACCAATATTCAATACTAATGTTTGATCTCTTGATCTACTTTTACCAGTTTCAGTATTAATTATTTGCCAAGCTGATTTTATTTTATTATCAGATTTTTTAATTTTATCTCTTATATATAAAGATTTAGCTTGAATGCAAACCTTTTTAAAAATTTATGAATAATTTCTAACATAATTAATGAAATTGACATCAGGGTTATAGGACCTTCTGTCATACAACTCATATAAAAAATCTCTACTCAGTCTAATGCCTTGAGTTGCCCAAGAACTAAATTTTATCTTATTACTGTCAACCGTTATGTTTTTTATTTTACAAGCTTTATTAAATTCTTTGCAAATACAGTGGAATAATGTAGTGTACATATCGTTAGGCTTACTTTTGTTTGGCAATAGATGGCACAAACTATTCTCCAGGTTGTTACTGAACTTTCCCAAATTAGATTTTGTTAAAGGTCTAAAACTAATTTTTTGTTTATTTATATTTATCTCATTTTTTATCTTTACTATTTGGCATTTATGGTCAGAGCGAACACCAGCCACCAAACACTTCTCAGAGACATCAAAGTTGGTAATTATGTTATCAATGCAAGTAGCAGATGTGGGTGTGACTCTCGTGGCCTCAGAGAACAAGCATTTAAGGTTAAAGGACCGAAATACAGATAGAAATATGTTTATTTCAGGTGAATCTGCTAAAATGTTCATATTAAAATCACCACATACAAGGATTTTTTTTTTACTTTTAATTTTCCTAAGAATGTCTTCTATTGTTGCTGTAAAAAGCTTTAAATCGGATGCTGGTGGTCTATACACACATATTATACAATAAAACTGCGTCTCTACACATGCCACCTCACACACACGCTCAATAGATAGTTGGCATATATCTTTACGTTCTTTAAATTTAATTTGGTCTCGAAGTAGTATCAGTACTCCACCACCCTCTGCCGAAACCCTATTATAAAAGCTGGCGACCCTATAGCCACAGACACTAAAAGCCATCTTGTGTGCCTTCAGCCATGTTTCTGTAAAACAAAGGATATCTATTTCATATTTTTCATTAAAAAGTTCTATGTCTAGAATTTTGCCAGAGAAGCGGTTTATATTTTGATGTGATAGAATTAGAAAGTTATCACACTTCTCTATTGTCATGCTTACATGTTTAAACTACTAACTAAATTGATTTTAATAACATTACTAAAAGATGGTATAAAAAGTGACTTCATCATACTACTTATGACTGAGTTAATATGTGCCGCTATTAAACTTGCAAGTATGTTCAAAAATTTTCTTGAAACAGTAACTGTACTCATGGTTACCCTACAAGAATCTATAAAACTATTTGTGTCCAAAAATATAAATTTATCACTATAATGGCTAACCAAAAACTGTAGGTGCATATTTAGCTTGTGGATATAATTATTTGTACTATCAGGCACATTGGACACATAGGGGAAGGCACACAATATTATCTTATTACAGTCTAATTCTAACATCTCAGTGAAACTATCTGTAATGTCTTTTTTCTTTAAGTTTTTACAATTTCCTACCATTACAGTTATACATGATTTGGCACTGTGTTTATTCTGAATTAATTTATGTATTATATCTTTATAATGTAATCCTGGCATACAATAGTTGACAAAGGAACAACTCAGCTTATTACAAAGCAAGGTACCAAGGCCCTTACCCATTTCATCGGAATACAGTATGGAGCTATGTTTAGTAATGTCATTTTGTGGAGATACTGGTGACTCTGATCCCAGCTGTGTGTATGACTCCACTACTGCACTACTGGTGTTAATCGGTTCCAATGTCCTATTGCTTTCAGGATTACACTTTCCAGCTAGCAATTGCATTTCATTTTTGTATGACTGGAAACTGTGATATGAGATTGCTAGGGACTTCTCAAGAGTTTTTATCTCAGAAAGCAACGACTGAGTGTCTTTTTCATAAATTAGTTTGCTATCCTCTAATTTAATTTTATAATTTTCTAATTTGTTTAATAATGCCCTACGTTCTTTACTTAGTTCAAGTATGTATTGTTTTAGCTTGTCACTACATAAGGAATTAATGCTTGGCTGGCAGTCTACACAGTCATCGCTAGTCAAATCAATGGTCACCGTTGTATTAGTAGGGAGACCCACCGGACTACAACTGGCCAACTCGTCATACAAGCTCTGATTAATGGAGGCTACTGGACAAGTTGTGTTTTTTACATAATTTGACAACTTCTCATTACAATTAATTAATTCTAATTCAAGATCTCTAATTTTGAACAGTGCTTCTTCATATAACACTCTACACTTATCAAAAGACTCTGTCTCCGCATGCAGTCTGTCTCGCTCTTCAATAGTAGACTCTAGTTGGTGGTTGAGTTTCACAAGTTCTCTTTTCAGTGATGTGTTACTATCAATGACCCTTTTTATCTCTATCTCATTCTCCTCACGCTCCTGTTTAAGTTTATGACACTGATCTTGGTATGTCTGTAAGTCCTTGAGAGCTGATTTCAACTTATGTTCAGCTACTTGAGTTGCAGCCATGCTTCGGGTCTGCATGATGTGAGGTGAATGAGGATGGGCTGAAAACAAAGAGAGGGTGAACAGAAAACTAGACAGAAACAAGAGGTTAAGATGTATTTGAAGTCAAAGGAGTGAGATATGAAAAATAAACTACAGAGATCTATAGGTAGAAATAATATTAGTAAGTATATACAAGACAGATGGGCAATTAACTTTATAATAGATTTATAATAAAGCAACACTTAAACATTTAGTTACAAACTGTAGTGGGGCACTTTTAACTTTATCTATATGACACCTAATCAGAGTTCATTACTAGGGTCTAGTCAAGTTAACTTAGTATGTGTAGATAGGAATAGATTTATCGAATGCCAATCTTATATCAGTAAAGTTAGGGAGTAATTGAAGTGTGTGATGTCTGTAGCCAGCTAATTAAGTCGTCGAATTTGCTTCCACAATGTACGTCAAGCAAATGGAGACAGAATATGGCAGTGTGAAATTGGACGTGACTCACACCAATGAGTCGAATAAATGTTTGGTTAGTATATATGTGTAAAATAAAGAATAAGTAATATACTCCCCGGGATTTCACACAAAAGTTTAAACTTAATCGTTGGACACGAGCAGCGCAGTGACAGACAGCTGATGCGTCGACAGATATCAGTTGTTTCGGGTTTATTTCTTCATAATATAATGTCCAATTTTGGTTATTTAGCTGATATCCTATGAGAAAAAAATAGTCTTAACTCCCAGGGACTTACAGCTAAAAAGCTACCAAGTGGTGGTGTGAAGGAAATAGTATGGTAATAATTCACGACTAATGTTATTCTTAAAAAACAGCTTTATATCAAATAAAAGAAAATAAATGCACCAAGCTCCCATTCATTTTCGCACATTACTATAAATTTATTAAATATAATATTTAATTTTATTAAAACTGATAAAATTACATCGTCATAATTATACTCAAAATCAGGCAGTCAATACTCTGCCTAACAATTTCCTATTTTGTTATTCACTTTTCCATTTATACGTTACCACTCAAGAGTAACAAAAAAGAGGTAACGAATTAAGGTTACAAAAATTATTAAAATTGTTTACGCGCACTACTCTAGCTAGTACTCGTTTATAATTTGACTTTCGAAATCAAGATTAAGAGCTTTAATGGTACTCGATGAGAAATAAAATATAAAATTGGAGCTTAGCTCTGATTTTTGGGTAACAAAGTTAGGATTTTTTTCGGACCAGTAACCAGGCGGACAACATTCAATGTTCCCGCACGGCACGTAAAAGAAATATCTAAACTTAAACAAGATGAATGCCGATCTTGCTAATACTGCCACTAGTCTAAAACATATTTATATCAAATCGGCGTTGATATTTTTCAAAATTACGGTCACAAAAGAAGAAAACTAAAAAGGAACTTTTTATGCGATACAATAAAATAATTATTTATTAAATATATTTGTTCTATAGGACTAAAGATTTATTTATAAATTAATTGGGGTCTTTTATTTCGTAATAAATACATTTAAGTGATTCGAGAATATCCGTAAGTTCACTCAGTACCTACTATCGATCGTTTTGGACGGTATGAAATTGGGACACTTCACTTTTCATACAACTAGACTAAACCGATTTTTAAAATATTTTTATATTTTGTAAATTCTTATTGTATTTATACATTTATTATTGTTTTTACTGAAAGCAATTAACTTACTAATTATATAATTTAATAGAAACTAGTAATGATCTATTTTATGTATAGTAAAACAAAATTGAAAATATGGGACAGAGAATAAGATAGAAAGTACATTTTTTTTTGAGAAATGCTCAGGTACGTCGCTGTCATATTTTTTTTCTGTTCCGTATAACGAAATAAGCCTCATTCGGACCATAATGACATCTTTAAAATTTTACACATATTTTTAAAAATCACCTTCGTATTGTCTTTTTATCATGAGTTGAAAACAACTCTGCATAAAACTGAAGAAAATCTGTTTTGGTTTAAGTAGGTAACTAATAAGTTTTGGAATAAATAGCAACCTTTTATGAATATGAAATCCCATTTGACCCTACAGCCGGAGTACCAACTTACCTACTTTAAAATTTTGTCCTTATACCTGTATATGTATAGCTTGATATGTAGCCGTGTGTACTAAACTAACATGTTTACCAAATTTTACTATTTGCATTAATTTTGATTTAACTTTATACAAATTCTATTAAAAAAATTAGGTTTCTAGCTAGCATTAAAAGATGCTGAAATATATATACCTACCGCTATGCCGGAGAGATGTGCGAACGGAGTCGCACCATAAAGCCTCGGCCAGTCGGCCAAACCTGCGCGTCAGTAAAGCGGGACGCGGGACGCGATGCAAAGCGAAACTGACGTGCATATAGGGTTGCCAGATGGTATCCAAAGGGAGGACATGTCCTCCTTTATCATCTTTTGTCCTCCGGTCCTCCCTTACCTAATAAAAGTCCTCCTTTTGCTTTATTGTGCATCGTGCATGGCCAAAGGTTAAACGAGCGTGTGCGGTGGCGGGCGGCGGCGTAGGTACTGACTGTGTGCGTGGGTTTGAGTGCCGCGCGGCCCGCGCCGCGCCAAAGACCCCACCCCCCACCGTACATACATTCGCAATTCCACACTTGTCTCTTTGCAAGCAAACAATTCGTTCATTTTAGCGTGCGCGACGAGTAAATATATAAAATAATTAAATATAACAGTGATTTACTAATTATTTTCGTAAGTAGAAACGTAGTCTATGAGTTTTCATTATGAGTAAGAGGAAGTGTAAATTCACGGAAGTATTGAAAGCCAAATATCCATGTTTTATAAACGGACGGGACGATTTTGACGCCAAGTGTTCCATTTGCGACTGCCATGTGGATGTTGGCAACAAGGGCAGTATTGCTTTAGAAAGACACGTAGCTACGGAAAAGCATAAGAAGATGATACAAACAGCAGGTTCGTCATCCAAGGTAACCAGCTATTTTAAACCTTCTACTTCAATGACTCTCAAAAACACCTATGCCGCAGAGGGGTCACTAGCCTTCCATACAGTCAAGCACCATCAATCATACAATTCTATGGAATGTACGGCGAACTTAACAAGAAAAATGTTTACTGATTCTGAAACGGCGAAAAATCTTAAATGCGGGAAAACTAAGACAGAGGCTATAATAAATCAAGTTGTTGCTCCACATACTATTACGTCTATCATTGAAACCCTGAGGAAGATTTCATGTATTTCTGTTGCCACAGACGCCAGCAACCATGGTGCAGAAAAACTGTTTCCTATATTAATTCAGTATTTTAACTGGAACGGAAATGGAATAGAAACAAAAATTCTTGATTTGCAAAGTCTACCAAACGAAACTTCGCTTTCTATTGCAAATCTTGTATACGAAACACTTAATGCACACTAATTGACTCCAAAGTGTGTGGCATTTGTTGGTGATAATGCAAATGTAAATTTTGGGGGTGTGAACCGAAACCCAGGTCGAAACGTTTTTAAGCGCCTAAAAGAAAGTTTGGGGAAAGAAAATCTCATAGGGATTGGCTGCCCTGCACATATTATGCACAACAGCCTTCGCAATGGTGTCGATTTGATGAAACTGGACATTGAATCCATAATATTGAAAATATTTAACTATTTTTCTGTGTACACAGTAAGAACAGAAACACTAAAAGAGTTTTGCAATTACGTCGAAATCAATTACCAGCCTTTGCTAAAGCATAGTAAAACAAGGTGGCTTAGTCTGTTTCCATGTGTAGAAAGAATTTTGAAGCTCTATCCAGCATTAAAAGAATATTTCTTAAGCCAAACAACAACACCACATATTATAAAAACGTTTTTTGAAAACCAAGCTGCAGAAGCATATCTATGGTTCACGCATTCTCTTATGTCTATTTACCAAGCAAATTTGGCAAAAATCGAAGAAAAACATTATTCCCTACTGGAAATCTATACATATAATAAATCTGTAGAAAAATATTTTTTGTACATCAAAAGAAAATCCAAAAAAAATAGCCAGGGTATTAAAGAACAACCAATAGAACCCATTTCCAGCCTTTTTAGAATTTTTGTCTGTTTGTCTGTGTGTCTGTTTGTCTGTTTATATGTTCGGGTATCACGTAAAATATACTAAAGCAATGTAGATAACTTTTATACACAACGATTGAGCGTAACTTGAGGTAACATTTAGTTTTTGTTTTATTGCAATCGGTTTAGTCTATCAAAAGATATTAGATTTTAAAGTATTCATGAAGAAAAATAACACACATTTCATTACTTCAAGATGAACTAATGTTTATAGTTGAGCTACCTAACTGTCCGATAGATGTCATTGTGCAAATTATGACATCTCTTTTCGGAATGAACTAGGTTGATAGTTGATTTTTATTTCGATAGATGTCGTTGTGCATTTCGTTTGACTCGCGGTGTTAAGAATTGCCCGTATTTGCTGATGGCATGATTACGTAGGGTTTTGAATGTTCTGAATTGTTTCGAAATAAGGTCTTGGTTGCCTAGAAGTATGTCGTTGTCCAAAATTGGTTATTAAAAATATCTGTTTTCTTTGGGCAAATTGAATTATGTAGAAGGTTGGATTCATTATAATTTAATTTTAAATTATTGATAGTTGATTTTTATTTCGATAGATATCGTTGTGCTTGATAGTTGAATTTTGTTTCGATAGATGTCGTTGTGCATTGCTTTTGACTCGCGGTGTTAAGATTAGGGCTTTGAATGTTCCGAATTGTTTCGAAATAAGGTCTTGGTTGGCTAGAAGTATGTCGTTGTCCAAAATTGGTTATTAAAATATTCTGTTTTCTATGGGCAAATTGAA
The DNA here is from genome assembly GCA_951640165.1 of Pseudoips prasinana. Lineage (NCBI taxonomy): Eukaryota > Metazoa > Arthropoda > Insecta > Lepidoptera > Nolidae > Pseudoips > Pseudoips prasinana. Next base: position 26,133,696 of record OX621240.1, read on the forward strand.
TGATGTACAAGGTTGGATTCGTTATAATTTAATTTTAAATTATAATGTCAGTCGATCGAAAGTTTGTGCTGTCGATTCGTTTGTAACGCGAATGTACAGACGATTCGAATTTTATTGAGCCTGTCCGATTGAATGTATTTGAATGTAGTAAATTAACCCTGTCTCTCATAATTTTCTCAGCACAAATCTATATACCTACCTAGGTAAAAGAGGAAACTGACTGACTGACATATCAACGCACAGCCTGAACGGCTGGGGTTAGAGACTTGAAATTTTGCCGGTAGGTACTTTTATGACGTATGCATTCACTAAGGAAGGGTTTTTGGATATACTAACCCTAAGGGGTAAAATAGAGAATGAAAGATTGTATGAAAATCCGTCATTTTTGTAGTTAAAGGCATTGAAAGTTATATTTAGTAGTTCAGCTAAAAATAAAAATAAATATTTTAGAATTTTTGGAAATTATAAAAAAAACTTACAACCCCTATTTTACGCCCTTGGGGTGGCCCAAGGGCGTAAAATAGGGGATGTAAGTTTGTATGAAAAGTGGGTAATTTTTTAAGTGAAAAGCAAGAAAATTGGTATGGCCTTTCCGTGAAAAATAAAAATATGTATTTCAGGATTGTAGGAATTTCCACCCCTAAGGGCGTATAATATTCCAAATAATATTTCAAATTCCTCAGAACCATTATAGGCATACCCACACGCAACATACATCCCCTATGTATGTTGCGTGTGGGTGGGTATACCTATAAAATAAATAAAAATAAAAAATAAAATTCGTTTATTTCGGACCGGAATCCATAGTGTTAGTAACAGTAATCTTAAAAAACTATGTTAGTAATATATTAAGATTTACATTCAAATAAGAACATAACAGGATACCACTATTACACATACCGATTATATGTAATTGCGGTATCCTTGATTATGTGTACGCGTGTCCAGTGCTGCATAATAGCACTGTCCACGTCAAGTCTGTTGGCCACAGTCTTCAGGAGGCTGTTGGAACTGCCACGAACCCACTGTAATAGGGACGCTATACGTTTTCTGATGATGGCCGAAAAGCTATCAACCCCAGCTGCGGCCAACATCCCTGAGGCACTACAGTGGCGTCGCAGCCCCAACAGCGCCCTGAAGGCATTATTGTATTGGGTACGCAGGGTCCTGTATGCTCCTTGAGTGTAATTCATCCACAGGCTGCACGTGTACAAAGAATGACAATATGCTTTGAAAAGCGTGATTTTTGCTTGTTTGGAACAGCGGGCAAACCTGCGGGAAAGCATATTTGCTCGAACGCACAGAGCCCTGCGTTCCCGTTCCATATCCATGTCATCCTTCAGCGACTCCGTGACCCAGTGTCCCAGGTACTTATAGCTGTTTACTTGTGCTATCGGGGTCCCATTGAGCGTTACTGGAGGTACTTTGTAAGACTTATTACCTGCCTTGAATACAAGAAGAACACTCTTAGATGTGTTGTACCGAAGACCATGAGCCACAGCAAATCGCTCACAGATGCCCATAAGTTTATTAAGTGCACTATTTGATGGACACAAAAGCACCATATCGTCAGCGTAACTTATGTTGTTCACAAAGGTACCGTCAACAGAACAACCAACTCCAGCGCTGCTGAGCTCATCAATCAACCTATTGACGTATACATTAAAAAGAGCAGGCGAGGTAATCCGCCCCTGCCTTACTCCAGATTCTAAGCTGTAAGGGCATGATATCCCTCCAGACCATTTAACATAATTTTTCTGATGTTCATACCAGTATTTTAATAAGGCAATAAACTCGGGTGGCGTATTTGTGTCCTCAGATAGTTTTTCCCAAAGAATATTGTATTGGACCATATCAAAGGCTTTTGATAAGTCTAAAAATACAGCATAAACAGGTGTATTCCTAGCTGTATAGTACTGGACAGTCTGCTTGAGACACAAGACAGCGGCTTCAGTAGACAGTCCTGGTCTGAAACCAAACTGTGCATCGTGAAGCTTAATATGAGCACTAAGCCTTTGCAACGGCACTAGCCTTCAAGTCAAAGCTTTGCATCGTGTTATAGAGGCTACTATTATGCCTGGATCCGCCCAGGGAGAAACAGTGTTCGTGTCACGTATTCCGTTAGTGCCAAATGATCTCCCTTTTCAGTTTAAAATACTGTAGTTCCCTATAAAAGTGTGTGTCGCGATAACCATCAACAAATCGCAAAGCCTAACTCTCAAGTTAGCTGGAATTGACTTAAGGAAGGCGGGCAGGTTCACGTGGCGTGCTCACGTGTGAGTTCATCCAACAGTCTGGTCCATGTAGTGCGAGGACCTACGTCTTTAGCTGAGCTCCGTAAAATGGATGATATTGAACATCCCACATACCAGGCCGCTTGCCGAGCACGCCATTTATTAGATGGAGGTCAGCATTGGGATGACGCTCTAGCGGAAGGATGCGTGAGCGATAGTCCACATCGCTTGCGACATTTGTTTGCCATTTTATTGACCTTTTGTGCGTTATCGGGTGCCAACCAGTTATGGCAAAAGTACCATGACAAGTTTGCTGAAGATTTTATGAGACATGTATAACTAAATACTGATGGAGAAATTCCTTTCATGGAAATGGAAAAATTCAAGGTACGTGAAATTTGTCACAACAGGTCTATTCAAGAGATAGTTATAAGTATAGGAGGGAACCTGATCAGTCAGAGGCTGCGAAAATGCACAGGAGTAAAAAAATAGGCGATGGCACATACCCAGTACAAGAAGATGGAAAAGTTATATTGATTGGTAATCTCTGCTCTTACGTTACATCACAGCTGGAGCTAATTTCTTCTGTGTACGGAGATACCACAAACATTGGCAATCAAACTGGTTCTTGGCTATGTCAGCGAGCTATTTCGACTCCCCGCAATGACCAAGCTGCGGCAATTAATTTCAAAATATTGACTCATGCGTCCGGGAATAGTAAAGAATATAGCTCAATAAATATAGAATTTTTGGATTCCCTCAGCACACCCGGACTTCCAGCCCACAAAATAGTTTTAAAAATCGGTGTACCAATAATTCTCCTCAGAAATTTATGTCCCCCAAACTTTGTAACGGCACTCGGCTCAAAGTCACAAATCTGCAGCAAAACATTATCGAAGCTGAAATATTAACAGGTTGCGGCGCCGGTGATATTGTTTTTATTCCAAGGATACCTATAATTCCTAAAAACTTTCCTTTCTCTTTCAAACCAGTGCAATTCCCAGTCAGTCTCTGTTAGGCCATGACGATTAATAAAGCTAGACATTATCCGTTGCGGGGATGGACCTAAGTATTGGATGCTTTTCCCATGGTCAACTATACGTAGCTCTTTCACGCGTAAACAACCCCAATAACGTTTTTGTGTACGCTCCAGATGGTTTCACAGGTAAAATAAAGAAGCACTAAATAAAATTAAAAAAGAAATTGTATCGGTATCCTCCCAAAGCGCTTTACACAAAAAAATACATTGTTAAGTTCCGACATCCACGCGAACGAAGTCGCGGGCACAGCTAGTTTCAAATATAATTCAATCCGTACTACATTCGCTTAGAAATCGAAAAGACAACAACTTTTTGCCGCTAAGAGTAAAACAGCTATTGCGTGATAATGATGATGCCGAGACCATTTCTAACGAATTTTACAGAGTTTACAACGCTTGTGAAGATTATTTGGTGGAATGGATTAAACCCTGGGAAGATTTCAAATGTTTCGAGTGGATGACGTTGCTGAAAGATAACGCAAACCTAAAATATGATGATTTGGTTCCGTGCATTGAGTTCTTGAGTATCAGAGGTGTAGAGATTGACGATGTTAAGCTACACGATCAATTTTGTAACCTAATGTCATTTCTTAAATCCAAATCAGATGATTCTGCTGAAGTGTATTATGATTTGAAGTTGCACGAGCAGTGGACAATCTACTTCAAAAGTGTTAAAAACATTGAATGTTTCTCAGAACTGCTTAAGATCTGCGAGTTTTATTTTTGTATAAGCGCACATAACGCGAATGTGGAAAGAGTTTTCTCACTGATTAATACTCAGTGGAGCAAAGAGAGGAACAGATTAAGTGTTCAGTCAGTTAAATCTTTAATTCTTACTCAATATAATTTAAAAAGCATGTCATGTGAAGATTTTCATAATTATTTGTTGAAAAACCAAGAACTTCTTGCAAAAATTGGCAGCGCAGCAAAATATGATTAAAATTTAATGTAAAAAAGTGAATTATATTATTTTTATAAAGAAATCGTTTTATATATAGGGGATTTTATGTAAAAAGGGAGAACATTTAATGTTCTCCCTTTTTACAGAAAATCCTCCTTTTTAGACATATAGGTCCTCCTTAATCGAATTTTCATCTGGCAACCCTACGTGCATACCTGCGCGACTGCGGCGCGAATCGCCAACTTCATTAATTGATGAACAATCACTGAAGACGCGCGACTTTATCTGGTGTAACTACTAAATTGTTGTGGTGATGACATCCTGGTACTTAACATCAGAGTCTGACTCTGATGAGGAAGACCTTTTATTGCTTGCTCTTGCGGAACAAACAACACGGTAAGTATTGTATTTAGTGATTGAGTAAGAGCTCACAGACGAGCGACATTACCATTTAGTTAGGGCAACTGCACTTCATAAGTTGGTCGAGTTGTATAAAAATAACTATGTATGATACAGAGTCCGCTATAGTTTTAGTTGAAAGTACTTACTTGGAGGTATACAGCACATTTTTTTCAGAATTATTGTAATAGTATTTCAAAAGTTAAGGGGGGGGGGACGCTCTAATTTTAACTTTGTATTAATATATCTCGAGACTGGGGTTTTTGATCTACATGGTTTCAAGGCAACTTTTGTTGTATTTAAAGAGACCTTTTTAACGATACCCCACACGATGGGGTAAGTCGATTTTTTTCTTCGAATTAACTTTTCGCTGTATGGGAGGGGGGGGGAAAATAATTATTTTTCGATAATTTTAAAAACCAATTTTTGGATTATCAATATACATCTCTCCACCAATTTTCGTGGCAATCGGTGCAGAAACGGCGGAGAACGAGCCAGGACGGACGGACAGACGGACAGACATGACGAAACTATAAGGGTTCCTAGTAGACTACGGAACCCTAAAAAGAGCATGGCGCGCTTAATGACGGCTCATAGTGAGCCGCTGACTGTGCCTTATAAGTATTATCACAAAGTATTCTTATATTTTAACTTAATTATTATTACTTACAGGAAAAGGTTATGGGTACACGATATTAACAAGGAAAGAAAAAAATATGGGGAATACCATACCCTAATGAGAGATTTACGAAACAGCCCACAACGGTTTTTTATCTATTTCAGAATGCCAGAAGCATGTTTCGATGAAATTTTAGAACTGATTAAAGAAGACATAACAAAACAAGATACAAAATACCGCGAAGCTATTTCTGCAGAGGAACGGTTAGCAATAACTTTAAGGTTAGTACCTATGTTTTGCATCTGCTCACACCCAATTTTGCAAAATCTCTATAACCAAAATTATTTCTGACATATAAATGACATAGGTTAAAGAAAAAAGACTAAGATTTAATCATTCAGAGGTTTAATCATTTAAAATTATGAAGTCAATATAATATGAAAATCAGATTTTAGCCGAGAATGTTTTGAAATATTTCGCTGCAGTAGAATCACCATCAGCATTTACTGCCTCTTCATTCAAACCGTGCAGTTCATGTTCACGAGTTGTAACCACAGCCTCGGCTGTTGTCTCGTCTGAATTATTATTATGAATAATCGGTTGTAAATTAACTGTTGAACTTGTATTAGGAGTGTTGGAATAATCGGCGTAATTAGAAAAGTTTAAAGTTGCCGTAGCCGCAGTTGATGTCATTTCTGTGTTACTGTTATTAATTAAGTCCAAAATATTTGGTGCACTTGTATTGTAAGTATTAGAATAATTGCCATCATCGGAAAAGATTGAAGGAGTCGATGAATTAGTGTAAGGCGAGACACGTGTGCTTTCATCGATCTCTGCTAATTCTTGTTCTGCTATGATTTGAGCTAGTTTCATTTTTATAATAGTCTGTCTACGGAGCGACAATCTCTTAACACTCTTTGCATATCCAATAAATATATGTTCCAAATCGTCCATTTGTGATTGTGATCTCTTTTGCGATTTCCTTTCAAAATATTCTAGCACTTGGTTGACTGGCGTGACTTTATTGTTATTTTTTTGCGTAAGAGTGTTAGATCCAGGCGGAGTATTTGAAATAGGTGCATTTCGTGCAGCAATGATCTCAGCCTGTGATGCAGAAGTTTGTGTTACCGGTTGTGATTCATTATTCTCAACTGCAATTTGGGCATCGTCGGTTTGATCAATGCTTTCGTTTTCAGAGGGATCATTAATATTATCTATCGTTTTAGCAAAAGTTAAATGTGGTTTTAGAAATTTCATTTGTTCGGCCCACTGCCACTGGCCGTAGTTTTTCTTTGCTGCTTGTCCTGTAGTGGTTTTCGTACTTTTAAGATATTTTGCGAATGTATCAGGGAGATTTTTCCACTTTTTTTTCGCAGCATCACCTGGAATTTTAATATAATATATTTATATTTAATTATTTTATGGTATTTCTCTCTTGATGTATATGTGTGTGTGTGTGTGGTGTGTGTGTGTGTGTGTGTGCACGTGTATGGGATGTGTGGAGGAGGTGTTGATGTGAGTGTCTATTATAATAATTTGTTTTATTTTTCAGATTTCTTGCAACCGGCGATAGCTACAAAACCATTTCTCACAGCTACAGGGTTGGATTTTCTACAGTAGCACACATAGTAAAACAAGTATGTTACTATATTTGCTCGAGACTACAATCCACTTACATGCCCGTGCCTACACGACAAATTTGGGAAGCATCGGCTAACATGTTCCACGAACGGTGGCAGTTCCCAAATTGCGTGGGTAGTATTGACGGCAAGCATGTTACCATTAAAAGTCCTCCAAACAGTGGATCTAACTATTTCTGTTATTTGAAGAAGTTTTACATAGTACTTCTGGCAATAGTTGGACCAGACTATAAGTTCATTGGTGTGGACATTGGAGGATATGGAAAAAATAGTGATGGAGGAATACTTGAAGAATCATCAATGGGACAAAAGTTGTCAAACAATTCGCTAAATATTCCGCCACCTAAACCTCTTCTCGAGCAAAATATACCTACGCCTCATGTTTTAATTGGAGATGAAGCATTTGCCTTGAAAACATATTTGATGAGACCTTTTCCAAGGCGGTCAGCAAGGGAGGACAATAGTAAAGACAATTACAATTATCGACTTTGCAGAGCAAGACGTGTAGTAGAAAACGCTTTTGGTATTCTAGCAAAAAAATGGAGGATATATGATAGACCCTTAGAAATAGATGTTGAAACTTCTAAACTTGTTGTAAAAACAACTTGCATTTTACATAACTACTTGATTTGTAAAAAGGCAGATACTTTTTTGCATTTATTACCATCTCCTACGACTACGGTCTTTGTGAACTTTGATGTCGATGTAAGAAGAGCAGCTAACGTTCCTTTTCAAATACGTGACCGTTTTGTAAACTACTTTAATAATAATAATATGAATAATAATGCTGTGTAAAAAAAATATAAGACGTGGATTATTGCGATTTCCTAAACATTTTCGTAGCCGTTTGCAAACGGGCTATTCATACCTACAATATGCCTCTGCGACATGTATACCCAGTTCAAGTACTTGCGAACGTGAGCGACGTTGCCATTTTGTGCAGCGTACAGTTCGAACCAAACTTAATGGCGGCTCGGAAGTTAGCCGCGAGTGCAATTTCGCGCAGGTAACGTCAAGTTGACAACAGACAGCACTGAAAGCACGACGAGTCGTGCGAGTGCGAGTGAGACAGAGGGTGCGCGGGGTGTCCCCCGCCCGTCTTCACCTTCAAAATTGCGTTTTGCGCAGCGAAACGCACGATGTTCCGAGCCGCCATTAAGTTCGGTTCGAAATGTACCTACGCAGAGACTTTGGTTGGTTGTTTATCAATGAATTTAGAAAGAGTTGTGCTTCCTTGTTTCAACCTCCCCCCTCCTCATATAATTATAATCGGATATTATATACATATTATAGAGAATATACTACAAAATTAGTAATGAAATGTGTTTTATTTACTTACCATCCATTTTAAACACCGGACCGATCAAATCCCATATTTTATCCTTTTTTCGTAAATTCTTATAGTGTGGATTTTTCAAATCATATAAAATAGGATATTCTCTTACTTTTTCTATAAACAACTCTGTAGTATCTCCTGTTGTAGTCATTGTGGAATTAAATAACAAACAAACTCGCTCACAACACACGTCTGACCACTGAACGCGTGCGTCCCGCTCTGCCGGCCGACGCGGCCGTCCCGCGATGCGGTCGCGTAGGTATGCAAAGCGCCATTAGATGTTATGGGTAGCGTCCGTCGCGCGGTAGACGCTCCCGCTTCGCAGTCGCTTTGGTCGCGCAGGTTTGGCCTCAGCTTAAGGGTTCTTATAACAATGTTTGTACAAGTAGCGGCACGTAAGTCTAGCGCTGAGCGATACGTGGAAGGGATTACTGCGCATGTGTACTGTCGCGACGAATGACGCGACTGTACACGGGATATGCGCGGAGCGTCGTATTGGCTCGGGGAACCGAATGCGACTGACGAGCCAATCGGCGCTACGCACGCTCGCCCTTCACCCCGCTAACCCCCTCGAGTACCTTAATTTTTACTTCTGCGCAATAACGGTCAGCGCTAAAGTTTCGTGCCGCTACTTGTACCTATGTTACAAACTACCTAGGATAATATTATCATTGAACTAGGTACCTATGATTAAAGGGCCGGCCAGTACTTACAAAGAAAAAACGTCCATAAAGATAATAAACTTAAATATCCCTCTGAATTTGTCCACGAGTAGTCGTTTCTGTATGTCTTAATATATCACATTCCATAGCAACTTACATAATGAGATGTTTTGTAAGCAAAGAAACCAATCTTAAATAAGCAGTAATTTTATTATCAAACACCATTGCGTGCTTCAAGTCTTCCATTCGTACGAACTGTCTGTACAAGTCAAGAGTGCCTCGTTAGTAGTAGTTTTTGAACGTTATCTTTAATGTCAATTGAAGCGTCAATGTTGTCACTAGAGTTCAGAATAGGTTATCAATGGTGATAAAGTTAAATTACTTTGCACAAATAAAAACATATTTTACAGTTTTATTGTGAGGATAGCTGGTATATTAACATTTTATTATGTCCAATATCCTGGCAAGAGCTTGTTCTAACGTTGTTCCTCGAAATCTCTGTTTATTTTCAACATATTCGTTAGTGAATCCAGTACAAGTGGTTTACGGGAAATTACACTCTAAGGTACTATGAATAATTGATTTGTTGTCGTTCGTTTCGTTTATTTAAACCGAATTAAAGTCATTGAACATTGAAAGCCATGCTCATGCTTTTGTGGCTAGTGGTGTTAGGTTAAGTGCTCTACTACTTTTAAGATAATATTTGATCATTCCCGACTTTCTATTTATTATTTTTGTGTAAAATCTTTTACATTCCGTAAGTACATGTCATACTGTTGCAACTATTTCACAACCAACAATAAAACTTTATTGAAAGACTTGAGATAGGTATTAGAGTGAAGGGACTCGCTTTGGAAATATTAATGCAATAGTGATAAAGTGAGTCTATTCAACATCTGTATTTGATTGCATTATCAGTTTGAGGTCACTGAGTCTTATTTAAATTACATTGAATTGACAAGTAAAGTTTAGTTTACAGTTCAATATGTAAGTATGAGTTAGTACAAACAAATAATGTTCCAAATATAAAAATATATATACAGTAGTAATATAATGTAAATATATACAGTAGTTTAAAGTTTTGGTATTGTAATAAGCAGAGTATTAATTAGACATCACACCTTTTTATATAAATAAATTTAATTTCAAATAATAATTTATTTCAAATATATTACAGAATTCTTACATATCTAGACAAATACATAGCAGTCCAACCATGAATTCCATTCTGAACGGCAACTTGTGGGACACTGATCCTGAGCTGTATTCCATGATCAAGAATGAGAAGGAACGTCAGCGAGCGGGACTCGAGATGATTGCTTCAGAGAACTTCACATCAATACCTGTACTGCAATGTTTGAGTGCATGCCTTCACAACAAATACTCTGAGGGCATGCCAAACCAGAGGTATGTAATGAGCATATAGATTTTAATTAGAATTATTTGTACTTCAAAGGCTTGAGAGACCACACGTAATTTACACAGACTGTGTTCACCGTTTAGACAAAGTGCATGGTTTCTTTGTGGCGTTAGGTGTACATTTTTAAATCACTACCAATAAGTGTGTTTGAACTACCATCTAACAATTTTTTAAATACTATTAAATACAATTTATTTCTAGAAGCTTGAAGGCTGCTATCTGTCTCTATTAATCAGAGTAGATTAAAAAACAGTTTTTTTGGCACACTATACTAATTTATCAGCTAAATGGTACCCTTGGTCGAGAAGTTAATATATAATTTTCAGGTAGCTGCTTAAGTTACATCCACATGTTATGTAACTCTGTGTAAATTGAATTGCAATATACAACAAGATTAATAAGTAACAATCTGTTGTCCTTGTGTATTTGCATATCTTAATAGATATGCAAATAAATAAGGTTATCTACCTAGTTAAATGTCTGAGATACACTCTTGGCACTTGGCTTGGCAATAGTTTGGGTTCACTAGTACTCCATATGTGTAAAATGTAATTTATGAATAACAAATTTCATTTGAGGAGTTTATTCTAATTTTAAAGTATTGATGTTATAGGCTGATAGCATTTAGATGACAACTCTTTGTAGTTTGTAAACCAAGTTTCTCTTTTAGTAATAAATACTACAATAAAACAACCCAATACATTTATAAACTGGATTCATACCTATGTAATGAATAATGTATGGCATGTATAATGGCAACCAACATTTGATGCATCCATTTAGTACCAACATTGGTTCCAACTAATTTTGTTACTAAATGGGTTAATCTTAATACAAAATAGTAGTTCGAGAATCATTTAGGAAAATAACATCTTAAACTAACACCGTTCCCACAGCTATTCACTAGGATTATAGTGTCATTGTGCGACCTCCTTTTGTATGTCAATTACTGTTCTAGTGTCATAAAAGTTGACTACTAAAAATAACATCAACCATGGAATTATAATATTGTTTTATACAGTATTGTCTTTATCACTTAACATAATATGGTTTGCCTTATAATAGTTGGGCACCCATTGTGTGTTATTACCCTGTAACATATGAAGCACTCAATTTTGAGTGGAATAAAATTAAATTGTTTTGTATTATTTGATATAATATTGTTTTAGATATTATGGTGGCAATGAATTTATTGATGAAATTGAAATATTAGCACAACAGAGGTCACTGGAAGCCTATAGAGTTAAGTCAGAAGACTGGGGAGTCAATGTGCAGCCTTACTCAGGTATTTATAATATTACTTGGTTGTGTATTACTTTTGAGTTTAACCTTCCTTTAAAACATATTCTGTGACATTATCCCCTAATAGAGGTAAAATGAAAAAAGGTAAAGATTTAATCCAATATTAACTTTACCTTGATGTATCATCGTAGTAGGTTTAGTTAAATAAAACTACTATTTTAATTTAATAATATTTATAACAGTTTAATTTTGAGATAGCAAATTTAAATTTGTATTTAAATCAATTATACAGTGAGATATTTTATACAAACATTTTAACCCTTTTATACCCCTCTAGGGGTTGCATTTGGAAAAGCCCACTTAGTGCTTCTATCATAACACCTAATTTCATGTCACTAACTTATTGATGATAAATAAGTTGGGACATCCTAATATAGATGTAACTTATTGGTTCTTGGGAATTGTGGACATATTCAGAAAAATCCCGCATTTTTTTTTTATAAGCTCCACCTATGGGTCTCCCCAATTCTTTTTAGGTTCCTGTTGGCAGTTTTATATACTAAGCTATATACTAATATTATTTTTGTCTTGTTTATTAGGTTCCCCAGCAAACTTTGCTGTGTATACTGCTATAGTGGAACCCCACGGCAGAATCATGGGCTTAGACCTGCCTGATGGTGGTCACCTTACCCATGGATTCTTCACTCCTACTAAGAAAATATCTGCAACATCTATATTCTTTGAAAGCATGCCATACAAGGTAAGAATGTTATACATTCCTTAGATATTGTAAATGATTTATGTGTTGTGAACAGGTGTTAAATTTTGAGTAAAAGTGTTGGACAATTGCTATAATAATATAATATGCTTTATTTCATTATATTACTTACTTATCGTATGGGCAGTGGTTACCCTAGTGTCAGAGTTGTTCAAGCCTCCCAGTAGGGCTCTGACATGGCATAACGACTGTTGTCTAATGATTACAACCGGGACCAACAACTTAACGTGCCATCCGAAGCACGAGAACGCTCAGAAATTCAACCACTTTGGCGGTCACCCATCTATGGATTGACCACAAACCTAGTTGCTTAACCCCGCCGATCACTTACGGACCGGTGAGAGTATCTAGCTATGAGCGCCTCATATTATGATATTAATAAAGTATCATTGCTCGTTAGATACATTTCAAAGATTAAAACCAATTTGTTACCGTATCTTTTCGCTTTGTTTTTAACGAGCCTCACATTGTCGTCTCTTAGGAAATTGTAACAAATAAACGATACTAATTTCTTAAAATCATCATTTACCTATGTTACGTAGTTCTTATAAAAAGAACATTGCCTTTTTTTTTAATATTTGATAAGTGAGACGTAAGAACCAATCGACTAAATTTACGCCGTCGGAAAAGTAATTTTATTAGTTTTGCAAATCTTAGTATGCCTTTTCTCGTGATTTATAAAAGAAAGAGATTATTACGAAATTTCGTCTTGCAAAATACAGAATATTAACAAAATACTATGGGGAGGCCTTTGTCCAGCTTTGATATCTATAATAATTTTTTTTTTTTTTTATTTATTTAATAGATTTTGTACACACAGAAATAACAAAAGTAAAATAAATGAAGAAGAGAATTTTGTTAATACCCAATCTTTTAAAATCATTTCAAATTATATAAAGACATTAATGCACTGTCTACAGAACACAGTTCATTGATATCTTTATATTATTTGCTCATTACCTCGACCTATTGATAAAATGACTTGTTTTGCTCAACTCACACCCGTCTGACGTAAAATTCAAAAACAATTTCTTTCATTGTTTTTCCGAACATGTACGACGTGATCGAGCTTTGTTTACGCTTCATTAATAACAACAACTCATTAGTGTGACCCTGACGTAGGGACATAGATAATTATATTGTATATAGATCAAGGCAAATGTCTTATTATTGTTGTGTGGCTAAAGGCATAGAATATCGCTACCCCATCTCATCCCGTAGGGGGCATAGAAGAGCGTCACTCCTTGTACACACGGCTACATATCGTACTATACATTTCCAATATAAGCTGACCTCTCATTGTATGGAAATCCTATACAACGAGGATCATCTTATACTGGAAATGTTTAGCTTGATAGGTAGCCGTGTGTACTAGAAACACCATACTGCGATAACCAAGCGTGGCGATTATTGCATATCCTCCATTCTTGGCGGGGTCTCAGACGTCATTCGGGTGACATGATAACATGATGATGAAATGTCTTATTCTGAGAGTAAAGGACAGCTTAATGAAAACTTATATCTGGCGTATATTGTACAGACGCCAGCATATCCACCTCTCTTTTATCGATTTTCAACGTTATCTCATAAGTATAAGGTTCACTTTCAATTGGGCAAATTTGACAGATTTGGGTAGCTTGATGTGCTAGCGTCTGTACATATTTCTAACACAGATTTCACCCGACTGATTATTTCGTTTTCATGAGATACTTACTAAGGTTAAAAAAAATATTTCCCTTATACTTCAATTGGACCCGCCGCCGCGCCGTGATGCAATAGTTAAGGCAGTTGCTAGTAGCAAGGTCACAGCACCCACGAGTTTTAAAATCGATAATGTTACTCTTATATAGTTGTACTGAACCAGGAAGTCCCCCGTTGGATGGTGATACTTGCAGATTGATTCTTAAAAGTGAACCAAACTCATAATAAAAATATTAGAGAAGTATAGCTGGAATTACAAATTTAGGAAGATAACCTAAATAACGTTATCGGTGACCATCCAATTGATTAAATAATGTTGACTATTATTAAATATTTTGAATACTTCACAATAATAAAAAAATGAAATGTCAACGTGAAATTTGGCTAATCATATTTACCTCTGGTAAGAATTTTCGGTACACTGTCCCTTACAACGTGTATAACAACTTCCGCTTGCGACTTTAACTTTGTCACCCGTTCTACCAAAGTATCAATGGAATAACACAAATCTCCTTAGTGAAAAGAATATTTGCTTTTAAATATTGTTGATCACGATAAGATTATTCTTATATCATATAATAGCGTAAGTAACGTAATTCTGTTATTCTCTTTCATCCTAATACTTACACAAACGACTCTCACCAATAGCCGCTTTTAGTTTATAATTATGATTGCCGGGATACGGCCCCGAACTCAGTAGCTTGAGCTCTTATAAAACTCTTAATTTAAGCTGCCTAATTTAGATTAAGTATGATTAAGATTATATGTATCTAAAATAAGTTAAATAAATTACCCATCTATGTATTATATTGCTGTTATTTATGTATGTCTTAGGTAAGTATTTTTCATAACTAACATTAGTTCAATAGGATTTCTTCTTAAATAGTGGTGAGCCTGTTTTTTTACACAAATTAGACCAACATATAATCATACGGCCGACCTGATCCTATAACGCACTGTAACCTATGAAACAAAATCACTCCTTTACAAAGGGCCCTATGTTCCTGGAGAAACGTTAACAGCGTAGCTCATTCCAAAGCCTCAGTTTACCTACGTGGGAGGAAGTTTCGCAAAAACTGATCCGTACGAGATTGTAAAGGTTCTAAGGTGACAGAATGAGCTCCGTGTCCATAAATAAATATCTTGGTACCACTAACGCACTGCTGATCCCAAACAAGGAAAAGCCTGTGCTATGGAAACCAGACAAATATCCTTATATACATACATACATAGACCCAAGCCTGTTTCCCAGAGGGGTAAGCATAGACAACGGATTTCCATTCGTACGATCTTTTCATATCTCTCTAGGCTCGTTTTACTATCATTACATTCTTCATATATGCTCATTCTTCATCCTTATATATTTCTAAATATATACATAATTACATATTATAGATAAATTACTAACAAACGCAATAAATAATCGTGCTCCTCACACAAAGATTTGGCCTGGGTGGTGATCGAACTTGACCTCTGGCTTATCTGTCAAGGTCACTAACCACTAGACCAAAAGGCCAGTCAAAGTAGCCGTGAGGATCTAATTAACTTCTCCTTCTCCAGGTGGACCCTAAATCTGGTCTGATCGACTACGATAAGTTAGCGGAAACGGCGCGTCTGTTCAAACCCCGCCTTATCATCGCTGGGATGAGTTGCTACTCACGCTGCCTCGACTACGCCCGCTTCCGACAGATCGCAGACGAGAATGGAGCTTATTTGATGGCTGATATGGCTCATGTTTCAGGACTTGTAGCTGCAGGTACGATCACCAGATATAATTAATATTTCACTGTTATTCTCTACCTCCTCCTTCAATTTTCCCTGTAACATTCGTTAAAACTGTTGAAACTTCAGTAGATCAGTAAAAAAACGCGGCAATAATAAAATTTTGAAATCTGTTTCGGTATATGCAAATAAAGACATTTCATATGATACCTTATACCGGTTCTTATCATCAACATCATCATCATATCAGCTGAAAGACTTCCACCGCTGGAAAAAGACCTCCCCATAAATCTCCACAGTTTCCGGTCTACCAGTGGTTCTCACAAGATCATTGGTCCATCTCGTAGGGGGCTGCCCACGCAAGCCGCCACTCGAGAACCTTTCTGCCCCAGTAGCCGTCGATTCTGCGAGCTATTTCGTATCATATATACAAATAGTTAACCTAAACATACAGTTTGATCAATTAAAAAACATCGAAACCCGCAGGCGAACCAAAGTAGCCCAAAGCCTACTAAACAAAGCCCAAAGAATTGCCAAACTGAAGTGACAGTGGGCGGGGCACATACGTAGAACCGATGGCTGCTGGGGCAGAAAGGTTTTCGAATGCACCGGAAGACGCAGTGTGGGTGGTACAAGGTGGACCAACGATCTTGCAAGGGTCGCGGGAAGCCGCTGGATGCGGGCAGCACAAGACTGGCCATTGTGGAGATCCTTGGAAGAGGCCTTTGTCCAGCAGTTGACGTCTTTCGGCTGATATGATGTAACGTACAGTTTGAATTGAGTACTCCTTTCTAAAGTATATTAAAAATCTGTATACCTTCCAGGTGTAATCCCCAGCCCCTTCGAATACTGTGATATAGTGACAACGACGACGCACAAAACGCTCCGAGGTCCTCGAGCTGGAGTCATCTTCTTCCGCAAAGGAGTCCGCTCAGTGAAAGCTAACGGTACTAAAGTTATGTACGACCTGGAGAGCAAGATCAACCAGGCCGTGTTCCCAGGACTTCAAGGAGGCCCCCACAATCACGCGATTGCAGCTATCGCGACCACAATGAAGCAAGCCACTACTCCCGAGTTCGTTGAATATCAGAAACAGGTTAGTTATCCTTGACACAAAAATATTTAACCCTTAATTGGACAATAGTAGTAATAGTTAGGACATTATTTTAAACTCTATTATGTTGCAATAAGAGTTAAAACCATTGAATTATGAACATACGCTATGCCCAATTAAGGGTTTATTGTTTCAAAAAGTATAATATAACAACAATTTGAATATAAAACATATGGGATTATCTTAAAAGCATTCCCTATCGAATAAAAAAATAATTGCCAATATCTGTTCACCACTAATAATCTCCCCCTAGCCGAATTTCGGTTACGGCGGTCAGTTTCAATGAAGACTAACTCTGCACAGGACATATTATAGTTCACAAGTGTCTGCGCAAGCACAGGGGCAACTTTCTATTCCATCACTCTCATGATCCGACGGGACAACGAGCGAAACGACCGAAAAGCGGTCGGGTATAGGATCGACGGTTGTACGGGCTCTAGGGCAAAGGGGTCTAATATGGCCAACTCCCAGTCTTCGGGCTGATATTGAGAAATTTCATTAACAGAAAAATCCCAAAATCATATTTTGGACGACCCGGGAATTGAACCCAGGACTTCATTATCTGCGGTTGAACACGTTACCGCTAGAGCAACGAAACAGTTCGTCAGTTCACCAATAACAGAGTTATAGATTACTAGTTTATAGATATTGCGGTAACGGTGTGTGTCAGTGTACTCGAATTCAAACTCATGTTTAAAGGACTTTTCGAATTCACGTGGGTATTATAAATGAATTATTTCGTACTTAAAACGGTGAAGGATAAAGATTGCGAGGAAACATATCTTAGAGTCTTCTAAAAATGTTTTGATGGCATATTAAGTTTCCCAACTAGGCCAACGTGGTAGACTATGGGTTACGCTCCCTACAACCATATTTTTAAATATATGCAGGCCTGACTTTGAGAACCAAAAAGAAATATCTTATTTTTTAATCTATGTTCTTTACATTATCTCGACTTTATAGGCAAATGAGCTCTATCAATGTTACGAGCTGTATGTTCTGCTTGTTAGGCATGCATAATGCAATAAAATTAAAATAAATAATAAAGACAACCAATCGTATTGTTATTAATAAAATCTGTGAGCGTATAATATCATGATGACCGATATCGGTCAGACCAATCAACTCAAATATCGACCACTTCAACCGCTAGTGGGTATGGCAATCATCTTAATAAACTGCCGTGCGCTTATAATAACATAGTTTTTTGTGTGTAATTAAATTTTACTCTTTCATTTATTTTGGTATTTTATTATTACTGCCAGGTAAAAAAGATTCTCTGCAATCTAAGACTATCCTGTTCATAAGAATACCCCGTATTCCCGAATTCGATTTCGATGCTTCTGACAAATACCATAATTTCATTGATATAGAATACAGGTATTCTGAATTATGCGACATACTACTCTGTCAAGAAAGTACCGGGAAAAGATCAATAATATACAAAATGTTTGTTATTCATCCAAATTTATTTTATCACCTTCAAAGTATGCTCCTTCAGAAACGATACACTTACGCCAACGAATAATCCATTCATCAAAACATTTTTTAAACGCTGCTTTCGGAATTGAGTTCAGTTCTCGCCGCGAATTCCTTTATGTCTTCTACCGATTGAAAACGGGTACCACGAAGTGGTAATTTGAGTTTAGGAAAAATAAAGAAGTCAGCTGGAGGCATATATGGTGAATATGGTGGCTGCTGAATGGTATTTGTTGAGTGTTTGGTCAAAAATTCGTTCACAATGATGGCCTTGTGCGAAGGCGCATTATCGTGGTGCAAAATCCAAGAATTTTCTTTGCACACATCTGGCCTGTGCTCGGCACAGTAAGATCTTGCCAGCTTGAGTTGGTATGTACCTGGTCAGCGTTAATTAGAGCGGGTAACAAGTCCAGTAGGAGCGCAGGGGTCAGTAGTTAATAAAACCGAGTTATGAAAGCACAAAAGAAACTCAAACAGCAGCTAAACGTCGTCACGAGCGCAAAACGAACGAGCGACTGACGCAGGACGCGAACACGTCTGGTGTCAGTCGATCCCCTCCTCTCCCTCCCCCGCTGCTCTTGCGCACACCCCGCGCTCAGGAGCAACGGGACTCGAGTTAAAATGAGGAGTGCATGGCAAAGTCTTACGTAAAAACGTTATTAATAGAAAACATGAACGGAAATGCCGAAAATATTACCTTGGTACTCATTTTCTTACATAAATAAGTGGTAACTTATATACTCGTATATGTATGTTTATCGCCGGGGCCACGAGACTGTCTAAACAGGTTACTGTGGCCCTGGAAAGCAAAGGGAAACTGAAGGAACAGGGTTTTTATTAGTTAGTAAGACTGTCGTTTATCTTCAAACGCAATCAGATTTGAGAGTGGCGGCTATAGTAAAAATTGTTCCTCTTGGTAAGACCTTTTAAACGACACTACAATCATATAAGGCCAGACACTACAATCACATATCTGGCCATCTGGCCGGCGTTTAAGAGTGCAAATTCGTCGAATTTGCACTCTTAAACGCCGCATAACGCTCAAATAATATTCTTTATTTACCGTTCGACCTTCCGGTAAGAATTCAGAGTGCACAACACCGCGATAGTCAAAGAAAACAGTCAACATGACTTTGACCGACTTTGGCGTGGTTTTTTCGGTTTCGGTTCAGTTGGAAGGCGCCACTCCGAAGCTTGTTGACTAGTTTGCATGTCAAACTCGTAAACCCACGTCTCGTCTCCAGTAACAATGCGTTTCATGAATGTTGGGTCGGAATTGACTCGTTCTACCATGTCCTCAGCTACTTTCATGCGATTGAGTTTTTGGAGAAAATTCAGATCTTTTGGGACTAGCCGAGCGGCAACATGTTTCATACCCAATGATTAGTTAAAATGGTAGGAATCGACTCGTGAGATACAGAAAGTTCGGCGGCTATCTCTCTCAGAGTTGAATGAGGATTTTCAGTCAGTATTTCCTTCACTTTTGCGATGTTAACTTCAGTTGCAGACGTTGATGGCCTACCAGAGCGAGGCAAATCTTTCATCACATCTCGACCCCTTTTGAACGCTTTGAACCACTCATAAGCACGAGTTTTTGATAAAGTCGATTCACCGTAAGCCTTCTGTAACATTTTCAGTGACTCCGAACACGAAATTCCATTAGCTATGCAAAATTTAAGACTAACTATTTGTTCGATATTTTTGTCCATTATGAAATTCGCAATACACACTATATATGATATTACTAAAACCAGCACTGTATTTAATATAAATAACAGATGCAACTCAAACTCTGCGCCAAAATGGAAAACAGTTGTGCCAACCTAACAACAACAAAAAAACAAAATTTGAATTTGGAACCATGAACAAATCATCCATTCCCGATACTTTTTTGACTGGATGTATTACGAATTAAAATAACGCGTTATTTTAATTCTTATAGGTTTATGAAGTTTAAAAAGGTATGAGGTTTAAGACGTTTCACCATGAAGCGTGAAATGACTTGTATAAATTACTGTAGTGTGTACTGTAGTAGTACCGTAGTTTATCCGAAACTAAATTTATACTGTTCATTCTAAAGATACATATATGAAACTTGGTTTTAGACATCGACATAGTGGAAAATAATATTGTTGGCGTGGTTTTTAGATACTTGCCGAAATTTTCATTCACATTTAAAATTCACGCCAAAAGTCGTGAGTTCGATTCCCACCCAAGACAGACTGTGTGTATAAACATGTCTGTTTGTCCTGAGTCTGGGTGTAATTATCTATATAAGTATGTATTTACAAAAGGCAAGTAGTATATGTAGTAGAACAGTTATCTAGTTTCCATAGCATAAGCTCTGCTTAGTTTGATATCAGATGGTCGTGTGTGAATAATAAATTATACCGTGGCTTATTTCTATAGATATAGATATACATACATTTTTGACCTTATTACAACGTTGACCTTATGACAACGTTCTTATGCTCAATGCTCTTTTAGGTATATCTATATTTGGAGGTTGAAATCTGACCTAGCAACCCACAGTAGGTATATTATCATGGATGTAGTCATAATTACAAGTTTATGTAATAAAGAGCTATAATTACACCAGTATATATCGTCCAACCCTATAACCGCCACTATCCGGCCATTTATGTTAGGGTTATCTAAGATCAGTTTACTCCACATAATACATAATAAGTAACTCGTTAAAAACATCCCAAACTCTAGACTACCAAATAGAACAAAAGCTGTAAGTTCATATTCGCTTATCGAATTAAAATCTATTTTTTTTATTTCCAAGACGGACCCTTAAATGTTGATGATTTTTCTATGTATTTTGGTCAGTGCTCGTTTAAGATGCTATTAGCTACATGTTGTGAAATCGCTTAGATAAAATGAAAGTATAATTTTTTATCGATCTTTTGTGTACAGGTAATAAAGAACGCTCAGCGGCTGTGTGAAGGTCTAAAATCCCGGGGCTACCACATCGCGACTGGTGGTACGGATGTGCATCTACTCTTAGTAGATATGAGAAGTGTTGGTCTGACGGGCGCTCCGGCTGAGCGCATCTTGGAGCTCTGCAGTATAGCGTGCAACAAAAACACCGTGCCCGGAGATAAGAGCGCGCTCAACCCCAGTGGAATTAGACTCGGTAAATATAAATTAATAGATAACATTTTCAATTTCACAGACAGATTCCCAAACAGAACATTTTTACCCAATTTGAGACAAAGAAACAGAATAAATAACTTGACAGTGAAGCGAATCATAAGGACTTATTTGAGAAGCTGGTAATTGCCAAAATAGATAGTAAAATGTTTTTTACTAAAGAATAAAATAGAGAATAAATTTTGACGTGTATATAATATAATATATACTTAATGACCTGAATATAATAACACATAGTAACCATAAAAAATCGATAAAATAGTATAGAAACAATTATTTCTCAACTCAGTCTGATAAAAATTGCGTGTTGTAAACTGTCAAGTTGCCTAATTGCATTATCTACAGCAGTACCGAGCAGTCTTTATTACGAGCTATTTATGGGTATTCACATACCCACGAAGTACAATGTTGAGTCAAAGATGAATATCCTTTCGGGGATTAGCTTCCCTCGAAAGGATTTTTATCTTTCACCTAACGCGTGTATGTGCTCACCATCAGGCTGCACGATGACAAATGCATTCAATTCTTCATCATGCAAAAAAACCTTTCATAATTAGCAAGTGCGCGTCCACGGTTAAGCCGAGATTTCAGCTTCAATTTCCGCTAATTTGGGAATCTAGCGCATCATAGTTTAACATTGTTTCATTGACATTAAAATAGTTAAGCCTAATCACATTTTCTACTATTAACTCCAAACTCTCATTTAATTTCCAGGTACTCCTGCTTTGTCTACCAGAGGCCTGAAAGAGACTGACTTCGACAAAGTAGTCGATTACATCGACAAGGCGCTCAATATCGCCAAAGATATAGTAAAAGTCTCGGGACCTAAACTCGCGGACTTTAACAAAACTATCGAGGAAAGCGCCGACTTCAAAACGAAAATTCATAACTTGAAGGAAGAGATTGAAGCCTTCAGTAGGACTTTCCCATTACCTGGTTATGAGAAATACTGATATTATTTTGTTTTTGAAGTTATTTGTATGTATTTGCATTTAATATTTTATTCTGAGTGATAAATGCAGATAGGTTTTACCACGTTTTTTAAATTTCTTGATATGCCTTTGTAGATACTATTATTGTTATTACAATATCTTGAGATAGTTAATTGAAGTTTGTGTAGAATTTTGGCCTCCTTGGAATAAGGTTGAAAATAGCGTGATATATTTTATTCTGTTTATCGAATTTTGTGTTTAATAAGTTCGAAATATGGAAACGTTTTTTATGGTTTATGACCATTACTACAGCTAAATATTGTTTTTTTTTCCTAAACTGTTTATTTAAAACTTTAGTATACACAGATGAAGTTAATGTGATGCTTATCTTCAAACGATCAGCTCCTCAAGTGGGAAAACTAAATGCTTGTCTAGTTTGATTTAAATATGAACCTTAGCTTCTAATAAAATCCGAGCTTATTTTTTTAGTTACTTTTTCTAAAGTTTATTTTATAAACTCGTATCGTTTTATGAACAACTAGTGTCATGGTCATGTTCCACGTGTAGTATATCAATATTAACTCTACGAAATATCAGTAGTATTCGATAGAAATATCGTATGATATGTTTATTTTAACTGGCATGGCAATTGGCAAAAACACAATGCAAATTGTTAATGAGTAAATAAATAATAAATAATTATAACGTGAATCACATTATTGCAATTGTGTGAGAGGCATTGTTTTGTTATAGATTAGGCTACATGAAGTTCCTATTATGTCAGTTTTGTGTAAACACAATGGTTGTTTAAACTTAAAATAAATATTTTTGATAGTGTACATCTGAGTTAATTATGTAATGAGTGCCTTTATGAATAAATTAGTGTAAAGTAGTGTGTAAGAATCTCTTTATGTTTAATAATAATGACATTATATTTTCTTCATTTCGTCTTTTATTTTATCTTTATCCTTATGCGGAAACGAAAAGTAAGGGCCGGCGCTGACTGATGGTGCGGCACGGCACGGCAAAGCATTTTACTTATTGTCAAGTTATTTTTATCCTTATTTTACTCAATTTAGAATTCATATTACTTTATTTCGATACAATTATACCGCGGCACCACACACTACCAAGTGCGCGGCAAGTGTGCGTTTAATTAAATACAAAAATTCGTCCAGAAACTATTCCGGCCACACGAATATCGGAGATAAATTTCATTAACATTACTACTTTTTAAATCTACTCGCAGATCAAAAGGGCAGAATTTTTTCGGTATCTTAGAAACATGATCCTTTTATTTTCAACTTTTTCGCTGTCAGTGTTTGTTTGTAAATATGCGACATGGTTATATTGTATTGGGAACACCTCAAAAAGTATTTTGTCTATTAAAAGTATGAGAGAGAAAGTAATAACCGTACTATAAATACTACAACTGATTCGTATTGATATAAAACAAAGTAAATAGTTCCTTGCTTACTTCTTACGCCACTGTATTTTATTTGATAGCTACTGGCCGATAGTTACCCGGATTAGAACAATCTTTCATAAATGTGGGAATCTCTCACTTTGTCGCAGGTACTCCTTCTGAAGTTTAACCATTTTGGTTACATATTCTAAAACGTATTTTCTTTAAAAGGGTCGTACCTACCAAGTGAATTGAATAAAAACAAAGTTTAGTAATGGAATCAGGCGTCACTTTGCGAAAATCCATAACAATCAAAATACAAAATCAATCGTCATCATCATATCAGCCGAAAGAGGTCCACTGCTGGACAAAGGCCTCCCACAATAGCAGGTCCTGCGCTGCTCGCATCCAGCGGCTTCCCGCGACCCGCACAAGATCGTCGGTCCACCGTGTAGGTGGCCTGCCCACGCTGCGTCTTCGTGTGCGTCACGATTGCTCCGCCACGTTATCCAAACAGAAAAAGAAATCGCTATATTTTTTGTCAAAATTAGTCAAAATCGAAAGGAACAAACCAAAACTTTGTCAAAGCAGAAATAAAGAAGTTACAGGGGTTTTAAGTTGGCCGCGCGAACGTAACGTGCACGATTGCGCGGCCATGGAGATCTCAGTAACTACTTGGGATAGAGATCTAAATCTTTTTGTTTATTGAACATTCCATTTGTCAACAATTGTCAAAAAAAGAATTATAAGACTAAGATCAATATTTCACGAAATATTCACCTTGGAAGTTATGGCCGCGCAATCGTGCACTTGATGTTTCTTTAATCTCGATTATTTCTTCAAAACTTAAGATATCATGCAGTAAAACTGATACTAGAAGAAAGGTTTTAATATGTCCAAAGTACTGAAAGCATTTAATGCCACCAAAGTTTATTTAAACTGACGAAATCAAGGCAAAACAAAAGTTACGTGGCCGCGCAATCGTAACGTTACTTTGAACGCTGATATCTCATTATCTATTTGTTAAGATTTCGGTTTTAAGTTGGCCGCGCGAACGTAACGTGCACGATTGCGCGGCCATGGAGATCTCAGTAACTACTTGGGATAGAGATCTAAATCTTTTTATTTATTGAACATTCCATTTGTCAACAATTGTCAAAAAAAGAATTATAAGACTAAGATCAATATTTCACGAAATATTCACCTTGGAAGTTATGGCCGCGCAATCGTGCACTTGATGTTTCTTTAATCTCGATTATTTCTTCAAAACTTAAGATATCATGCAGTAAAACTGATACTAGAAGAAAGGTTTTAATATGTCCAAAGTACTGAAAGCATTTAATGCCACCAAAGTTTATTTAAACTGACGAAATCAAGGCAAAACAAAAGTTACGTGGCCGCGCAATCGTAACGTTACTTTGAACGCTGATATCTCATTATCTATAATTGTTAAGATTTCGGTGTTAACATCCATTTATTTGTAATATTAACCTAATCAGATTGACATAGCGTTTTAACCTCAGGACAATTTTCTACGCGTGTAATCTCAAAAATGATGATATCTCTTATAATGTTCGAGTAGAGTGACCATAATTTCTGTTAAATATGGGGATATCTTTTGCTCCACTAGACGAAAATGTACCTGTTAGGAATAATTGTTGGAGAATTGGCTAAAATAAAAGAGTTTAATGCACTTTCCTTTTTCCGTTTTTCAAACGACTTTTAATGTTTTGTTATGTATTGACGAGTTATAATTTTATCAATGAAACAGTAATGGTAATGGCAACAGTATTTCTTGAGCTGGAGTTTCGACCATTTACGTAAAATCGATAAAGTAAGTATAATTATTACGAATTCGCTGTGTGGTGACGGCGTAGAATATCATCACCCCATCTCATCCCGTAGGGGGCCTAGAAATCGTGCCGAGGGAAAACCTACCAGAGAACGGGCAGCAGCGTTTTTCTGTGAACTTTGCGGAGGACTTTGTCCAACAGTGGACGTAATTTGGCGGCCATGGTGAAGTATAATGTTTTTACGGTCATAAATTATACGAAATATAACGCGATTGGAACAATTTAACGTCCCACATTTGGTTCCTAATTTAATATGTATTTCAAATTAGGAGTCAAATTTTCGTTGGTTAGTAATGCTAGAAATATAAAATGGAAATGTACATAATTTGAAATTTAAATTTTCTCCCAAAATGAATATAAATAGTATTGCTATTCCGCAGGCAGAGTCCCTCCGTTCGAGTCAGTACTAAAATCATCACACGTAGCTTTGAGTTCATAATTGTTATATTACTGCCTATTAGGCGAGCACATCTTAAATTCTTTTCTTTTTTTTTCGTTTTAAAAAGACAACGCCCACACTTGGGAATCTAATCCTTGTGTCGCGGGGTACTTTACAAACATATAATAGACTAGCTGTGCCCCGCGGTTTTACCCGCGTAAAATTTTATAAATTATCACAGCCCCTCCCCCGTAGGTGATAGCGTGATAATATGTAGCCTATATGTTGACCCGACCTCTTAGTAATATTCATGCAAAATTTGGAGTAAATCCATGCAGTACTTTTTGAGTTTAGCCCGGACATATATACAGACAAGCAGATGAACAGACAAAAATTCTAAAACTATTTTTTTGGGTTGATGTCGATTGTAGATCACGACCAAGTATCTTTTTTAAATAACATTCAATGTACAGTTTTGATATTCCTACGATTTTATTATATGTATAGATATAGATAAATTACTGGAGTACAAGCAGCAATGTCCCGTCATGTGGTGAAAACAGAACTTTTTCGAAGTTCCATTTTTTGGTCTTGTTTTGTATGGCATGATTTGAAGATGTGTATAAATGAAAAGAATATTGTATTGAACTGTCTTATCTTAGCTAATTCTACAATAATTATTCCTAACAGGTACATTTTCGTCTAGTAGAGCAAAAGATATCCCCATATTTAACAGAAATTATGGTCACTCTACTCGAACATTACAAAATATATCATCATATTTGAGATTACACGCGTAGAAAATTGTCCTGAGGTTAAAACGCTATGTCAATCTGATTAGGTTATTATTACGAATATATGGATGTTCACGCCGAAATCTTAACCATTATAGATAATGAGATATCAGCGTTCAAAGTAACGTTACGATTGCGCGGCCACGTAACTTTTGTTTTGCCTTGATTTCGTCAGTTTAAATAAACTTTGGTGGCATTAAATGCTTTCGGTACTTTGGACATATTAAAACCTTTCTTCTAGTAAAGGTTTTACTGCATGATATCTTAAGTTTTGAAAAAATCATCGAGATTAAAGAAACATCAAGTGCACGATTGCGCGGCCATAACTTCCAAGGTGAATATTTCGTGAAATATTGATCTTAGTCTTATAATTCTTTTTTTGACAATTGTTGACAAATGGAATGTTCAATTAACAAAAAGATTTAGATCTCTATCCCAAGTATTTACTGAGATCTCCATGGCTGCGCAACCGTGCACGTTACGTTCGCGCGGCCAACTTAAAACCCCTGTAACTTCTTTATTTCTGCTTTGACAAAGTTTTGGTTTGTTCCTTTCGATTTTGACTAATTTTGACAAAAAATATAGCGATTTCTTTTTCTGTTTGGATAACGTGGCGGAGCAATCGTGACGCACACGCATCTTCCGGTTCGTGGTCACCACTCGAGAACCCGTCTGCCCCATCGGCCGTCAAATCTACGAGCTATGTGCCCTGCCCACTGCCACTTCAGTTTGGCAATTCTTTGGGCTAGGTATGTCGGTTACTTTGGTTCGACTGCGGATCTCAGCATATCTGATTTGATCTCGCAGGGAAACTCCAAGCATAGCCCTTTCCATTGCTCTTTGGGTGACCTTGAGCCGCCTGATAAGGCCCATAGTGAGCGACCACGTCTCTGTTCCGTAAGTCATCACTGGCAACACACACTGGTCGAAGACTTTCGACTTGAGACACTGCGGTATTTGGGACGAGAAGATATTGCGTAGCTTCCCGAACGCTGCCCAGCCGAGTTGGATTCTACGATTGACCTCCTTTTCGAAGTTGGACCTACCTAGTTGGATGGTCTGTCCTAGGTAAATATAGTTCTCTACAACTTCGAGTGCAGAGTCTCCAACCTTAACTAGAGTGGGTGCAACGTGGATGTTCGACATGATTTTCGTCTTATCCATGTTCATTTTCAGACCCACTTGTTGAGAGACTCTACTGAGGCCATCGAGCATTGTATCGAGGTCGTCAAGGGACCAGCCATGACTACTATATCGTCGGCAAATCTAAGGTGGGTGATGTACTCGCCATTGACATTGATGCCAAAGCCTTCCCAGTCCAGAAGCTTGAATACATCATCCAATGCAGCGGTGAACAGTTTCGGAGATAAGACGTCTCCCTGTCTCACGCCTCGCTGCAATTGAATAGGTTTCGAGTTCTGAAGTCGGACTGACATGGTGGCGTTTTCGTACAAACACTTTAACACCTGGACATACCGATAGTCAATTTGGCACCTTTGAAGAGACCTCAGCACGGCCCACGTTTCGATAGAATCAAAGGCTTTCTCATAGTCCACAAACGCTAAGCATAATGGCCGGTTATACTCCTCGGTCTTCTGTATAACTTGCCGCAGCGTATGTATGTGGCCAATGGTACTGTAGCCTTTTCGGAAACCGGCTTGTTCGGGAGGCTGGAAGTCGTCAAACCTTCGTGCGAGACGATTCGTAATGACTCTCGAAAACAACTTGTATACATGGCTCAGCAGTGAGATGGGTCTGTAATTCTTCAATAGGGTTTTATCGCCCTTTTTGAAGAAAAGCACCACCACACTCCTGTGCCATGCTTTTGGCGTCGAGTATGACGGAGTTGAATAACTTCTGAAGGGCCCGCAGGATCGGTGTACCACCCGCCTTCAGAAGCTCAGCTGTAACTCCATCATCACCCGGCGCTTTGTTGTTTTTCAGTAGTTTGAGAGCCATTCTAATCTCGTACAGGCTGACGTCTGGGATATCTGGGGTGTAGTGTCGGGTTAGTCTTGCTCTTGGATCTGAGGCATGACTATTGACAGGAAGTCGCGTTGTCGTGTACAACTGTCCGTAGAACTTCTCGATCTCTCCTAGCAACTCAGGTTTTGACGTGACGATTCTACCATCCTCAGTCTTCAGCTTCGTCAGTTGGCTTTGCCCAATAGACAAATCTCTTGCGAACACTTTAGAGCCTCTATTCCGCTCGATGGCCTCTTTAATACTAATAGTATTAAATTGGCGTGTGTCGCGAGTCAGAGACTTTGAGATTTGTCTGTTGAGCTGCCTGTATCTGGCAGCATGACATGAGGATGTTAGAATCATTTTCCGCCTTTCTTCCATAAGCTGTAGGGTATAATCGGAGATCTTTTTGGTTCCATTTGTACGGCGGGTTTTGTAGAAGTTAGACCCGGCCGTATGGACAGCTTCCACGAACCTGTCGTGGTATATTGTATCCAATTCTTCACGGTCTGCTAGGCATTCGAATCGGTTCTGAAGTTCGAGTTGAAAGGGTTCGGGGTTGTGGAGGTGGAACGGTATGGGACGGAGCGTAGACTTCATCAGTCGGGACCTCTGGAGTTTGACATTTAGGTTCAATGAGCCTCTGACCAGTCTGTGATCGCTCCCGGTCTTAACCGCATTGATCACAGAGACATCATTGAATACTTGTCTCCTCGTCGACAGGATAAAGTCTATCTCGTTTCTAGTTTTCCCATCGGGGCTCACCCAGGTCCATTTACGATGTGCCGGCTTCCTGAAGAAGGAATTCATGATAAAGAGACCCTCCTTCTCCATGAAGTCAGTCAACATCTGGCCTCGGGGGTTCCGATCCCCGGGTCCAAATTGCCCCACTTTCAGCTCATCACCGATTCGTTTGCCCAGCTTCGCGTTGAAGTCCCCCATGACCACAGTGAAATAAGAGTTCGAGGTATGTATGGCTCTGGAAATGTCCTCATACATGACCTCGATTGCATCATCGGAGTATGTCGAAGTGGGTGCGTATACCTGTACAACCTTCAGCGAATACTGCCTGGTTATTCTGAGCATAAGGTACGCAACCCTCGTCGACACACTCTCGATTTTCACTAGGTTGTTCACGAGGGACTTGTTGACTATGAACCCGACACCACCTTGGGATACTTGGTCACCCTCCCGGTAATAGAGCAGGTTCCCGGATTTCAGTATTATCGAGTCCTCCCCTTCTCTTCGGACTTCAGATAATCCTACAATATCCCAATGTAACCTGCTCATTTCTTCCTCCAGTTCGGTTATCTTCTCGTTGGACCGCAGTGTACGTGTTTTAAACGTTGCTAGGGCCAGAGGTCGTCGTTTTTGGTAACGTGAAATCTGCCGGAGATTCTTAGCACCCCCAGCCCTGCCGTAACCACGGCTGTTACCACGGCTGGGAATAGCAGGGCTGCCGGGGACTGGGGGCCGCGGTTTGGTTGTGTCCATCATTTGAGGGGATTTGCCATAATCGCCACGCTTGGCAGGCGGGCTGGCGATCGCAGTAAGGTGGACATGGTACTCAGGAGAACGCTGCTGCCCGTTCTCTGGTGTATATATTTCCCTCGGGACGACTTTTACGTCCTCCCACGGGATGAGAGGGGGTGGCGATATTCTTAGGCCGTCACCACACAGGCAAAATCAATATTTAGTGTTAAGTCCGCTAATTGTCAGTTTAATCATGCCGAGATGCGATTAAACTGACAATTAGCGGAATTAACACTACATATTGATTTTGATTAAAAAACAAAGTTTTAATATTTGTATTAGTTGTTATTGACATCTTAGAAGACATTGTGTAAGAAGTGGATTTTATTAATTCACTTCTTACATACTGTGAGTATTAAATACGTTAAGCTGCACGATTACTGAAACATAGTTAAACAATGACGTCGGCATTTGTAATCGTTAATAAGCTTTTACTTCACGAACATAGTAATATTACACATTTCAATTGCATAAATGTACAAAATATCAATTCAGTTACTTAGGTATTTGTTGTTATCCAATGTTGCGTTTGTATAAAAATAATGATAAGAATTGAAATAGTCGAGAATATCTTACCATGGCCAGAAATACCCGTAGCCAATATATGAAAATAACAAATTAAAAAAAAAACTTTTCGTTCACTCAATTAACTACTCTGTGTCGCTCACTAAATGTCATTCATTCTTATTTTCGTGAATATTGGGTTGTTTTTGTGTGGATATTGCAAATAAAACGTAATTGAGAACACAATTAAAGAACGAAAATACTTTTGGATAATTATTTGGCATAATAAGCAAACGGAAGAATTCATTATCTTTGCGTATAAACGGTGATTTGTGACGACCTTGCCTACTCAAACATATCTTATTTTGGTTGGCAGATTGAAGAAAAAGTGGACTAATTCTTGTTTTGATAAACAGATTTTTGGTTGGTGTTTTTGAATCGTGTGTTATAATAAGAAAGTTTATCTTAATGGATCATGAAAGGGACTGAAGAGCGGCAGTATTATGCATAAGCTCGTGTGTGGTCTTAACCATCTGGGGATCAGGCGAGTGACTTTGTGCCCAATATGACTATGTATCCGTCGTCTGGAGTGGTAACCACACCAGAACAAGGGACTAGTCAAGTTACACAAAATGGAAGCACTACATTACCTCGGTCACATCATCAAAAAACAGGTAACTAGATTTGGCTATCACTTATCTATATATTATTCTCTTCACCATATTAGAGTCCTGCACAGAGAAAGTGGCTTGGATAAGTGTGACATTATGTGGGTGGGAGTAAAATCCATTTAAGGCTTCTAAGTGCTGTTGTTAAATCCATAGGCAATGTCCTTTACTGACAATTACAGTTGATTCTAGCTACACATCTGCCCTCAAAGGCATGTAATGTTGTTGATATATTCAGTTGCCTATGTCAAGAGGTATACAGTCTAACAAATGGGACCTTAACTGTTTGGGACTTGAATGGTCACTATTTATATATTCTCTGGTATTGTATCTTTATGTCTATAAATAAAATAAATTAAATTTTTAAATGCCTTTACCAATTTGGATAAAATCTTTGGTATCTTTAGAATCCTTATTTTAATCCTACAGATGTGGCCTCTAAAACATTGCTAGTTAAATAAAATATGATCCTTATTAAAGTACCATTTTGTTGGGAAGTTGAGATTTTAAAGGAGCACAATACATCCAGTCACCAGTTGGTGCCCACCTGCTGTGGGTTTGTTTTAACTATACTAATAGAGAATAGAGATTGTCTGGTGAAGCTGTAAAAGCATTTAACCTATCTAGAAAACAATAGGAATTATATAATTGTGTTCCCAATTAAGAATATTACTCCTTAACCCGGAATAGTGTAATTATTGTATTTTTTACCTGAAGGGTGCCAACGGAACCCCATTAAGAAGTATCTACCATTTGTCTGTTAGTGAGATATATACCATGAACTCTAACAGATAGACAGTTGAATTACAGAGTGTGTATTTCCAATAATACTATGACAACTAAAAATAATTTTGATAATAATTAAAATGCGCTCTTGTTATGGTATGTAACATATTGTGTGGGAGTCCAACTTGCATTCAACTGCTATTATTTAAAAGATTTTCCATTGTAAACAGTGCAGTTTTTATTAACACTTATTCCTTTTTTAAGCACAAAAAATGGTTATTAATTTTATTGACATTCATTCTGAAGTGACATTCTTATGAAAAGTTGTACCAAAGAGTACAATTGATAATAAACATTTCAGAGCTATGCAAATGCAATATGAGAAATCTCATCTGCTCATCTTTCCCTAGACTGAGATAACTTTGCATTGAACAGGCCTAAACAACCAAAGTCTGTTAACTAGGTACAATAAATTAGTCTAGTACATTAAGAAACAACAACTCATATGCCAACTATCTATTGAGCGTGTGTGTGAGGTGGCATGTGTAGAGACGCAGTTTTATTGTATAATATGTGTGTATAGACCACCAGTATCCGATTTAAAGCTTTTTACAGCAACAATAGAAGACATTCTTAGGAAAATTAAAAGTAAAAAAAAAATCCTTGTATGTGGTGATTTTAATATGAACATTTTAGCAGATTCACCTGAAATAAACATATTTCTATCTGTATTTCGGTCCTTTAACCTTAAATGCTTGTTCTCTGAGGCCACGAGAGTCACACCCACATCTGCTACTTGCATTGATAACATAATTACCAACTTTGATGTCTCTGAGAAGTGTTTGGTGGCTGGTGTTCGCTCTGACCATAAATGCCAAATAGTAAAGATGAAAAATGAGATAAATATAAATAAACAAAAAATTAGTTTTAGACCTTTAACAAAATCTAATTTGGGAAAGTTCAGTAACAACCTGGAGAATAGTTTGTGCCATCTATTGCCAAACAAAAGTAACCCTAACGATATGTACACTACATTATTCCACTGTATTTGCAAATTTGTGTTGGATTCTGTATTCTATGTATTACTACCTGCTATTGTAACCACATTCTAGCAAATAAATAAATGATTGATTGATTGAATTGATTGAAAGAATTTAATAAAGCTTGTAAAATAAAAAACATAATGGTTGACAGTAATAAGATAAAATTTAGTTCTTGGGCAACTCAAGGCATTTATAGAGATTTTTTATATGAGTTGTATGACAGAAGGTCCTATAACCCTGATGTCAATTTTATTAATTATGTTAGAAATTATTCAAAAATTTTTAAAAAGGTTTGCATTCAAGCTAAATCTTTATATATAAGAGATAAAATTAAAAAATCTGATAATAAAATAAAATCAGCTTGGCAAGTAATTAATACTGAAACTGGTAAAAGTAGATCAAGAGATCAAACATTAGTATTGAATATTGGTGATGAACTGGTTTCAGACAAGCTTACCATTGCCAATTTTTTAGCTGCTTTTTTTGCAAATATACCCGTGGATATTACTAAGTGTCTCGCATCATCACCAGATGTGGCTGAACTCTTTTTAAATCAAAGCGTAAAACAAACTGTGCCTAACTTTAGTTTTAAATCCGTAACAAGTGATGATATTATAAAAGCTTTTAAGAGTATTAAAAGGAAAGGCACAGAAGATTTGTGGGGACTGTCTGTTAAAGCAATTGAATCAATCATACTAAACATTGCTACAATCCTTGCAGCCATCTTCAATGGCTGTATAAGTGATGGTGTCTTTCCCGATTTAATGAAAATAAGTAAGATAATACCCATTTTCAAGGCAGGTTGTTCAAAAAATGCCACGAATTATAGGCCTATCTCAATACTGCCAGCTTTAAGTAAAATATTTGAAAAGCTGATGCTCAGCCAAATGTTGTCGCACTTTAACGTGAATGAGATATTGCATAACAAGCAGTTCGGGTTTACAAGAGGCCGCTCTACTCAGGATGCAGGTTGCACATTAATTAGGTCAATATCGGAGGCTTGGGAGGGATCACAGGATGCGCTAGGAGTTTTCTGTGATCTCTCTAAGGCTTTCGATTGCGTTGATCATCGTACGCTCGTTGTTAAACTGAAGTACTATGGAATATCTGGCACATCTCTTGATCTAGTGATGTCCTATTTATCGGGGCGACAACAGATGGTTTCGATAGGCGGTGTCACTTCGGCACGTCATCCTGTGAAAATGGGGGTGCCCCAAGGATCTATATTGGGCCCATTTTTATTTCTAGTTTATATAAATGATCTCCCTTATCTGGTAGAGAAAGTATCAGACATAGTTTTGTTCGCAGATGATAGGTCGCTCATATTTAAAGTAAATAGAAAGGATAAAGATCTTATTGAGCATAATAAAACACTCAGCTTTATATCAGAATGGTTTTCGGCAAATAATCTCTT
Source organism: Pseudoips prasinana (assembly GCA_951640165.1). Lineage (NCBI taxonomy): Eukaryota > Metazoa > Arthropoda > Insecta > Lepidoptera > Nolidae > Pseudoips > Pseudoips prasinana. The sequence goes on from OX621240.1 coordinate 26,168,357, forward strand.
GTTAAATGCAGGGAAAACTAAATGCATCAGGTTCTCATTGCCGAATGTGACTCAAATTGTACCAACAGTTGCACTTAATGCGAAAATATTAGATTTAGTCCCATCGACCGTATTTTTGGGATTGACACTTGATTCAAAATTGCAATGGGGTCCTCAGATTGAAAAGTTAGCAGGTAAATTAAGTTCGGCTTCCTATGCTGCCTGGAAAATAAGGCAATTGTCAGATGAACAAACTGCTAGATTAGTGTATTTCGCGTACTTTCATAGCATTATGTCGTATGGCATTCTGCTGTGGGGTTCGGCGGCTGACATAGGTACTATTTTTGTATTGCAGAAAAGAGCAGTCAGAGCCATTTATGGTTTAGGCAGTCGCGATTCTTTGCGAAATTTGTTTGTAGAAATAAATATACTTACTGTGCCATCGGAGCCCCCCTCAACGCGGACGGGGGGCCGGGTCATGTCATTAACGTAGAGCGAAAGTTGCACAAAACTCCCTAAAATGATGATCTCTGCCCTCTCCCCGCCAGTAATCTCCCAGAGTCGAGGTTCGAACCCCACAGGGGGTGCCCTCCGGCGCGGGTTACTTAATTTCTAGACGGCTCGAGCCCTCTGCTCGCCTCTATAGTCCGGTGAAGCAGTGAAAGCCTCCTAGGCTAACTGTAGCGTCAGGTTAAAAAAAAAAAAAAAAAAATGTGCCATCGGAATATATATATCAGAATATAATGTTTGTTAGAAAAAATATTCATAATTATAAAAAGAAAAGTGAACTGCATAATATAAATACTAGGAATAAAAACAAACTAGCCATGCAGGGCTTTAGAGTAAGCAAAACTAATAAATCATTTTTAGGAAATTGTATTAGGTTTTATAACAAGCTTCCTACTCAAATTACTGATCTGCCTGACAAAAGTTTTAAAACACATATTAAACGTATACTTATGGCTAGGGGTTATTACACCACTAAAGAGTACATCGATGACAAAGACGTCTGGCTCTCACTTCCTACCTGCACATTGCTCGCTGGAGATCTTATAGCCATATAAACATGACTGATCTGCCGTGTTACGTGAACTATCTGTAAATGATTGCTATCATATACTTAATTTAAAATTATTGACTCTGTCTCAAAATGAATAATGTTATTGTTTCGAAGTTTTTCTTTTGTATACCTAAATATAATCTAAAATAATAAGCATTCAGACAACCGATCGAGCATATATTGTGTTTGCCTACTAAATAATTACTCTAATTGGACCAAATCCCGTGTTCATGCCCGCTTGAGTATGTTTCGCCAGACCGTCTCAACTGGGTCGTGTTGAAACCGGTAGTAGATGAACCCACTGAGTTTGTTTCGCTGGGTCTTCTCAGTTGGGGCGCATTGGATCCGGTGGTAGCATTAAAGCGCGACCGTCGTTATTAACACAAGGTCCGTCATAATAATAATACCTTTAATATAGACAGAACCATTGACAATATGTAGTAAAAATATTAGACTTAAACTAGATAATTAAACATAATCTCTTGACAATAACTTGATACGAGATAGCTAAATATCATTTCTGTAATAAAATAAATTTTATTAATGTTTTCATACAAGATGTACCTAAATATCTATGTTACTAGAAATAATATCTAATGTATACAACTATATTACTACAAACATGTTCTGACTATTTACAAGCGCTTTTTTAAAGTCTACGTGAATAAAAACCTTTTTTATTTATTTTATGGATTTTTTGATCCTAATAGGCAGAAATATAAACCATCCCAAATATTTAAAGAAATAATATCTGTAGCAGTCGTGTATGCGATGCTGGCTGGCGACTCCACCAAATGGGACGCCGTGGTCTCCTTCTGCGAAGCAGTCATGCTCCAGAAGGAGGCCGCCGAGCGGGATCGGGAACGAGCCGACCCCGCTCGTAGACGGAGGAGGCGTCGGGGCGGTGGCGACACTAGGCACCGATAGCCCTACTCCCCTCGGGGTTGCGGTGGCAGTATGAGAAGTGTCCTCTACTGCCGCCACGTGCAAGCAGCCCCGGGAAGACAGCGAATTGTTTGTGGCGCAGTCGCTGTGCCGTACTGGCAGGAGTCGGCAAATGGGGAGGGCAACCCACAGCTCTCCCAGGGTGCGTGTCCCGACCATCTGGGACACGGCGCAAAAGGGGGGCACCGGAGCAGCATACCCGCGTTCCCGGGGCTCCCCGTATCAGGCGCCAGAAGAAGTCCACGGCAGGTTAGGTTTAGTCGTGCGAGTCCGACATCTATTTAAATAATTCATATTTAAATAGATGTAAAATCATGTGTATTATGTGAAATGCTATTAAAATTGGAAGTAGATCAAATAAAATTGGAAACTTTTTGGTATTGAACATCAATTTTCATATAAAAACTCAAGGTCTGTTTATTGTTTCATCGAAAAATAATAAATTAATTTACTAATACACTAACTTACCATTACGATAGGCCTGTTAGCATGGTTGGCAAAAGCTTGCTTATCACGCCAGAGTTTGTGGGTTCAACTCCCACCCAGGAGAGATATTTGTGTGCTTGAACATGTCTGCTTATCCTGAGTCTGGGTGTAATTATCTATATAAGTCTGTATTTACAACAGAAAGTAGTATATCAGTTATCTGGTTTCCATACTACATACTTTGGGCCTTGTTTTAATAATATCCCAGGATTAACTTTTTATGATAGTTTTGTACTTGTCAAGAATTGTGCTGCTGTTCTTGTGTGACAATATAACTAGACATGATTGTATTATATTTGCACCATATAATTGTCTATATATTTTGCTAAAGGAATCAACAGATTGCCATTAAAAAAACAGATTGTATTGTTTGACATTCAAGTTCTTTAGCAATATAAACAGTAGTCATGAATTGCAGCCATCAGAATTGTAATTTATGACTACTATTAACATCTTTTATTTATCTGATATAAATCAAACACTTTATTTTCTATTTAGTCATAATAATTTCCTTTAATATGAACATCTGTTTACCTCAAGTATACTTAACTCACTCAGTGGTGACTTGATCGGTGAGCTTAAGTGTGTAGGCAAACAGTGAATCTGTGGATGGGTGACCACCGAAGTGAACTAACTTGTACATGTCCATACTTTATGGCATGGAATGTTAAGCTGTAGTCTTGGTTGTATAATAACAGTTGTCAAACCATATCAGAGGTCTACTATGCTGGCATGAACATTTATGTATGTATGTTTCAGTAATGTATTCTAATTTTCAGGTCGACCACCAGCCCCACCGAAGTCATATGACTATCTATTAAAAGTATTATTAGTAGGTGACTCAGACGTTGGCAAACAGGAGATACTGCAGGACTTGGAAGATGCATCCGCTGATTCACCATTTTGTAGCGGCAGTGGTAAGTTGTAGAGACCATTAAAATTATTAAGGTGGTATATTAAGAATTTAGGTATTTATTGGTCAAGAAAATGCAATCAAATCAATCCAAAATTTTGTCTGTTTAGATTTCATGGCCATCTACAAAGATATTGATCTCTGCATGACACAACATACATTAGTAACCAAACTCTGCACCGCTATATTTTTTTGCCGTCAATACTGTCTAAAGCCTAAGATTGTTATAATGAAACAATGATTAAATGAAATAATGATAATGAGGGTACAAACATTTCGGTTATTCTTATTTATTTATGTAGATTTTATAGCGTAATTCATTAAATGTATTGGATTTTATAAAATTTACTCTATAAACAACATAAAGTCGGAACATAAAAAGAAGAAAAACACATTTTTCTTCTTTTTTTAATTGTGAACAATACATAAAAATGTAAACAGTAGAAAAGTAGTGTAATACATTTGCACAACAGTTTTTAAACTAATGAATTGGGCTACAATTTACTAACAAGTGGGTTCTTTTATAGAAAATAGTAGCCTAATTCTTTTATTTTATTTAAATCTAATGTTATCAAATGATCATATAAATCATTTTTTAATATTTTTTTCCAATTTCAATGTTTATAAATAATTATAACACTATGCTACTGATGCATTGCATGTTTGGCATCCTAACAACTGACCACCTCGGCTGTCCAATTTCAAAACCTAGTAACTGACAAATTAAACAAAAAGTGTTTTTTTACATTTTTCGACCTTTTAAACCACTCTCGACATACTGGGATAGCAAAAACTCCCAAAAATTAGTTAAAACCGAAGTTACACAAAGTCGAAAACCTAGTATCTACAGAAAACGTTTACAAAATGCAAAAATTACAAGATTAAAACATAGTATCTAGCATCAACCATTTTAAAAACCTAGTAAGTGCTTGTAGTTACTTGGATATAAAATAGTTTATGTAGATACTAAGCCAATGAAATGGTTGAAATACATGTCAAAACACCCGCGTAACTTTAGTAAGTGAGAAGAAGTCATTGCACGTGCGTTTTTTTGTCTATAAAAATGGGTAAAAATCAGTTTTACAGGTTGAAATAATCTCGAGTGCTTTAAAAGAACAACATGGTGAAATGTAAGTACGCTTCAGTGTATAATATTGTCAAGGTTTTTTGTTTTCCAAGGTTTTTATGAATAAAAGGCCTAACTTCAAAATAATTACACTAACATGTAAGATTTCTTGGTAACTGGCGAGATTTTTTCTATAACTAAAGTTTAATGATACCGAGAAGAAATTTAACGTTATCCATTCAAATACAACTTGATATAGTAGTCATGGCTGAGACCATGGAAGACCTCGGTGCAATGCTCGATGACCTCAGCAGAATCTCTCAACAAGTGGGTCTGAAAATGAACATGGATAAGACGAAAATCATGTCAAACGTCCATGTTGCTCCCACTCAATTGAAATTTGGCAACTCTGCACTCGGAGTTGTAGATAACTATTTACCTAGGACAGACCATCCAACTACGTAGGTCCAACTTCGAGAAGGAGGTCAATCGTAGAATCCAACACGGCTCGGCAGCGTTCGGGAAGCTACGTAACATCTTCTCGTCCAAAATACCGCAGTGTCTCAAGTGGAAAGTCTTCGACCAGTGTGTGTTGCCAGTGATGACTTACGGAACAGAGACGTGCTCGCTCACTATGGGCCTTATCAGAAGGCTCAAGGTCACCCAAAGAGCAATGGAGACGGCTATGCTCGGAGTTTCCCTACGGGATCGAATCAGAAATGTCAAAATCCGCAGGCGAACCAGTCACCGACATAGCCCGAAGAATTGCAAAACTGAAGTGGCAGTGGGCAGGGCACATAGCTCGTAGAACCGACAGCCGTTGGCACAGAAAGGATCTCGAGTGCAACGCAGATGATCTTGTGCGGGTAGCTGGAAACTGCTGGATGCGAATAGCGCAAGACCGGCAATTGTGGAGATTTTTGGGGGAGGCCTTTGTCCAGCAGTGGACGTCTTTCGGCTGATATGATGATGATAATTCAAATACAATATTGAATGTTTAGAAACTGGGTATTACATCTTGCTTAAGTACATCATCATCATCAGCTTAAGTACAAATATACTTTATTTCAATTCATTTTGCACAAAACATTTCTGTTATAGCTATGTTATGTACCTTAATCATTTGCCTACGGTTTCATATGTTTTTATAGCACGAGGGTAGTGATTAAATCACAGAATAGTATACATAGTAGTAGTATAGCAATGTTTTGGTAAAAGAAAACACCTCAAGTTTGCCTTCATTAGTTGTTTACAATCCTAAGATCCTAACAACACCATCATCAAATGAATTTTCACTCACTGACCCTTCAAAAACTTTTTGCTTAATGTCAGTCTTTTGGAAACTGAAGATGCTTCATTCACCATCTAGGACAATCCGGTACCGTGTTCTTCTCAGCAAAGTGATGGAAGCATAGAAAAGTTTATTGAACATATTTTGGACAGTGATGATTCTGTAGCGGATCCAAGTCTCTCAATTGAAAAGAATCGAAATATTCAAAAATACCCACGCTACATAGAAGAAACTAGTGAATTTTATGACGTAGTTGCAACCCTTCATTTTCGAATAACATTCCGGCTCTTCCATGTAACGTACCGCAAAATTCAGTATTCATAGCAACTTACCCGAATTCACTTATATTTACTAATCAGGAACCCGTTGTTCCTACTAGGTTTATAAAATTGCATTTAGTTCCAACTCAGTAAATTCAGACCTAAATCAAAACAAAGCAAGTGATCTTACTAGGTTTTGAAATTGTCACACTCAAAAAGTTTGGTCTATGAAAACAATATTTTTATTAGTAACTGCTTCTGTACGTACATTATCTGTGATAGATGCATCAAAACTACTTTTTTATAAAGCCTGTTATATACCTCAAATTTTGCATTCACTCCCAAGAAGGTACGACTAATATTATTGAAACGGCACGCTGTCAAAGCTATGAAATCGTTTTTCGGCTCTCCTGTAAAATTTAGTTTTATGCAGATACTGGGTTTTGATATTACTCAGCCGACCTGGCTTTCTAAGTAAGAAGTTGATTCACAGCAAATCTATTGTCTTGATGGTAATCTATATGAGGTCATCCTATTATGTCTTATGGTCTTGGCGAGGAAATGATTATTATTATATGGATTGTTTATAATGAAAACAATGGATTATCCCATATCAGTCAAGTGCTACACATACTGATAGACAACTTAGCAGTGATTATTTATACATAGTTATAAGTATTATAGTTCATAAGTAATTGCAATTAATTTTCACATAATATCCATTTCTACCACCATGGCTCAGTTAGTGGTAAGCCAGCCTTCTAATCCTAAGGTTGTGGGTTAGATCCTGCATAAGACAAATGTATGTGTTCTTGTCTTGGCTTGGGTGTTTTCTGCGTAACATCCATAGTACAAAATTGTTTAGTTTTGGATAGATATCGCTGGGAACAAAGACGTGGTCGCTTACTATGAGCCTCATAAGAAGGCTCAAGGACACCCAACAAGCTATGGAGAGGTCGAACTAAAGTAGCCGACATAGCCCAAAGAATTGACAAACTGAAGTGGCAGTGGGCGGGTCAACTAACTCGTATAACCTACGGCCGCTAGGGCAGAAAGGGTAGTTGCGATCACGAAACGGAAAACGCAGCGTGGGCAGACAAACCCCTACAAGGTGGACCGATGATCTTGCAATGGTCACGGGAAGCACAAGACCGGCCATTGTGGAAATCCTTAGGGGAGGCCTTTGTCCAGCCGCGCACGTCTTTCGGCTGATATGATGATGATGAGATATCGTTGTGTGCTATTAAGTATTTATGATTTTGCCAATATCAAGTGCCTGTTCTGGATAAATAGGTGAGCATAATCTATTCCTATGTACAGCTGGTTTGACTAACAGCCATAACAAAAGGCTATGTGAATCATTGCTAGGTATTAACAAAGTTGATCAATCTAAACCCATGTCAGGAAAACGTACATTAAAGAGATCTGGCTGATCTTGGCCGAAATTTATTTCAAAGAAGACATTCCTGCCTTCCTGCTTCTGTGAAATGACATTAAAATTTAATGGTTGTATATTAAGATAGCATAGTGGGTAGCCTGTTAGACTGTGGAGTCGGTGGCCTCGAGTTCAAACCCACTGCACTGACTTTCAGAATTCATGTGCGTGTTAGAAATTAATGATCTTGTACTTAAAACGATGAAGGAATACATCCTGAGGACACCTGTATGTCTGAGAGTTCTCCAGAATGTTCTTGATGGCATCTGAAGTCTCACTTGGCCAGCGTGGTGGACTATGGCCTCTCATTGTTAGAGGCCTTTGCCCTAAAGTGGGACAGTAATAGGCTGCATATCAATTAATCTTATCACTTTTATTTTTTGTGCGACATAATTCAATGTTCATCGTCATCATCATTTTCATCCAAAGTTTATCATCAACGAAAGGAAAATGCATCAGTTCACGGCTTTAATGGATATTGTGTGATAAAGATCTGTTTTCCATTTTTATAGCATACAAGACGACAACGATTCTCCTAGATGGGAAGAGAGTTAAACTACAGTTATGGGACACGTCTGGCCAAGGCCGGTTCTGCACGATCATACGGTCATACTCCCGAGGAGCACAGGGCATCCTTCTTGTTTATGATATCACGAATAAATGGTCCTTCGACAGCATCGGTAGGTGGCTTGAAGAAGTGGAAAAGGTTAGTATATTTTTTTATTGACAATATTTTTAAGAATGTCCTGCCGTCATTATTACTTAGTTATATAGAGTCCTGGGGACCTTTTAACCGCCACAGATGTCTTAGATGTGATTAGATGGCCAAGTAAAATGTGCCAAGGGCTCCATGGTCTGAACTATGTTTGTAGTCTTACCGAGGTCACAAAAACATGTAGAAAGTTCGAAAATCGTGGCATTCTCAGCAAAGCGTCGTGGTTTATATCTGCTATTGTATAAGTATTGACTGCACGTGTGGCGCAGCGGCTAAGACAATCGCCTCACCGCTTCGTGTCGCGGGTTCGAGTCCCGCGCCAGACAACTGTTTGTGTGACCCATAAATAGTTGTTCTGAGCCTGGATGTAATTTGTGTCCATCTATTATATGTTTGTTAAGTACCCCGCGACACAAGCATTAGATTTCCTAATGCGGTAGCGGTTCCTAATGCGTATACATAGACTCAGGACAAACAGACATGTTAATGCACACACATATCTGTTCTGGGGCTCTACCGGCTAAGTCGCCGAATATCGATTTCTTAAATGGCGTTCAAATAAATAAAAGTTAAAAATTACTTAATCAATCGTTAAATCGGCTTTAACGTTGACAATCGATTCCGGACCATTTCTGACGTCAAATGTGCTCATGGAAACCGATTTAACGATTGATTAAGTCATTTTTAACCTTAATTTATTTGAACGCCATTTAAGAAATCGATGGTCGGCGCCTTAGCCGGTAGAGACCCTGGGTGGGAATCGAAACCATGACCTGCGGCGTGAAAGGCAAGCATCTAGCAACCACGCCAACCGTATAACCTTGTATTTCCAGCACGCACCGGGTGTTCCAAAAGTACTAGTCGGCAATCGCCTGCACTTAGCGTTCAAGCGCCAAGTTCAAGAACGCGACGCGGAGCTATACGCAGCCAAAAACCACATGGCGTTCTTCGAAGTCAGTCCCCTCTGTGACTTTAATATAAGGGAGAGTTTCTGCGAGCTGTCGCGAATGGCGCTGCATAGGAACGGGATGGAGAGGTTGTGGAGAAGCAATAAAGGTACACTTCATTGAAATCTTACATATACTCATACTACTATCTACATAGACTCACGCCTGTTTCCCAGAGGGGTAGGCAGAGACAACGGATTTCCATTGTCGCGATCTTTGCACACCTCTTTTGCCTCGATTACTGTCATTATATTCTTCACACATGCTCGCCGGTTTAGTGTAGGTACTTCTGACCTGCTGTGTGGTGACGGCGACATATATCGGAATCAGAATATCACCACCCCATCTCATCCCGTGGGGGGCGTAGAAGTCGACCCGAGGGAATATCTACCAGAGGATGGGCAGCAGCTTCCTTCTGATTACTATGACCATCTTACTGCGATCGCCAACCCGTCTGCCAAGCGTGGCGATTATGGCATATCCCCCCCAAGACGATTCTTGAGGGAGGCTTGTCCAGCAGTGGACTTATTCAGCTGTAATGATGATGATGATGATGACTTCTGACCTGTCCTTTCTATGGAAGGTCTCCGATTTGGTCAGAGAATGTTCGACGGGGTCTTCTCCTTCCGGTTGTCCCATTCACACAGGCCAATTGAAATCTTAATTGAGTAAATTCCCGCCCTTTCGGAACATCAGCACTGTAGAAATGTAGTACTAGCTGAGATAGGGTTATTTTTCATGCCAGTACGGAGACTATTTAAAAATCTATAATAATAATATCCTGGGTCATTATCACACACGGCCATCTGATCCCTATCTGATCTGAGCTAAGCAGAGCTTGTACTGTGGAAACCAGATAACTGATATACTACCTATACTACTTTTTTTTGCAAATACATACTGATATAGATAATTACACCTAGAATCAGTACAAACAGACATGTTCATGCTCACAAATATCTGTCCTGGGCGAGAATCGAACCCACGACCTCCGGCGTGAAAAGCAAGCATTTGCCAACCACGGCAACAGGGCCGTCATTTCCGTTCATATACTAAAATTGTTATACTTTTTCCGTATGTGAATTGAAAATAAAATTATCTCTTCTCTTTTCCATTGCCTCTAGCACGAGTTCCTGCAGTTTACTTACTCGATCACACGTACAGTTTCTCCCATACATTGAGCACTAGCGCCTCTCGCGGAAACTATTAAGAACTAAAACTCTGGTACTCAATATATGGGAGGAAACTGTACGTGTGATCGAGTAAGTAAACTGTAGGAACTCGTGCTAGACGCACATGTCAGTTAAATACTTTCAGTTTGGATTAAAGGCACCATTTTGGGGGATCATGCCATACCGCCACGGTTGGTAGAAAGGTTGGCGATTGTAGCATAATGGTCATTAGTGCTCAAAGAGATTACTTGTACGGCCCGCACGTGATGGCGATATTTTCCGCCGTCATCACAGAGCACTTTTAACTCTTAATAGGTTATAGCGCTCTTAGCTAGATGCTCTTTACCGGTACGGATCGGCGAGGTTAAGCAAGTAGGCTCGCGGTCAGCACCATCAAAGTGGTTTAATTTCTGAACGTCTCTGTGCTTTGGAGGGCACGTTAAGCTGTCGGTCTCGGTTGTAATCATTAGGTAACAGTCCATAAGCATTGTCAGAGGTCTACTGGGTGGCCTAAACAACTCTTGATACTAGGGTAACCGCTGCCTATACGATCAAGTAAAATTGAACATGTAATATTTGCGTAGGTTTTGCAATTTTGTACTCTTATCAATACTAACAAGTGTTTTGATTGTACCAACTGAAACACTTGCCATTTTTTCCACAATTAATTAATTACTTACGCAATCTAACTGCAAAACTTTACGGTTTGCGATAGCGTAGGTATTTTATGCATTTTTAGAGCTATAAAATAAAACTAATAAGATAATATAGAGGTATATATCAAATAGAGAATGATAAACAAAACCAATTTTGTTTCTTAATTTAAGTCTTGTATATCGTCTTTTTTCATCATATCGGCAGTGATTACCGCTGTCAGAGAACATACACACACTGTCATAATGTGGGAATTATACATAATGTAAATAATTTTATTATAATGGGCTTAATCTGTCTATGAAACTGAGCAAGTTAATGAAAGACAATTTATAATATTAAAAAAAGTTTGGATTGTTTGCCAGTTGATTGAATTCTTTGGTTGTGATGATAATCTCTTTTGGGTATCTTACGAGTTAATGATTTACACGTTGTTCAGTTTCACTGGATAATTTAACTTATTAAGTTTTGTATAGACGCCAGCACATCAAGCTTTCAGGTTCACTTTAAATTGGGGAAATTTGACAGATTGGGGTAGCTTGATGTGCTGGCGTCTGTACAATATTTATAATACTCCCAATGGTGGTCTCGCTCTCTCTCTCTCTCTCTCTTTTCCCCCTCTCCCTTTCCCTCTCCCCCTCTCTTTGGAAGACATAACGTATTTTTCTTAAATGATATACATTTAATTTATCCTTAAAAATAAAGAGTTGGGGTACACGTTTGAACGCAATGTATTTCTGTTGTCAGTGCTAAGCCTCCAGGAGCTGTGCTGCCGCGCGATCGTGGCGCGCACGTCGGTGTACGGGCTGGAGCGCCTGCCGCTGCCGGGCGCGCTGAAGTCGCACCTGAAGTCGTACGCCATCTCGGCCGCGCCCGCCCGCGCCCGCGCGCGCGCCGCCAAGCACGCGCCGCACGCGCGCCTCAACTGCACCGGCCGCAACTCCTGCAACATCGCCTGACCTGGTAACACCCCTAAACTTAGTTGCTATGTGATACCGCGAATGTTATATAAACTTAACAATTATTTTTTTCCAAATGAATTGTATCTTTTGTTTATTAAAGTCTAGTATTCATTAGTTTATCTGGTACCTTAAGACTATACCGTTATGTTTTGTATGATACCGTTTCTAACGAAAACTAGGGATAAATAATAAGTCAATAACTTACAATTGTTTCTTCTCAGCGTCTTATTATGTCAGCATAACACGGATAAACACCACAAATAAATAAGCCTAAGGCAAATATAGATGTCCGATTGTCTATTACATGAATTTGCAGGAACGAAATCAATGCTTCTTTCATTCATTCGTTCTCTTATTCGCCACAGACCATTAACCAAATTTTTTTATAATTATCTGTGGTGATGTAACTTGCGCGCGTTGCTACGCCACTAACTAAAATCATGATGATAGTGGCGTCATCTGTCTAAGATTGATCGTACCAACTCAGAAACCTTTGTGGCCTCATGCATGACACTTTGCTGAAGATCATCACATGATCTAATTCATAGTTTACGATTCTATAAAGGACATACAGACAAACATTCTCTTCTATATATAGATAACGCGAACAATTGAATTGCTTTGTCATAAAACACTATACAAATTTGTGTTTCACTCTAAACTAAGGTTGTGACGAGAATGAGAGAACATCAGTTTAGAAGCGTATCAGAAATTTTGCATAATAAGGAAATATTTTTTTATTACATTAATATATGTTTTTATTAAACCTCATATTTTGATAAAGGAGTGGTGGTTTTTAAAATATATAAATTAATGTAATACACACATAAATATAAATCTACATACATCTAAATTTACTATATATATATATCTGGATTATTATACTATTAAGTTTTATTCTGTAATAATACAATGTAACATTCGCTGTTTTGCATATTGAACGATGATATGACTATATTATTATGTGATGCCTTCTTAGCATCATATTTGGCAATAACTGTAATAGATGTCTAAATCTACGTTATTCCAAGTCCGCAATAATTTAGTATAGGTGATCACTAATCCTATGCGATTTAAACTAGCAATGTTTGTATATATAAATGTAAACGCATTCTGTAAAACGGCTCCGACGATTTCGATAAAAATCATACGAAACAGGATTTTCTGGGGCGATAAATCTATATAGCCTAGCTCTTGTTCTGGCTTCGTTTTCATGAGTTATGAGAAAAACGAGTTGAGCTCTGTTGCCCAGGTACATACGCCAGCACATCCAGCTGCCCCAATCTGTCAAATTTATTTAATAAAGTTTCTACTTTATCACATAAGCATAAGGTTCACTTTCAACTGGGGAAATTTGACAGATTGGGGTAGCTTGATGTGCTGGCGTATGTACTTTAAATTAAGGACCTTAAAATATTTAACTATTTGGTAATATCCCCTAATGACACAGTATATTGCAGTAGTCAAGCTTCTGCCAGCCACCTTTCTACAAGTTTCAACTGTTCTATTAAGTATAAGACCTACCAGCAAGATACTGCTATAGCCAAACAGAACAATGGATATCATGCCATTTCTTTTTGCTTAAAAAGACAACCGCCGCACTAGGGAATCAAAATCCCTGTGTCGATACAAACATACAATAGACGGACACAAATTACATCCCGATTTATTATGGTAACGTTAAATCGAGTCCCGAACTGAACAGCGAAATTCGACTGGTCGACTATCTGGCAACTGAGAGAACTATTTCCCATTCAATAACTGGCCGAAGAAACGATACATGTATGAATAATTAATCAAATTCGCGAAGCAGTTCGACGGCACCATTGTATATTCGAGTTAAAAAGGTAGTCGTATGCTGATACCTCGCGGTGACCTCGAGTTTCGGGCAACAATTACTACGACCTATAAATGGTAGTTTTGTCTGGGTGAGCTTTTCGTCCGTTTGTTTGTGTCCGCGATACAAGGATGTATTTCCAGTGCGCTGGCGTAATTTTTGTTATAAAAAGATAAATAATTGAAAACAAACTACTGAAGTATACTGTGGCATTCTTGCCTCTGCCAATGTTCAAATCAAGTCATAAGGTCAACTGAAGTTAGCGTTAACATAATCTATTTCTGACTGCCAATGGTAATTGTTAAGGTATTATAGAGATGATTAGCAAATAGTCTTAAAGTAATCGTGGAGTTCCAGTACATACATGGTTGCAGGTAGCTCGCGGCAAACTTGTTAAAACTAAAATCTTTTAATATTCTATTCGTAAAATACGGCGGCGAATATCGAAATATCATCACCCCATCTCATCTCGTAGAAGTGGACCCGAGGGAGTATCTACCAGAAGAAGGACGGCTGCTTCTTTCTGAATACTATGACCATCGTACTGCGATCGCCAACCCGTTTGCCAAGCGTGGCGATTATGGCCTATTCCTCCAAGATGATTCTCGGGGGCGGCTTTTGTGCACCAGTCATCATGAGGAAACCAACATGAAATCGCCATAAGTGTGGCTTTATAAGTTTCAAGGCTGTCTGTGGCATTATCACGTCACTGACCAGGGATATGAGCAAAAGGAGATGCCTTTCCACCCCCCTCCAAACTCATGAACATAATTCAAAGTAAAAGGGAAATGCCCACTTGGTAAAGAAGGTTTGGCCAAGTAATGCCCAAGATAGAAACAAATGGTAGGAATTAGGGCTGACATCGTAGATAACGAAATAACTATTATTTTTTACCTAGAACTTAGTGGACCACCAGAAACTGTAAATGGAAATCAATGGTAAAAAAATATGCATAATTATAGTTTTCAGGTTTTTATTCATTTTCATTTAAATAAGTTATAAGTACATCGTCTAGGAATTGGGCTGGGGGATTTATATTTGACTGATACCTCGCCCAGCCCAAGAACCACACAATTGTCGAATTTCAGTCCAAACTGCAGTCCAACATGCATGACATACCAAACTGTGGCTCGAAACTTGCACCTAATTAAGAAATATTAGAATTAGATAATGTTTTTACATTATAATGAGTGCAATTCTCAAAAATCTGATGTTTATTTACCTGCTGCGGTCCAACCCATTGTTGAACAAGACCTCGCTCTTCAGCTATTTCTAAAAAGTGTCTTCGCATTCTGGTGACGTGCAAACCACAATTGATGCAATGGAAATCTCTGTTTGATCTACTTTCTCAGGGCTGGGAAGAACTCTGACCAGTTTGAATACTAATATTGTCCGACGATGAGTCCAAGTTCATACTGGGGTCATCGTGAGAAGCGGGAACGGAGTCCATATTCAGGCCATGGTCGTCAGACGGCGAATCCAAGTTCGTAGCGGGGTAATCATGAGAAGCGGGAACAGAATCAGTGTTCAAGCCGTGGTCGTCAGACGTAGAGTCCCAAGTTCGTGCCGGGGTTGTCGCGAAAAGCGGGAACGGAATCCATGTTAAGGACTTGGTCGTCAAGTTGATTACTCAAGTCAAAATAAAAACAAACACACAAACGAAAACGAAAGAAAACAGAGGTTTGAATGTACCTAGATTTTCAGATTGACAGCTAGCTGTCACTTTATCATATCGTATTTGGTGTTGCAACCACGAAAATAGCACACAATAAAGTAATCGATAATCAATTGCTTGGTTCGTTGTACTTACAGAATAGCAGGTAAGTAGCGTTCGATACTCAAATGTGTTTCACCACACCTTTCAGACGTTTTTTAATACCCTTGTTATTTAAAGGGTTATTTGCATTAATGGTCGAAACCATATAAAATCAAAACATCGCGCTGTGTTCATTGCGTCATGTCAGCCGAAATACGTATTATACTGGACAGAGGCCATCCTAAAAGATCCATAGTGAATCAACTTCACTCCCGTCATCTGAAGGGATATGCCTTAATCACCACGCTTGTCAGACAATTTGGTAATCGCAGTATTATGGTCATAGTATACAGAGAGACGTTGCTGCCCGTTCTCTGAGAGTATATTCCCTCGGGACGACTTCTATGTCTATGGATGACCGCTCACGGGATGATATGGATGATATTCTTTGCCGTCAGCCACATAGCAGTATTTATTGCATGTATAACGCAAATTGCGCCTTGACAATCATGGTTGGCTTAATCACTCGAATGACGTGATTAGTAAGGCATTTTGGTTAAATATCCGGCTTAATTTCGATTTTTGAAAGGGAATTTTAAAAAAATCATTAGATGACACTGCCAACTTGTTCGTATTTACGAGTAACCTTTATAAATCATTTTAAAGAGCATCGTGTCCTATATGATTGATGATATTAAATCAACAATAAAATCATCAATGATAGCCCATTTATTTTAACATCAATGTTAAATCGATTTTGTGCGATTATAATAATTGAATATAAATAAAAATAAAGCTGGTAACACTCAAATATATATTTTAACGAGATTATAGTCATGGAATCGTTTCGCGACTTATTAAAATACTAAAATATTCCCAACTTTATGGGATAAATGAATATTATGAAAAATTATAAGAAATTACAACTTAATTTTTAAGTGAAACCAATTTGTTGGGCACTCTTTGGCCAAATCTGGGCATCTCCCTTTTCATCCGAAAGTTTGTGTAATCAAGAGAAATGTTCAAAATATAAAGAAAATAAAATAATAATTAATTAATATTCTAGTTGCGAGGCAGGACTTTTTTGGTTAAGTTGTCCACTTTCATATTTTATCTGCTAAAACGTTTTGTCGCGTGTTATCTACAACCATATTATTAAAACTTCGAACGGTATATTGTCCAAACTGAAGATCCTATCACAAAATACAGGCTGTAACTGACAACGGATTTGTGAGTAGTATATAAAGCATATAATAAGGTATTGTTACTTAACGGTATATAATGTGAATATTGTGTTATTTAATTGTAATATTGTGAATATAGTGTCGCGGCAACTAGCCTATGATTGTCCAACGTGTAATATTGTAATATCAACTTTTAACGTTATATCGACTAACATTATTAGGTACCTAGTGATATGATAGGACTATTGTTATACTGAAGTGATAATATATAAGGATCCAATACAACACTGAGTGCCATCGACGTTTGGCATTTCATAGAATATTGTTGAATGTGTCAACTAAACTCGTAGAAACGCATATTTTAATTATCATTATTGTACACAAATTAATAACACAGTACTAATTTACGTCCTCTTCAGACGACGGATTGTGATTATCAAACATTAGATATTGATTATGTAAAGGAAATTTATAATTCTACATTAAGTTGTCCCGCAAAGGTTGGAACAAGTATATCCGATGACCCGCCCCCATTTAGTATGTGATTTATTTATTATTCGTGAAACCTTGGTACGAATAATATAATGTGAGGGTGCTGTAAGAATGCTTTTATGACACCTGTCAGCTCAGCACTATTAACGTCACATTTGACATTGAATTAATTATACGATTTTTTTATTCTGGATAAAAGTCGGTCACGGAATTGCTGAAACTAGTATATATATATCCGATTATAGTATAGTTATTCGATAAACCGTGGCATGAATTATATAATGTGTCGCCGCTGTAAGAATGCTTTCATGAATGTAAAGTAAAAGTCTCTTTATTGATGAATTTATTGAGTTACAGAAACTAGGTATAGGACGGTCCTCAGTCATCGCTACTGTTGTCAGTTCAGAACATTTTACGTCACATTTGACGTATAATGTTCTGAACTGACAGGTGTCATAAAAGCACTCTTACTGCGGTCGCACATTAGAGTTACAGAATAAAGAGATTAAAAAGTGCACATGTATTTGCGTAACCCTTATAAAAAAAAACATCAAAGTACCTTTAACTCGCACCTTCCATCCTTTTTCTCAGGACTGTTAGCAGAAATCTAAAGTAATCTTATTTGCGAGGGTCGGATATACCAGTTCCATTTTTGTTGGCCGTGTGCGTTCACTCATACAATGTCTAATACATAAGTCGGCCAAGATATAATATTCCTTTGGCACGTGTATTCATGACAGATTGTCTTAACGAATTTGAATAAGCATCTGCGGAGCGCTTCACAGTGACACCAGTAGGCTTAGTAGGAATCTACAGGCAACCAAACGTATGCACGACCGCGAGTTCTCGATGCGAACGAAGCTTTATGATTGGTAGAACTTATCACGACATCACGACAGTAACCAATCATGGCGCTGCGTGCCCGTCGAGAGCTCGAACTCGGTCGAACCTTTCGTTTTTGTAAACTCAAACTAAAGCAGTAAGTAGTATCTTAAAATACGTTACATAAGTACAGTTTTTCTATTTAATTGTATGTAATTATTATAATTATCAGTCTTGGATAATATAAGTTTGTACAAGTATCGTATTGTCCATTATATTTAAGGTATTCTACTTGTTAAGGTATCGTAATGTGTAAATATTTTGGCTATATTTGTATCTATAACGAGAGTTCACTGCATACCAAATGTTCATTCTAAATTATAATGTCGTAAATATTGGCTATTTTCAGATATATATTATTTACTGTAACTTAATTATTTAGGTGATAGTTGTACCGCTATATTTCGTTTATGATGACATTTTCTATAAGTATATGGTTGTGTATGTTTTAGCTTATGAAATAAATAGGTTATTTTGCATTTAATATATTCAGTTTTGATCACGTCCTATTAACAACGAAGATATAACCAAGTGTGTCATTCAATACTTGTTTATTCCAGTCCGTCCTTAGGAAATAATTCAAACCTTGTAGAAAATTCATCTTCTGTGGTCTGTTAACTTTTTTATTTGGTTTACCTTCAAACATGTACAGACGCCAGCACATCCAGCTACCCCAAGCTGTCAAATTTCTTTTATAGATTTTCAACTTTATCCCAAAAGCATAAGGTTCACTTTCTTGATGTGCTGGCGTCTGTACGAACAACTGCAATGAAATTGAGTCTTTTGTAATTAATAATTCTGTAGCATGCTCTTTTGTTTGTTGACGAAATTAAAGTTAACCCTTAATCGGACAATGGTATAATAGTTCTTATACACTTAAACTCTATTGTGGTGTAATTAGAGGTAACACAAATGAATTATGATGCTTTTATCGATTAAGGGTTAAAAGATGTGAGATCAAAAATCATGACTGTTAAATAAATTTGATGAAATTTTTATGACTTGTATTATGATGTTTTGTTTTGTTTGTTCGTTTGTTAAACTTGCGTCTTGTACTTTCTTATTAAGTGGTCGGAACTGTCCTGTAATTCTACGTGTAACATGAATCATAGACCGTAGGATAATTTAGGAGCTCTATTTGCCCATACATCAAAGTATTTTTTTACAAAGTGTAACAAAAATAGATTACGTAACTTAAGTAGTTCAAGTTACCTATGACACTGAACAAGTTATACCACATCACCATGCAAAATACAGAAAAATTGTGTGGGAAGACAATTTTTTTTCGTATTTCACTATCAGTCCAAAGTCTGGGATTTGGCGCTATAATGCCCCTGTACCTCGGAGAGCACGTAAAGCCGTCGGTCCTGTACCGTAACTCTTTCTGGTCGTGTCGCTATCGCCATCGGATAATGAGAGTGATGGAATAGAAAATGCCCCTGTGTTTGATCACACACTTGTGTATTATATGGTCCTGCGCAGTTGGCTAGTCTCCATTGAGACTGGCCGCCTTAAAGATTATTGATTTCATTGGTCAGTTTCATAAGTAGATAGCGTTCCTTAAGTTACCTCAACTATTTTTTACACCTTGTATAAATTGTCGTTAGTGGATTGGATTTTTGTATAGTAAGTGATTATTTTTTTATATTTTGTTCTGTACGTTGGTTAAATAGAGCTCCTTCAGTGTCAAACAATGTCTGTTGTTACATTTACAAAATCAAAACTATCAAAAAATATTTTTCATAACAAGTTACGTGATAATACTTTGTACATATACAATAATATATGTTTATTTGACGAGTTACTTTACGATGTATCTACTTGTGATAGCTATAGTGGATAATATAACAATCCAAATAAACTAATGCCGACTAAAAGTTTGGTTTAGGTTCATTACAGTCATAATTTTATTATTGCTATTATTATTCATTACGTAAGTCTTGAAATAAAACTAATTTATAAAAAGTATCTTTGTATTATTTTTTCCCTTGCAAGATTGTCGGTCCACCTTGTAGGGAGCCTGCCCACGATGCATCTTCTGGTGCGTGGTCGCCACTCAAGACCCGACCTATGTGCCCCGCCCACTGCCACTTCAGTTTGGCAATTCTTTGGGCTATGTTGGCTACTTTGGGTAGCGGGAAGCCATTGTAGAGATCCTTGAGGGAGGCCTTTGTCCAGCAGTGGACGTCTTTCGGCTGATATGATGATTCTTTATCCCCAACTCGGCCCCGCAGGAAGATAAGTATCGGGAATGAGTTTGAATTTTTATTTCCTTTATTTTATTTATGTATATTATTGTTGCTTCCGTCCGTGCGTCACTATACCTGTGTTACCAATTGGAAACCAGGTGGATGACCAGGTGATGAACCAGGTGGAGGAGGTTGTGACCTTTTGGCAGAACATTCAAGACTCACCTGTTCTGTGATATAATTGTTACCTTCTTTATTTTCCTTTTCTCCGCGTTATGTTATTTTTACCTTTCTGTATGTCTTGTGTGTAGTGCTGAATACAATGTTTTCATTTTCATCTTTTTTTTTACCTTCAAATCCAATCTGTTACCGCGCTCAGCTAATAGGGTACTGTCATACTGTGCCTAAAAAATACTATGTGTACGAAAATCTTGGCTGCGTCTAGAACAATGGACTCCACGTCAGTTTATACTTATCGTACGAGTTAGTGGTTACCTAGTGCCAGAGGTTTCCAAGCCGCCCAGTACGCCTCTGACATGGCTGAGCAACTGTTGTATTATTAACCGGGACTGACGTATTATTGTGAACTCCGAAGCACGGAGACGCTCAAATATCAAACTACTGGTGGTAACCCATCTAGGTACTGGCCGCAAGCCTAGTTGCTTAAGCTCGCTAATCGCTTACGGACCGGTGAGAGCTTCTAGTATTGAGCGCCTCCAGTGTATATACTGGCATTAGTCAACCGTTCTAGTCCAAGAGTTGGCACGCATTTTTGGGTAGGTATTTGAGGCAAGCTGAAAACTTGTCCTATAGCTCTTCAGACACACCTCAACACGGAACTGCAGACCTGGCTGGCGGGTAGCGGGTCTAAACCAACCCCTAAATTTTTGAATTATTTTTTATCCAAAAAATGTATTTGAGGCAAGCTGAAATTTTGATATGTTGTAGTTTAATGTTTATACAATACATAAATAACATTCAAGTTGCCTCAAACACATTTTTTCGATTTTTTTGCAAAATATTTTTGCACACGCCTGGCAGTGCTAAAGACCCGACAGAATTGCCTGTCTTTTTTTTTTGTATTGTATAAATATTGAACTACAACATATCAAAATTTCAGCTTGACTCAAATACATTATTTAGTTACAACAAATTTTTGAGGTTGGTTTAGAACCGCTACCCGCCTGCCAGGTCTGCAGTTCCGTGTTGGGGTGTGTCTGAAGAGTTATAGGACAAGTTTTCAGCTTGCCTCAAATACCTACCCAAAAATGCGTGCAAGCTCTCCTACTATTCTTATTGCCTATGCAGTAAAGTTGCTCAAGGTCTTAGTGTATGTCTACTGTACCCCTATTACAAACTCGTAAAATCCACGCTATCGCAATTATATTAAACATTGTGTTATTACTCCTATAGCGAGAAACTTTTACGACCAGGTCGTAATCAGGGTACTGCACTTATAGTCAGGCCGCGTAAAGAATGACAGTTTTTAAATAATTAAATATCTTGGGGCAACTCAATTGCCATCTGGTCCCGAACTAGGCAGAGCCTGCACCAGCCAACCAGACAAAGCATATATATATGTATAGATAAATTTCGGCCAGACACAATCGTAACCCACGACTTCTGGCTAAGCAGTAGCCAGTATACTATAGTAGTCTTTGCTAAGCAGTCAGGGTTACTTACTATTAAACCAACAAGTCAATCAGTTGGCCAGGACTAGTGACGAAAATAAATAAATTTAGCAGAAAATAATAATATTTATTGCCAGTTGACATAATATTTTCAATGATAATAATTAAAATAAAATATTTGAAAAAGAATTTAATTATTTTTATCGCAAATGCAATGCTAATTTACGTCGTCCATTCGATGACTACGTGGCAGGAACATTCTTCAGAGACTTTAAATTGCTAAAACCATCAATTATCGACTGCCGTAGTTAGTATGGAAATTTTTCATATTCTTAGACAGCCATTGCGTGCTCATCACATCGTCACGTCTATAGAACCCTTATTACGGCACACATTGATGCATACAAACACTATAAATGTGGAAAGTTATTTATTTGGATATTTGTTATTCAATCACGCTAAAACAGCTAAAGGACATGAATGAAATTTGTAATGAAGATAGGTTATATCCTAAATTTACACATAGGCCACAATATATTGCAAAATCGCGGGTAACATCGCCGGGCGCTGAATACTGTAGGTACATCGGATGTGTTATTCGGCTCACACCTTCTGTTTTCCTACAATCCGAATGTTTTGTATAGTTTAGTCTGTAAGGCTACTTCTATTGCTGACCTTACTTAGTATTCCATTGTTTTTGACATACCTAAGACGATTCATGCGCATTACGCAGGCTTCAAAAAAATAATCAATAGAAAACAACATGCGCGTCACGATCTAGGAGTCTCACACTGGGTCAGGTCCAAACAATGTTTGAAATTCTTTCTGATGGTGTTTAGTGATAAAATAATACAAATGTTTGACAGAACGAAGCAATGTAATCTCTCTCACAAGATGATGATCCGCCTAAATAATTTTTTATACGTTTTTAATTTACGACAAGGCACAATTCTCATTGCCGTCCATCAAATCGTAAGTACGCTGCAAATCTCAATAGCAATTGTCAGTGTTATGTAAAAATAGTGATTGCGATTCTTTTTTTACAGGCGTTATCATCTTTCATATTAATTATTTTGCTAGTTGGTATATCTCATGCGGGTGAAATGTTATCAATGCTGCACATTGATATGGAGGATGATGCTGACAGACGCGGGTTGTACTATGTGGCCTACCCTTACCACGAGGACGTGATAAAAACTAACAATCAACGTAGATTTGCAAAAGCACAGCATCTGGCATCAGGTAAATGAATACAGCATACATTTCTTAATTGATAGCTGCTTAATTATTAATGTTATTTATTACCATAGTCTTAGGAGTAAAAATCTAGTAAATCTGTAAAAATGTAGTTAAGTGTAGGTACCTCTCTGTTTAACCATGGTTTTATTTTCAATTTGTGAAACTTACTAAGTGCATACTGATATTATGATAATGATGTAGGTGTCATCCATACTATAAGTACGGGTAGGCATTGCCAAGTACATATGCATAGTAAATTAGTAACTTACGTTTGCAAACTTTGTCATCAAAGACGCACTTCATGCCAGTAATAAGTCCCCAGAGTTTATTACTGGAAATACTACCCCAGTCGACTCCGACGACGTTGCACTCCTCTTGAGCTAGATCCGTAATGGATCCACTCACACCATAGCCGAGGTGAATTTCAAGAAGTATAATTTTCTACAGCAACCCGGGTCATGTTGGCTGCTGTGTTTAGCCATAGCTTATCGGAATAAATAAGTGATAAAACAAAGAGTGCGCATCAGGTAGTTTTATATTTACAACATCAGAATAGGACTACTTAGTTTAGTTGTACATTCATTCATGGCCCAAGTTATATTATATGGTAGTCTTATTCTGTGATTGACTTACTAAAAGTTCTTACCTGTTTCTATGACCTACCTACGAGCTATATATGATGATGATCTCTAAAAGTAAAGTGAAATGTTTACCTATACCTTTCAGTGACCGTAATATTACTGTACACAAGCACCATTCTAACATCGCTGTACCTGATGTGCTGTATCTCGCTGCTGCACGGTGCTGTCAAGTACAAGCGCGAGTACGTGCTACCTTGGATCATGGCGGCTTGCATCGCTGTCGTGCTGCTGATAGTAGCCATAGTCGTTGGCGACGGCTACCCCTGCGTTGTCAATTTATTCGGTGGACATAATTTTTACCGTAAGTTCATAATATGACCACAATACACGCATACCACGCATAGACCATGCGATGTTTGATAAATCCCACATGGTCTATTACTGATATACCTACCTAGGTAGGAATTTTCAGGTGTACATTTTTTTCGATTTTACACACTGTTTTGCCGCCACATCTGTGGATGTTTCAACTTTATCACATAAGTATAAGGTTCTCTTTCCTTTGGGGAAATTTGACAGATTGGGGTAGCTTGATGTACTCGCGTCTGTACATATGGCAGATGTTGGTTTGAAAATTGCACCAATGAGTAAGTTTACACCGCAGAGGATGATATACTTGGTTTATAAAGTGTTACAAGGTGTCCGATTGGGTCTGTGTCTCCGTCACATGCCTATCATTGTTTGAAACGAAGATTTTTTTAGAGGAATGGCAATTTATAGACGGTTTCTCTTATAACGACTTATGTTTTATCTACTGTGATTTCATTGGTCGAGAGCACTAACTTAAAAGTTTAAAACAAGTATTACCTACAATTTTAGCTAACTTTCCGTGGGTTTCAGGGCAGTCGCTCTATTTATTGTAGGTATATTTAAACTAGCCCAAAAATATTACTTGGGGCCGACATTTATAGGAATGGGAGCAGACGCATTCAAATACAAATTTTAGTTTTATTTTTTTATCGTATCGTCAAACAAATGCATTCAAATGCCATCGTACGTCCTTAAGATCAACCTGGACTTTAGTGAAGACTTCAAAAAGAACTAAATAATCTGATCTTTTGTAAGATTGTCCTATCCTATAGGCTATATGAAGTTACCACACGTGTAGATCCGCAATTTAGTTCTAAACCGTTTCCTTTTTCGTTTCAGATTTCGGCTGTGCTCTTTTCGTGTTGACATTTATCTACGCCATCTGTGCTGTAAGCAGCTTCGCATTAGAGACGGGCAGTGGCCGTTGCGTGCGCGCAGTTCGAGCCGCCAGTGACGAACGAGGAGAACGTTTGCTCTTATTAGACCATGCCGCACACTCCAGCTTGCTATCTGCGGCGCAACTGACCAAACTAAACAGTGGAACACGTACGCAGTTTGTGTGAATATCTTGTCCAGTGAAGCTCTAAAGTTCAGACTTATTCAAACTGCTCGTAAGTTATTTGCTTCGAGATTGCTATCCGATAATCGCAGCCGGGTCCAACACCAATTTGCACGCCGGAACTTAGAGATTCGCAGATATACCTACCTCTCTAGGTAGAGGTATTAATCAACGAATAGTTCCGCGCAGCATTAATTGGTTTATTATTTTATGGAGCGAAAAAATAAGGTAAACAGACTCATTCAGGCGCTTAGTTCAATATAGGCACAAAAAATAAACGCAACAAAGATGAAAACGGCACCAAGAAATACCGCCGTCTCATTTAATTGATTAAATTTGGTTCGAATTAAGGATGAGTGAGCACGAAGCTGTTCAATAGTTGGATATGTAAGAAATCGAAATTTAGTGGGACATTTTGTAAGCTTTCATTTAAAAAAAAATTAGGGCCCGGTCTGTATCTTGCCTTAGCTGCCAGGGCCGCACTGTAACACTTGCATTTTATCCATATGGCTGCTACTTAGGTTACCTAATAGTGTTGCACTATATTAATTCTAAATTAGACACTAAATGTCACATTATACATGTCACATTATATACCAAGGAATCATTTTATGTGATTGAATATTTTAATTTCTGTAATAGAGTAACAAGTAATTGTTGTTAACTTAACTTTATTGCATCATCATCAGCCTGAATTCGTCCACTGCTGGACATAGGCCTCCCGCAAATAGTTCTCAAACATTGCCATTCTGAGGGGTGGCGAAGTCACCGCGCTTGGCATGCGAGTTGGTGACCGCAGTTAGGTGGAATCAGGTACCTGAATACCTGGTGTAGGTATCCCTTAGTCGCCTTTTACGACACCCACGGGATGTGGTATGGGGTGACCCTGTTATTCTTAATGGGCCGGAGACCACACAGCACTCTATATTTATTATATTATGTTTATGGCAATTTGTTAGAAATTTTATTTGGATATACAATCTGTATTAGTGCTATTAATGTGTCAATATTATTAAAAAAAATAATCTCTTGGTTCAGCAAAACATGGCTTTATATACAAGGTGTATAATAAGTAATTTGAGAGTTTTATCTGCCGATGAAAGTGTACGACGACGCCACGTAAGTAGAAAATCTTTTATGTAACTTCGCCTCTTTCTAGGCTAGCTTTTGATAAAGTACCAGGGTCCGGGTTACTAGCGTCTATTAAGTTCATAATGTAGGCGTATCTACTGGCGTGGGATCGGCTGCTCATCAGATTACGAAATACTCTTCAAACTAATTTCTGCAGCTCACTGATTGTGTGCTTAGGATATAAAGCGTATTTTGCACACTTGTTGCACAAGCACTCTCGAGACATTAGACTGGTACTAGTCAATACAAAATTTCTACTGATCCTTAGATGAATATTTGATATGTTATATTAATAATGTGGAGAAGACATAACACAAAGACATAAGAACAAAACAAAATCCTTGTTGAGTTTATCTATGCTATGATTCCTTCCGTTTTAAAAAATACCAAAGAAAACCTAAATTTTTCGTTTTAACAACTGATTTGATCATAATTTATATGGCATCATTCTGTATGCTCCCATATACCTAAATTATGATCAAATCAGTTGTTAAAACGAAAAATTGATGTCTTCTTTGTTATTTTTTTAAAACGCAGCATTTATAACCTAATAAAAGTGGATCTTCAAACTCAGACACAGACAACAGAGATATCGTGTAACATATACCTATACAAAAAAAAAGTCAAAATGGTAACCTCCTATTTTTAATTCGGTTAATAAGTAATTTCTAATAGTATTTAGATTTATTCTGAGTCTGTTATTGAGGAACTCCTATAACCTTATATTATATAGGTTATAAGAAACGGTAAAAGGAAAAGAAACACTAATAAATCCATATGTAATTCTGATACTTTACAGGGTTATTTGTAAAACACCAACAACCTCGCAGGGCTGGATTGATAACATCATAAGCAACAACTTTTGTTCAACAATTTCCGACATGACAAACAACATGCAAAAGCAATTAAATTTTTTTGTTGTACTGTCGAGACATTTGTAGATCTGTTTCATTCATAAATGAAAGGACGACGCTAAGATCACGCGCGTGTGCGCGTCTTTGTGATCTCGTAGAGTTATAAATATTAAAGCGGGAAATTAAATTAATACTAATTTTTTGTATGAAACTAAAATCTCGCAAATTAATAAAGTTGTAGAACAAAAGTTGTTGCTTATGATGCTTACTATCTTGTACTGTAAGGTTGCTGGTGTTTTAGAAGTAACCTTGTTTGGGAGTAGAAAATCAATTGTGTTTTACTGTTGACAAGTACTAGATAAACTAATTTCTTAGGCCGGGACTCCACCAAAGCGGAGACGAGACGAGCAGAGATGTTTTTTTAAAAACAACCAATAGAATTGTGGTATTGACATATCTCCTCTACGCTCAGCTTCAGTCGAGATCGCTGTGCGTGTGAGATGTGTAATATTTGTATGTCACGATGGAAGCGGAGATGTGAGCTGTGCGCGGACGCAGTGGTGACGAGAGATATGAGCATCTCCGCTTTGGTGGAGTCCCCGAACTGGAAAACATCTCTTCTCGCACAGCACACATCTCTGGTTTGATGGAGTCCCAGCCTTACAATGTTTCGAACTAATCATTTAAATAACACGCTATGAACTTTTTATTAGATGTTAGTTGTGTTTATGCACAAGTGCAATGTGTCATTATAGTGTAAAAAAACTAAAAATGTAAACCACAACAAAATTATAGATTACCGTTGACGCTTACAAAACTTAACAATTTCTTCTAAGATGAATTTTATGATGGAGGAAATGTGATTAATTAAAAATATATTTACGTCCAAAACATTAGTGCATTAAGTAGTTACATGCTTAGATACTGTTATACTCTTTATGCAATTAATTGTGATATTATTTTATAAATATGCGATGTATTATTAAAATTCATTATAGAAATAACTGTTGGTGGTACAAAATAATCAAAAATATAAAAGAATATATATTTGAGTGTAATGTTTGTTGATTTAACTTAATTGACAATATATGAATCAATTATAATGTTCGTTTTAAAATATGTGAATTATAATTAGTAGAATTCTAGCTATTGTATCAAAAGCATTCGTCTATTAAAATGCTTCAGAAATTAAGCTATAAAATTGGGAATAAAAAACTAATCTTTTAATATGACGTGTTTTTTTAATCCTTCTCTATTACATAATATTGTTGTTGACACATAGATTTTTTTTTAATTATGCTTAGTTTCATCTAAATGTAAACAATGTTTATCATAATTACTATCTATGAAAATATAATAAAGATTACAAGTTTTAACAATTTCGCTACAAACAGTACAAAGTCTGGAAGACCTGATTTGACTATCAAAAAACTATTAAAATATTTACAAGTTATATTTACATTCTTATGAACTGTTAACTGCTTTAATACATTTACAGTTTTAATGTTTATAATATGACTGAAAAATTTGTTGCCATGGTTTCGAGTACACCCCAGGAACCTCATGTCTCAAGTTCCATAGTCCACAGAAGACAACCATGAAGTCCATGATATGTGTTAACAATCATATAAAAATCCCAAATAAATAATATACAGTTGCATATTAAGAACTGTACACATATTAATGCAGCTAAAAGTACATACATTTATTAGAGAAATTATCTAACCCACATATGATCTAAAATTGTTACCTAAAATGTAATGGTATATTCTAAACTACTTATATATGATATTATATTATATAATAATATATCCACTTAAGAGCCATTATGTATCAGCCTTTTTACTGAGCAAAAGTAATAATATATTCCCAAAACAATTTTTAAGACTTCTGAGACAATGCTATGTTGGTTTATTCATGACTAGCTGTGCCCCGCGGCTTTACCCGTTAGTCTTTATAAATTATGTGTTAATCCAGGGTGTCAGCTTTTATTAAAATCGCTCCGGCCGTTTAGACATGAAGAAGTTACAAACATACACACTCACTAACTTTCGCCTTTATAATATTAGTGTGATAAACAAACATAACTTTTTCTGAGAAGAAGTAAGGAATGCATAATTTTTAATAGTTAAAAATGAATATGATGAAATTACTTGTCTGTGGGTTAGGTAACTTAATTTATGATCTATTTAATTACAATCTTCACCCCATCTACCATTTCGTAAAGGCCTCTGTATGCCTCTAAAGCCCCTAGCAAGAATAAACTTTTCTGAGGACTCAGATCTGCTAGCTTGTGGTTTCAAAATCTTAATGTTTTTGTAGAATCGTTCCAGATCCATTTCTAATATAGGCACTTCCTTGCCATCCCATACTTTGAATAGCAAGGCTGCATCAATTTTACTGACTAGAGCTGCAAATCGAATGGCCATGTAACAGAGACCTATAATCCTGTCTTTGTCAAGTTCCCTGACTCCTGTAGCACTAGGAGCCATGTCTGATAGAACTAGGTCCACTTTGTTACCTCCAAGTGCTTCAACCACCATGTCATGAGCCTCTATTGTTGAAAAGTCCATGTTGCTCATTATTGTAGCACCCTGTAGATAAAAATTTTAGTATCAGTATATAGTTATGAATGGCTATAAATTTATGCCACCTCCGGAGTTCCACAAGGTTCCCACTTGGGACCGATACTTTTTTTGGCTGTCATCAATGATATATCCTCTCATATAAATAACTGCAAGTTTTCAATGTTTGCAGCTGATTTAAAGATACATAGGTCTGTAAAATCAGGCAATGACAGCAAGTTGCTTCAAAATGATCTGGATAACATATTATATAAATGGTGTCAGTCAAATTGCATGACTCTCAATATTAATAAGTGCTATATTAAATATAGTAGATTAAAAAAACCACTTGTTACTAAGTACGAGATTGGCGGCGCGGCCCTAGTTGAGGTAGATGAAATACGCAATCTAGGAGTTATTATTGACAAGGCTCTTTCATTCAAGTCACATATCAATACAATAGTATCCAAAGCTGCAAGAATGTTAGGTTTTTTAAAACGAACAACTAAAGGCTTCCATAATATTACAACAAAATTTTTATTGTATAACACGTTAGTGCAGAGGACAGACACGAGACACGAGACACTTAGACACGAGAGTGCACATTCGCAGAGGGTGGAGGGCACCCAACGATCATTTACAAGGCATCTTGCTTTCAACACTCACGGGTTCTCACATAGACAACCATACAACCAAATCTATCATATTTTAAAATGATAAGTCTTCATAATAGAAGAGTGATGTTGAGCATGGTTTTCTTGCATAAATTAATTAATGGGAGTTTGAATTGTAGTGACTATTAATGACAATTTATCAAGCGTGTCGCTGTCAGTGCCTTATAAATACCCTAGAAATCGCATACAGAGACTATTCTTCGTTCCGACGGCCAAGACTAATCTCGGCTCACAAACTCCTTTGGCACGAATTTATTCCGACTATATATATTTTTGTCTCAAAGAATTCCTGATCTCGATATCTTCGATGATGGCATATCAGAGTTCATTAATAGAATAACTGATTACTTTAATAATAATATTATGTACTATATATGCCGTTCACGTTACTATTGATTTATATTTGTTTGTTTAGCTCCTAATTCATTTAATTTAATTTAGATTTACATATAAATTGTCGTTACTTACAAAATTAGTGCAAATGCTATGTACGCCGTTATTGTGATGCATATCAGACAATGTAGGTATTATAGATGTTATTTAACTGTGTACTTATAATATGTGTCATGTGGCAGTACTTTAATAAATAAATATATTTAAGTATCAACAAATAAGAGATCAAGTGTCTACATAAAGACAGATGATCTTTCTATCCCTCACTCTCATCATAACATAGGTCAGTTTGCTGGCACAACCAGAAATACAAGGATCAGGATACGGGACCAATGGATAAATTTTAATGCTATCCAGGGCACAGCACTGTAATATGGGAATGATACTGAGAACTTTTCATGACGGAAAAACCCAATATATTTTTTTAACCTGTTTTGGAATTTGAACCTAGGTCCTCATTATCTGGGGTTCAACAACTACCACTAGACCAACAAGATATGACACATGACAATGAACCATGTACACATGACAATTGTAAAACAATGAAGAAGTTTTAGCGCTCCAAAGTTAAATTGATATGCAGCTAAAATTTTACCATAAAGTTCTTTTTTTTTTTTTATTTATTGTACCAATAAAAACACATAAAACAATACAAAAGTAGACCAAAAACCACGAAGGTTTGTCCGGAATACTAGGTACAAGTTCTATTTAAAACTAGCGAAACATATTATAATGTAAAGTAAATAATAACTAACCACCGTATTTTATAACACTGACAAATTAATAATGAGATGGTAGATAACAGTCTTTTTTTTTGCAAACTACCCGATTACAAAGATCCTATTTATTAGTGAAGTACAATATACGACAGATAATTCTACAGCGTGTTAAGGAAGTGTACTTTTAACGAACGTTTGATGTTTGTTTCTGTTATGTTGTTTTTAAAGATGGTTCTATCTAAGCTATTGAGTAGGCGGGGAACTATGTACTGGGTAGTCCTCTCACCATAGTAATTTTTAGCACTGATTATTTGTAATTTTTTTTTTGGTATTTGTCATGTCTGAATATTATGAGATATTACGTGTTGTATGTCAATGTTGAAAATTTGTTCTCTTAAAATGCAGTATAAGAATTTTAAATGAATTGGCAGTACATCGCAGTGTTTAAATAGGCCTATCTCATTGTCTCTAAGTTGTTATCGTTATAGGTAGCGCCACGAGTTATGAGCGCTCTGTTTTAGTGGTGGGGATATACGCATGTGTACACTCGCAAAAAAAACAACTTAGGGTCAATTTAAAATAATGATTTAAGTATTTTAAAAATTTACTTTTATTATTATTAATGCGAGAGTGCGTTTATTTGTTTATTCGTTTGTTACTTTACAGTTTAAAGTAGGTACTCTCAAAACATGAAAATTTGTACAGAGATAGTTTATACTATCTCTTTGCAAAATTTCGACGCTTCCACAGGTGGAAGTGCGTACTAATGCATATTATTATAAATAATTGAAAATAATGGCAGAATATTATAATCACATAAGCCGGGCTTGTCTTTTTAACACCTGACTCTTTGGCATTTTTAATTATTCATGTCATATGTCAATACAAATGATATAAACGATCGATAACAATTATTTACGCGACTGTACTTTCGGACTCAAATCAACGTGCGCCGAGAGCGGGAGTTATGTAGCGACTGATTCTCCAATAGACATGGGTAGCTCGCCAATGAGAGATAAAATTGAACTAGCTCTTCACTCACAATCTGGCTCGCAGTAGCTCACTCATTCCCGGACTAGCTCACTAGCTCACCGACTCTCTATGGACTACCGAGTATTGCCGAGCGATACCAAGATGCCGACAGCGGCCGATAGTGTCCGAACTTAACAGGCGAACAATTTCGCATCGCATCGTACTAGCTCACTGATCAACCCCTTTGCTCGACGGCAAGACGTCATTGTAAAACATATCGTAAGGCTATCGACTTAAAAGTAAAAATGCTGTAGCGCTTTGCCATAAGTATGACATGTATGAATGTATGTATATTAAGTGAGTTACTGTTTTGGCGTTATATCGTGAATTATTGTGTCGCATGCTAAGCGCATTTTAGTTAATCAAAATACTACTTTTATTAGTAAGGACTCAAGGACCATGTAAATATAATTAGTGTTTTAGTTATTTTATGCTACATAATAATAAAATTAAGTGTTTTAGGATTAAGTGCTTTCAAAGAAACAAGACTTTGTGTTGTAAATAGTAAATAGGTCAATCAATGTGATCAATTTGAATCGCGCGAAGATCGCGCGATTCATTTTGATCTATAGCTCGCAAGAACTAGAGAGTTTAAAGAGATATAGCTCTTTTGATCAAAAGAGCGCCTGAACCCTGTTACCAAACAGACCTAAAAATGCGTTCTGCGCAGATAAAGCGAGCGCTCATAACTCGTGGCGCTACCTATACAATGTTTTTTAGAATTCTAACCTGAAGTTTGAGTACGCAATTAAGGTGGGTTTTAAAGGTTCGTCCATAGCTGCTTAGACCATAGCCAATAATCGAGTCAGCAAGAGCGTTGTATAGCATGAGTCTTATCTTGAATGGTATTCTTTTTTTAATAATATATAAATTGGCTAAAAATGCCTTGAGTTTATCACATACATGTATGGTATGCGGCAGCCAATTGAATTTGCTGTCGATAATTAGGCCTAGGTAGGTATGTTGACTAACAGCCTCGATTTCAGGACAGTTGCAGCCTCGATTTTAGGACAGTTGCAGCCTCCACCAGTACCATGTAGACAAGAATGCTCATGGACTATTAATTTTCCATCAGTAAATTGATGTTTTATAGAAGGAGAGTGTATGTGGACCAATTTAGTTTTGTTGGCATTCATGACTAGGTCATTGTCATGACACCACTTGCTAATATTATTAAGGTCTGTTTGAATTTTTGACATAGCTACACTAGCGTCACAATCAGAGATTACCAGACATGTATCATCAGCATACTGGTAGGAGCTGCAATGTCTGAGTACATTGTTCATGTCATTGACATAGGCTATAAAGTGTAGGGAAGTAATTATAAAATGTGTAAGGAAGTTATTTATTTGCATAAACATGTGTATACATACAAAAAAGGCAATCACATGCAAGATATTACATAGATAGATAAACTCTTTATTGTACACCTTAAGAAATAATACAAAGCGTCAACATACAAATTATTATAGTACAATTGGCGGCCTTATCACAACGTGTGATCTCTTCCAGGCAACCTAGGTAGTGAAAGGAGAAAGGAGTTACAGAGATGGGGCAGTTGCAAGTGTACAAAGTACTATATTATAAGGTACTATTCGTACCATACTTAAAACTATATATACCTACTTACTAATTATATGTACGTTCATAATAATAATACGTGACATTATGTGAACTATGTAGTACTCAAATAGTGATCCTTAACAAGTCTTTGGAATGTATTTAGTGATTGTGCAAGCCTAATAAACAATGGCAACGCATTCCACAAACGAGCACCTTGTACAACAAATGCGTTATCAAGAAACTTTGTGGAGTGCGTCGGTATTCGGTGCGTCACCGTAGCTTAGTTGGTAGTGATCCTGCCTACGAAGCTGGTGGTCCTGGGTTCGAATCCCGGTAAGTGCAAATATTTGTGTGATGAGCACGAATATTTGTTTCTGAGTCATGGATGTTTTCTATGTATATAAAAAAAAATTAAAAATTTAAACTGTTTATTTCAAATAAATTACATAATACAGCGTACAATTATTAGGTCTACTGAAATCTTACATTTAAAGATTATATTGTAGTCCCAGAGCGGCATGAAGTAGCGCTAAGGAAGGTGTCATGATTATAGTGAGTGGTCCCGACATGCATCGCCTTCCAGGTACTTATCACTGATAAAGTATTTTTTTAATAAGTTTTTTACTTGTTCTATTTTTATTTTTTTTATTATCTGTCTAACTAATGGTTTTGGCAGACTATTTAGTACTTGGGCCAAGGTGCACATCGTGACCCTCCTTCCGTAATCATTATTATATTTTGGTAATTTGAACATTGGTATATATGACAAATTTCGGAGATATCTTGGTCTAATGTTAAATTCTAATTTACAATAATTTTCAATGTTTTCGGATACAACAGCCATTTTTAATTTGTCGAATACATTAATCACTTTACAATATTGGAACAAGTTATCATAATTATCTTTATATTTATGCTTTATCTTAAGTGGAACAATGGTCTTTAAAATTCTTAATTGCAATTTAATTTTAAAATTTCTTAATTTATCTATCTATATAAGTATGTATATCGTCGCCTGGTACCCATAGTACAAGCTTTGCTTAGTTTGGGGCTAGGATGATCTGTGTGACATTGTCCCCAGATATTATATTATTATTATTATTTTTAACCGCTGATTGTTAATGGATTAGGACATAGTTATTATACTGGTCAGACATGCTTGCCATACAATGGCGTGCAAAAATTTAATACATGAGATTATACAACGTGTAACAGAAAGTGTGAACGTAACTTAAGGGGTCGTATGGTATCAGGACGGCTACCTATGGACAAAACTTCAAACAGAAATAATCATTTTTTATTCAACTAGTAATTTATTTTTCTATCGACAACCTAAATCAAGAAGTAAGATTACCGACATTACGAACAACACTAGCAAAACTCAGCTGGAAGGGTAATGAACCTTACCACGAACTCTTTGCGTACAAGTTAGACTGTAAATAAAAAGTGTGGTTCTGTACAGTCACATAATTTATTACACGTGATTATTTTAAGATTCAATCAAATGTTTAACTGAATTCGAAGTTTATTTTTGCTCTAATTTTAAAGGTTCCCTGTAACGACATTTTAATTATTCATACAAATTTAATATCTAGGAAAAATCACTTAATTTTTAATTTAATTTAAATTGATATTCCGCAAGATGTTGGATCTAGGAGAAATAAATAATTTAATCGACTTATGTAACTGTAGATATTTTTTTGTTTGTTAAATGGTAAGAATATTAAATTTTTCTTTCAGTATGTGAATTTAATCTGGCCGGAAACGAATATGTACTTAATTATTAACCATACAAACTAACCAGATACACACACACGCGGTACGACTACTGATAAATTAAGAAAAAATATGAATAATGTACTAGGCTCATATGAACATTAGGGGACATTTCGAATTCCGTCCTGATTTTGGCGCAAGGAACTCTAATACTGCGGCGAATACAAAGGGTTGATGTAGGTAAATAATAAACGATTAAATATCTTTTAATATTCATCAAAGCAAGCCGCGCGCGTGGAGGCGCCTTTGAGAGACTCAAAGAAGCCGCCACCGCGCGCCACGTCATTTGAATGTGTTCGTGTATAACTCATTGGCCTAGCGGTAGCGTGTTCAACTGCACATAATGAAGACCTGGGTTCAAATCCCGGGTCGGGCCAAAAAGTGATTATGGGATTTTTCCGTAAAAAGAAATTTATCAGTATCAGTCCGAAGTCTGGGAGTTGGCGGTATTACACCCCCATGCCTCGGAGAGCACGTAAAGCCGTCGGTCCTGTGACTGACCTCTTTCCAGTCGTATCGCTAGTCGTCCCATCGGATCATGAGAGTAATGGAATAGAAAGTGCCCCTGTGTTTGCGCACATACTTAATCTGGCCGGAAACGAATAATTTAATTATTAACCATACAAACTAACCAGATAACACACACACGCGGTACGACTACTGATAAATTAGAAAAAATATGAATAATGTACTAGGCTCATATGAACACTAGGGGACATTTTGAATTCCGTCCTGATTATATCCAAAGAAACTCTAATATGGCGGCGAAATCAAAGGGTTGATGTAGGTAAATAATAAACGGTTAAATATCTTTAATATTCATCAAAGCGAGCCGTGCGCGCCGTCGTTACGGTGGCGGCGCGTTTGAGTGGACTCAAAGACGCCGCCAAAGGGGCCGCGCTCAAAGAAAGCCGCCAAATGCAGCAAATATTGTGCATTTTTCACTTATTTAAAAATATTAAAATCATCAGTTGTTCGTAAACTGCTGTCTATTTAGGTCGTGGTAAGTTACTAAATCGTCTAAAATGTCGTTTAGTAATGAGGAAAGTGTTCCGCCAAATCCTTAACTATGTCGTTTAGTGATCGTAATAATTTTGAAAATTTCGTGCATTCATCTATGGAAGAATAGCCTCAGACGTGCACTTCGTGATGATGAGGATTCATAGGTACAGAATTTAAGGCTGTCTAATTACGAGGAACCTATGTCGTGAAGGGTACAGTGTCGCGATGGAGGCCACGCCTCTTTATAACTAAGAAACATGAAAGCTTTACGATTCCATGAATATGTTGTACCTACATGAGAGAGACTCGTGTTAGTTGACAAGTCTTATCGTTAAGCTTTCGGCGTCGGTGCAGATTTTAGTGAACTTGAAATAATGAAATTCTGCCATCAGTACTGAAAACAACTTCAACTAGAAGTTAAAACTACAAAAAATATTCTCGTAATGTGTTTGTGTATCACGTACTATCCGATGTAAAGTATCCAATAGTTATTCAGCAGTGCTATAAATAAAAACATAACTCGAAATTAAAACAAAATATGTGTAGTGAGTGTAATCGGAATCAAACTACCAGGCGTGCATAGAAACACATAGGTATTTCAAACAATTTCTAGCGTAAATCAGAATCAGCTGTGCTGTATTAGTACGGATCTTCGTTATATCGATAAAAATACATGTTGATATATTGAATGGTATATTATTTTACGATCAAGAGTAAAATGATGATATTTCGGTATGAGATTTTGTGTATAGGTAGGATTAAGGAGACCGTATATGCCCCTTAAGTTACGTTCACTCTTTCTGTTACACTTAGTATAAAAAAAAACTATGTCATACCAACTACTCTTCACTATCAAAATAAGAATATTTATTTAATGTTAACAAACTGCTTTTTATCTTTTATGTTAACCTTTAATTTAAGCTTTGCCCAAACAAGGGATCAAATTGTAATTTAAATCAAGTATGATATGTGCATTAGGAACAAAGGGTTCCTGAACAAAGAAAGAATGATTCTATTGACTATAGTTTTACTTAACTACATACAATAGAATTCAGGTCAATACTGCATTTTAGGTACTTAGAAAAAGCAGAAAACAAGTTATTATTAAGTGGTTCATGAGTCACAAGGACACAAAGCACTTCAAGCTGATTTAAGTCTTTTGGTACAAGTACAATGTGAATCATAACATAAACGAAAAAAAAAAAAATAATTGCACGGACTAAGGAGTATGTATTTGGTATAGTTGGAGTGCCTATAGAGAAGGACTACAAAAAGCTAATATTTTTATATAATAGGCATTGACATAAATTATTATAGTAAAAAAAACATTACACACACTAACAAACAGAGCAGATGGCAAACTGAGTGTCAAAACTGAGAACGGATTAATATTATTTGTGTTATATATCTATAGTCTTTGAGAATAGAACCATTGAATTTTGAATTTGAATTTTGTTGAATTTTGTACAAGTGCAATTTCTAGTTATAATAAAACAATACACCTATATTTCATTTTAACTAGATAATTAGCTCCCTGCTGAATTCTAGCAATACTGCAGACTTATCATCGAGTGGTAGACAAGTACACTCACTATCCCTTGCTCTTAAAATCTGGTAGGAGGTTATCCAACATAACCAGGAAGAGATCAGGTACAGGACTGAGGGCATATGTGCAAATTGTGGATTATGGCAAAGTGTGACTTTTGACTATAACCACAATTTGAACCTAGGACCTCAGGATCCACAGCTGAACATGTTATAGATCAGCAAGACAAATCAATAATTTAGTTTCTTTGTTGTCAGCAAATTTTAAGGTGTGATTCATAAAGCATGTTAACATTTTTCATTAGCACTATTGTTTAAGCATTACCTACTTAGTGAAGACATGCATAAATGTGGGGTATTTATAGATGCGACAACAAAAGAAATAAATAAGTGAACTATTCTTACCTCAATTGGAAATATCTGCAGTTTATCAACCGCAAGTACCTTCCCTTTTGGCTTTTTGGGGTCTGCTCCATCAGAATTAGTCTTCTGTACAGCTACTTGCGTCCACGACCCTGGCGAGGCCCCAAGATCAATCACTGTAAGTCCTGGCGTTAGAATATGCATTTTCTCATTCATTTCCAATAGTTTGAAAGCACTGCGACATCTAGAAACATGAATTTAGATAGCTCAGTCACAGAAATTACTTTGAGAACAACTATTATGTTATTATATTGAAAACATTTACCTGTAATTATATATCTTAGCCTTTTCTACGTATGGATCTACTTTTTGGCGACTTAACCATTCCTGTGAACTTTTCAACCTTTTGAGACAATTTACAAGGAAACACATCTTTGTATAGCTTAATGGTTTAGGTGTGAATGAGCGCGACGACAGCATTGTCTTTAATTTATAATATTTAAATACAAAACCGTATAGAAAGATAACTATTTATAAACTCAAATCATAAATGACAATTGACATTTTACCTGATGGTGTCATGTGTCATGTTGACACTTCTATTTGAAAGTTTACACTATTAATTGCCAATGTCAAAATATTATTCACGTTTTCTGAACTCTTACTACGCTGCTATAGTTTTTTTTTTATATCCTCTTAGTAACACACAAGGCAGGTGCTAGAAACAATGTCATTCTATACACATGGAGATCGCACCAGCGCGCTAAATATGGAACAAGAAAAGTGTGCCGAAACGCGATATAA
The DNA here is from genome assembly GCA_951640165.1 of Pseudoips prasinana. Taxonomy (NCBI): domain Eukaryota; kingdom Metazoa; phylum Arthropoda; class Insecta; order Lepidoptera; family Nolidae; genus Pseudoips; species Pseudoips prasinana. The sequence goes on from OX621240.1 coordinate 26,207,882, forward strand.
GCACACTTACGAGTCGCGCCGGACAATTATTTGTGTGACCCATAAATAGTTGTTCAGTGTCTGGTTGTAATTTTTGTCCGTCTATTATATGTTTGTAAAGTACCCCGCGACACAGGGATTAGATTCCCTATTGCGGGCGTTGTCTTTATTAAAAATAAAGGCGTTGTCTTTATTAACAAAAATCTAAATCTGACATTATTAGTAAGTTTCATTGATCAACCAATGATACTTTTATTATCAGATTTGTATAAGGTTTGAGATATCTTTATTTTCTCATAAGAATTTAGTATTTCACTTACATGAGAACGTTTAAAAACCATACAAACAAATAATAATCTTATCCTAGGCGTACATATACTATGATCTCGAATAATTTCATTTAAAACGTTCAATTGCAACTCATTCATTTACAACTTTAGATAATTGGTTCCGAGATTAACAAAATGCAATATAAGGGTATTTTTATAAAAACAAGAAGCAAACAGTGCTAAGACGGACACGTTACACAGATAGGGCGTAGCTAGAAGCGACATGTAAACTAAGGTGCGCTCAGATTAGATGTTAAATAGTATTTTAAATATTTTTTAAAGGTTGGCATAGATTTTGCTTCTTTGATATTTTTCGGTAATTGGTTATATAATTTCGCACCTTCGTACATTATATTTTTTTTACCATAATTAGTTCTTGGCTGTGACAGGCAAAGGTTGCTTGCTCGTCTTAGTCTAATTTTTTGCATCTGTTGTTTTTTTAATATAAACTATAAACGATAAGAGTATATGTAAGGAAATATGTATATCAACTATAATAGCTTATAGTAGGTTCTAGAAGTTGAGTAATGATCGACAAACTTATAAATTCAAGGTAATTAGGTACCAACCAAATGATTTATCTAGGCTGTCAGCTTTTCCAGAAATAGAGATTTTTCTTTTTGTGTACAAATGTGCACATCCGTCCTATGTAATGACAAGGCTAGTATATCAAGATGTTTTTTGATAATTGTAAAACATTTAATTAGGTACATACATTTTAATAGAAAATTTTCTTTAAATTATATATTTAACAAATATAAAGTATTCTTATTAAGGCAATTAATTAAACTGAGATCTTTTCTTAGGGTAGATTAAAATATTTAGCACATAATCACCACGCCTATGTATGAAATGCTAAAAAACAATTTTTATCTTTAGTGAGGCATACGTGGACCTTGCATTTTATGCATTTAATTCGGGGTCTCCCCTTACACCACACTAATTTACATCGCATTCCAAGGCCATCATCGTGAGCAGGAAAATGTCCAACGATGTCTTGAGCAATTTCCGGCGCAGGGCGAATCTCTCCTGGTCTTCTGGGTACAATGTGTGGAGTTGGGCTACTGCCACTTGAACGGCCTCTTTTAGCTATGGAAATTTTATTCCGCAACACCAGACTTTCAACCAGCCGACGACGAAAGTGAAGAAACGTAAGTTTGTTTTTTTGTACGCCCAGCAAATCGTTGTCAATTTGGTATTCACGGTACGCTTGAACTACTGCTAAATCTGATGCATGAAATACCATGCGAAGAGTCCATTTTTTGGATTTTATAAAAGTCCGGTAGTAACTCATGAGTTGATCTAACAAGTCAATTCCTCCCATCGCATGATTATACTTCCTGACAACTTCAGGGAGTTCAACTTCAATGAATTGCTTGTCTTTTTTACACCACCTCCTAACGCTGTCTTTTTCACCCATGCCAACAAAATAAGAAGCCAGATGGGTATTCTTATTGTCAAACCACTTGACCACAGTAACATCTTCGTCATAGCTACTTACTTCTTGAGCAAAGCCTTGAGGGTTTTTGTTCATCTCTCTGTCGCTTAATAACGATGGGTTAGCAAATCTGTTGATACGAACTGTACATGCAGCCATAATTCTTCTTTGTTTTAACCAAAGATATTATAATATAACAAGATTGCGCACTCCAAGATTTAGTTCAAAGTAAAATGAACTCAAAGTCTTTAAGATACAGTCCATTTCTCTTTGTAGTGTACCAATAGGAAAAAACGGACCACTTGAGAGGCTCTCGTTTTGGAATCTGTCCCTGTCTAACAGATGGCCAGCCTAAAAATAACTTACTTGACGTATAAAATAGTAGAATTTTTGGTCAAACACCTAGGATTATGTTTTCATATAAATATAATTAAATAATTTTTATTTATTTAAGACGTACACAACGTTTTTTTAAACTATGTCTTATTCTTTGATAGCTTTTTAAATACATTTAATTTGGGTTAAGTAAATTCAATAGCAGTATTTATAAGAAATGACGTTTACCACACTCAATTTGTAAACAAATATGGCGAATGTTTGTTTTGAAATTATTCATCGTATTGTGCTCCAATCCAGTTCCAATTTGCTTAAAAATGGTTTTAACTTGTTGCGTAAAAGGGTGTAAAAGTGAGGGTCATCTGGGGAGTGGTATATCTTTTCACAAGTAATTGTTATCTTGTAATGTTTCTATATTTTGGCTAAGTTCAGCAACAGGGTAACCATTCGTTACGTATTTAATGGATCGTTTTTCTAGATTTCCCAAAAACGAGGAATTGAAACAAAAATGGATGAATACTGTTCCCGGTAAATAATAATCTGATATAGCAATTAACTGTTTTATTACAAATAACATTCACATTTGTTTTAGAGTTTTTGCACATTGACACAAAATACTATTTCCCACTACCAGCCACTAAGCATACCTACTCGAGATTGTTGCCTCTTACAACAAACGATTTTTCCAACCTGTCGTAATGTATATTAGGTATTTCATACCTACGTAATAATTGTCTGCTGTGTGGTGACGGCGACAAATATCAGAATCAGAATATCATCACCCCATCTCATCCCGTGGGGGGCGCAGAAGTCGACCTGAGGGAATATCTACCAGAGGACGGGAAGCAGCTTCCTTCTGAGTACTACGACCATCATACTGCGATCGCCAACCCGCCTGCCAAGCGTGGCGATTATGGCATATCCCCTCAAGATGATTCTTGAGGGAGGCTTGTCCAGCTGTGGACTTATTTAAGCTGTAATGATGATGATGATGATGAATAATTGTCTATTTCACTATATCTAACACTAAAACGAGGCTACTGTTTCCTCGTGTCAGTGTTTGTTATGAGTAAATAGGTAAGAAATAGACAATTGCTACACTCTTATTAATAACAAAAGATATAAAATTATCTCAGTTGTTTAGATTATGCCACTTAGAAGATATTTTCAATTAAGGTAGTGAGTATAGTACTATCCGTGGAATAAATAAAAAAATCGGGCCTGTAGTCTATTAGTGTTACCTGATTTTCACAATCTAATCTATATTGAATATATGTATTACAATAATTATCCTAGAATACTATAGCCGACGGACACAAAACACTTGTTGCGAAAAAGAATATAAGTAAATAAAACATAATATACTTGAAAACTATTTGGATACATTACGAATATATAATATTTGGAAAGTCTACTGCCTTTGTCCAAAATATCTACCACTACTCACACTTACATTAGGCGGGAATTGTACTATAAATAATTATATAATTTCCAAACGTTTAAAAAATCTACAAATAATCTTGGTAAAATTTAATTTGCAGAGAGGCATACAAAATAAAGAAAGTATAAGTAACGAAAACATCTCAAATACGTATACCTAGGTATGCAGTGGGGCGAACAGTAACTTTAAAAGCACTGCACAGGTAGTATATTATACTTCAAAAGTAAGTTTATTCATTCTCATAAAAACAAAATTTTAAATTTGGCGCGTTATAACATTCGCATAATTCCACGACGCATGGTCACTCTATTAGAAGGAGATGCCATCCAAAACAGCTACTTCTTGCTCGGGCCGTTTTTGCTCCCTCAGTGCGCAATCTTGTTATATTATAATATCTTTGGTTTTAACATTTGCAGCAGATGATAGGATGAAAAGTAATTGTCGAAGTATAACTCGTGGCCCTTGGATTCTTGAATTCTCTTTGTGAGATAAAGGACTACAGAGGCACCGTATCCACTTTTTTTGTGGTCTCTATCAGAGCTTTAGTCCAGAATTAGATCCTAATTCTAATTCTGGACTAGAGCTCTGATAGAGTACAAAATCATAAGCTTGACCATGTTTACCACATAGAAAAAATATCTTCAGGCCCCATGGACAAGGTTTCCCTTTTATATATTGCTTGGCAACATGTCTCCCAGTGAAAGGAACTATCTGTTCATCAACGCAAAGTTCTTTTTCAAGAGGTAGCTTCAAACATCGATTTCTAATAGCGTCAAAAATAGGTCGCACTTTGTAAAATGCATCTTTGCAACCAGCTGGTATTCTTGTGTGTGTTGTCAACTAAATGCAAATTGTTGCGCAGTTCGAAAAATTGATCCCTTGCCATATTTAATAATAATAATAATAATATCTCGGGACAATGTCACACAGATCATCCTAGCCCCAAACTAAGCAAAGCTTGTACTATGGGTACCAGAAGACGATATACATACATGTATAGATAGATAAATACTTATATACATAGAAAACATCCATGACTCAGAAACAAATATGCGTGTTCATCACACAAATATTTGCACTTACCGGGATTCGAACCCAGGACCACCAGCTTCGTAGGCAGGAGTACTACCAACTTGGCTACGGTTTACTGAGAACAACGGAATGCTAATGTTGGTTTCCCAGAACATTTTCAAACAAGGGTTACTAAATACACCTGTGGCCAAATGTAACCCAAACAGAATTTCTGATTCATCGGCAGTTGTAGGTTTAAACCTATTTATATTTGATTGTGTTGCATATAAGTTGGTCATTTCAGCCATAGTCTCAAATAACTGTTTTGGCATGTACATATAATCTACCGGGGCTTTGATGCTAGGATCAACAGTTATAGGTGGAAACCATTCTGGTGTTATTGTGTTTACCAATTTCCTATGTCTCCACCTAATGTTCTGCTTAGGTGTAACATTCTGTAGAATATTTTCAACGGAGGTAGACACTTCTGGTTCCCGATCACTGATCTCTACCCATGATGAGTTAGGCACTACATCATCGTCGGACTCAGGTGGGTATACTTCTTGCTGTTTCTGGTTTATGACATCTGCACCTACTCGGACCGAACGTAACTCCCGTTCAGATGCAAATCTTGACCGTATTTCATCATCGGATGATAACTCCAAATCGGAAAGATTTGTTTCATTTAGTGCTCTCAAGGTTCAGGTTTTTTTCCTGAAAATCGTATTACAACAATTAGTACCACCAATAACATAGTAATTATACCTTCGAATAACAATAATATCTGATTTTTGAAATACCGACACAGTACTGGAACATTTCGTTAATACATCGTTTACGCCTGATGTGTACAATGAGCCTGGCCAATGTTTTATTCTAGATATGCGAAAGTAATCTAGAATAAAATACAAGAACATCTGCATTTTTACTTTTTTTATGTTCCCAAAGACAGCTGAAATAATAGCAATCAAAGTACGCATTTTCGAGCGATATTATTTCAAACAGCACGCGGCGTTTGATCGCGCTGTGACGTCACGTGTCGCCTCACGCAGCGCACCGGCCGGTTTGCCATTTGTCATTTAATCACCGCTGCTGGTGGCTCGCACTTGCAATTTTACTACGAGAAAATTATTAGAAAATGCCGTGTGTTGCCCAAGAGTTTTAATTCCAATGTTAACACACACAAAAAGTGTTTTTAGTATACCTAAATATCCTATGATAAGGAAGAAATGGATGACCGCAATACGCAGACAGGAGACAATACGACTGAAAACTATTGCATTTTGTTATGAATATTATTTTGATGTCAATAACTATTATATTTATACTTTTCTCATAAAGCACTACGTTATCTATTGGTGCATTTTATAATCAACTTCTGACAAAGGTAGATAAACTTTTAAGTTTAGCTACCTTTGTCATTTAAGGATTTTACAATTTAATCTTTAAATAAGAGACATTCATATTGTTATTATCTATCAGGAACCTTGATATCAGGATGTTATAACAAATATATAAACGAACAATATCGTATTTTTTAAATAAGAAAAGGTAATGTTACCTAACTTACTGACGTAGATTAAACATGGGATATTTGGATAAAATATATAATAACCACGAAATATGTTACCTACTTATACAATATTTCGTGATTATTATCTACGTTTGACTTTAACCACTAATACTTAATAAGTATAATAGGTATGTTGAATATAAGTGAAGTAAAATTAACTGCAAGTGAGGTGCAGCGGCTAAGACAGTCGCCGCTGTGTGTCCGAGGTTTTATTCCCGCGCCGGACAACTATTTGTGTAAACCGTAAATAGTTGTTCAGAGTCTGGATGTAGTTTGTGTCCGTCTATTATATGTTTGTAAAGTATTGTAGTATTATTATTGTCTTTGAAAAAAAACGTTAAGAATGACAGTGGTATTAATCTACAGCAGTTAGCGGGCCACCGAGTATAGTACTTACCTGCGTACGTAAGTATACTTGGAGATGGTGTACAAAATTTTACAAACATTTTGCTAGAAATATAAATATAGTACCGGCCTTCATTGTATCCTAAATACTAGACATATCGTTAACACTTTTGAAGATTCATTCACAGAGTGAGTTTATCCTCTGCCGTTTGGTCTTATTTTGGTAGTCTATAATGGTATTAAAATTTGGAATTATATATAAGTATAAAAAGGTACCTTATCTACTTATAATATTTTTATTTTATATTAGTTTAGTTAGTTCTTTATTAGATTTAATTAAAAAGGTACTGAAAACAAAAAACAATAACTAAGTAACTAAGTTGAGAGTATTATTAGTATATTAAGAAACTTTGGATTCTTGACGCAGCATGTTACTTTCAATCAAAATTTGTCAGCCGTGTAAGGAAATCTACCTCCCATGTAACCCTCTTCCAGGGTGCAGATATATGTAACTCACAAGGTATTTAACAGGTTGATGTAATACAATAATAACAAATTAGTAAATAAAGCAATGATACAAGTACAGCGCGCGTGCGAGTCTTCACTTCAATGTGTTTCATATGGCGCGGGGCATGAGCGCACGGAGCGACCGGCACCGAGCCGACAGCTATATATTGGAAATTTAAAAGTGCTCAAAACTTCTCACAGTCATAACTTCCGTAATAATAATAATAATAAATCTTTATTTCGAACATACAGTCCATAGTGTACAAAAAATAAAAAGAGACAAAATAGGTACATAAAAACACAAAAACACAAAATGAAAATTCAGCATCATCGCACCTGGGCACGCAGGTAGGTCTTCAGTATATCTGAGTCGTACCTGTCGGCAATGATCCGCAGTATGCTATTAGAGCTGCCCCGTAATCTGCTTATTGATGATGTTAGCCTCTTGCGTATAATGGCATGAAATCCATCTGTTCTTTCTTGGGTAAACATACCCGAGGCACTACAGAATGGAGGCAGCCCCAACAACATCCTGAAACCATTATTGTATTGGACACGCAGAGCATTAAACGATCTTTGAGTATAATTGAACCACAGGCTGCACGTGTAGAATGTCTGGCAATAAGCTTTAAATAAAGTGATTTTGACTTTAGAGCTACAACGTGCAAACCTGCGGGCCAACATATTACTCTTGATCGCCAACGCCCTGCGTTCCCTCTCTATGTCTACTTGGTCATCGAGTCCCTCGGTAACATAGTGACCTAAGTATTTAAACTGTTTTACCCGTTTCAATTCAATACCATTTAGCTTTATGGCGGGCACTATTGACGGATATTTACCCGCGGCCCCGAAGACCAAGTATTCACTTTTCAGACAATTATACAGCAGTCCATGATTGTGACTGTACGTTTCACATATAGCAAGAAGTTGTCTCATTGCACTAACAGATGGGGTCAGCAGTATCATGTCGTCGGCGTAACTAAAATTGTTCATGCAAATGTCCTCAATCCGGCATCCAACATGAACACTGCTGAGCCCAACTATGAGCTCATTGACATACAGATTGAAGAGCTTTGGAGAGGTCAGCCCACCTTGCCTTACCCCGCACTCCAGCCCGTATGAGTCGGAACAACTGTCCTCCCATCTAACACAATTTTTCTGATTACGGTACCAGTACTGAAACAGGTGTTGCACCTGTGTATGCACCCCTGTCTTCGCCAGCTTATCCCATAAGACATCATATGATACCAGATCAAATGCTTTGGAGAGGTCGAGGAAGCAAGCGTAGACAGGTGTACTTCTCTTCGTATAATATCGTACAGTGTGCTTCACACTCAAAATAGCGCTTTCAGTCGAGAGTCCAGCTCGGAAGCCAAACTGCGCGTCGTGTATATTAAGATGCTTATCCAGCTCCGTGTCAAGCACACTGTCCAACACCTTCGCCACCACCGTAGCTAAGGATATCGGCCTATAATTATTATTATCGGACAAATCACCCGTTTTGTTTTTAACAATCGGTACTGTTATCGATTTTATAAGGTCATCCGGCAAGTACGAGTGACTCAAACATATGTTAAAGAACATAGCCAACACACGCGGTAGATGCACTCCCGCGCAATACTGCATTGATTTACGTGAAATAAAGACTAATCTAATGTACGTAATTTAATCTTTATTGTTAAGTAGCTTTTAGTGCAATATTCGCAAGTGTTGGTCACCCTCATTGAGTACAAATATTAAAATAAGCTTATTTGGTATATACAATAAATGAAACACTAATAATGTATCTTAGATATAACCTAAGTAATATAACACATCGACTCACATTTTTTTCAGTAAGTATATATCGTTATTTCCTACTTTTTAGAAATAATATAATGAGCTTACCTACACAATCCAAACTTCGGCTGGCCACTGGTCGAAACTTGTTCAAAACATGCCAAAGTATTCAATGCAAAAGTATTCGTTAGTTGTATTGTTTTCGGAAATTTATAATGTGATCTTATGAATACAACGGTTTTAAATTGCAAATATTGCGAATATGACTAAAATTATTTTTAAAATTTTATGTCTACATTTGTGTAATTTTTCAAGACTCGATCGAATAATTATAACTAGTGAATTAGGCGTGGGCTGACATGTGTTTGATCGGATTTGATCTTCGAGCATTTAGCTGTCAATGGAGACGTTATCCTTTTAAATTTGCAAACAGTATTTTCCGCCGATTTTCGGGGGGACGAGGTAAACGCACACTATAACAATCTCGCACACCAACTTAAAATTTGAACACATGTATAAAATAGAGCGTAGAACGCATTGTTCAGAATCACACTAAGATAATCTCTTGTGATTGGCATTGGTTAAAAACCGGTAAACCTGAACGATTGAACGCTAGATGAATTAGTATCATCTTAGCTTTTATGAGAGGTTTCCCCTAATGTAAAACACTGAATTAGATAGTAATATTATTTTAAAATATATCTTTCGTAATAGTCAGCAAAAATATAAAAGAACTGAATATAGTTCTTATTCTTAAATAATTTTAACAAATTAAAATCAAGACTGTACTTACTTATAACGTAAAGCTAAAAAAACTTTATCAATACATAACATAATAATTTAACATTTAGTTATTAAAGTAAAAAATATCTGAAAATGGATGAACAAAACTTCTAAAACAACTTCTAATTCGCTAAAAATTAAGCATCCAAAATGTACTAACTACTTACTCAGCATTTTAAAACAATATTACGATAATTCCATCATTTATTCAATCAAAAATTTCAGGCAGTTTGTCCCCGCACTACGCCTTCTACCAAGACAATGTCGTCGTAAATTTTTCACTTATATGTCGCTGTAGTGTCACTGATAATTCATGTCTGAATCAAAATTATGAAACATTACAAACATAATTGAAAAAATTATACTTACTTGTGATAGGAAATACCGTGTTCCCGTAAGTTTGACGTCGCTGATCGCCTTTAACATGAAAATACCGCACAGTTCACCATTTTACGGAGCACTACTTTATGACACGATACGACACCAAATGGCCGTGTTCCGAGTGAGACAGTTTTATATAACGTCTATGGCCGAGGTCACGTATGGCCGGCAGAGAGGTCGCCTTGCCTTAACGTCTCCATTGACAGCTAAATGCTTGAAGGATATGATCGATCTTGCTACAAGGCCATTAGTTTTTTTTTATAACGAAGACAGACTCTGTCTACGTTTTATAACCACTCTGTATATGAGAGGTTTTTGCCGCCAACGCGGAAAAGGAGGCATCGAGGCTATGTTTTATTTTCAAAAACTGGTGTAAATTCGAGTTTTTATGTGTAAATGTGATGGATTTTTAGACATAACATCTTCGACTACGTACACAAGTGGAGGAAAGTGCGATATTGCCGTGAATTGTGATTTTCCGTGTTGAAACCAAAACTCCATAGAAGTCTCTAGTAAAGTCTCCACTGCTTTACTGGGGTAGGACTATGACTTGACTGTGTCAGACGTGACGGACATGACTGACTGACTTTGAAATATCAATATTACAACTGAAGACGAGGCGGTATGGTCACAGATCTTACCCTGCCCAAAGATGGCGAAAAAAAAGAAAAAAAAAACCTCCACTGCTTTATTGGGGTAGGACTATGACTTGACTGTGACGGACGTGACGGACATGACTGTGACGGACATGACTGACTGACTTTGAAACATAAATGTTACAACTGAAGATGAGGCGGTATGGTCACAGACTTTAGCCTACCCAAAGAGGGCAATAAAAAATGTTATTGTCAGTTTGTTATAACTGTCAGTGTCACATTATGTATGTTTATTTCTTGAATCGGAAGTTCATGTTTCGGCGGGACTTGTATTTTGTTTACTTCTGAAAGATTCACATGTTAATGTTTTGTATGATTATAATTTAAACTTGTTCTGACTATGTACCCCAGTAGATAAGCTCTCAAAATAATATGATTTTACGTTTTCATATTAGACATAACCTAGTGCGTCTTACCAGTGTTTCATATTTTAACATTTATGCCAGAACTTTAAGCAGTAATATTGAAACTATGAAGTATTTAAATGTGGCAGAGAAGAACGATGCTGCTAAAAATATAGCACAACAATTATCCCGAGGCACATCGAGACGAGTACGCAATAACTTTTGTACACAAGTTTTACAATGAAGGAATATGTTTGTTTTTAGGCTTTTCTGTTAGTCAGCACAGACAGGGTGATACAGTAACACCGTTTAGCGCCAGACATAGATGTGAACGTGGTAGTTAGCAGTGGGGAAGATGTACTTACTTTAACAAGATCCTGGTTTGCCAGGGTCTGCTGAGGAATATTGTTCTATTAAAATTGTTTCTTATAATATTGTTTTGCAAATTGTTTTAGCGTGAAGGCCTATCGCAGTACAATAAGATCTATGAGTTTGAGGATGATGTGATGGGACAGAAATGTCAAATGGTGATGACTTCAGTCTCAGGTCATCTCTTGGGCTTGGATTTTGTTGGTTCTTATAAAAACTGGCAGTCTTGCAACCCTTTGGTTCTATTTGATGCTCCAGTCTTCAAGTACTGTCCACAGAACTATGAAAAAATTAAGGTAAGTAATAAGAATTGTACTTACATTGTATGAAATGTAAACTCATTCCATTATGTAGCATTCATTACAGACAATAGTTAAATAATGATGTATATATATTTTCTGTTCTAGAATTTTGAAGAGATTCCAATTCCATTTTGGCTCCATTGAGGTAACAATGAATTTTGGGAGACATTAACCCCCTTATTAAGGAAAAATCTAGTTAGATTTTCTGTGAAAATCTATTTTTAATATCAACATACTGCATGGAAGGGCTAGTTCAAAAATCTAGTTACTTTATTATTTTTTGGTGACTATATTTATGTACTAAATTAGGAGTTTAACAAGTACATAGTATGCTAATACTCAAGTGCTGAATAAATCACATTTACTTACAGATCAGGCATGTAAAACTATTAATAAACTGTGTAAAGATACAGCAGAAAATATTGTGTAACTGTATAGATGCACTCTATTGTTTATATATTTTTTATAATTTAAAAAGACAATTGGGAGTTTAATCCCTGTCACACAGTAATTTACAAACATATAATACACACACAAATTGCATCCTGCAACATATTTTCTGCTGTATCTGTATAGATATTCTCCAATGGAACCATAAAAATTAAACTAGAGGGGACAGGGTAGGCACAGTAATACTTTCACGGATACTTTTTGTTCTATAATGTGAACATGCAGATGATGAGTCTCTATTGAGACTGGCTGTTATACTCAAATTTATGCCATGCATATTGTATTTTATATTTATTTTTTCTTCATGGTTATTTTTATACTATTTCAGAAAACATTAGAAAGAGAAGTAAGAGGTTGCCAAGGACTTATCATATGGACAGATTGTGATAGAGAGGGTGAGAATATTGGTTTTGAGATCATAGAAGTATGCACCGCAGTTAAGAGTAACCTCAGAATATTCCGGGCCAAGTTCTCAGAAATCACAGCAGTTTCAGTAAGAAGAGCTTTACAGAATTTAGAACAGCCAAACAAGAATATAAGTGATGCTGTTGATGTAAGACAAGAACTTGATTTAAGGATAGGTCAGTACAATATAAATAAAGTAAAAAACTCACTTAGTGTCTCTGCATTATTATCATCATCATATCAGCTGAAAGACATCCACTGCTGGACAAAGGCTTCTCCTAATGATCTTCACAATTGCTGGTTATTACTAGAAGCAGCTGGAAGCAGTTAGGACCAGACCAGCTTCTTTCAATATGACTAAACACTACTACATTATAAATCAATTAAATATTCAGACTAACAAAATATATGTCAAAAGACAATACTGAACACCAACTGTCTATCTAGACAATTTTTCTAAGCAACAAATAGGTAGAGGTATTAAGTTTAGGTCAAAGTAAAGTTTAATGTATGATTTTATCTGTGGTCCCTTAGAAATGAATGATTATGAATATTATATGAATGATTACAAATGAATGATAAAAAGTTCAATAATTTAATTGATAAGTAGTAGATAATAGATAGACTGTTGACATAAAATCATGATTATTCATGATACTTGGTTATAATGTATAAGATTCTTTGACAAACTTCCCAATGATATTGGAGAATTTTCTATGAATTAAGTTTAAAAGAATGATTAAAGCCAAATTGTTTAGCGGGGCATATTACAAATTTTCTGATTATTTAAGTGAAAAAAGTGCTTGGGATTGAATTGTTCTGAGTCAACACACATGATTGTAATTTTATTAATCTTAAGTATATTTTATTTTAAAAAAGGATTCCTACTTAGTTTTCTGGCAGTATTTCTCAGTAGCTGTCATGTCATGCACTGCATGGTAGGATAAAAAAATGTATATTCCACATAAATGTAAATTTTTTATGGAATAAATTATTTTTGACTTTGACTTATAAGCAAGGACAGCTTTGCTGTTAAAAACTGTCCTGAATGTGCATTAGCCCTTTCATTATTATTGTACAATACTTTTTGATAAAAAAAAATGAACAGAAGGAGACAAAAAGTAAGTCCAAATTTTCTTTCTGCCTGAGAAAACTGGAGGTTAGGTATGATAGGATTTTTGCCAGCTCTCTACAGCATTCCACCAATCGCCATATTTACAGTTATAGAGTTTTGCGTTTTCTGTGATCTCATCAATCACATGCTGTAGTGAGTCTTCGTTGCAATGATGCTGACCTTTTAATATTATACTTCTCTTGTCTATGTTACTTTTGACAGCAATAAATTCAATAACACCATTCTATTTATTACTATTACTTTTCATTTTATGCTATATTAATAGGTGCAGCATTCACAAGATTTCAAACATTGAGGTTACAGAAAGTGTTCCCCAGGAAGTTAGCAGAAAGCCTAGTAAGCTATGGGTCCTGTCAGTTCCCGACCTTGGGCTTTGTGGTAGAGAGGTACAGAGCTGTGGAGAACTTTGTTGCTGAACCGTTTTGGAAAATAAAAGGTTAGTTTTTTAATCTATTTTAATCTAATGCTTTAGTTAAAAACGGTGAAAATTTAAAGAATGAATATACCCATGAAACTGAACTGTGATCAACAAAAAAATCGATGTGTTTTTTTGTTTAATGGGAGTCTTGAATAATTTTAAAAGTAGTTAAATGTATCTGCTTTTATATACACTGGCACTGCGAAATTAGCTTTTAATGCCTATGTGTTAAAGACCCTGCTAATATCCACCGACAACACACTAAACTAGGTACTTATTTTTTTATTCCATATTTTAGTAAACCACACTATGAATAATTTGAGCGTAGACTTCGCGTGGGAGCGGATACGGCTGTTTGACCGTGATGCATGTCAGGTGCTCCACGATATTTGCTTAGAGAGCCCGCTGGCGAAAGTTAACGAAGTCAAAACAAAACCCAAATCTAAGTGGAGACCGCTGCCTTTGGATACAGTCGTGAGTAAACTATTTGTCTAGAGATGCTTTCTCAATGCTATGTGGTTGTTTATATACAGCAGCGGCCCCTAGCGATAGCTTCAATGAACTATAATTTTCTATAGTAGAAACAGTGAATTTCAGCAAGTTTGTAAACTGTACGGAGTTGTAGTAGACGTCCAGTTCTTATTAATTATTGTGCTGTGGTCATAATGATGAAATTTGCCGCTTATTAATAGGTAGGTATATAAATTTTAATTCATTGAAACTTCCGCTGGAGGCGCGGCTAGTCTATGTATGGAAAAATTAATGTAAGTTTCGACGGTTCTTACAAACGGTTCTTACAAAAACGATGTAGGCCATACATGGTTCAGGGATAGGTGTCCTCAAGCACATCCATAGGTTTACCAGGCTTTACTTTGTAGAAATAACTTGGTAAAACTGCATTTCACACTTTGGTATAAGTTGCTGTATGATAAGCTTAGTAAGAGTCTACAGAAAACGAAATGTACGAACGAAGCAACGCAAACGCTGCTCACGCGAGCTCAGTCAAGTTAATTATAGTATGAGAACAAGCTTTCATTTTTCTGCACGGTATGTGGTGGTGTTACCTACCATCGATTCACAACGAGATTACTTGGGACAGAAATATATTATTATTTTGTTTATTTACCAGGAACTCGAAAAACTAGCATCGAGGAAACTAAAAATCAACGCAAAAGAAACAATGAGAATAGCAGAAAAGCTATATACCCAGGGTTTCATCAGTTATCCGCGTACCGAAACCAATGAGTACCCCAAAGAAATGAACTTGGGACAACTAGTGGGTTATCAAACGGGAGATCCGAACTGGGGAGCGTTCGCGCAGAATATTTTGGATAGTGGCGGACCGACGCCGCGGCAAGGCAACAAGAGCGATAAGGCCCATCCTCCGATACATCCAACAAAGTACACGAACAGTAAGATTTCTTACTTTTAAGGGTAGTTTGCTCTGCCGCCACAAATTTTTGGGCGAGCAGATAGGCTAATTTAGGGCAATTACGGTAAACGATTTTAAATTAAAAAAACTGCCTACCCAAAAAAAAAAAGAAAAAAAAAATTGAGAGCTGTCAAGGGACACCCGGATAGAACGAAGTTAAAAAAAAGATTAAAAACCTGTATACACTCAACAAAAATAATCGTCGCGACACCACACTGTTCAATGCGAAATAGAAAGACGAAACGAAAATATCTGGCTTGCTTTCTATAAGAGAGAGAGAAAGAGACAGACATTGAAACATGCGCACGCCGCACGGCTTACTATAGCAAAAAGTTTCGTTACAACTTTTCGGCTTAATATTTTTCCGGGCTAGACGGCAAAAATTAAGACGAAAAGTTTCGCAACGCGCTTTCGCAACGAGCGATAAGGAACTTCGTTCCAATAAATAAATAAAATAAAAAAGGTTTTTATTCACATAGATTTTAAAAAAACGCTTGTAAATAGTCAGAACCTGTTTGTAGTAATTGTATATATTTATGTTAGTTAAATATTTTATCAAGTTTTTGTTTTTAGTTAGCATTAGGTACTTGCAATGAAAAACGTAAATCTAATCTCCAATCGGGGAACTCATAAATTGTACCGTCCAGCGGGGATCGGGCGCAGGTAGGCGTTCTGCCGCATACCGTTTAGCTACAAACCTATTGTAAATTGATCTGCTGGTATGGTAGAAGACACTAGCTCGATCCCTACTTTATATTTGTTATTCTAATTCCGAACATTGACCAACCTTCATTATTCGGCACATTTATACTTGCCCATCTCTTATCTCGAACCGTAAAGAAGAGATGGTGGTAGTAGCAACCACACCAAGGGATACCGATTAATTAAAAATGAATATAAGTTAAACTCTTTATTAACACTTTGGCGATAATAAATAGCTCTATCGCCAAATAATTTATTTAATTTGGCTTTATGTAATTATTACTTACAAGTCATTACATTTTTTTTAGATCTAACAGGCAACGAACAACGTCTCTACGAGTTTATAGTACGTTCGTTTCTAGCGTGTTGTTCTAAAGACGCACAGGGGCAGGAAACAACTGTCAGTATAGAACTCGCTGGTGAAAAGTTCGCAGCCAATGGCCTTATGATCACTTCTAGAAATTATTTGGAGGTGTACCCTTACGATAAGTGGTCTTCGAAGGAGATTCATGTTTATGAGGTTAGTGTTACAGATGATGTATTTTAAAATGTTTACTAATATTTTTGGCTGTCTAAAACAAAACTCAATCCAGGGCAAATTATGCCCGGGACAATTTACTCATAACCTTTCGACTCCGAAATCTCGACTAGGGGCTAAGGATGGACCATATGATCATTGCGCATGTTGTCGGAATAGCTTTGGTTGATATGCCATAGGACTTTTGCTCTACTTCATCCCATCTACAGAACAAAAGGCATTGTATTTAGAGTGGAAGTCCCTATAAGTTATTTTGTTCATATTTTCAGAATGGACAAACGTTCAACCCAACAAGCATAGACATGTTGGATGGTAGCACTTCACCTCCCAATTTGTTAACGGAAGCAGATCTTATTGCCCTTATGGAGAAACATGGAATTGGTAAGTGAGGTTTTCTATGAATCGGTTGAAAAATACTTGTCATAAATGTTCTTCGAATTTAATAGAGAATCCATTCCAATAGTATTGCCAGCACCGAAAATTGTTATGGTGGTACAAATGTTGCCTTTGTATTGGTTCAATTTTAGCAAGTGTACCATATAATGTTTGGTTTTTATTAGCAACACTTAGTCTTCTGTATTGGACGTTTAAATTCATTCTTATTAGCAAAGTTTAACTATGTATTAGTAGTAACATTTCCTTCTTAGAATCCCTGTTAGAGTTGGATATCGTATGTTCGAGTTGATCCTTATTAGCGACACTTACGCTGACGCCAGCTATCTTGATTTAACCCAGGAACAACTTGACAAACTTGAGCGTCTCCAAAATTTCTGTATTAGGTTCATATTTGGTCTTCGTAAATATGACCATGTTTCAGAATTTCGTACTAAACTCAAGTGGCTTCCTATTCGTCTTCGTCGGAATGCACATATCTTATCTATCTTGTACAATATTCTCTTTAATCCCTCTACACCCTATTATCTCAAAGAACGTTTCAAGTTCCTCAATGACAAGTCACTGAGATCATCAGAAAACCTACAACTAACCTTACGAACGCATTCCACCAATTTCTACAGCAAATCATTTACTGTTGTAGCTGCTCGTCTCTGGAATGCGTTATCGGTATCTATAAGACGCGCTCAATCTTTACCTACGTTTAAAAATCTTGTGACAAAACATTATCTGTCACAGTTGCAATAAGTGTTCCTTTTTTTCTTGTCCATCATATAACCCTGCTAGATATAGTTGATATTTCTATCATAACGGAATGTATTTATTATATTTTTATTGTTTATCTATCTATCTATATAATATATCTATGTCTATTTATATATTATATGTATATATATATATATATATATATACATACATATATATATATATATATATATATATATATATATATATATATATATATATATATATATATATATATATATATATATATATATATATATATATATATATATATATATATATATATATATATATATATATATATATATATACATATATATATATATGTATATATATAATATTATTAGTATTCTATGTATTGTATACAAATAAGTAGATACCACTACTATTAGTCTTAAGTACTTGATCATATTCTATAGTTTTACACCATACACTACCCCTACTTCTAATTCCATACAATATAGTCCAACTTAAGGTTGTCTGGAAGAGATCGCTTTAAGCGATAAGACCGCCCATTGTACCTTGCTTTATAATTATTTGAGATCCTGTAACTTTTATGTATAATGGTGTACAATAAAGTGTATTTATCTTATAATGTATTGTTGTTCCAGTTTAATCCTTAATAACAATATTTCAGTGTATTGGTAGTTCAAAACGGTTCTCAGTAACTACAACTCAAATGGTATTGAAGGTCCATTTTATTCACATTAGTAACATTTAACAGTGTATTAATTGTTCAATTTGATCTTCCAAAATTAGACTATCGCTGGATTTGAACATCCAGCTTTTTGTTTCAGAAAGAAAACTACATCTCCGATCGCTGGTGTTTCAAAGCTTTTTGATTCAGACACTGTGTATGGTTTCCGTAAGCTAAAAGTAGAGTAAAAAATCTTCTGTTGACAGGAACGGATGCAACCCACGCGGAACATATAGAAACAATTAAGAACCGGTCTTACGTAGCACTAGCTGACGCGATACACTTCGTGCCAGGGCTTCTCGGTATGGGCCTGGTAGAAGGATATGATGCGATGGGCCTCACTATATCGAAGCCACATCTGAGAGCACAGCTGGAAGCTGATCTGAAGGCGATTAGTGAGGGAAGGAAACAGCCACAATTGGTTTTGGCTGAACAGGTAACTATATCGTTGATTTTCAACTTTTTCTCATACAGATTTTCCCACTTCAAACTGGCATGTCTTCACAGCATATTAGGTGAAAATTGTTCCACATTTTAAGATAAATAATATAAATTGACTATACTAAATGAAGGCTGTGTTGTGACGGCGGCAAATATGACCACCCACCATGGGGAGCGTAGGAGTCGACCCGAGAGTATATGCACCAGAGGACGGACTCTCTGAACTATTACCATCTTACAGCAAACGCCAACCCGTCTACCTGGCGTGGCGATTATGGCAAATATAACAAAAAAGATCCTTGGGGGAGGCCTTTGTCCAGCTGTTGTAATAAAATACGAACAATTGAACTCAAACATTTGAGGCTTTTAAATTATTTTATTTTATTACTTAAGGAAAACTTACAGTTAGAATACAAGTGACACACAGAATAGAAGATGAAGGCCAATTAAAAGTTTCCACAGATATACACAGGTTTACGAACATAAAAAATATGGCCATTTATTTGTGAAATTCGTTAAAAAACAAATCATTTCTCACGCACAAACATTTACGACTGTAATTAGCCAACTTTTGGATAAGGTTGAAGTTAAAAAAAGCAACGACAATTTCATCTTTCAAAAGTTCCGCCAGCTTCTTAAATAGTTAACTCTTTCTTTTACATAGGTAGCAAAGTACAAAGAAGTTTATCAAACCGTAGCTCAAGAGGCGCGAAAGATTGACCTGGCGTTAGCAGAGCGGTTCAGTGAACAACCTAACGAGTACGTGCCTTCAGCTGCAAGCATGGTCGTTGATATGCCTTCAGGTATGATACATATATACAATATGAAACAAATATACTATCGCTGAATAAGTCTTTATAAATGGTAATGCACGCTATAGACCAGAATCGTTTTGGGAATGATTGCGGAAAGGCTGGACAGCCGTTTCACCCGGTATTGATTTGGCGGGCATGTCTTGTCTCTAGATGAAAAGTATTAATGTATAATGACTCATTATTATATTATAATTTTTCTATATTTAAATACATATTTTTAAAGACAACACCTGCCCTACGTATGTATATATTCCCAGTCTCGTGTGGTTCTTTACGAGCATATAAAAATGTATCCCTGTGTCGCGTGGTACTTTATAATTATATATTTCACGGACACAAAGTAAACCCAGACTCAGAATAAGATTTATGGGTCACACAAACAGCTGCGCCACACGTGTCATATTTTCTTTTTTTATATATTTATTTCTATTATATTATTTCTTTTTAATACTTAATACTATAATACTACAAACATGTTCTGACTATTTACAAGCCTTTTTTATTTTATTTTATTCTTTTATTTTTGTAATGGGTCCATATTCCCTTAAATAAGTAAATTAATTTATTATTTACGCTAGAACATTGTTGTTTTTTCTTGACAATGATACTCAAACAAAAATGGTTTGAGTAGTCCAACTGGAGCCTTATTGGAAACTAATACCATTGTACTTTATTGTTACTTGTGACAATAAATTGTATGTTACCAAACAGATAAAATACTAAAGTACATTTATTCTCTTTCGCTGGTACTTAACAGTGCTTGAATGTGCTTGGGACCTAACACCTTCCTTTAAGATACTGACGACACCTCGCTTCGCCCCTGAACTATCTAAACCATTTAAAAAATGGTTGTCAACATAATCATTGATAGCGGGCAAAATATTAATGCATGGCAAATATAAGGGAACAAAATATAGTCAAATTTGATAAATTATATCAAATTAGGAAGGTGTATATAGTAGTTGCAGCTAAAATTCCGCTAAATCAAATTTGGCCGCATTCCAAGTTTTTAGGGGAATTTTATTGCTATAATAAAATACAAGTAACATTTTTATTGTAATTCTTAATAGCGACTCAGCACAGATAAGCTCTAGCAGTTTTCGTGCTTGGACTTAAGAAAATATTATAAATTACTTTCAGCTTTCAAATGTCCCAAATGTGGTTCCGATATGGTGGTGAGGCAGAAGAAAAACAACCCGGATGAGCTCTATATTGGTTGCCTCTCGTATCCTAATTGTAAGAATGCGGTCTGGCTGCCAACTGATGTTAAAACTGTGCAAGTCCTATCGGAAACGTGTTCAGTGGTAAGAACTTAATTTAGATAACTTTAACCCTTAACTAGGCCCTCCTATATATTTTTTTCATCGTTTTGGACCTTATTCTAAAATGGTAAGGTTGAAATTGATGTGGTCTCGTATAGTCCAACGCCTGTTTAAGTTGAGAAATGACAGTGCAATAATTTGGAACGATCAAGCAAATTTGATGAAATTATAAAAAATATAATTATTTAATTGCTACTCTTAACCCTTAGGCGTCCTACGCACTATGCGGTTAGCCGGAATGCCCATTCTATCTTATGACTAGTCTAAGCTGATAGGGCCGTAAATAAAAAGTGATTCCTAAATGTCCACCAGTATTCCTCTCAAGTTTACTTTTTGGAGAAATTATAAGTTAAAGCACACTTTTCTTAATTGGCCACGTGATCAAACATCTCATTTTATTACTAAGCCACGGGAAAATGAGATGGCTTCTAATAAAGTAATTCGTCGTTTTTACAACGTCGACTAAATATTCTATAGAAAGCGTCAAGTACAGATCAACAAGCAGTTCGGCAGCGGCCGCTGACCGCTAGATACACTTTTGTTAGTATACCAAAAATCCCATTTTTTGGAGCTTTGTGATTTTTTTTAGATAACTTTATATGACATTTTATAATAAATACAAAAACATTTATTTGACAGGAGATAATATATCTCAATGATTTTAGGTAAAATAACCATCATGCTGAGTTGTATTTAGAGTGGTTTACATAAAAGATAACTAGTAGCTAAGATAGTATCATTCAGCGCTCGTTAATTGTGGCTGACTTAGTAATTTAGATGGCAATGTAAATTTTAAGTGGCGAATAATTCTACTAAAATAAGTCTGTTTAATTAGCACCCCTTTATTGCCAAGATTGTTGAAAACTGCAACGTGTAAGATAAGAGTTTTAGTTCCATTGAAAAACTATGAGTTTTATTTCATAAAACTCGTTAATTTTATTTTATAGAATACATTTAAATTCATCTTAAATCAAGTTTTCCTTGTTTTTGCAGTGTGGACCAAATTATAAAATGTTAAAGTTCGAATGGAGAAACAACTCGTTAAGTCATTTATACCCCCCTCCGTATACGGCTTGTATCGGTGGATGCGACTCAACATTCCTAGAAATGCTTCGCATAAATGTTTCTAGTGTTAGAACGATATCAGACAGTAATAGAACACAAACTAACAATAATAGTCCTCGAGAAAATACAGTTCCTGTGATGCCAGCGAGACAGAATCAGCGCAATAATACAAATACAGTTCAAAGAAATAATACGAATTCAGTTCCTAGAGCTACAGCTCCGCCAAGGCAATTTCAACCTCCAGCCCCATCAGCTAGAGTCCAAACTGCAATGAACAATCAAGCCAGAATGCCCGTACCGAGAACTGGTGATAATGGCAATAATAGCAATCCAGATGATAACAATGTGTGTTGCGGTTGCAACCAACCAGCCATTTTGTTGACTGTACGAAAACAGAATGCCAACTGTGGTAAGTGTTTTTTTTTTAATTCATACAATTATATAACGTCGACAAGTTAGTTTGAAATATAAAATAACAATGTTTAAACAAACATCTTGGAAATTTAAACGGTACTCACTTGAAACTATAACAATGAAAAAGTATTGTAGCTAATCTCCGAAACGTTTGAACCGATTTTAATAATAATAAATATCCTGGGACATTATTTACACACGGCCATCTGATCCCAAACTAAGCAGAGCTTGTACTATGGGAACCAGATAACTGCTATCCTACATATACTACCTTTCTTTTGTAAATACATATTTATATAGATAACTAGTGGCCCGGTACGTGCTTCGCTACGTATAAGGCATAGTAATAAAAAAAATGATTATTCAGGTCATTAATCAAACAAAAAAATATTTTAAATTGCTTAAAGATGCTGATTTTACACGTTTTCAAGACTTTTTTTAAATTTTCTCTACGTACAAACCTTCCCTGGACTTCCACGAATAATTCAAGACCAAAATTAGCCAAATCGGTAAAGGCGTTGTTGAGTTATAACATTACAACGAAAAGTGGCATTGATTTTTATATATATAGATTACACCCAGACTGGGACAAACAGACGTGGCCACACGGGGTGGCCCACAATACCTAGCGTGAAAAGCAAGCATTTGCCAACCACGACAACAGGCCCGTCTTATAATATGTATATAATGTATATGATGATATATGATATATAATGTTACGTTTTTAGGAAAGAAATTCTACAAATGTGCAGTCGGTCGCGACAACGGCGGCTGTGACTTCTTCCTTTGGGCGCCCGAATCTGAAACTAACACTGTACAGAACCCTTACGACACCCCACCTACCAGTTCGTGGGACAACTCGGACCAATCTAGTAGTGCCACTAGGGGCTGGGGTATACCGCCTAGCCGTCCGAGGGATAGTGGTGGCAGTCAGGGTAATGATGGAGATGTTCTGTGTAATTGTGGAATTCCCTGCAAAAAGTAAGTAAGCTATCTAGTATTGGGCTTATTGGATTATAGCCGTGGCAAGCAGTGTAGTTTCCGGCACAAAAAACGCTCATAGCCAGATGCTTTCAGCGGTCCGAGATTGGCAACTAGGCTCGCGGTCAGTCCATAGATGGGTGACCGTCGAAAGTGGTTTCATTTCTGAGCACAAGCTGTCCCGGTTGTAGCCATTAGGCAACAGTCGTTAAACTTTTTTAGGTTAAGCGTTTCTTAGTCTGTTTTAAGGTGATTGATTAGGCATGAAGATAAAAAAATGGAAGTATTAATCATAAACTAGTTTTGTTTAATTTGTTCAGTTTCTTAAGTTCCATCCAATATTTATGTAGATTTAAAATATTACTGCCTCGTTGGTCTTGTGGTAGCGTGTTCAATAGCAGATAATGAGGTCCTGGGTTGAAATGCCGGGTCGGGCCAAAAAGTGATCTTGGGATTTTTCCGTAAAAAGAAATTACTCAGTGTCAGCCCGAAGTCTGGAAGTTGGTGGTATCACACCCCCGTGCCTCGGAGAGCACCTAAAGCCGTCGTGTGTGTACCTGACCTCTTTTCGGTGGTGTCGCTAGTCGTCCCATCGGATCATGAGAGTGATGGAATAGAAAGTGCCCCTGTGTTTGCGCACACACTTGTGTATTATATGTACTGCGCAGTTAGCTAATCTCTATTGACACTGGCCGCCGTAGCCGAAATTCGGCTGGGAGGAAATTGTTATTATTGTTGGGCAGATTGGATTACAGCCGTGGTCAGCAGTGTAGTTCCTGGCATAGAAAGAATAACAGGACCACCTCTTATTGTCCCGTGGGTATCGTATAAGAGCAACTTATGGATACAACAGGTAGTTGGGCACACTGTCACCTCTGTTTAACCTAACCTAACTGCAGTCTCCAACACGCATGCCAAGCGCCGTAACTATGGCCAACCCCTCCAAATGGCAAAGTTAAAAAAATCTTCGGGGCAGGCCTATGTCCCGCAGTGGACGATATCAGGCTGAACATAATGTATTTGGTATGAAGATAAATAAATGGTAGTATTTCACAAAATGGTATAGATGCTCTCACCGGTCGGTAAGCGATCGGCGAGGTTAAGCAACTAGGTTCGCGGTCAGTCCATAGATGTGTGACCACCAATGTGGTTTAATTTCTGAGGGTCTCCGTGCTTCTGAGGGCACGTTAATCTGTCGGTCCCTGTTGTAGCCGTTAAACAACAGTCGTTAAGCTTTTTTAGGTTAAGCTTTTTTTAGTTTGTTTTACGTTGATTGATTTGGCATGAAAATAAAACAAATGGAAGATTTCATAAACTGGTTTTGATTAATTTATTCAGTTTCTTAAGTCACATCCAGTAACATCAAGTGTAGGTACTTGAAAAATAGGAATCATAGGTATTTTGCAAGTGTTTACAATTAATAAAGATGCACTCCATGTATTCGTCTTTCAGAGTCACAGTACACAAAGAAGGTCCAAACAAAGGGCGGCCTTTCTACGGCTGCGCGAAAGAGTTCAATGAACGATGTAATTTCTTCCAATGGGCTGATGGTGGCTCTTCCACAGGTAAATAAATAAAATAAAAAAGGTTTTTACTCACGTACACTTTAAAAAGTCGCTTGTAAATAGTCAGAACAGGTTTGTAGTAATACAGTTAAGTATACATAATATTTCTAGTTACATATTATAGATATTTAGGTACACAGATTGTTAAAACATTTATAAAAAATATTTTATAATAGTAATCGGTCCTAGTTGTAGTGATTAGACAACAGTCGTTAAGCTATGTCATGTATGTCGTTTATTGGGCGACTGGAACAACTCTGACACTAGGGTAACCATTGCCCATACGATAAGTAAGTTATACGTAAACAAGGCAGTTGCAATAGTACCGTATTATTGAAGACTCAACATATTTTTGTTAGTAATAACTATTTATATAATAATGTAGTTTAGTAGATGCATAAAATTACATAAATTTAAATACCTATCCATCTACCAAATTATATTATATTATTTTTTCAGTGACAGAATGGGGCAATAATGCGGGCAGTAGTCGCGGGAGGGGCCGTGGGCGGGGTCGCGGAGCAGGCAGCGGGGCGGGACGCAGTGCGGGGAGCGGAGCGGGTCGAGGCCGGTGTTGCAGCCTGTGCCACCAGCCCGGACACACCAGAAACCGTTGCCCCAACGCTAATAATGACTGAACTGACATTCTTATTCTTAGACGGGCCTGTTGGCGTGGTTGGCAAATGCTTGACCCAGGACAGATATTTGTGTGCATTAACATGTCTGTTTGTCCTGTGTCTATAAGTATGTATTTGGAAAAGAAAAGTACTATATCAGTTATCTGGTTTCCATAGTACAAGCTCTGCTTAGTTTGGGATAAGATGGCCATGTGTAAATAATGTCCCAGGATATTGTTATTATACTAGATGATGATGAAATTGGGCTTGTGTTATCAGTTATTAATGAGATATAATAGTTCACGTGCACATGTCGGTCGACAGGTAGCGCCTCTATCCACGTATGGAATTTAGAAACGGAACACGTAATATCTGTTAGATCTGTTGTTGAGCGTACGTAGTCTAATAAAGCATAATATTAGTAACAAACACTACAATATTGCAGTGTTTGTTACTAATATTACAACAAAAATTGCGGACTGTTTTCAAGGCCGGCAACTCATTCGCGTCTCCTTGGCGTTGCGAGTGTCCATAAGCGGTGGTGATCACTTGCCATCAGGTGACCCAATTGCTCGTTTGTCACCCTCTTAAATAAAAACAAACTATTCTAACTATTCCCATGATACGCCGCCCGCGAATCTAATCAATAAGAAAAGGCTACAACATAAAAATTGTAAACTAAATTATATTATTTCTAACTCATTGTTAATTCGAGTACACACAAGTCTTTCGTAATAAGATTATAAGCAAATTGTGACAATCAATTTGCTTATAATCTAAACTATAAACGTAAATTTTGTAGCCTGCGCTAGTCAAAGATTTGAAGAATTTAATCTATAAAATTCAGCCTATTACTGTCCCACTGCGGGGCAAGAACCTCTTCTCACAATGCGAGGCGTGTATGCCATAATTACGTTGTTTGGAGCACTCTCTGGCATGCAGGTTTCCACACGATATTGTTCTTCATAGTTTTAAATACGGTATAATACATTTCCAACACGCACATGAATACGAAAAATTAGTCACCCACTGACTACCGACTGACTTCACAGTCCAATGGCCTGACCGTTATCTCGTACTATATTGTTTTCCTCCAATTGGTTTTGGTGCAAAGGTAGATACCTCATTAAACTTTTGAAGTATATACGGTTACAATTTAAACCCTTTTGTAAATAATTATCTTGTGGAATGTTTTGCCTTCGAAATGTAATTTTCTAATGTTTAAGCCATGCAGTGTCTTATTGTTATTTAGTGCCATTTAAGTATGTATTTGTAAATAACGTTGATAGGTTTAATTTATAAGCAAAAATGTAAAAAATATTACTTTTTCAGTAAAAGTGTTGTTATATACATTTTGTTGTTTTCGTTTTTTATTTAAGAATGATTACGAAATTGAGTTTTATACAATAAGATCTTCACACAAACCACAAATCGAAAAAAATATCTAAGTATCGGAATAAATTATGCATCTGTGCGTTTTTTACACATTCATACATTTTTCGTATACCGACCAGGGGCTCTACCGGCTTAGTCGATTTCTAAAATGGCGTTCAAATAAATAAAAAATTAAATAAAAAAATTACTTAATCAATCGTTAAATCGGCTTCCATGAGCACATCATCATCATCATATCAGCCGAAAGACGTCCACTGCTGGACAAATGCCTCCCCCAAAGATCTCCACAATTGCCGGTCTTGCGCTATTCGCATCCAGCTGTTTCCAGCGACCCGCACAAGATCATCGGTCCATCTTGTAGGGGGCCTGCTGCGTCTTCCGGTTCGTGGTCGCCACTCAAGAACCTTTCTGCCCCAACGGCCGTCGGTTCTACGAGCTATGTGCCCCGCCCACTGCCACTTCAGTTTTGCAATTCTTCGGGCTATGTCGGTGACTTTGGTTCGCCTGCGGATTTCGACATTTCTGATACGATCCCGCAGGGAAACTCCGAGCATAGCCCTCTCCATTGCTCTTTGGGTGACCTTGAGCCGCCTGATAAGGCCCATAGTGAGCGACCACGTCTCTGTTCCATAAGTCATCACTGGCAACACACACTGGTCGAAGACTTTCGACTTGAGACACTGCGGTATTTTAGACGAGAAGATGTAACGTAGCTTCCCGAACGCTGCCCAGCCGAGTTGGATTCTACGATTGACCTCCTTCTCGAAGTTGGACCTACCTAGTTGGATGGTCTGTCCTAGGTAAATATAGTTCTCTACAACTTCGAGTGCAGAGTCACCAACTTTCAATTGATTGGGTGCAACATGGACGTTCGACATGATTTTCGTGTTATCCATGTTCATTTTCAGACCCACTTGTTGAGAGACTGCTAAGGTCATCGAGCATTGTACCGAGGTCTTCCATGGTCTCAGCCCTGACTACTATATCATCGGCAAATCGAAGGTGAGTGATGTACTCGCCATTGACATTGATGCCAAAGCCTTTCCAGTCCAGAATCATGAAGACATCTTTCAATGCAGCGGTGAACAGTTTCGGAGATATAACATCTCCCTGTCTCACGCCTCGCTGCAAGTGGATAGGTTTCGAGTTCTGGTCCTGGAGTCGCACTGACATAGTGGCGTTTTCATACAAGGACTTTATCACCTCGATATACCGGTAGTCGATTTGGCACCTTATGAGAGACCTCAGCATGGCCCATGTTTCGATAGAGTCAAAGGCTTTCTCATAGTCCACAAACGCTAAGCACAGTGGCTTGTTATACTCTTCGGTCTTCTGTATAACATGCCGCAGCGTATGTATGTGGTCTATGGTGCTTAAGCCTTTTCGGAAACCGGCTTGTTCGGGAGGCTGGAAGTCGTCAAACCTGCGCGCGAGACGCACAGTGGTTCGTGTAGAACAAGCTAGCTGGACAATATTATTTGTTTCGATTTTTATTTATAAATGAGGTTATTAAGCAAAGATATAAGGGTCATAATACTATTTGAGGTCCATTGGTCGTTTGAGCAGGTATAGTGAAATAAAAACACAATATTTTTTTAAACAATTTTATAAATAAATTTAACTATAAATGTAACTATAAAATCTAATATCAGATACATAAAATACCTACTTAAAAACTAAATCGATCACTCATCATCACTATCATCAGATGAATCATCCATTGAATAGTCATGATCATGAGTGGCAGAACTATGAAAACTAGAAACTATATTAACATTTTGTTCCTTAAAGCTAGGTTGAACTAATAAATCTAGGACTTCGATAGGGAATGAACCTATTTTCTTCCGGGGAATTTCTCTTAAACCATTTATTACAGGGTCAGATGTTATCAATAACATATTAAGTAAATCTCTATTCGTAGCTATTCTTTGCACAGCTGCTATTTCTTGCACAGCTGCTCCACTTTTCAGCCAATTTTGAAGAATATTTTGAGATGATGACCTTGACGTCTCTCAGGGACTGCTCCGTAACACCATCAAAGTCATGTCTCAAAGATATAAACCGAAAGAGCTCCACGTTTCGCGTTTCCTTCGGGGGTTTTAGCCATTCTTCAAAAAAGTCCATTTTTGAGACGGTGAAAACTGTTTAAAGAAAAAAAAAGAAAAAAATTAGTTGTGCAAATAATTCGCAATATTTTTTTCTACTAATTACTACTAGATACTTGTGAGAATCATATAAAATAGATTTTACAGAGTGGACATGAGTGGACATGTAATATTTTGACTATTGAATTCAAAAATATGGGTGAAAAAGTCCACTTTTATCGAAACATTTAATTTAATAAAATTAAATAATGAAGATCCTGTGATAAAAATTAACTAAAACAAAACTACTTACCCTTATGTACACAATCCATCACAAAAACACTATCACAAATTTCTTTTAGTGACTTAAAATAATGTTAACAATATGGTGTAAAAATGCAAATGAATGCACTTTGAATTATCAACACTTTATATACTTACCTTAATGACGGGCCTAATGAGGGTAATTACGAAAATTAATAGATGTATTCCTTAATGTATAGGGCTAATGAGTTCATCTTAATAATTAACTATTAGGAATTGAAGAGTTGTTTTTGTCCAGCTAGTTTGTTCTACGCGAATAACAGTGAGACGGTTCGTAACGACCGGTCGTTCGCGACCCTCGAAAACAACTTGTAAACATGGCTCAGCAGTGTGATGGGTCTATAATTCTTCAATAGGGTTTTGTCACCCTTTTTGAAGAAGAGCACCACCACACTTCTGTGCCATGCTTGTGGCGTTTGACCATCCAGTATGACGGAGTTAAATAACTTCTGAAGGGCCCGTAGGATTGGTGTACCACCCGCCTTCAGAAGCTCAGCTGTAACTCCATCATCACCAGGCGCTTTGTTGTTCTTGAGTTGTCTGAGAGCCATTCTAATCTCGTACAGGCTGACGTCCGGGATGTCTTCGGTGTAATGTCGTGTTAGTCGTGCTCTGGGATCTGAGGCATGACTTTTGACAGGTGGCTTTGTTGTCGTATATAACTGTCCGTAGAACTTCTCGATCTCTCCCAGCAACTCAGGTTTAGACGTGACGATTCTACCATGAGCACATGTGACATCATAAATGGTCTGGAATCGATTGTCAACGTTGAAGCCGATTTAACGATTGATTAAGTAATTTTTAACCTTTATCTATTTGAACGCCATTTAAGAAATCGATGTTCGGCGACTTAGCCGGTAGAGCCCCAGTACCCAACGGTGTGATCCGTTCTGGCCCGGCCACGATGCCAAACAAGGTCATGGTTATGGCAGTAGACTGTACGGATATGTACCTTTTGGTACAAGAAAGATGAATAGTAGTACCACAGTATTTCATGACTTATACACTACTTTCAGTGGCCGGGCTACAGCGTATCTGTCCTAGCACTGCCACACTCAGATTGGCTGAAATCTACAAATTTAATGGGTGAGTCGTGTCTGTGATAGGACAGATACGCTGTAGCCCGGCCACTACTATTCATCTTTCTTGTACCAAAAGGTACATATCCGTACAGTCTACTGCCATAACCATGACCTTTTTTGGCAACGTGACCGGGCCAGAACGGATCACACTACCCACCGACGCGTCAGTGAGTATTGTTTTATTTTTTATTAATAAGATAGAATGGGGCTAAACACACAGTTAGGACGCGCTATAAGTGAAGCGATGGCACACCCTACCTTAGAAAAACCGACTCGTACCTACTCGACTGTGCATTTGGGCCCAGGAGACATAAGTTGTGTTTATGGTGCCAGGTGGGCAACGAATTAATGTGTTATGGAACAATATTTCGCACTAGCTACTGTGCAATTAGACTATTGTTTTCTGTTTGTGAAATAGCCTTATTAAATGCTAGCTATGCCTCGCGGTGTCACCCGCATTAAAAGTAGATTTGGCATAAAAGAGTTACAAACATACATCTATACTCACACACTTTCGCATTTATTATATTATTAGGATAAGTACCTCTAGCGGCAGTGCACGCCGGAATAACTCGCTGATGGTAGATTTTTTCCTACTTACTTGACACTTATCGTCATACATATTTTGGACAATTCACACAATATCTTTATAAATTGTAGGCTATGTGTTATTCTGACGTATAAGCTTATTGTAAAGTTTCATTAAAATCCATTCAGTACTATTTACGTGAAAGAGTAACAAACATCCATCCATCCATACTTACAAACTTTCGCGTTTATAATATTAGTAGGATTTCGTACATACATGTAGTACGTAATATAAGTTTAATTTATATTTAATATTTTCTTTGTACGTTCATCTCATTCCTGCTGCCAGTGCTGGTCCAAATGTTTCCTGGAAGAGCTCGTCTTTAGCGATAATGCCGCCAATTGCATTAAAACTTAATTTCCTAATTTGTATCCAATCTGTTTATTTTTTTATAACAAAAAGTGAGGGTATTACTGTTTATTTGTATTTTCGCTTACATTTCTGTCAAGAATACAAATATCCACTATGGTCACATAGAATAATCTGTGTACTCTAAAAGCTTGCTATATTAATTTATGGGAATTATCATATTACATACGTAGAAAGTAAGATAATTCATTTTAACATCGCAGAAACGTTAGAAAATGATAGTCTCAAAGTTTTAATGCAAACTTTAATATTTATTCACTTATAGTATACAACATTATACATATTTATATCTACGATCAGTTCCGATCGCCTATCGCCTTCCATAACGCTGGTGATGGGTCTAGAAATAAACAATACTAAAATGGTCAAAATTTAAGCTCTTCTAAAGCCTTCTCCAAAATGTTCAATTTCTTTGGGCCATGTCTGACCGTGTTGGTGTTTTTATTTGATTCCCAGGCATAAAATAGGTTTTTCTTATTAGAAAGAGGTTTATCCACAAGAACTAAAAGGTCGGGCGGTATATTGCGTAAACAGTTGTCGTGAAATTTCGCTAAAAAACAGGCGCTCACGTCCGCTCCGTAAGTGGTCTGCGAGGTTAATCACCTAAGCACGCGGTGATCTTCAAAATAGTTTCATTTCTGAGCATCTTCGTGTTTCCTAGGGCACGCTAAGCTGTCAGTTCCGGTCGTTATCGTGAAGCCGTGAAAGAGGCCTATTGGGCGACGTCAAGAACTCTTAACACCAGGTTAATAACTACCTGGACTGGTAAATTTTTGCACCACCGTAGTAAGCGTAGAAGAGATAATATAAATCCCGAAGAAATAGAGGATTATATGTTTACTAGCTGTGCCCCTCTGTTTTACCCGCGTTAAACTTTATAAATTATAGCCTATGTGTTAATCCAGGGTGTCGGCTATCTCCATACAAATTTTATTAAAAGCGCCCCAGGCGTTTAGACGTGAACAAATAACAAAAAATAAAATAAACATGCACAGTCAGTCACAAACTTTTGCCTTTACAATATTAGTGTGATAAACGTAAAGCAGATGACTATACCTACGATAAATGGCTTGCCTCTATTTTCCGAATTAAAATAATATTCAGAAAATTATGTAACAAATTAATAGCTAAGGAGGCATATTAATTCAGTCCATACAAGGTAGATACTTCTGTTGCTGTCTGTACTTAAAACTTTAAGAGAGCAAATGGTTCCCACTTTCCAATTGATCACCATTTCTTTTTACTCTTCTGTTTCAAAGAGCCGAGACTTTGCGCTCTCTGCATCTCCTGTTGTTCAGCTTCTACCGTTTTATCGGTCATCATGTCTAGCAGGATTTCGAACTTTAAACGAAGCATATTGTTTTCTTCTTCAAGCCTTTCTAGATCGTTTTTGAGGCGAATGTTCTCTCTGTGAGCAGCTCCGGCCTTACCAGAAGCTAAAAGAAAACAGAATGATATTAGTGTAACCTAAAGTGAACGTGCCTCTGTTTTTGTAAATTCTTATAAAACTTGGATATGGACTACTTTTATAATTACTCATTGCGCAATCTTCATTGTTGACATAGAATTTCGTTAGAATAACAGTCTGCATGAGTTTTGATGTAGATATTGTTTTTCTATATAAATTTAATTTTCTACTTGAAATATAGTAATGTAATAATCTAAACTTTATTTAATTTTATCTTTTGACTGCACGTCGAGGCGACGTTTTGCGTTTTGTCTTAGCCGCTGCACCACAGCGGCTAAGACAGTCGCCTCGTCGCTTCGTGTCGCGGGTTCAAGGCGAGCGGACTACTATTTGTGTGACCCATAAATTGTTGTTCTGAGTCTGGATGTAATTTATGTCCGTTTATTATATGTTCCTAAAGTACCCCGCGACACAGGGATTTGATA
This sequence comes from Pseudoips prasinana, assembly GCA_951640165.1. Classification (NCBI taxonomy): domain Eukaryota; kingdom Metazoa; phylum Arthropoda; class Insecta; order Lepidoptera; family Nolidae; genus Pseudoips; species Pseudoips prasinana. The sequence continues at coordinate 26,241,325 of OX621240.1, forward strand.
CCCAAGTGCGGGCGTTGTATTTTTTAAGAAAAACATTTTTATATTATTAATATGCTCGGATGTAAGTCAGTTTTTCAGTTGTCTGGTTGCGAAAGTACAGGCTCTACCTATAAGTAGTTTGGGATCAGATGACAGGTTGTTAGTGGTCCACAGATATTTATTTCTATTTAATTAATTAGGTGTTATATTTACCTGGTATCCACTGTCCTTCTTCAAAAGACACTTCAAAATCTCCTAATTTCAACTTAAGTGGACCCATGTCTAGCGATAATTCCTTCGACGCATAATCACTACCCAATTCATTTTTTAACACTGATGTGTCTTGTTTTCTTACTGGTATAGTTTTAGGTGCAAATTTACTGCTGAACAAAGGCATTTTAGGAGTAATGATTGATCACGCCACATTCAAAGTATTTCACACCATTATTATGATTATAATATTAGCGACTGCCCGCTACTTGCAAGAACATTAATGTCACATAATCAAAACAAATGGTTGCCTAGCAACCACCATTAAAAAAATACAGTCAATGGTACGACACCATTCTCCATAAATAAGTACAAAGTAGGTCGAACGCCCTTCAGTACTTATTGTAGATGCTTCTCCGACGAATTACGCGATTGTAGGTTTCACGCCGCAAGTCGTGGGTTTGATTTCCACCCAGAACAGATATTTGTGTGCATGAACATGTCTGTTTGTCCTGAGTCTAGGTGTAATTATCTATATAAGTATATATTTACAAAAGAAAAGTAGTAGGTATATTTTGTAATATATCAGTTATCTGGTTTCCATAGTACAAGCTCTGCTGAGTTTGGGCACATATGGCCGTGTGTGAATAATGTCCCAGGATATTATATAACACTCCCTGATACTGATAGTTCTCCTTTGTTCGAAACATTTTTGTAATCACCGACAAACTCTTGATTTACTAGAAGCAATTATATACTTACTAGCTATGCCCCGCGATTCTACCCGCGTTAAACTTTATAAAATAAAGCCTATGTGTTAATCCAGGGTGTCAGCTAACTCCATACCAAGATCCACGGAAGATCCTAAAAAACCGGCCAAGTGCGAGTCGGACTCGCCCATGAAGGGTTCTATAGCAGCAAGTATTTCAGTTGATTAAATGAAAATAAATAAATATAAAATAAATTGCGTTTTACAAATTATGACGTATTAAAAAAAATTACTTTAGTACTAGATTTCGTTCATACCAATTTTCGTGGAAGTTTCCATGGTAATGTAAATCATATATTTATTTTTTTAGTTTTATCATTCTCTTATTTTGGAAGTTACAGGGGGGGGGGGGACACTCATTTTACCACTTTGGATGTGTCTCTCGCGCAAACTATTCAGTTTAGAAAAAACAATACCTATTAGAAACCTCAATATCATTTTTGAAGACCTATCCATAGATACCTCACATGTAAGGTAACGATGAAAAAAAATATTTGAATTTCAGTTCTATGTATGTGGAACCCCCAAAATTATTGTTCTTTTTCTATTTTGGCACGCACAACCGCAGATGAAAATTAGTACTTACCTAAATTGTAAAATTACTAGTTATTTGTTTTTATATTTACTTAATGCTACATATTGAAAAAGGAACCATAAGACCATTATCTTCGGTAAAGCAGTAAAAGCCTTCTAGGCTAATTGTATCACGTCATGATAAAAAAATCAATATAAGTATAGAACATCTTTTATTTTATAATTAAGTTTAAATTCCTTAAATGACTAGTGCATAAACTAGTGAATAAAAAAAGGTTTACAATTTTCCACCCATCGTGGAAAACCCTTTTTTGTATTGATAAGGTAGGGGCATGCTTATCCACCTTATGTCAAGTGGTTGCGCGTACCACCGCACCACTGTGTCTGCGGGTGGACTCGGACCGACTCAACCTAACCTGCCGTGGACTTCGTCTGGTGCCACATGGGGTGGACCCCGGGAACTCGGGTACGCTGCTCCGGTGCCCGGGAGAATTTTAACCTACATCTATAGTCGACACCACATCAGTAAATACTCTTGCAATATGAAAACTGCTACCTATACATACGTAACAAAGGTTTTAAATTAGATGTAAGTGAGTAGATCAATAATATTCCTCATAATATTTTAATTTTAATGTTAAATTTGCAACTAGTTTGAATTTTAGATTATCTTAAGATTTTTTTTTTTTTGTTCAAGTGATTGTTACATTTAAGCAAGCCTATTGTCAACGGAAACGAATAACAGTATGATCTAAACAATTGTTGTTTCATAAAATAAATAAATAATAATAAATAAAAAGGCGCTGTCAAGGACAAAGTGTACCTATCTATCGACCTGGCGCTGACTGTGCCTAGTATATACAGCATTTTATTACCATAACATGAATAATTAAATATTAATAAAACAAAAGAACAAGAATATGTTTATTAGTACGAATGGAGTATTGGTTTATTTATTACCTATTAATATTTGTAATTCAAAGAGATAAACATATTATTTGCTCAGATGCGTTTGTACAAGTGGTATAATATTAGATTACATTAATAAAATCATTAACATCATAACATGTAGAAATTATTAGTAGAACCAACAGGCATCGAAACATTCGAAACATCACTGGTCGCGAATCACCCCCGTGTGGTAATTAGCTTTGTCTGGGGCCCATATTTAAAAATGGAACACAACACAGCATAGCACTTTTGGTGCTAATTATCCAAACTAATTGGTTAATCAGCTGAAGTGTGGAGAGAAGCAAGGATTTGTTTTGTTGTGTAATTTCGATTTTTTGTATTAGTTTTGGCTTATATAACACGAGCATCAAGATAGACCTGCAATTTATGAACAAGATAAAGATGCAATTTATTGCACTAACATATGATATATAAATTAAGCTAATGGTTGAGTGAGAGCCTTCTACAATTGCCAGCTACTCGGTTTCTTAAATTTGTGAGGATCGCTGGAAGTCGCTGGATACGGATAGCGCAAGACCGGCAATTGTGGAGGGATCTTTGAGGCCTTTGGCCAGCCGTGGGAGTCTTTCAGCTAATGTGATGATAATGATATCTATACTGCATCGTGAGCCAAGGTCATGTTAATACCAAAGTGCTGAATAAATTTCGTTATTTTATCATGCATAAAAACACCTGATAAAGCGATCAATCTCTAATTTCATCAATGGACAACCCGTCATACAAAAGAATACTCGGTATCTTGACTATATGTATGGAATATCAAGATTAACACAGAATTAATGTTCATAACTTAATACTGGAGGTCTACCAGCGCATGCTTTGTATACTTATTATTAACTTGATATTTTCCGTTAGCGTAGGATGCCTTCACTGCTTCACCAGACAACCATACATACATAGACTCACGCCTGTTTCCCAGAGGGATAGGCAGAGACAACGGATTTCCATTTGTCACGATCTTTGCACACGTCTTTTGCCTCGATTACTGTCATTATATTCTTCATACATGCTCGCCGGTTTAGGGTACTTCTGACTTGTCCTTTCTTGAGAACGTCTCCGATTTGGTCAGAGAATGTTCGACGAGGTCTTCCCCTTCCGGTTGTTTCATTCACACAGGCCAGGTATACTTCTTTGGTCAATCTTCGTTCATTCATCCTTTCTAAATGGCCAAACCATCTCAGCATTCCTTTTTCAATATTTGTGACTACATACTCTTTCACACCACAACGCTCACTTACATCAGTATTTCGAATGCTGTCTCTCAAAGTCACACCACACATACTTCTCAGAGCTCTCATTTCCACTGCATTTATTTTACTTTCATTATTTTTCTGCCATACCCAACTTTCACTTCCATACATTAAAGTTGGCACTAACACTCCATCGTGCACGGCCAGTCGAGCCTTCATTGAGACTTGCCAGCTACTCATAAAGGCGTTTAGTGCCCCATTTACTCTGTTCCCCGCATTTACTCTTCTAACAATATCTACCAGACAACCAGATTAGTAGCGATACACACGCGCCTTAGCATCTCGTTTGTATCGATACAAAAACAACAAACTACTCTGTAGGATAAAAGAGCGCCGTCGACGCGCGTTTCTAAAACACGCGTCCACGGCGCGTTTAAAAAACGTGGTATGCACAGGATCTAAGTGTTTTACACATGTCACATGTGTTTTATTTTTCAGAAATGAAACGCCATCTTGATGTAATACTGTTTATTCGAGAATGTTCGCAAACACATTAGTATTCAATAAAATTAAACTAAAATATATATAAAATTATTACAAACATTACAGAACAATTGTATAAACATAATAAATAGGTAGATACTTTGTTTTCAATAAATTATCAAAAATGTATATTATTGCTTGTTCTTATTGTAAATGCAGTGTAAAGGTTTGCATGTTAAAGTTACGTAGAATACTATAATACGGACTGTACGGGACAGCGTAACGAACGAAAACTTAAAACAAGGGTTCATTACATGCGTCTGAACCTATCAGTGCTAAAAAAAATCAAATTATATTATTTCTTTATATCTGCTGATTTCAATTGTTTTTGGTTCGAAATCAGGCTAATAGTATCCTCATCCTTTAAGGATAAATGAAATTAAGGACTTATACAGGGTGGCCGAGGAGTTGACGTTGAAACGCATAATTTAAATACTTTATGATGAGGAGTATCCGAATCATCCCCATGTATGTTCTACGATTATTTGATAATTTGTAAATTTATGAGTCCTGAGCCCAAGCCCTTAAAAAAATAAAACATTCCAAGCAATTCTAAGTTGGTTCTGCAATTATTAGAAATAATTGAACTATGCCAATCAGTTTTCACAAAAAAACTGAACCTGAATGTTCAACAGAACGAGAAAATAATCGAAAATGTTAGGTGAAATTTCCGAAAAAAAAAAAACATTAAAATCTCGAAAGCTACTCAAAATCGTAGAACAAACATACATCATTATAAAGTATCTAAATGTTGCGTTTGAACGTCAACTCCTCGGCCAGCCTGTATAGTATGAAAAATTGCCTAAAAGATATCTCCGTTAAATTCTATCACAAGAGCATAAGTTTTCGTTACGCTGTACCTTACACCCTATATACCACAACTCTAGTAGAATTCCCCACCTCACCAACATGAACTTAAGGAGGCATGTTGCGACTACTTCTCGTCATGGTAAAATGTAAGGTAAGAAGGCGTCACAAAGTTCAAATTTGAGTGATGAGTGAGTATTACCAGAGGTTAATGTTCTAAACTTATTATGTCTTCAGTCTAATTAACATCACAGCTGGAATGATTAGAATTATGGACCCGATAGAGTAAGTCATCACTGCACCTGAGCACCAGTAAGCTGCAACAAAGGATTTTGGATCAGATACAATAAATTAAATTATGAAGGTAGCAAAAATGGCGATCACTCATGTCTATCTATAGCGTTACGCCAATACTCTAGCATTTATAGACTCGTGGGTTTGTCTGTAATTTGATTATTCTAACGCTGGAGAGTTACGACTGCCATGAGTTTTCGTCGCCATGGCGGAGCGGTTAAGGCACATGTGGCCGGATACCCCGTGGTCGCGGGTTCGATTCCCACCCGCACTTAATTTATACCATTAATTTTAAAAATGTCTGAATAATTAAATAATTAATGCTTACCTGATGAAGCGAGCAGTGGGCCGGCAGCGCGGGCGAGTGCACCGAGCGAGCGCAGCGTGCCCAGGACTGCGCCGCGGGCCTCATCCGGCGCCTTGCCCGCCGCCATCGACGTCATACACGACACCGCGAAAGCCGTTGCTATACAAAAAAAGAAACGAGTTTGATTTAGACCACACGACTGAAGTAAAACTTAGATACACGGCTATGAGAGAAAATGAGGAAGAAAATGTGTGCTCGTAGCCCTCTCACATGCCCCTACAGGAATATACGAAACTCTGTATTTACTTAATTATATCTCCTTCTAAACTTCAGTTCGCCACGCCCAATCACACTTTTCGTAACGATCTCGTCACGAATTAACCCAATTCAGGCGTGCGTAAAGAAGTTAAATCAAAAATAAGATTAAACACTACGGTGCATCGATGTACAGACGCCAGCACATCCAGCTATCCCAATCTGTCAAATTTATTTTATGGATTATCAACTTTATCACATAAGTATAAGGTTCACTTTCAATTGGGGAAAAATGAAAGATTGGGGTAGCTTGATATGCAGGCGTCTGTACTTGAACTGATGTACAGACACAAGCACATCCAGCTACTCCAACCTGGCCAATTTTCGGCCACGGCGGCCAGTTTTAATAGTCTAGCCAGGACATATTATAGTGCTCAAGTATGTGCGCAAACACATGAGCACTTTCTATTCCATTACTCTCATGATCCGATGGGACGACGAGCTACACGACCGGAAAGAGGTCAAGTTCAGGACCGACGGCTGTCCGTGCTCTCCGAGGAACGGAGGTTTAATACCGCCAACTCCCAGACTTCGGGCTGATATTAAGATTTTTCTTTTTACAGAAAAATCCCAAAATCCCTTTTGGCCCGGACATTGTTATCTGCGGTTAAACACGCTACAGCTAGACCAACGATAGCACATTACGCGACTACGTACCATAATCTGCTAAAACTGTCCTTCAACAAACCGTCAATTTGTGATCAACGAGACCTGATTTAAAGACGACCTGTCCCTGACAAGAGCTCAACTGGTTGCCAACAAGTTTTCGTTGCCTTGGTCAAAGAGTTCACGTGCAAAAGTCATACAGTTGAGTAACTTATGACCTTTGTTAAACGAAATATTATATTTATTTAATATCCGCATTGCTAATAGCCATGAAGGCTATAGACTGAAAATGGAAGGGGTTAGGAATTTTTGCACAAAGAGCAAATCTCTGGGAAATTAGGGTACCTTATAGAATAGGTGTATGGAGCCATTATAACTTAATGGTGTGGTTTTGATTGAAAACGTTATGCTAAGATGGTTTGGGCATTTAGACAGGATGAAAGATCTGAAGAAGATTGACAAAAGAAGTACACCTGTCCTGTTTTAATAGGACAACCGGATGGGGAAGACCACGTAGAACATTCTCAGACCAAATCGGAGACATTCTCAAGAAAGGCCAGGTCAGAAGTACCCTGAACCGGCGAGCATGTATGCAGAAAATAATGTGAGTTAATAAGGCAAAAGAGGTGTGCAAAGATCGTGACAAATGGAAATCCGTTCTCTACCTATCCCTCTGGGAAACAGGCGTGAGTCTATGTATGTTGTTTTCCAAAGTATAAGTAAAGTAGACTGAGTTTATCGCGTTAATGAGACCCTGGTATTGCAATCGGCCACATATTTGCCGACTCCGTTATTTAAAAACAAATTATAGTGCACTTATACGATTACGCAAATACAGTTGCTTTTCGTCACTGTAACCGTAGGATGCCCACGGAACGTTTCATTATTATATAACAAGAAAATATAACGTTTAATATAAAAATAGTCTCGCGATGGTACGAAACACGAGTCCGACACATTCTTGGTCGGTAATTACATATTATGTAACACATATATTGTCCTAAAACAAAAGAAATTATTTTAATCCAAGGCCTTTATTTTCTGCTTCTCATGTACATACCACGTACATTAGCCTATACATTGACAATATTAGGTTAGAGTAGGTATATTACTTATATTCGTTTATTATAGCTCGGTAGTAGCCAATATATATGCATTAATATTTTATGAAGTCATAAAATTTATTATATATTAATGTAGAAGATAGCAAGAAACTTAAAACATAAAGGTTTCACAAACATGGGTGCCTAAATAGAGCGAGTATATTCAATAGTTTATCATGATAGTTGTGGGAGTCATCATCACATTCTCTTATCTGAGGGTTGCGGTCATGCCTGGAGGTGGCCCTCAGCAAGTCGGAGGCCATGATGTTCCATGGTCCCCGGCGGGCGCCGCCACCCGGATCACACATTATGGGCGGGGGGTCCGGATCGCTGTCGAGCCTACCATGAAGTACCTGGGATTGGTGCTCGACAGCCGGTGGGACTTCGGACCCCACTTCCGGCGGCTGGTGCCTAAGCTGATGGGCGCGGCTGGGGCGCTGTCAACGCTGCTTCCCAATCTGGGGGGCCCGAGCGCAGCCTGTAGGCGGCTCTACATGGGGATCGTGCGATCGATGGCCCTGTACGGGGCCTCGATCTGGGCGGCTGACCTGACGGCCGGTAGCATTGCTGTTCTGCGGAGACCGCAGAGAGCTATGGCCGTCAGACTCATCAGGGGATATAGCACGGTCTCCTACGAGGCGGCCTGTGTACTGGCCGGATCCCCGCCCTGGGACCTCGAGGCGAAAGTACTCGCGTAGTACCGGTGGCGCGAGGAGATGCTGGCGCAAGGCGAGCGGCCGATGCAGCGACACATGGAGTTGCGTCGGTCGCAGCTTCGCGAGGCCCTGGTGGCGGAATGGCGGGACAGGCTCTCACGCCCAACCGCCGGCCTCGTCACTATCGAGGCGGTCCGGCCGGTACTCGAGCTTTGGCTCGGGAGGAGGTACGGCTCCCTGTCGTTTCGGGTGACGCAGGTACTCTCGGGGCATGGCTGCTTCGGGAAATACCTGTGTCGCATAAACAGGGAGCCGGACGCCCGGTGTCACCACTGCGTCAACTGTCGGGAGGACACGGCGCTACATACGCTGGCAGAGTGTGCCGCTTGGGAGGAGCAGCGCCGTGCCTTCATTTCTGGAGTAGGCAGTGACCTGTCGCTGCCGGCCGTCGTGAATTCGATGGTTGGCGGCGAAGAGTCCTGGGACGCGGTGGTTTCCTTCTGCGAGGTAGTCATCTCGCGGAAGGAAGCTGCGGAAAGGGAGAGGGAGAACACATCCTCTCACCCGGCCCGCAGCAGACGCACCGGGCGTCGGCGGAGGGCGGATAACGCCCACTTCCAGCCCCCCTAAATGGGTCCAGGGGCGACGGACTCGGGGGCGTCCGTCGCCCACTACACATCTGGACCCGAGGCGGCGGCGCGACGTGTTCCACGCGCGCCCCTCTTAGACGTTGCGGGGGAGTTCAATGCCTCACTCCCCCCGCTAATGCGAGGAGGCCCGCTGACATGGGCCAGCACCAGCTGGGCGTCGCGGAAGTATCTTTTGTTCCCGCGACCCCCGGCGCAGGTGTGAGATGGAACACCGGGGTGGTTTTTAGTAAGTAGGAGTCTGACAGACCCCTCCGCCTCCACCAAGGCGGAGGACATCGATGCAGGAATTGCCACCCCGCAAAAAAAAAAAAAAAAAAAATGTTACGGTGTTATACTTGGCACGTTAGCTCTACCACTATAACAAATTCAAAAGTATTTATTAACATCATACCTACATACCTCAATAAATTTTCAGGTTTTGCACTCAAAGCGACAATTGGTCAACAAATGAAGTTATTTTTCTAAAACTACACTCATACTAGGTACTTAATAACAATTAGATAAATTTTATTATATCAGTAAATATAAAATCCAAAAAACAAGTACTTGACATCATTATGAGTATGATGTAAAGTATTCAAGAACATTTTCCAATTCCGCCAATGGTCAGGCGATAAATTCTTATTGGGAGATGCTGTTAAGGATTCCTTGTCAATATTTTGCGATATTATTACGAGCCGATCAAACAGCCTCCAGTAGTTGTAACTCCTTAAATGTGGCAGTATACGAGTAATAACTAAATGCCTTTAATTAGCTATTTGGTGGTATTGAAGTTAGCATCTATAATTGCAATTTGTCATTAGATATATATACCTAGTAGCTAGTTTTATCATTCTGCCGACCGCTTTGTTCTGGAGGAAAGTAGAGCATCTGCGTACTAACTTCAAATTTTTACTTTCTTATTAAATTAGCTGCGGGATCAAATCCACTTCATTGCGTGCTTCTTTTGTTTGTAACAGATCGTGCAATGAATCTATCTAAAACAAAAATTCTTATGGAGCCATAACCCCCAATGCCCAACATAATACTTACATAACGCGAATAGAACTAGCCCTATCCACAGCCACTGGATGGGAGTGAACACCGGTGGATGTGAAAGCCCAGCAAACGCTACAGAGATGAAGGAGGCTGGCGTTAGGGCCAGGGCTCCGCGTGCCGCACGCTCTGCCCCCCGAGTGCTCAGTCTACGCGCCGCTCCACCTTGTAATAATGCCATTATTAAACCTGCAAAATTTCAAGTTATTTGAATAGTATATTGGAAATGTGCTTGCAGGTCATCTGCAGTTCACAGAAGTCTTGTTAGAAGTGAATATATAGTATAAAATGAGGTCAGCGTATTTAATGCTCATACAAATGAATTAAAGTACAATATAAAGGTTATAATACAATATAAGTACTAGGTAGGGAGTGTGGCTTTCTGAAGCACACTAAGTGACACGAAGTGAAAATACAGAACCACCAATCCCAAAGATTGATCTCTGGCACGGGATCCTAGGTAGGAAGACCCTACCATAGTAAATCTGCAGTTTTTTATAGCTACCTACATGTACGACTCGGAGAAGAATGTTACAAAGAAACTCCGGGCTTGCTTTTTTACTTCTTTCTTTTGCTTTTTACATTAATTTCTGCTGAATTCATTCAACGTTAATTTATTAAGTAATTAATTGTAACGCACAGGACCGTCATCTTGATTAACAATATAAACGGCGACATTAGATTTCAATCAAGCAATTAGAATAACGTCCTGCAAGATGAACAAACGGTGGGTTCATTCACGCACATATTCAAACTAACGATTCGCTGTCGTCGTCGCCAGAGGCAACAACTATGACCTAAGAGCCGCGCCCCAACAGCAACTGACCGCAAGCAGCACCCGTTTACAAGTAAGTAAGTATAATACCATAGGTAAATATGAGACTCACCCATGACTAGGAACATTTTCCCTTGTTGCATAGCAGTGTATTGGAATGTGTGATGCGTTAGGAATGTAAGGGTGAACTCTAGACCAGAGTATATGAATAAATATAAGAAATATATAAGGCCCAACTTCGACAGCACTCTGCTCTGGTGTCCCGAAAGATTTTTAACAGCAGTGAAATTTAGTAGATGCCAGGGTGATACGTAATCCACTGATTTTGACAGAGTGAAGGATAGAGGAGCTCTTTTATCCTGAAAATTATTTTCAAGTTATAAAAGAATGCCGCCAGATAATTGGAGAGGTATATATGAGCAATTAATAGCCCAAAGCAATCAGAAATAAGAACTTTTAAAGCGTCATAAATCCCTATATCATGGGGTTTATTGAGTCTATTGACTTTACAACGTGCAAATCATAGGAACGAAGGACATAAGTATTAATAAGTTAAACATTCACGCTGCTGCACTTTAGGTGGAGAGCGTGCATATGTGCTGCACTTTGATTTTTGGTCCCACTGGGTGTGGTCAGTGTCAACGAATTGCATATTTGTTAAATCCCAGCGATAGAGGGATTTATTACTACAGTGCGGGCGTTGTCTTTTTAAAGTACCGGCTTTACCGGCTAAGTCGCCGAACATCGTTTTCGTAAATGGCGTTCAAATAAATAAAGGTTAAAAATGGCGTAATCAATCGTTAAATCGGTTTCAACATTGACAATCGATTCCGGACCATTTATGACGTCACGTTTGGTCATCGAAGCCGATTTAACGATTGATTAAGACATTTTTAACCTTTATTAATTTTAACGCCATTCACGAAAACGACGTTCGGCGCCTCAGCTGGTAGAGCCCCAGGGGCTCTACCGGCTAAGTCACCGAACTTCGATTTCTTAAATGGCCTTCAAATAAATAAAGGTTAAAAATTACTTAATGAATCGTAAAATCGGTTTCCATGAGCACATGTGACGTCACACATGGCCCGGAATGGATTGTTAACGTTGAAGCCGAATTAACAATTGATTAAGTAATTTTTAACCTTTATTTATTTGAACGCCATTTAAGAAATCGATGTTCGGCGACTTAGCCGGTAGAGCCCCAGGTCATTTAGATAACTTTGCTTTTTTACATTTTCTTACTCACCTTAGATAAAGTTTCTGGTATACAAAATAATACTAGGAATACATTGGCAAGAGATAGCGACAATGCGTAGAAGGCGGGCCGTTCGCCCCACGCACCGCTGTCAACATCACGGCTTAAAGCGAACCAAGCTCCCGCCAATGGCCCAACTATGAAACCGATAGAAAACGCCAGACCTATTAGAGCCTGAAAGTCAAAATAAATATCAGGGCATATCACATAGCGGTAGCGAAACTTGTACAGACGCCAGCACATCCAGCTTCCCCAATCTGTCAAATCTCTTTTATAGATTTTCAGCATAAGGTTCACTTTCAATTGAGGAAATTTGACAGATTGGGGTAGCTTGATGTGCTGGAGTCTGTACTATGGATACTAGAAATCGAATGAAAAATAGACATGTTGAACACAAATATTTGTCTTGTGTGAGTATCGAACCTCCCACCTTAGGGACTGAAGGCCCTTTGACTCGAATAGACACATATCGACAGTATCTAGGGATACCTTAATCCATTTAAAATATTTTTACAGAACGATGAGAACATCTGGCTATGAGCGCCTCAAATTCAACACGTCGTTGCTGATGCACAACACGCCAGCTGAGCTGATATCAAGTTTGTAGTCACGTTATCAAATTACAGGGTTTTTTTATATTCTTTTTTAATTTCTCATTCTCTACATATAACCTATTATTCTCCCATTTAGATTCTGTTGACATGTGTAGGTCATGTTGACATTTGTACATTGGAAAGGTCATATTATAGTGCTGAAGAGTATGTGCAAATCCAAAACTCAGGAGATTCCTTCCGGATTTCGAGCACGGCGGCCAATCTCAATGGAGACCAGTCAATTGCGCAGGACATATTATAGTGCACAAGTGTGTGCGCACTGCACAAACACAGGGGCACATTCTATTCCATCACTCTCATGGTCCCATGGGACGACTAGCGACACAATCGGAAAGAGGTCAGGTACACGACCGATGGCTTTACGTGCTCTCCGAGGCACGGGGGTGTAATACCGCCATCTCCCCGACTTCGGGCTGATACTGATATTTCTTTTTACGGAAAAAACACAGAATCACTTTTTGGCTCGACTCGGGATTTCAACCCAGGGGCGCTACCGGCTAAATCGCCGAGCATCGTTATCGTGATCGGCGTTCAAATAGATGAAGTCCTAATATTACTAAATCATTCGTTCAATCGGCTTCAACGTTGACAATCGATTCCGGACCATTTATGACGCCACATGTGCTCATGGAAAATTTAACGATTGATTAAGTATTTTTTAACCTTTATTTATTTGAACGCCGATCACGAAAACGATGTTCGGCGACTTAGTCGGTAGCCCCCGAGGACCTCATTATCTGTCGTTGATTGAGTGTACTCATAACATAGTTTACTTTTTAGTCCAACCGACAGTTTCATGAATAGATCGAACTTCATATATATCTACAGTCTACACTATTTATGTAACAAGTTGTGTAAAACGGTGAGCATTTATTTCCTTAGTAAACGTTTTTTAATCTTCAATTAAAGATAAGACGCGATCTTAGCCAATTGCTCTCAGCGGTCTGTAAGTGATAGCGATCTTCTGAGCTTCTCCGTGTTTCAGAGGACGTAAAATAAAAGAGTTTTCAGTCACGTAGACTTTAAAAAACTAAATTGTGATTCTACAGAACGAAACCGTTTACACCATATTGGTCACGTAAAACTTTGATATTTACACAGATGTGTAATATCAATCATCAAGATAATATTATGTAGTAATTTTGAAACATTCGGTGTTTTTTAATTACTAATTTTCTGGCGCTCGTAATACTTAGGCTTAGTAAGATAGAACGATGTCAATATTAGGACGAGTGGTCGCCCGTCATAGGCATATACATACATATGTACAGACGCCAGCACATCAAGCTACCCCAATCTGTCAAAATTCCCCAATTGAAAGTGAACCTTATGCTTTTGTGATAAAGTTGAAAATCTATAAAAGAAATTTGACAGATTGGGGTAGCTGGATGTGCTGGCATCTGTACCTAGGTAGGTCTCGACATTTCAAGTAGCAACTTTTTATTTAAACATTGCTATATTACTGATAATATTTTGTAAAGTCTGAAATTTTATGATAGATACGATATTTTGAACATCGATGTTTTTACTGTAGATATAAAAAACTATTTACGCTTCAGCGATACGATTTGCAATAGAACATGCGAAAGATCAATTACAAACTATCGCTAGGCTTTCGCGAGATACGCAATGAAGGTGGCCCATTAGCGCGATGGTATAACATTGATGGCAATGTTATTAACTCACGTAGGAACGTAAGAATTATATATTTTAGACAAGTTTTCCTGTCAGGTATATTAATCTTACACCACTGCTAGCCATGCTTACCATGCCTCTAGGCCTCGTCTTCTCATTGGAAGCGTCGGTGACCACAGCCATACTAAGGCTAACATTGGCCTTGCTCAAGCCGCCGATGAACCGCGCCAGTACAAATACACTGAACGTGCTTGCGCAACTCCATAACGCGTGAGAGAGCGTTATTCCTATCTGTAACAAAAGATGAAGACATGACTGTTAGTTACATATATCCGTTGAATAATACGGTTCGGGGAATTCAATGTTATTACGTGATTTTACTCACGCACGACGAACGCATTTAATCGAGATTCATTAAAAAAAAATAAGCGGTAGGTATTACTACTTCCGAGATTGTATTAGTCTTTGCTTACGCAAGTCAAAAAAATCGGCGATTCTAAAATCAACGAAATCGAGGTATTTGTATCTTACTCCAAATCCAAAAAGATTGTATTGTGATGTTGTTTTTCAGTAACCAAACATCGACAAAATACGACGATAAAATAGGCTAAAGTGACCTCTAGTGAATTCTCCTGACTGAGAGTTCAGTATAATAACTTATACTAATATTGATTTATCCACATAAACGAAGCGGTCAAATCATTTGAGCTAATATATACATTCCATGAAAAAAATCTTAAAACGTAGGCAGGGAAAAGAGACAAAGTTTAGTTAGGGAAAATGGTTGGTTGGCCTTTAAGGGCTAAACCTATACCCGGGTATCCCATGTGCCCCGATGGCTTTATAAATATACAAATAACTCTCGATAGACATATAACGTGCGAGTGGAAGAAATCGCAACACTTGGGCTCGATCTTAACCGCATATAAACATGAAACAAACTTATGTAGGTAGGTATACTAAAAGTAGTATACACGCACGTATCGAAGTACCTAAACGAAGGCGTAGCATGTTTATGAAAATCGTATGCACTTCACGAATGTTCAATATCTATTCATGTGAAGACGACGCGTCAATTCTGCCTACTCCACATTTCTTCGGCCAAACCTTAACTATTCTACGGCCATCCACAATTATATATAGAAGGCAACTAAGTACCTATGTATAATATTTTAACACTAGGAATAACGAATGAAGAGTTATCTTCGAAGTAACTTACATTTATGAATCGTTTCTTAGTCCAGTTGCCTGGAAGATCCCGCTATTTATTTAAGACCAATTGCAAGAACTACGAATAATATTAGGTCTTTACCTATGAAATTGCCGTTCTGCAGTACTGGCCATTTCAAATCAAAATAATTTTTGTTTGGCTAAGAATTCTAATTTCAAATTAATTTTATTTTAAAAACATGGATTCTTTTTTCCAAAAGTAGTCATTTCTTTATTGATTAGTGTTACATTTTTATCGCATTTCAATCTTTTTCGTCATCATGGATACGTTAAAAATTCGAGTAATTATGGAATATGAGTACCGTCGTGGCAGCAACGCGGCACAAGCGGCACGCAACATCAACGACGTTTACGGAGCTAACACTACAAACCAACGCACCACCTGTTATTGGTTTGCTCGCTTCCGTTCTGGAAATTTCGACCTGAAAAATGAACCTCGCGGTCGTCCGAAGACTTTGGTCGACAATGACGAATTAAAGGCGGTTGTGGAAGCTGATGATACACAATCTACGGCTGAATTAGCAGCAGCTTTCGACGTTAGCGTCAAAACAATATTGGTCCATTTGCGTCAAATTGGCAAGGTAAAAAAGCTTGACAAATGGGTGCCCCACGAACTCAATGATCGCCAGCGCGAAGTACGCGTCGAGACGTGCCTTGCACTGCTCAACAGACACACAAATGAAGGAATTTTGAACCGCATTGTTACCTGCGATGAAAAATGGATTCTGTTTGATAACCGCAAGCGCTCAGCAAGTTGGTTGGATCCTGGTTCAGCACCTAAACAATGCCCTAAACGAAAACTTACCCCTAGAAAAGTGATGGTCACTGTTTGGTGGTCTAGCGCCGGTGTGATTCATCACAGCTTCTTACCAAACGGGGTGAGCATTACTGCAGATGTGTACTGTGAAGAACTGAGCACAATGATGGAGAAGCTGGCGCATCTCCAACCAGCATTGGTCAATCGCTCGTCTCCGCTGCTCCTGCACGACAACGCGCGACCTCATACTGCACAGCAGACGGTCTCCAAGTTGCAAGAACTGGGGTTGGAAGCTCTCCGTCATCCGCCCTACTCACCAGACCCTGCGCCTACAGACTACTACTTTTTCCAGAATTTGGATAACTTCTTGGCGGGAAAAAAATTCAATACCCGAGAGGCAGTACAAAATGCCTTTGAAGAATTTGTTGCCTCCCGTCCAGCTGATTTCTTTAAGAAGGGCATCAATAAACTGCCACTGCGATGGCAAAGATGCATTGATTGCATGGGTGATTACTTCGATTAATACAAATAAAAAAATTCATGAAAAAAATTCGTTTAAATTTTTTCATACAAAACGGCAATTTCATAGGTAAAGACCTATTATGATAATGTCACCTTACAGTACAGTAACGGTTCCATTCCTGGCTACAGATCACAACCAAGCTTAAATTTCAGAAGAGTTTTGAATATGTTGATGGTGCAAGTAATTGGAGAGTTAATATGTGAAAACTACAAATACGCTTAAAAACAATGTGGATATCTTCTAAGGCTTACTTACTTATCGTATGGGTAGCGGTTACGCTGGGGTCAGTTGTTTAAGCCGCCTCTGACATGGCTTAACGAGTGTTACCTAATGGCTAAAACCGGAACTGACAGGTTAACGTGCCCTCCGAAGCACCGAGATGCTCAGAAATTGAACCACTATGGCGTTTACCCATCTGACTGACCGTGAGCTTAGTTGCTTACCCTCGCCAATCACTTACGGACCAGTGAGAGCAGCTGGCTATGAGCGCCTCTATTATTCTAAGGCTGCTATAGTAACAACAAACTCAGAACAACCAATTACGGATCACACAAATGGTGGTCTTGAGCCCCCCGCACAGTGCAAACTGTAATTTTTTTTCCGACGTCAAATAAGTTAAGTCCTAAGCAACCTAGTAAAGGTTTTGTCTAGACAATTAGATAAGTTAAACTTTATATTATTTTCATTCGTTAGTCATAATGAATGTCTAAACACACTGCTGTGTAATAGGTCTCTATTACACAGCAGTATTTGACAATTACTGTGTGGCTGACGGCATGGAGTATCGCTACTCCATCTCATCCTGTGGGGATCGTCCCGAGGGAATATCTCCCAGTAACGGGCAGCGCCAACCCATTTGGAAGCATGGCGATTATGGCATATCCTTCCAAATGATGGACACAACAGACAAGTCTATTGTGGACATCTTTTGGGGACGCCTTTGTCCAACAGTGGACATCATTCGGCTGTCATGATGATTTGACAAGTATGCAGGCCAACACAATAAAAACATGTTGATGAGGTATCCTAAAATAACTAACCTCTTATGGTAGGTAGTAACTTATTTTTCCTTAAATATAAAACCTGTTTTATTTAATGGAGTTAATGTATAAGGACTAATGTGCGAGAAAAGCAAAAACATGATATGTATGAGTACCTACGTCACGTTTTAAATTATATCGTTATATAATGCCACATCAACTTAATAACGTTGCAATATAAACACTAAGTTGGGTACTTGAAGGTCTTTAGATATCTACATAATAGGTACAAGTACAGACGCCAGCACATCATGCTAGCCCAATCTGTCAAATTTCACTAATTGAAAGTGAACCATATGCTTTTTGTGATAAAGTTGAAAATTTATAAAGGTGATTTGACAGGGTAGCTGGATGTGCTTCTTATATAACTATAAATATTCTTCACATATAACTACTTTTCCAACACTGAAGATACACGGCGTATATACACAAAGCGGTAAACGTTTCACATTTAGGGTTTAGTATAGTGATGTTAACGGCAACTGGTTTTAAGATCTTTGCCTATAATAAATGCATATTTGGCAACTGGTTTTAAGATCTTTGCCTATAATAAATGCATATTTGCATATAAGCAATGTAAAAGTGTGTAAACCAATCAATAAATGAAAAGTACTTAAGTAGTTCTTATAAAGTATTAAATAAAAACAAAAAGAACATGTGAATAATCGATCGATTAATTCATCGTTTTTAACAAAAGTGAAACTATGGTAACTGTTCCTTGATAAGATAGTTTCCCGATAAGTTAAGTTGCTCTTAAGATACAGGAAATCCTAGGGGGATTTCCTCTATCTTACTGTACTCTTATCTGTATGAGACAGGGTTCGCAAAAAGAAGAAATAGCATAGAATAACTACAGTGCTGATTACTAACGCCACAGGACAAAACCTACCAAATGAGACTCAAATGTATGTATTTATAAAATATATATATAAAAAAACCGGCCAAGTGCGAGTCGGACTCGCCCATGAAAGTTCCGTAGCAGCAAGTATTTCAGTTGATTAAATGAAAGTTAAATTAGGTTTACGAATTATGACGTATTAAAAAAAACTACTAACTAGATCTCGTTCAAACCAATTTTCGTTGTAAGTTCACATGGTAATGTATATCATATATTTTTTTTACTTTTATCCTATTCTTATTTTAAAAGTTACAAGGGGGGGGGGGGGGGGGGCACTCATTTTACCACTTGGAAGTGTCTCTCGCGCAAACTATTCAGTTTAGAAAAAAAATATATTAGAAACCTCAATATCATTTTTGAAGACCTATCTATGTATGGGGAACCCCCAAAATTATTGTTCTTTTTCTATTTTTCTGTGAAAATCTTAATGCAGTTCACAGTATACATCTACGTACCAATTTTCAACAGTACAGCTCTTAGAGATCCGGAAAAAAGTGGCTGTGACATACGGACGGACATACAGACAGACAGACAGACATGACGAATCTATAAAGGTTCCGTTTTTTGCCTTTTGGCTACGGAACCCTAAAAAGCACTTAAGAACTTTCTCTATAACATAAATTATTCTATTTACTTATGGCTTTTGGTGGGCGATTTGTAAGGCAGAGAAAGGCATACTTCATTATGGTTAAATTATTGGCAAATTTCAAATGTTATTCTAAATTGTACACACCTCACTTTTTAGAATAAAAAACTTAATTGTGTAAGATAAATAAAATAAATAAAAATAAAAAAGGTTTTTATTCACGTAGACTTTAAAAAAGCGCTTGTAAATAGTCAGAACATGTTTGTAGTAATATAGTTGTATACATTAGATATTATTCCTAGTAACATAGATATTTAGGTACTTATTGTATGAAAACATTTATAAATATGTTTTTAAAATACTATATTGTTAATTAATAACTTAAGTAATTTTTTTAGCTCATTATTTTCTTCTAATTTAATGTAATGTATTTTTTTTGGTTATTGGTCACCCTACAATGCAACTTGATTACAATATTACACGCGACAACAACACTCATACGAACAGAAATACGAGGGCACACTTTTATCAGTATAGATAAACGCGTGTCTTCGTATTTAGAACGTATTGCAACGACAATCCAGGGGCTCTACCGGCTAAGTAACCGAACATCGATTTCTTAAATGGCGTTCAAATAAATAACGGTTGATTAAGTCATTTTTAACCTTTATTTATATGAACGCCATTTAAGAAATCGATGTTCGGCGACTTAGCCGGCAGTGCCCTAGGTAAACTTTACAAAACGATTCGTTTTTACAATAGGTCGCCGAACGCGACATAAATGAACGGTCAAATCAAATTAGAGAGCGAAGTACCGAACTATAATAAATTATATTTAAAAACCTTTTATTTTATTAGACAGCTTTATATTCCATTTTGACGGGCCGGTTGACGTGGTTGGTAAATGCTTGCCTTTCGATACCCACCTTGGATAGATATTTGTGTACATGAACATGTCTGTTTGCCCTGAGTCTGTGTGATAAGTATGAATTTACAAAAGAAAACTAGTATATGTAGTATCTATATCAGTTATCTGGTTTCTATAGTACAAGCTCTGCTTAGTTTGGCATCAGAGGGCCGTGTGTGAATAATTTCCTAGGATATTATATTTCTTTTGTACTATGTACCGCGTCACCTAGTACAAAATGAAAATAAAATATTTAACTCCTCTTTTTTTTAATATGCAGAATTAATTCCTGTAAAATTTGAGGCACCGCCGCCGAACCAGGCTAAACTATGAAATAGCGCGCGATTGAGAACCCCGAGCGTGGATTTAAATTGACTATGAGATTTAAAAAATACTGCAGATCGATGCTGCAGACAGACAAGGATGTCAAGAAGTGAAATACTTAATACAATAGGAAAAATGATTTGGTATTCCTACAGTAAATACGCAAATATTAATAACTTTGGAGAGGTCGGATTTTCAGTAAGACTAATAATAATTTTATAAACTAAATAACTCATATACATATATTCCAATGAACGACCAGGAATATTTTTTATTTAATATAAGTGGTATATCATATCATACAATTCAAAGGAAATCCACAAAATTTTGGCGCGGAGTTTGAGTTGCATCTGTTATTTATATTAAATACAGTGCTGGTTTTAGTAATATCATATATAGTGTGTATTGCGAATTTATTAATGGACAAAAATATCGAACAAAGAGTTTGTCTTAAATTTTGTATCGCTAATGGAATTTCGTGTTCGGAGTCACTGAAAATGTTACAGAAGGCTTACGGTGAATCGACTTTATCAAAAACTCGTGCTTATGAGCGGTTCAAAGCGTTCAAAAGCGGTCGAGATGTGATGAAAGATTTGCCTCGCTCTGGTAGGCCATCAACGTGTGCAACTGAAGTTAACATCGCCAAAAGTGAAGGAAATAGTGACTGAAAATCCTCATTAAACTCTGAGAGAGATAGCCGCCGAACTTTCTGTATCTCACGAGTCGATTCGTACCATTTTAACTAATCATTTGGGTATGAAACATGTTGCCGCTCGGCTAGTCCCAAAAGATCTGAATTTTCTCCAAAAACTCAATCACATGAAAGTCGCTGAGGACATGGTAGAACGAGTCAATTCCGACCCAACATTCATGAAACGCATTGTTACTGGTGACGAGACGTGGGTTTACGAGTTTGACATGCAAATTAGTCAACAAGCTTCGGAACGGCGCCTTCCAACTGAACCGAAACGGAAAAAACCACGCCAAAGTCGATCGAAAGTCAAAGTCATGTTGACCGTTTTCTTTGACTATCGCGGTGTTGTGCACTCTGAATTCTTACCGGAAGGTCGAACGGTAAATAAAGAATATTATTTAAGCGTTATGCAGCGTTCAAGAGAGCAAATTCGACGAAAAAGGCCAGATTTGTGGAAAGAAAAATCTTGGATTTTGCACCACGATAATGCGCCTTCGCACAAGGCCATCATTGTGAACGAATTTTTGACCAAACACTCAACAAATACCACCCAGCAACCACCATATTCACCAGATATGGCTCCACCTGACTTCTTTCTTTTTCCTAAACTCAAATTACTACTTCGTCGTACCCGTTTTCAATCGGTAGAAGACATAAAGGAGAATTCGCGGCGAGAACTGAACTCAATTCCGAAAGCAGCGTTTAAAAAATGTTTTGATGAATGGATTATTCGTTGGCGTAAGTGTATCGTTTCTGAAGGAGCATACTTTGAAGGTGATAAAATAAATTTGGATAAATAACAAAAAAATTGTATATTATTGATCTTTTCCCGGTACTGTCTTGACAGAGTAGTATGTATGTACTTGTAACCGGGCTTAACGCAGCATTTAATAACAAATAGTTTTATTCAATTGCACGTTTTTAACGAGTTTTCATGGTTTTCTGTTCACTTTATTCTGACCTGTAGGTATTTATAGCTTATACGAGTGTGGTTGGTATGAGACCATAAAGTTGAGCGTTGACAGCCTCTGAAAGGACTATAGGCAGACCCTTGGTTATATCCAAGCCCACAAAATTAATGTCTATGTAAATTGATTTTCTAATTGTTGAGTTTCAAGGATGAAGATTTTGAGAAAATCTCGTATTTATGAGTAATGAGCATAATATCCTAAGGATTGCATCGCCCTGATGCAACGTTTGTGTAAGTTGCACATAGCCATCCCTATTCACACAAGTAATTTCAGTTATAAAAACTGTTATTACAATCAACAGTAATAGAGGATGTAGCAAGTACTATAAAAGAATTTACCTTGAATTAATACGTAATCGTTTCAAGAGAAAATGTAGATTATTAAACAAAGGATGTTTCGTAATAATAAACGTTTAAAATACGCTTTTTTTAACATAAATGCATATTATGTTAAAAGAAGGGTATTTTAAACGTTTTACAATGTTATTTCAGGCGGTTCTGTGTTTTCACACAGAACCGCCTGAAACACATCACATCACATCACTAAACTGATTTAAATGTCGTGTCTCTCTCTCTCTCTCTCTCAAATATCTCGCTCTAATGTAGCTTAAGAATACAGGCAACTGAACTGCAAAACGACTAAAACTTTTTTTACTATAATGGCATCTGTGTGGGACATATTATAGTGCTTAAGTGTGTGCGCCAACACAGGAGCACTCTCTATTCCATCACTCTCATGATCCGATGGGACGCCTAGCGACACGACCGGAAAGAGGTCAGGTAAAGGACCGACGGCTTTACGTGCTCTCCGAGGCACCGGGGTATAATACCGCCAACTCCCAGACTTCAGGCTGATGCTGAGAATTTTCTTTTTACAGAAAAGGCCCAAAATCACATTTGAACCCAGGACCTCGTTTTCTGCGGGTGAACATGCTACCGCTGGACCAACGAGGCAGTCAGTAACACATATCTTGTATATGTAATTACAGTCAGTTTAATGACTATATGAAACTTTACAGTTATGGATGGTAATAACTGTAAAGTTATTACCATAAGTTAATTTTTTTTAAATAAAAAAATTAACATAGGTTAATTTTTTTATCTAAAATCATAAAAACTTTGCTGTATTCTACATGTTTTCAATGTAGCAAACTGACTCCCTAGGTGTTTGCTAGACATACAAGGGTTTAGATAAAAGAAATAAAAAAAAAATCTCTTAAAATCATAAAAACTTTGCTGTATTCTACATGTTTTCAATGTAGCAAACTAACTCCCTAGGTGTTTGCTAGACATACAAGGGTTTAGATAAAAGAAATAACGAAATTTTCTCTTAAAATCATAAAAACTTTGCTGTATTCTACATGTTTTCAATGTAGCAAACTAACTCCCTAGGTGTTTGCTAGACATACAAGGGTTTAGACAAAAGAAATAACAAAATTTTCTCTTATTTCTTTTGTCCAACAAAATACATCTACAGCTTATGCAAGACATTTAGTTCATTTGTAGTATGTATGTTACTAGCAGAAACTGACTGACTGATTGTTCAATGCACAGCTAAAACCGCTGGGTCTAGAACCATGAAATTTTGCACAAGTATTCCTTAAGTGATGTAGATGTGGACTTCGAAAGGATTTTGGGTTGCAAAGTTTATATGGAACTGGAATAACTTACGATTGACCAACTACAGCAAACATAAAGAAATTTCATACAAAATGGTGATAAGCTTTAATTTATTTTATCTTTAACCAGGGACCAAAATATCAATTTTTAAATTTCTAACTTTAACTTTACCCCATTTATTTTAATTACTTAGGGGATAATTTTCCAAAAAAGTCATAATTAGTGCACATTGAACCTTATGTCATTTAATCCATTCATTTATTTATTTTAACCTCTTTGGTAGACCAAAGACATTAAAATGTCTGCAACATCCACATGGTAGTAAAAGTCAGACGACTTTTACTACCATGTGGATGTTGCAGACAAAATCAAAGGAAAAGTGTTGTATACATGTATTATTGTTTATAAGTAGGTCAATTAATTTATATTTAAATCACTATTGATTAGATAAAGATTTGATGTTGAATCTTGTAGATACTAAAGTTATGTACTTATTGAAACAGTAAGTACTTATTGACTTATCTCTCTGAAATATTCCTATCAGCATTTTGATCTTATCATCATCCTATTTTGATAGACTCATAAGAGAATATGATAACTTAAAACATTTTGAATGGAATTTATTATATTTTCACCTTATTACAGAAATGATGGGATACACTATAAAATACATTAAAATAATTAAATTAAATTGGTGAGCAAATCTACAAGAATATTATATAAGGAGATCTTTTTCTTTAATAATAATAATAATAATAGATCATTTATTTCTCTCATTTTAGGTATTAAATAAAAATTATAGCTTTATACATAGAAACAACAAATTTGTATGTAATTTTGTAAGTAAATTATAACCAGCAATGCATAAACAGATTCAAAATTTGATTAGCATGGACACAAGTCTGTGGTGAACACAACACTGGGTCTAAACAAATTGTCCTATCTGTAAAAATGACCACATGTTCCAAATTCATGTGAACCCTAAATCATGCATACATCAATCTTTTTTAAGAACAAAAGAAAAGTTAGTAAAAAGTTTTACTTACCAAACAAATAAGTAGCATAGGCTTCCTTCCATAAGCATCTGATAGACTTCCCACTATAGGGCTAGTTAGAAATTGTAGAAAGCTGTACATTGAGCCTAGGGCACCCCCAAATAAAACAGACGCAAATCGATCTGGAGCTCCTGTGAACTTCTGGAAACTTTGCACTGCGTTCAGGAGTGTGGCATACAGACTGTTTCCTTTGCCCTCTTCTCTGTCGTAATAATCAAGGAGCGAAGGCAGTAGTGGTAGAATCATTGTGAATGCCAATAAATCTAATAATAATGACACAAAAATCAGTGCGATAGTTCTATTGTTTCTATTCCCATTTTTTGTGTTCCGGGCGATGGTTGTACTACCTTCAGTTTCTTCATATTTATCCGCTTCATTTCCAAACCTTTTTCGTATTTCTCCATTTAGTTTTTGCACCTCCTAAAAAAAGAATTAAAAGAAATATAAATTTACAAGTGATTCTCCAAATGTTTTTATGTATGAAAATGTACACACCATTATCTCATAAGATACTAAATGCAATGCCAAGATATTTTTTTACTGTATAGCGACAAGCCATCGAGTAAAATAGTAAATTAGGACTGTGGGAACAAATAAATTTTCAATAAACTTTCACTTTCGCGATCAAGTTGTTGACATATACATTATAATGGTGAATGGTGCTACCTTAAAAACCACTCCAATCCACGTTATATTATTTTAAAAAGTATACTTTCAATTCAATCGTATTACTTTTAGCTGTATTTGACATTTACTATTGATAATTGCCATTTAAAAATTCAAACGATGTGGTGCATAAACAATATCATGTTAATATCACAACGACTAAAAGGAATAATCGACTAAAATCTAGGTAGCCTATATCTCAAAAGACCCAAAAGCACAAAATATTGATTTTAAAAAGTTATAGGCGACGCCATTTTGCGAAGAATATTTTTGCTTTGGCTTCTGTAAACGCGGAATTGTTATTTTGTGAGTTAAACTAGATATCATACTTATTTAAACATGGGTGAAGATAAAGGTAAATATTCATATAATGATTTTCTAAAGATCGTATTGTTTCCTAACGGAAATACTTAGTTTCTTTACACTTTTAGATCGGCGACGCAGATCCCGTTCAAGAGAGAGACGGCCGCCGCGTTCTAGGTCTCGTTCTAGAGAACGCAGAGAAAAGAAAAGGAGCAGGTCTAGGTCGCAGCCACAAGCAACAAAACGATCCCGCAGGCGCAAGCCTTCTCTGTACTGGGATGTTCCGCCACCGGGCTTCGAACACATCACTCCGTTACAATACAAAGCCATGCAGGCCGCCGGACAAATACCTGCGAATATCGTTGCAGACACGCCACAAGCTGCAGTGCCAGTCGTCGGTTCAACGATCACTCGTCAAGCGCGACGATTGTATGTAGGAAACATACCTTTCGGCGTCACCGAGGAGGAAACTATGGAGTTCTTCAACCAACAAATGCACTTGTCAGGCTTGGCACAAGCCGCTGGCAATCCTGTGTTGGCTTGCCAAATCAATTTGGACAAAAACTTTGCATTCCTTGAATTTAGATCTATAGATGAGACAACACAAGCCATGGCATTTGATGGCATCAACTTCAAAGGGCAGAGCTTAAAGATTCGACGTCCACACGACTACCAGCCCATGCCAGGCACAGAAAATCCAGCTATTAATGTGCCAGGTGTGTATTTAAACTTATTTAACATTTTAAATTATTCACTACAAATAAATTGGACCACTGAGACTAGCTTAGTTATCAAATTATAGTAGTTAGCTTTGCACTGCTCTCATTTAGGTAACATGTTCAATGCCAGATAACAAGGTCTTGGGTTCAAATCCCAGGTTGGTTTGCAAAAGTGGCCCAAGTTGGCTAAAGTGAATTTGAGATTTTTCTGTAAAAAGAAAATATTCCTAATATCAACTCGAAGTCTAGGAGTTGGTGATATTATACCCTGTGCCTCGGAGAAAAAGCCTTCAATCCTGTACCTGACCTCTTTGCAGTCATGTTGCTAGTCATCTCGTCGGATCATGAGTGTGATGGAATAGAAAGTGCTCCTGTGTTTGTGCACACACTTGATCACTATAATATGTACCGCCCTGATGGCTAGTCTATTGATATTGGCCGCCATGGCCAAATTCGGCTTGGAGAACCACAAAGTTATAGCTGATGGTGATAACTGATCATCTATTGAAAATGCATAATGTATTCATAGACCTGCAATGATTTCCAATTATGCTTCTAATTGTGTATTTAAAGTGTTTTCGAGTTCTAAATATGTTTCTATGTTTACAGCTGGTGTAATTAGCACTGTAGTTCCAGACTCGCCACACAAAATATTTATTGGTGGTTTACCCAATTATCTTAATGAGGATCAAGTAAGTTGCAAATATCTTATGATTATAATAAGTTTATATTGTCTGTGACACATTGGTTGCTTAGCATAAATATGATATGATTTTACTCAAAGGCTAGAGTTTTCCATCTTCATATAAAACTCTTTGGAAAAATAATTCTAGTTTGTTAGTAAGTCATTTTATTGACATATGATTATTTGAATTTTAAGTGAAAATTTATATAGTTAGGATAAATATGAATAATTAAAATAATTTAACTACTTCATTGGTTAACCAAATTTTATCATTCTGAGTTTATTCATCAAATAAGTTTTATTTAAGGATGGAGAAAAGGAAGGATAAATTTGTAAGTTAAATTACTTATTCAAATCAATTTGTTATCTATTAACTAAAAATAATGTAAAGATAACTTAAAATTTAGTTAATGTATGACAGTAATGTTTACAAGTTTTAACTTAGTTAATCAAAATAATAATTAATCTGATACAATTCTATGGAGGAACTAAGGCTGATATTTATAAAGCAAAATATTTTTTGCTATACTGTACATAGCATGTCAACACCTATTAAATTTGCCTGTACAATGCTTTGCTTTTTATGTTTATCAGTCTTTTATTGTTCAAAAAGGTGTAGTATTATACACATTACCCTTCATTGAACTAGAAACCCAAAAACCCATGTGTTATCCTAAATTGTATGGAGAAGATAAACATGTAACATATTGATTCTATAAAATTATATTTTGCAGGTCCAAACTGCGACTCTTCTTTTGTTCTTACACACAGATGCATAGGATTCATTTGAAGTAACCTTGTAAAACCCACCGATAATCACCCATTTTCAATTTTGTTTCCATTGGGCACATTTTTAGCAGTTTAGGTCAAGCTTACCATGAAGCATGAGAATGATGTTTTCATTACAAATTGGTGGATTTAAATATGATCAAGCAAAAAACTGTGCAACAAAATCATATTGCACACTGAGTAGATATTGCCATTAGGTAGCATTAGGTGCCGCAGCCATTTCAGGGCGAGATTCAACAGTTGACAGGGCTACGGTGGAGCCAGCAGTGAGCCGCGTTATATTTTGGTCCGTTTCAGGTATTTTACAGGTACCCTAGCGGGATGAGCGTGCGCTTCACGCTCAATATTTACTGAAACAACTCACTGATAGTTTGCTTTCTGCCCCTCCCTAGCTTAGATTTGGCACATTCGCGGCCCGCGTGTCACTGTTGTCTCTCATTCTCACCTTACGTCTTGTACTTGAATGAGACGTCGGCACTTCAAGGCAAGTCTCCTCCATTCACATCTGATTCTAACATGCGGCTAGACACAGGTCAGATAAGTTTATCATTTATATGTTTGCTAAGCAAATGTCAGGGGAACACTCAAACTTGTGTGTAATCAATGTAAAACACTGTAATGGAACCATTATGTGTCAAAAATATTTGTTCTGTGTAATGCCAACATCAGACCTATGAACTGCGCTGATTATATGTTGTGTGTAACAGGTAAAGGAACTGCTGATGTCTTTTGGACAACTCAGAGCTTTCAATTTGGTGAAGGACTCTTCTACTGCACTGAGTAAGGGTTATGCCTTTGCTGAATATGTGGACATTTCTATGACTGATCAGGTAATTATAAAATCAACAGTTATAAAGAATATTGAACATAGTTTATCGCAATTAAGGCTAAAATATAATATGTTTTTCTTTAAACAGGCTATAGCAGGTTTGAATGGCATGCAACTGGGCGACAAGAAACTTATAGTCCAACGAGCTAGTATTGGAGCAAAGAACTCAACTTTAGGTACAGTATACACTCCATTGACTTTGACTGATTTCCTTTTTCAAATAATTTATTGACTGCTAAGTGTAGTGCTACTGATTTCCAGTAGCACTAATAATAATTATGACAAGCAGGTTGTTTAGTGACCGATAGGTTTTTTGTAAGCACACAGAAAGAAGCTTGCTATAGATGCAAGCTTCATTCTGTGCTTACAAAAAACTTTAAATCTAGTAAGAGAATGATTAATATTCATGTAGATTAATGTATGTAATAATATTTATTGTTTTAGACAGTCCTATATTCTAGTAACTGAATTATTTAATTGTACAGGAGGAGAAATTGTTATTGCGACTATTTTTCCTCCTGTACTATTAATAATGCAGTCACTAGAATATAAGACATCAGAAAGAAAAGAAGTCATAATTTTTAGAAGTACATTATTTTTACCGAATACGCAGTTAGTATTGAGGTCTTACAACCGGACGTATGCTCGTTTATTCGACACGCACGCTAGTAGTAAGTCCCATCGCAAGCCATCTTAAGGAACTGATTCCAGAAGTAAAGCATACTCTTATGTTTATTTGTAGCTATGACTGGAGCAGCGCCTGTGCAGTTGCAAGTGGCTGGGCTCACGCTGGCGGGCGCTGGGCCCGCGACCGAGGTGCTGTGTCTCCTCAACATGGTCACACCCAATGAACTGCGAGATGAGGAGGAATATGAAGACATTCTTGAAGATATTAAGTAAGTAACATTTCCATATATTTCTTTTTTTAAAGGGCTTGCAGGCCTGTTTGGCGTCGTTGGTAGAATTGATGTTTTTGGACCGGTTGTTCTTTACATATACACACATCAACAAAGTCTAGGGATACGTTATTTTGAAATCAAACATGGCTTTATTGTTTAAAACCTATTTAGTTTCCTTAAAAAGTTTATTTACAGATTTAAACCTTGTCTATTCTTTATTCAAAATTTAAAAATTAAAATGAGAAACAAATGAAAACACGCAAAGCACAGCGCAATCTTGAGTTGTATCTAATTTCAAGAAGTTGCATTAAAATTTTTTTTGCGTGTTAATTGAAGAAAACCTGATAAATTGTTTTATTTTCTTTTCTCAATTGGTTGTGTAAGCTTTTTAGCGTCATGCCACGCCATCATTTGAGTCGAGATGAAATGTTACGGGCAGTTGGCATGTTACAAAACGGTGCTATTCAACGCGTCGTTGCTGTGTCTCTGGGCACAAGCCAAAATGTGGTATCCAGGCTGTGGTCACGTTATCGCGCTACTGGAGATGTGGCAGAACGGCACACAGGTAGATATCGTGTTACCACTCAGAGACAGGATCGATTTCTCCAAATGACCGCCAGAAGACTACCCAATATCACAGCGATGCAACTAGTGCAAAGGCTCCAGGAGGGTCAGCAGCTGCTGGTGAGCGACCAAACCGTGCGAAGGAGGCTGCATGAAGTTGGTCTTCATGCTCGCAGACCGCTACGAGTCCCAGCGCTGCGACGTGGCAATCGCGGTAGGCGACTTTTATGGGCTCAAGAACATTTGACATGGAGTGATCAACAATGGTCATTGGTGCTGTTCACTGATGAGTCCCGCTATGGATTTCATCCAGATTCGAGACGAACACGCGTTTGGAGAACTCCAGGCAGGGTCAGCCGTCTCCGACATCCACAGGAGGTCCACTCTTACCAAGGCGGGACAATTATGGTGTGGGCAGGAATACGAATCGGCGGACGAACCCAACTCATTTGGATTCAGGGCAGCATGACTGCCCATAGATACCGTGAGGAGGTAGTAGAACGTGTCATTGTCCCGCTCAGGGCCCTAACGGGGCAAGAATTTCAGCTCATGCATGACAATGCACCTTCCCATACAGCGCGGCTGGTGAGGGCCGCCCTTCGAGAACACGATGTTCAGGTATTAGATTGGCCTCCACAGTCGCCAGACTTAAACCCAATTGAACACGCCTGGGACATGTTACAGCGAAGAGCATTGAGGGATTTTCCGCCCAACTTGACAACAGAAGAACAACTTTTCGAACATTTAAAAAGAACTTGGGACTGCATACCCCAGCAAGACATTGACACCTTAATTTTAAGTATGGAAAATCGTTGCCGCTGTGTGATTAATGTTAGAGGAGGAAATACCGATTACTGATTATCAGATTTGGTAAGATTTTTATTCATTTAATTCGATTGAATAATTTTATAAGAATAAAATGTTTTTGTTCACTCAGTAATTTTCTATGGCTTAATTAATTTAAGACTTTTATTAATTAGAAAAACAAAATCGCATCGTGTTGTTAATGTTTAAATATCGGCCATGAAATTATCTTTAATTCTTCCATTTACAGTCATAACAAAATGTTTATAGTTTTCTAGATAATCAATGAAATGTTCAATATCCCTAGATTGTGTTGATGTGTGTACACACGCTGTGTAATGTATTTGTATTGAGATTGACGGGCGTGTTGGCGTGGTTGGTAGATAATAGCTGCCTTTCACGCCGCAGGTCGTGGGTTCGATTCCCGCCCAGGACAGATATTTATGTTCATGAACATGTCTGTTTGCCCTGAGTCTGGGTGGAATTATCTATATAAGTACTTACAAAAAAAAAGTAGTATATCAGTTATCTGGGTTCCATAGCACAAGCACGGCTTAGTTTTGGAATAAGATGGCCGTGTGTGAATAATGTCCTAGGGTTTTATTATTATATATTATGAAGATTTATTGCATGTAATAATCACATATGCATTTGTGAGATCATTCCAAGATATAGTAGTGTTTTCTATTCACTCTATCCAGTACCTAGAATGTGGATCCATTCACATTCTAGCTACTCTTAAGCTAGAATGTGAATGGATCCACCTTACAAAGTACTTCTGTTTACCTGACTACCTTCAAATTTAAATAGATTTGAACTAAATGACCCCTGTTAATTAATATTATAAATTGGCTAAAAGGGCACTATATACATATATATGATATTTCAAGTCACCAAATAGAAATCATGTGCGAAAGCCAAAAATGACTTTACATTTAATTACTTCTTAGTATTTGTATTAAATCATATTTTTTTTATATTTTTACAGGGAAGAATGCAATAAATATGGCTGCGTACGCAGTATAGAAATTCCAAGGCCTATTGAAGGTGTGGAGGTGCCAGGCTGTGGAAAGGTAATACATGAAATTTATTCATAATTGGTTATTGGAATATGCTTAAATATGCAATCAAGAAACAAATTAAAATTAGAGATCTAAAGTAATGGCAATCTAAGTTTGTCTCAAATGAATTTTATTTGAATTTATATTTTGAATAGTAATTACTAATTACAGAAAGTATTCCTAGTAGGTACTAGTTTAGTTGCTTACTATATATATGTATATGGGATACTTACTTTTAAAGATCAGCAAATAGCTTTGTTCTTCGGACAAAGTCTGATACAGAATATAGAGATCTTTTGATCTCTATATTCTGTAGACGATCTTTAATAAATATAATAAATTAGAGCCCTTATTATTGACATTTTACACATTATTAATTTTATTGTAGTACGTACTTTAATTATTTAGCATATTTTAGTTGACATATGTTTACTAATTGTTCGTGTTATTTAATTATTATTTTTGTATTCTTTAGACATTTTTATTTTTTTAATTCGGTTATTATTTTATTATGTTGTATTAGTTTTTATATTTGTGATTAATTGTATATTCAAACACAATTTCAATTGTTAATGAATAAATAAACTTGAACTTGATCGCCAGATTGGTATTGATAATGAAATTATATTTTCGTATATTGTAGTTGCTTCATGTAATTTGAAATAACGTAAGTGTGTATCTACACAAAGACTTATCGTTATCATTATATAAATTTGATTAAGAAATAAAGTTATTATTTTTGTTGATTTCCAGGTGTTTGTGGAGTTTAACAGTATTGCTGATTGTCAGAAGGCACAGCAAACGCTCACTGGCCGCAAGTTCAGTAATCGTGTCGTCGTCACATCATACTTCGATCCGGACAAATACCATCGCCGAGAATTCTAAAGCATCAAACTTCCCTCAAATTCCTATTCCTCTAATACAATCTCATTGTGACATGTTCATTTTACATAATGAATTTCATATATCCAT
This sequence comes from Pseudoips prasinana, assembly GCA_951640165.1. NCBI lineage: Eukaryota > Metazoa > Arthropoda > Insecta > Lepidoptera > Nolidae > Pseudoips > Pseudoips prasinana. The sequence continues at coordinate 26,274,469 of OX621240.1, forward strand.
TCAAGTCGATCGTTTAATTACAACAAAATAAAATAAATTATGTCTATAATAACTTTTATTTTATTATTCCAAACATACACAATTTGGTTTATCATGTAATAAATCTTAATAAAATTACACAGTAAATTACTAACCGTCCACTTTTCAATATTTTCATACAATATCTTAACTCTTCAATTCACAAGAGGGTAGTTTTATGTGCAAGTAACAAAACTACCCTCTTTCGAATTATCTCTATTGTATTTTGTACAGTTAAGTAAATGGTCTACAACTCGTTTAGGTTCGAGTAAACAAATAAATAATAAAATATAGACGAATGATCGATGCTGTAATAGAAAATTGAATTTGCTCTAACCAATTATTCTAATACAGCATTTCAAAGTTCGTTTGTTCCTCAATAATTTACTGAATATTATATAAATTTACGCATAAACTTACAATTAACTTATACAACACTTATATAAAATTACGACCCCTCGGCCCCCTTTTAACACGGACTTGTCAAAGAGTATCTATATCTTTATATGTAAATAAAATACTACGCAAAAAGCTAAAACAATATCTTATGTCAGTTAAATATTGTAAGGAATGTATATACACTGACATTATGTCGGCGAATATAATTGAGCCTCCAAAAATATTTCAAAGTTAATATATTGATACACATAAACTATGTAGTTCACGTAGAAAAGAGTTTAACTGTATAATAAACTCCTATTTTTTTTAATAAATATATACATAAACACGTCCGTGTGAATTGATCGGCAACGCTGAAAGGTCTTAAACCTCTTGTTGCAGAGCTGGTTGGTATGTGTTCATGGATCCAGTTTCACTAGACAGCACGATCTTCCTCATGACGACGTAAAGGACACCTCCTATTGCGAGCATACCTATCCCCACTAGCAAGCTGATCGCCCATGCAGGAATTGAGTTTCCATCTGTAATAAAAAAGAAATATATTAATACATTTAAAAAAGTATGGAGCTACTAAAATAATAATAATATCCTGGGACATTATTTACACACGGCCATCTGATCCCAAACTAAGCAGGGCTTGTACTATGGAAACCAGATAACTGATATACTACATACACTACTTTTCTTTTGTAAATACATACTTATATGGATAATCACACACAAATATCTGCCCTGGGTGGGTATCAAACCCACGACCTCCGGCGCGAAAAGCAAGCATAGGCCCGTCAAATGGAATTTAACTAGCCGGTCCTGCGCTGCCCGCAAAGTAATTAGGTATAACCAACCAAAATAGCCTTGTAACGGCGCGCCGTGCCTTTATGTAGAACTGCACCGGGCGACGAGTAGTCACAGCAACAGGGTAATTATTTTCATAGGTTTTTATGAAGCTATTAGGTTAGATAGGTTTTGATAAGGCAGCGCGTGGTGCGGACAGCGGGACACTAGTAAGTATTGCACTGTAATCAAGCGATCGAGAAGTCATAGTTACATGTTACATCGCGCTGGCCGCTGTTAGAGTTGTGACTAGCAGTTGATTAGGGACAGAGGTATAAGACTCTAAAAATCTTCATAAATAGGCGTATGATAAATTAATAATAACTTACGGTAATAGGTGCGGGTCATAACACGTCTCCCCCTTAGAATTTTTCGCCTTGCTTCAGTTTCTTGCGTTAGGGTACTCATAATAACTGAAATATAAGAATAGTTTTATTATGCTATCAAATTCAACTTTCAAATATGCTCAAAAAGGTTGTCATGGTCATAATAATAGCACTTAAACCGCCATAATGTAGTAGGTATGTATTCCCATAGTTTGTTATATTCTCTTACGGTACAGGTCCAATAGGGATCACCGTCGTAGTTATTTTTAAGCATCACCTATAGGTACAGTTACTAAAATCATGACTATATAAATGCTCTGACGTGCGGTGGTGCAGAAGCCAACGTGCGCCTTGGTCTACTGATAATGAATAGTCCATTGTAAGTTCCAAAAATATCCAAATTTAAAGCCTAAGATAGTGTACTAGCCAGATGACCCTACACTCCACGCAGGTGCCTCAATACTTAAATGACAAATACGCCTGTGACCTAGACCTAATAACGAATCAAATGCAGACAAAGGGAATTCAAAAGACTGTTAAATAACACTAAATTTTCGTAGAAAACACCATCTTACCCAAAATAACGGCAAAGTAAAACCAAAATGACCTCTTCTGAGCCATTTTTAACACTTTTTTCTGCAATTGGGACACCAGTAACAAATTAAAACACTTCGCTATAAAGCGAAACTATGACACACTAAAACAAGAGTTCACTAAGGTGTGTTCGGCATAGAACTCTTATCAGAGTCTGATAAGATAGTGAAGTGATTATTAAGCGTAAATAAAAACCACAGGTAGGTAGCTAGCGGTAGTGAGTAGATACTAAAGCATTTCCAAATAAAATGATTCAACACCCTATTATAGTCAGAAGAAAATTCAATGAGTTCTGAGATTCCGGAAAAAGCGTCCGGTTATATATCCGGTATATCGTAAAATTTATTTAGGTATGGAGTCCATCTTTAGATCCATATATAAAATGTTAATCCCACTACTGCTGGACACAGGTTCTAGTACCTACTTATAGTCATGTAACTGTATGTGCTCCTGATTCTATGAAATACTAATTTGAATATCATTATATCTCTTTCTGACTTAGTTTTAATGAATAGGACAGGGTATTTTTAGTTGTGCCAATTTAGTTTTGGCGCAACATACTGAGGAATATTAAAAGCAACGCGTCTTAGATGCATGTTTAGCAGTTTGTCAGTTTTATATAAGCCGTGTTATGTTCATACGAGCTATAAAGATAGAGAAATAATGACATTTAAATTCTTTTAGTCGTGTAAAAGGCAAAAATGCCAGCAAAGTTCAATTATAGGTACCTACAACTTCGGCCTCTAAATTCGATCACCTAAACCATATACATACAGACCTAGACCATGTGTCGGTGGCTGAATCTGCGTCCTGTCTGATTGACGACTGTCACCGAATTGCTGGAACACATCATAACTCTCTGAAGCTACTATGCCAAAATATAAGAAGCATAAACAAGAACTTTGATGGCTTATCTACTCTTCTTGAGAGGAGCGGAGTGGTATGGGACCTCATTACACTCAGATAATGTTGGCTATTAAGCTCTCCACTCCTACCGCAAATGCTAGGCTATACCTCAGTTGCTACCACCCAACATAGCACTCAAAACGAAGGAGTAGTAGTACCGTAAAATGAGGCTACTTTGCTCCATGAAGGTAAATATGCTCCAAATTTAAAAAAAGATTATTTCGATTAAATCTCTAAATATACAGGGATGTTTAAGAATTTTTGAACGCATCCGATAAATGTTTTATAAGATTGGCAACACTGAATAAGCACTTCCGGTTTCTGACATTTCTTTTCTTTTTAGCAGCCATTATTAAGAAGTGAGCGTTTCGTAAAAAAAAAAATAGTCTGCAAAATCCACTTTCACCGACGAATATACTTGGATATTTGAGGTAAGGAGGGTTTAATGCAAGTAGGTATGTAATTAGCTAACGATTACAACTAATATTTAGAAAATAGGTACATTATTTTGGATTTCTAACCTCTTTTACTTTCTCGTTGCTACTTTGCGCCATGTTTGGGGATATTTTGCTCCTGGAGCAAAGTTACAATTATGTGTTTGAATACTTGCTAATGTAACTGCCACATAGCTCATACTAAATTCCAACCGTTTTTTAATAGGAAAATGCCTCGGAATTATGTAAGGAAAATGCCTAAAAGAAATTATAAAAATTATTCACAAGAGACTCTTCGAGATTGTCTAGCAGCAATCGAAAACAAAGAATTAACGCAAAGGAAAGCTAGTGAAATATATAGGATTCCACGTAGAACTATAATAAACCAACTCAGGATTTTACGGCGCAACGAAACACCAAGGCCACCAGGAGCACCTACCACATTTACATTCGAAGAAGAAAAAATATTCGTATCATGCATACAACAGTTGAGCGAGCATGGTTTTCCTCTTACAAGTTTCGATTTGCGCATTGTAATACAATCTTATCTGGACAAGATTGGGAGAAAAGTTCCCAAGTTTAAAAACAACTGCCCAGGCTTGGAATGGGTGTCGAGTTTTTTGAAAAGAAATGCTGAATTGTCACAGCGTCTCGCTGCTAATATAAAACGCAGTAGAGCTGGCATTGATCGGGAAACTCTCTCAGATTATATTCAAAATTTAGCAGAGGTGTTAAAAGATGTTCCACCAGAAAACATTTGGAATTATGACGAAACGAATTTGTGTGATGACCCTGGGCAAAAAAAGATTCTGACGAGAAGAGGCACCAAATACCCTGAAATTATAAGAGATACATCCAAAAGTTCTACATCGATCATGTTTGCTGGAAGTGCTGCAGGAGAATTACTTCCGCCATACGTCGTCTACAAATCTAAGCAGCTGTGGAATACTTGGACAGAAAATGGACCGAAAAATACTCGCTACAATTGTAGTCCTAGCGGTTGGTTCGATATGAACATATTCAATGACTGGTTTTTCGCACTTGTACTGCCAAAGCTCAAAAAACAGGAAGGCCCTAAAGTCCTCATAGGCGACAATCTATCGTCATCGGTAGGTGTTCTTAATGCTTGCAAAGAGAATAACATAAGGTTCGTGTGTCTTCCTCCGAACAGCACCCACTTGACGCAACCTCTCGATGTCGCCTTCTTTCATCCAATGAAAGTTGCATGGCGGAAAATTCTAACGACATGGAAGCATTGCGAACAAGGCATACGGGAAAAAACTGTTCAAAAGAGCAGTTTCCCAGTCTTACTTAAAAAACTTCTTACCGATTTAGAAGAAAATAGAAAAGAAAACTTGAAATCCGGTTTCAGGAAATGTGGGATTTATCCAACCGATGTAAATGCCTTATTAGAGAGATTGCCTAAACCTGTTGATAAGACTGCGGCAGAAAATTCTTTTCTGGAAACACTTCAAGCGAAGAGAGTGGAATGGACTGGAGGCGTTAACCCGAAAAGACGACGAACGAAACTCAACATAGTTCCGGGAAGAAGTGTCACGGAGCTGATAGATAATTCACAGGCGGACAAAGAAAACGAGGAACCATGTTTTGAAATTGAAGCCCAGGTCTCGACTTCAGAACCTCGTCGCACAAGAATTCACAGCGACAGTACATATGCCGAGAGTGAAATATCTCTTCATGACTCTTCAAATGACGAAACAATAAATGATATGCTAGAGACAATGTTAGAAGAAGAGACAAACGTAGACAATGTCAGAGAAAGTTCTAAAACAAAAATATTAAAACCTCTTATAAAGACCGAAGGAGAATATGTAGCTTTCACATACGAAGAGGAGATTTTCCCAGGTGTCATCACGAAAATTAATGATAAAGGACCGTACATATCCTCAATGAAAAGATCCCTCAAATATTGGAAATGGCCAAAGCCAAAGGATGAGATCCAATATAATTGGAAAGAAGTTCTTGGATGTATATCTGCACCGAAGAAAATTGGTCGACGTGAATTTTATACTGTTCCTGAACTCGATCAAATTTGGGGGACCTAAGATCTCAATAATTATTAAAAATATGATTGTTGATTCTCATAAGTTATTTTTCATGTCTCTAATTTCTAGTGTTAGAAATTCTTATTTTTTTTTTATTTCTAAAAGTTTTCATGTTTCTTGACATTATGTTGCCTTCGGTGGTTTAATAGTTTATTAGACTTAAGAGAAAATGATTCTAAGACTGATTTATCTGAAAGTACAAATAAAAAAAGTTCCTTATGTAAAAATTTTGAGTTTTATTTCATTCAAACCACATCAATATGACGAAAAAGACACAGAATTTGCTTCGTGAGTATTATTTTTGGAGCAATTTAACAGCTGAGGCTTTTAACTTTTCCTCTGTTTCTTAATTGTGCCTGTTTTAGTGCAAGTTAAATGTAGGAGCAATGTTTCCGAAAGGGTGGGCAACATTGCTCCATTTTTAAATAAAAAAAATAAAAATAAAATAATTAAACAACTATGTTTGTCATTTAAATATTGGATCCAGACGGATAAATAAGCCCTGTAAAATTTTCTGAATAGCCGTATCAAAGAAGGATTTTGCGTGAGTCACACTTATTAAATTTTGGAGCAAAAAGCGGAGCAAAGTAGCCTCATTTTACGGTACTTATATATCCGCGCCCAACATCAAATTTCGTTTAAAGAACCTGTATCTACTCCTTGATGCAAATTGTCTTACGCTAACTTTAAATAACGATACCGTAGTTATCGCTATATACCGCCCTCCAGCCAAATACAATATTAGACCCTTCCTAGAATCGTTAAATCTGATCCTTCAATATTTTTCTTCTTATAAGAATATCATCCTGACAGGTGATATCAATATTGATATCTCTTCTAATAGTGATGATTCTCGTTCAAATGAATATCTTACTATGCTCGCATATCATGGTATGCTACCGGCACATGTACTTCCGACAAGATTTAATCACTCCTGCCTCGACCATCTTATTTTAAAAACGAAAAGTAAGGCTTCTTGTTTCGTCGCTGATACTTCGTTAACTGACCATGACACAGTGCTACTATTTCTCCATACCTCGACACAGCCTAATAAAACCATGCTAAGGAATAAAACAACTAAATTTATTGACTACGAAAAAATAAAAGAAAATCTACTCCAGGCCGACTTTAATTCTATGTACACAACCAATGAAGCTACAAACTCTCTGACTAATATATAGTTATCTGTGCTACAAACTATTTCACAACACAATAATAATGTCTAATACAACCCTGAGAGTTGTACCCAACCGCAAAAGACTTAGAAAATTATGGATGAAGGTTTTAAGGTGTCTACGTAATCGAGATAATTTACACTTAAAACTCAAAAAATCACCAAATGATGAAGTACTTCAAACCACTTAAAAAAGATACAGAAACTTTTGTACATCCTTGCTTAAATCCGCTAAACGTAACTTTGATAAAGCCAAATAAAAAGTACCTACTCAAAACAATAACAAGAAGCTATGGGAAAACTATAAAAACAATAACCTACACAAAAAAAACAAAAAACACACGCGGGCGATTTACTTTCACATCCAGAAACAAAATATTCTATTAATAAGGTTAACCATTATTTCGTCAACGTCGGTCATGCTTTAGCTGAAAAGATTACGCGCACACAAACATACCAAGCACCTCTTCTTCCCTCGTTTCCACACACCTTCGTCATATTTGGAACTGATGAATCTGAGGTAGAAGGCTTAATAAACAACCTCAGAAGTGATAGTACTGTAGGGACTGACATGATTTCTGGTACGTTTATTAAAACATTTAAACACATCCTTACACCGATAACGTAAATTCGTAATCTGCCAATAACCACAGGGGTTTTTCCAGATGCTTTCAAGATAGCTGCAGTTTATCCGGTATATAAGGGCTTAGGGGACAGAGAACTGTCGAGCAATTACAGGCCTATTTCTATTTTGCCAACCCTTTCCAAACTTTTAGAGAGACTTATGAACAACAGGCTTATTAAATATCTGGAAAAAAATAAAATCTCTTATCCCCTTCACAGTATGGTTTTCGTCGCGGTATTTCCACCGGTAACGCAGTATTGGACTTAACAAATGAAGTGGTTACAGCACTAGATAAAAAGGTAAAAGTACTGGGTGTCTTCTTAGATCTTGCAAAGGCGTTCGACTCAATCTCTGTCTCCACCCTTTTATATAAACTTGAATGCATCGGTATTAGAGGTTCTCAACTTTCGCTCTTTCAAAGTTATCTGGAAAATAGACGTCAATGTGTCAGAATCGGTGAATGGATCAGCGATGAACTAACTATAATACATGGTGTCCCTCAGCGCAGTATTATCGGCCCTACATTATTCCTTATATATATAAATGACCTATATCAGCTAAATCTTGAAAATGGTTCCATTTATACCTATGCCGATGATACTGCCTTGATATTTCAAGGTGAATCCTGGGAGAAAACCTTTGGAACATGCTCAACGTGGTCTCAACACTGTCACCGACTGACTAGCTCAAAACTTACTGACGTTGAATGTCGAGAAAACTAAGTTCATCCCCTTCTCCCTATACGCCAAGGGCACTCAAGTCTCCACCCAATACAATTTGGTAGCTCACTCCTGCACTACGAATGCTGCTACTGTATGCAGCTGCCCCAATTTAATCAGGACCAACTGTGTCAAGTACCTTGGTATAAAAATAGATGACCGACTCTCCTTTCATCCTCATATCGATATGCTGACCTCTAGGTTGCGAAAACTAATTTTTATTTTCAAAAATCTTCGCCATGTAGCAGATACAAAAGTACTCCGAATTGTATACCTGGCTCTTGGGCAATCTGTAATTAATTATTGTATTTTGGTTTGGGGTGGGTCTTCCAAAACACACTTTCTGCAGCTCGCGCGGGCACAAAGAGCTCTTCTAAAAGTGGGTTGGCGCCTCCCCTACAGATTCTCCACTAGCGAACTCTATCTTAAATGTAACGTCCTCTCCGTTCGAAAATTATTTATTCTAAACATTATTTTAATCACTCACTCCCAAACTTTTTACGATCCTTCAAAATTTTTAAATCAACGACGGAAGTACACTGTTTGCCCTCCGTTACTAGTAACTACAACTACGGCACAACGTTTCTATTGCTTTCTGAGTAGCTTCGTGTACAATATGGCCAATAAAACGCTGGGTATATACCCTATGCGTAGGACCAAATGTAAATACACAGTTTCAATGTGGTTAAGTAACTTAAACTATGATGAAACAGAAAAATTGATTCTAACTCAAAAATAAAAATTATTAGAACACAAATACACACATTCACACACTCAACTCTCACACAATTTTTTGTCTTATTTCCTATTTTGCCTGTGTAACACATTACAAATTCTAGTAACATTTTTAATCTCTTAAAACTTTAGCTTATAACTTTGTTTAATTTGGAATATGTAAATAAGCCTTTAAACTTTATGTCCAAGACGGGAGGAGCCTGGAGATCTGTTATACAGGTTTCGAGCCTAGTACAGACTCCAACTCTCTCAAAGGCTTTTTAATTAAGTGCTTAAACAAATAACAACACGATGTATGCGCCTTAAAGAGAGATATAAACCATTATTTTATTATTGTTATAGATCTCCTTGCGTAGGTACACTCTTAGGGTGCTTTTCCACCAGATATGTGTAATACAGCTACGCTGCAAGGATGTGAAAACTAAGCGTCAAAACTGTGACCGTTGCTAAGCAATGTAATGGGGCGAGTAAGATGTGCTACGAAGATGCACCGCCTTTAGGAAGCTGTGCAATGTACAGATCGACAATAGGGAAAGTGCGCCTAGTGTAGGTACTCAGCTTTGCATATACCTAGCTACACCACTCGCGATTATCCATCGCATATATCAAGAACAGGCTTCTATCCTTATAAAAAAAAATAGCTTCGTTGAGCGTTTCTCCACCAGTGTTAAGTTATATGGACCAATGACTGATTGGAGGATATTAAACGCTTTCTATTTTCTCTTTAATTATTTTTTATGTAGTTAATTAAACATGAACGAACCTGATTGTTGGTCGGTTATCAATCGGAAATAGATAAGGAATAAATAAGGACCGGGTAAAAAAGCTACAAGTTGTGCGTCAGTCTCAACAGTAAATGTCGCATTTTCATCTATAGCCACTGTGGAGACTCTAGCACTGTTGCTAAGACTCTCCTTTTGTGAGGCATGCTCCAAAACGAGGCCGCCGAGCGGGAGCGGGAGAGAGCTGATGCTGCTTGCAGACGGAGGAGGCGTTAGGGCGGCGGCAACAGCTGGTAGCCCAACTCCTCCTCGGGGCTGCGGCGGCAGTCAGAGAAGTGTCCTCTACTGCCGCCACGTGCAAGCAGCTCCGAGAAGACAGCGATCTGTTTGTGGCGCAGTCGCTGTGCCGGACTGGCAGGAGTCGGCAATAGGGGAGTGCAATCCAGCGTCCTATTATCCATCCATATTAATTAAGAATTATAACTTCCATTCTAGCATTACACATGAATCAAAAATTCACTAGCCCCTATAATCCTAAAATATTCAATTCGGTGACCTGAAATAAGGGTAAGGTCTTGAATAGGGATTCAAAACTAATCTTTCTTTTCGGCTCATAGTAATTACCACAGCACCGTACCGTATGAGAGTAGGTTGCACGTATTCCATAACATCATTACTTACCGTTTACATGTTGATTTCATGGTATGTATAGTATTTAACGCTTTTAACTTGATGTGTGTAATGATTACGTAATAGATTACGAAAATAAATAAACATTTTTTTTGGCGAGAAAATTTAATCGTAACTAATTCTAATAACAACAACAATAAACTAACTTCGTAACTAAATAGTTTTAATTATCCTTAAAAATATTTTTTAAGTCTGCTTCAGCTAGTACTTGGGCAGTAACAGTCTCGGGGTTCTTGGCACTTTTAATTTTTGCTGCTTCAATTTGCCGATCACTGCCCACAGCCGCAGCGGATTTCTCAATCAGTTCATCTTCTGGCACTCCTTCAGATTTTAATTTCTCATATTGCTGAATAAGCCTCTTTGTTTGGGTTTCTGCTTGGCTTAAAATATTTATTGCTCCTAATCCATTGCCATTCGAGTGGAATTTCCTGCAAAATATAAATTCTGAAATAAGTGACCAATCAGGAGTGTCGGTATTCTAACTCCTCATCTGAGGCCAATCTATTGGAAGGCTTTGACGATTCTTTTTATTTGACACAAAATATGATATCAATTCTGTATATTACACCACTAAAATAATCTTTAGTAAATGTCATATTCATTACTTCGCTCTCTAATAAAGCTGGTATGAAAAGAACAGGGCATACATAGAAATAGAACTGTCAAAATACCTAAACTGCTTTAATACGAGCACCAATTATGCGTACCTACTGGTCGCATACCTAATTGTTCGAGGTTCTACCCCTCGAAATATGGGCATATCCCCTATGTCCTTTCATAGGGACTGTGTTGTCTTACAGTTACACAGTTATACAGTTGACTGTGAGATATGCAGAAAAAAATTAGATTAGTCGGTATTTCATAGATAGAATCAGGGATTTACCGACTGATTTTATATGCTCTCAGATGCATGGGGGACTCCGGGCGTGAGAATCTTTCTTAACCATCAAATCCCAATACAACATATTGGCCCAACTCGGGATTGGAACCCAGGACGTTATTATCTGCGATTGAATATACTACCGATAGAGCATATATTAATCGGTATAACCTGGAGACAAATTTGCTTCAAGAATTCACCTAGCACCGGCGCGGCTTGGCGGTCGCCATACTTTAAATTACGCAACGACGCAAAATTATTTTCGTTTCATTTTGTAATGTTAATATTCTAACCTTCTATAATTTAGTATAAGTTTATAAAACTTACGCTCTAATAACATCCTCAGGGTAAAGAATTTGTCTAACAGGTTTGGGTTCTGGTTTAGGTTTAGCAAACTTAGGTTCTGTGATTGGTGGGAAAGCTCTGTAGACATCAAACCACAGTGGTCTATCATCGGGTCTTATTGCTCCCTTGGTAAGAAGTCCCTCCACTCTGTAAAAAATAGAATGCCAGATTATTATTCCGAGATTAACATACAACGTGTAACATACTGTGGCATGCACAAGTAGCTCATTGTAATCATAAAACTGATTAACATGTAGAACATCAGTTTATAAAATAAAGGCAATAAAATTTCACTACTGTTATAGAAATGAATTTGGATGAAAAAGTACACTTAGTTGCCAAAAAAACATATAACACTTATCACTAATAATAAAGTAATCCCTTCCAGACGTTTCGCATTTGATGGACCAGAATTAAAATGAATCAGATGAAGGCAACAGAAGGTGTAGTAAGTGCACAGGAAAATATTAAGTACCTATATCTAAATTAATCTAATATTCCTTGTATTACGTAACAAGCTATACGATATATTATATGATTAAATATATACAAGGTGTAACATAAATAGGGGCCGTAACTTATAGAACGTTATCTACCGATGAAACTGAACAAATTAAATAGAACCAGTTTGTGAAATACATACCAAAATACATTTTTACCTTTCATATAAAATGAATCAGCTGATCGTTATACCCGCATGGGGAGTTCATAGATAAATAATGCTCCTTAACTTACGTCAACTATTTATTTTACACCTTGTATAGATACAGATAAAAATATTTTCTTTCATATTTAACTGTAAGGATATTATTATACAAATTCAGCAGTAGTGTTTCATTGTCGAGTAGCCGTGTGTATGTAGTGTGAAATGATGTTCCTTAAACTAGCAGAAGCAAACATCTTTCTAGAGAGATTATGTTCCTACTTCCTGTATAATCAGTTCAGTAAAATATACTGATTGCACATCTACCCGTCGTAACTGAAAATGTATTTCGCTTCAAGAAAAATGGGTTAGGTTATATTTGAATTGCGACCATACAACGGCCAGAAATAAATTTATATCCACAAATAATCCACTTTTAAATAAATTTTCATGTACCATAGAACTACAAATAGAAGACGTGGGAAGAGAGCCCCAATAGTTCTACTATTCAGTAACACATTATATAGGACGTTCGTCCCGGGCAAGACGTTAAACTGCCTTGCGTTCGACAGGTACAATCGAATGTATTATTGTGGCTCTTTCCCACTTTGTACATAAAGTCTGTTTCGGCAAGGAAGGCAACCCACAGCTGATATGCAGCGGGTTTGGCGGACTTGGCGGAACAGCACGGCAATTGTGGAAGGCCAAGGGCGACGGTAGAGAGCGTATAGTTACCGTCGGCCAGACACATCATCCAAACTCTCCTCTAGTTGTAGCGGTTCTCCGTTCCACTAGAGATAGGAGGGGAAGGACGAGTGTGTGCATCTGTGTTTGCGCGTACACTTATGCACCTTAATATTTCCTGCGCACCTGACTGCTTCCGAACATGGACTCCGATTACAGCAAAGTCCTGTGGCGATGGGGTGAGGTAGAGAGGTCTGGATTGATGCGAACCAGGCTTTGTCTGATGCCTGCACACGGGCGGTTCTGGGGGTGTATGTATGTACACCGTGTTTGCTTTCGCTCTGCGCATGGGGTGACAGAATGGATTCGGCAGCACCCAGGGTGACAAAGCAGCCCTATTTAGGGAGGCACTGCTTTCCCTGCTCAGCCAGGGAGGGGACTAGAAAAGGTGTCCCAAAAAAATGCTCACCCCGACTTAAGAGAGGGTAGTAAACACGGCTGCCTCTGCATCTATTTCTATCGTGGTCGACGCTACACAAGTAATAAAAAGAAAAAGCAACCATCATCCAATACTATGACATTCGGCGCGTGGAACGTTCGGACGCTTCTCGATAGTGATGCTAACGCCTGTCCTGAGCGAAAAACCGCTATTGTAGCTCGAGAACTTCGTCGCTATAATATAGATGTGGCTGCTCTCAGCGAAACACATCTCGCTGACGAAGGGGAGCTGGTGGAAGACGGTGGCGGGTATACTTTTCTGTGGAAAGGTACTGCTGCCTCTGAACCGCGGCGGTCGGGCGTTGGTTTTGCTATCAAAAACCACCTCTTAAAGCGTCTTCAGGAATATCCTGTGCACATTTCTGAGCGCGTGACCACATTGCGCTTGCATCTTGAACACGACAATTATCTTAATGTCATCAGTGTCTATGCTCCAACGCTGGACAAGTCTGATGACATCAAGGATAAATTTTATGAGAATTATCTTAATGTCATCAGTGTCTATGCTCCAACGCTGGACAAGTCTGATGACATCAAGGATAAATTTTATGAGGAGTTGACACACTGTCTCGAGCGCGTACGCCCCAGTGAACAGATCTTACTACTGGGCGACTTTAATGCCAGAGTCGGGCGGGACTATGAAGCCTGGCCTAAAGTTTTAGGCAGACACGGAATAGGCAACATGAATAGTAATGGCAGGTTGTTGCTTAGTCTTTGTGCTCAATTCGATATGGCTATAACGAACACTATGTTCCGACTTCGCGCCAAGCACAAGGCTACGTGGATGCACCCACGATCAAAACACTGGCATTTAATTGATTACGCAATCGTGCGACAAAAAGATATTTCCCAAATCCAAATAACCCGTGTAATGCGGGGAGCACACTGTTGGACTGATCACCGGCTTGTTGTCACCAAATTGAATCTCTGCTTACGTCGTCCCCGCAGATCAGGAACAGTGAAGGTTGCGTGCTTAGATGTAGATAAGCTTCAGAATCTCGGGACTAGACAACAGTTTGCACAAACTTTAGCTAGTACGCTCCCATCCCTACGAAACGGCGCGGAGGGGGTTGATGCAGAGTGGGGAGCTTTATCTTCTCATATTTTAGGCACTGCTCAAAATACTTTGGGTGTCCAAGTCCGTAAGAATGAGGACTGGTTTGATGAGGACGATAGGGTTCTTGCGGATGCAATCGGCAAACATCGTGTCCTGCTTAGGAATGGTAGCAGAGAGAAGCAAGGTAGAGGCGCTGCAGAGATCAAAAAGAGTGACCTGGAGCTGTGAAAACTTTCTAGGGAAATAAAAAATCGGTGGTGGCAAGAAAAAGCTCGGCACATGCATTGGCTCGCTGATAGGAATCAGCTCGGAGAGTTCTACGGTGAGGTTCGAAAACTGATTAGTACGAGGAATTCGCTGAAGGTCCCTTTGAAGTCCATGGACGGCAAAGGCCTTCTAGAATCTAAAGACGCTATATTAAAGCGATGGGCTGAACACTTTAGTGCCCTACTTAATGTTGATCGATCAGTTGATCTAGAACACATCAGATCGATGCCTCAGATGTCAGTAGCAAGTCAGATGAACGAGCCACTGTCACGCAAAAGATCGTTCTTGCCATAAAACAACAGCCAAATAAGCGTGCGGCTGGCATGGACTGCATACCGGGAGAATTGATCAAATATGGCGGTGACGAGTTGCATTCAGCCTTTTATGAACTTTTTGTTCTTGTGTGGGAAACGGAACGTATTCCAGCAGACTTTTAAGTGTCTCGTATTTGTGCCCTATACAAGAACAAGGGCGACCGTTCCGATTGTAACTCTTACCGCGGTATTTCACTTTTATCAGTCCCTGGAAAAGTCTTTGCCAGAGTATTACTAAACCGCCTAATGACCCTATCTGAAAAGATTTTGCCGGAAACCCAGTTTGGCTTCCGACCTGACCGAGGCACTTGTGAGGCGATTTTCTCATTGCGTCAACTACAAGAAAAGAGCCGTGAACAGGGGCGAAAGCTATACCTGTGCTTCATTAACCTTGAGAAAGCCTTTGATAGTGTGCCTCGAGAAGCCCTCTGGATAGTACTGGAAAAGTTAGGATGCACGGATAAATTTGTGAGACTCCTGAGACTCCTGCATGATGACATGGAGTGCTGTGTCGCTGTCGAAGACGATCAGTCAGACTTCTTCCCCGTTACCTGTGGGGTGAAGCAAGGGTGTGTTCTTGCACCTACACTGTTCGCGTTGTACTTTGCAGTCGTTGTCCGCGAGGCCCTGCAATTATTTTCCGATGGAGTTCGCATCCGTTTCCGAACAGACGGCAATCTTTTTAATCTAGCCAGATTTAAGGCCCGCACCAAAGTTTCGTATGCAATGATCACTGAGATCATGTATGCAGACGACCTGTGTTTCGTGGCGGAATCCCCAGGTAGCCTGCAGCAATTGATGTCCAACTTTCACGAGGCTTGCCAAAAATTTGGCCTGAAGATCAGTGTCAAGAAGACGGAAGTTATGTCCTTGGTCAATAACGGTCATGAGACACTGACCATGAAACTCGGTGAGGACTCGTTAAAGCAGGTTGATAAATTCCGGTATCTGGGGAGCACATTAACATCGAAGTGCGACCTTGATGCTGAGATCAACGGCAGAATCGGTGCTGCTGCTGCAGCATTCGGCAAGCTGGATGCCGAGGTCTTCCGTTCCCATAACCTCAAACTGGCTACCAAAATATCGGTATATACGGCAATAGTATTGCCCAACATCTTAGACTCCGCCGAGACGTGGACTGTATACCGTCGGCATATCCGCACACTAGACCAATTCCACCTTAAATGCCTGCGTAAAATACTTAAGATCCGATGGTCTGATCGTGTGCGTAACACCGAAGTGCTGCGACGAGCCAATGTTGAGGCTTACCTTATGCGGCGACAGCTTCGATGGTGCGGTCACGTGTCTCGAATGGCGGAGGAGCGAGTGGCTAAGCGTATCTTTTATTCCGAGCTGAAGGAGAAACGAAAGCAAGGCGGACAGTTCCTCCGATATAAAGATGTGCAAAAACGCCATATGAAGAAATGTGACATTGAGACCTCGTTGTGGGAAAGGCTTGCGGCCGACAGATCTGATTGGAGAGCTCTAGTCAAAAACAAAGTTTTTGACTTTGAGGAGCGTCGTCGGTCAGAGCTTGACTCTAGACGTGACGAACTGAAAGCCCGACCACCTGCGGCGATCAGTTATAATTTTAATAATGGTGTGCTCACATGCCCGCAATGTGCGCGGACCTTCTCAAATAAGATTGGCTACTGTAGTCATATGCGAGCACACCAACGACAACTATCTGTACGGAGTTGAGGCAGTCGCCGTGACCGAAACCGGTCTGGAGTCATCAATATAGGACGTACGTAGGACTATATTACGTAGGACTAGTGAGAAAAAAAAAATCAATACCTGTACTGTAGTAATTTTCAGTAGAACTAGTAGAAACAAACGAAGACCATACGCTAGCAAAGTATGAGTTTTAAATTCAAAAAGCCATCGCACATAATTTATAACTAAACAGCAGGGAATAGGTAACATAAAAAATAGAATCATCGAAATTAATTTACTAACTCCGGAGCAATTACGTAAGATAGCTTGATAGATCGTATTATAGGCTATTGTGATGATCAGACTCGGTATAGTGAATAACTTTATGGGCACACATAGATGCACTATCTAACCCACCGTAAATGCAATGAGACCGCCATTTGGCACAACCAACCAAGATTAGGTGCAAAATATTTGCGTGATCTCGAGGCTCACGGGTGTAACTTTAAAACCGCCAAGTCTGACTCTGGGCTGTTACTGAGGGTTTATCATGCTAATTTTGTGAAAATAATACAGCAGACTTGTTGCAATTGAATTATATAATAATGGTACTAGTCACAAGTGCTCACATAATAATATCACCACTGACTAAGTCAAGTTCTAGAAACACTCTAATTATATGGTTTCTTCCGACGTAGCCCAAAAAATGCCCAAGCCATAGCCCAAGTTGAAGTGGTAATAGGCAGGGCATATAGCTCGCAGAACCGACGGGCGCTGGTACAGAAAGGAGTGGCGATCTCGAACCGGAAGTAGCCGCGTCTGGGCAGACCACATACCAGATAGACCAATGATCTTGAGGGTTGCTGGATGTGGGTAGCACAGGAAGAAAACGAAAGCCAATTTATTTAATGGTACTTTTATTAATAACTAAATTAATCACAATAAATTACTAATGTAGCCACAACCTTAAGAGAAGTTAAAAGAACACTGATGAGAATAGATAATTTTGGAAAGAAGATTACATAAGATGATACACACAATAAATATGCAATCTCTTTTAGATTACATATTTATTGTTTTACAAATCATGAAATACAAAATTAAACTTATTTTTATGTTATGAATTTTAAATATCATTTTGCATAGCATGAAAGATGGTTCGACGCAGAGTTTCCCACCCACTTCGCTTGGTCTCAGAAATTAATTTCTGTTGCAGTTTTGTTATGTCTTCTTCAAGTTCTTCTGCTAATTTCTCAGTTTCTGCTTTATGCTCAGATTCAATATCATCACATCTGAAAAGGTAATTTTGTAAAATGTTAAACTTTCTTAGTTACACATTAAAAGATTAGTATTTAATGAAAACTTAAGGAATTATAAATGCTTTATGTAACTTATGTTAAATTCATGTTTTTATTCCATATGTTATAGGAAACTATCTCTATTTATTTTCAAAATATCTTACGTGCTCCCCTAAATTATGTTAGGAAACAAAATATTCTTAAATTTTGTCAATTTCCTCATAAATAGCTTTGAAACTGGTCTTAAAGCTGCAATGTTCTTGTAAGCTTAGAAATCAATAATTGCCGTTGCAGACACAACCTCTCACCTACACACATTGGAAGTGTGTACTATATTTATTTGTTGTTATAGTAGCTATACATTATAACCGAAGAAGCTGGGTTTTACCGTTATGATGGCCATCTTTTTAGAGTGATGTGGATATATTGTATGTATACTAAAGCATTTCCCAGTAAAAATGGGATATCCTGATTGTGGGAAAATGTGGTAATCCTTTTGACATGATTGTGGTGTGTGGTGTGCAGGGCACATTTTGGTTTGTCATCTACCACACAAGACTGGTGACCGTCTTGTGTGGTAGATGACAAACCAAAATGTGCCCTGCACACCATGGTTCAACTACATAGTTGTAACTGGGCACAGTTAAACAATGTTTTAAAAGAACATTACTGTTTCTTAAAGGCTGCATAAATTTCTTTAAGTGATTTGAGTTTCTGCTTGTGAGCATTAGTAGCCTGCTGCATACACTTCATCATGGCTCCAGTTAGATGTTCTAACTTTTTCTCATTTTCCTTTAATGCAATAAAGTCAGCTTCTACCTGTTCCATTACATCCGATAAATTCTTAAGCAGATTATCACTTTTTTCTTTTCTGAAAGTGAACAGATTCATATTTTGTTTAGAATTATTTTTATTATATTTCATATACATTTTTAACTATAGTTCTTTTATTATAGTAGTAACATACTAGAGCTACTTTACCAATGTGTAATATGTTAGTTTTATGTAATAGTACTAAATTTAAAAATAGTAGCCAAGGCACTTGTTCTTTATTTAAGGTATGTGGGATAAATCAGTCTACATGTATGGACTAGTATAAAATCTAGTTACCTTAATATTGCATATGACTATATTTATTTACTACATTAAAATCTTGACAAGTACAATTGTATGTTATAAATATATATAATAAATATAATACCAAAGTGCTGAATAATTTCATTATGAGCTAATAATGATGCTGCTGAGACACAAATTACATACCTTGCTTCCAGTTGATTATTCATTGCATAAAGAATTTTCTGACGAGACTCTTTACAAGCTTCTACATTTACTTCAAACTTCTTTTTTTTAGCACTGCATAGATACTGACCAATCAATTTTGGAATGTCTTCCTCTTCGCCATTATCATTTGATGGACGCTTTGTGTTCTTTTTGTTCCTA
This sequence comes from Pseudoips prasinana, assembly GCA_951640165.1. NCBI lineage: Eukaryota > Metazoa > Arthropoda > Insecta > Lepidoptera > Nolidae > Pseudoips > Pseudoips prasinana. The sequence goes on from OX621240.1 coordinate 26,293,796, forward strand.
GGTGCATCTTTTAGAAACTGGCTATCATTTAACATTTCATTTAGATCTTCGGATAAAAATTTAGGCTTAGCATTCCTCTTAGAAGTCATATTTTACGAATTATCGCGACGAACTCGTGAAAGTTTACAGAAACAGTTTATACAACAGAAAAAGCAGACAAAGTAATTTTTACCGCTCTTTTTAGGATTTTGCCGCGAAAGAAGCTACCTATATTCCAAATTTAAATAAAAATAATATTATTTGGACAACATTTTTACTGCTTACCTTGAATAGATAGTCCCAATTCTTTCCAGCCGGCTACTGGCCATTTTTACTAAGCTGTTTTCTGGCTATGATTCCACTCAATAATAACAATAGCAAATAAAGTAAATAATTATTTTGACTAATTTTGACTTATATTACAAACAAAAGTGAGGTTAAGACCATAAATAATACATAATAATAGAACGGGAAGTTAACACTTTCTTAATCAGTGACAGTCAGTGTTGTCAATGCATATTTTTTTAAAGCCGAGCTCAAAGAACTATGACACAACATTTAATGGAATTCAACCATATCGATGGTCCCCAAGTAAAGTATCGAATCAACAAAATAGCAATTTTTTATTATTACTGTTTTGAGCTCTTTTTAAAGGATGTTTTTTAATACAATTTCAAAAATTAGGAAAACTCTTATGTTTCCCGATATTTAGAGACGTATGTTATCGGAATGTAATAGTCTAGCCGTCGTATAACAACGAAAGTTCACTCTCGCGAGCTTACGTTGTATCGGCGAGAGTGCGAAAAGGACGGAACTACCACTATCGCGAGTGTACGCGCCACCCCCGCCGCGCCCCGCAGTGCATGCGCGTCCGGCGTTGCGTTTGCGTAATACTAAGTACTTAATTCATTTTTTTTAAATACCATACCTAAAATACCGAGTAATTAGTCAATTACCCTTAAAAATGCACTCAAGATCGAGGAGAATTATTGGTTTAGTGGAAATAAACAGTAAGAATGAACAACAATAAAACCTTGAAACAGAGTCAGTAATTTTAAATCCAGGTAAGTTTTACTATGTAATACTTTAAATATTTTATTTTACTTATATTATTACTGATATAATATTTGATTTTAGTCTATAGGTTATCTAAATTATCTATAAACTTTATCTATAAATACAGTTTTACTAGCATTAAAAATGTTTACCGCGTAAATGATCGAAACGGGCAGATTCAATTGTTTACGGCGCGTTGTCGTTTCCAAATAGTATCGAAAGTACCAGTTTCGATGATGTACGTTGTTTTTTCATAAATTATTTGTATCCAAAATGACTATTTCGATACTATACGTGGTATTATAAATTAAAATCTTTACTGATAGTGCCACTTTCGATTTTTTTGGATGGAAATAATATATTTTTTGGAAAGATTCGATAGTCCTTAATTAAAAATGAAGTACAAATTTGCTTTTTTTAGTATCTATTTTGTATAATTAATAAACCTGGATTATTTAATGAAATATTAATTTAATTTTTAATGAAATTTCATTTATTTGTAACAATTGTAACTATATTTTGTTTGTTTTTAGTGATATTTAATTTTTAATGACATTTTATTTATTTTTATTACATATTCTGTGTATTCATATGTAAGTATTTTTTTAGAGTCGCCGCTACCCGCGAGCTGTGCCTTTAATGAATCCGATTGGAATAACTTAAAGGAGCTGGTGGATGAGGAACTCTCCTCGGATAGAAATTTAGCGCAAGAGGAACTCCACAGTTTTAACATCCCGTCTGTAAGACCATGCAATTCGTTAATCATCGAAGAAAGTCCAGAGCAAAGTTCATCTGTTATCATGGACAGCAGGGAAACAACTCCAGTACCTTCCCCAAAGTTAAACTTTGGGTCTCCCATACCTTCCACATCTCCTCCGCTTAATGAAGAACAAGAACCCGTGCCTTCAGAACAGTTAGGTGAGAATTGTGTTGAGCCTACACCAAGTGTAGATTCATTTAAAACTAACCCCGGAAAAAAAAGATCTAGTTGCCCCGAAAAGTGGATTGATAACAAAAGAAAGTACTTATTAAACTCTGGCCAACAATACGTAAGTCGAAATGGAAAGATTAAAAATAAAAAAGAATTGCGTCCTGTTTGTTCATCTTCATGCAAAATGAAATGTTCTGAAAAATTTGATACAGACATTCGTAAAAACATTTTTAATAAGTTTTGGGAACTTGCCGATCATACCAGACAATGGGAATTCATCAATAACTTCACAGAAAAAAATAATAAAAAACGAATCACAACAGAGGGACCATCTAGAAGACAATTCACGACTAAGTATTTTTTACCAATACCTGCAGATAATACATTAATTATTCCTACTCGACAACAGGTTTGTCTTAAAACATTTTTAAATACCTTATGTATTACTGATCAATTTGTGCGCACTGCTCATAGTAAATTGAGCCAAGAAGGGATTACATTAACGGACAATAGGGGTAAACACTCCAATCATCCAAACGTAGTAGATACTGCAATGGTTAAGAGTGTTTGTGATCATGTAGCTTGCTTCCAACCTGTAGAATCACATTACACACGTAAAGATACCACTAAGTTGTACTTAGATAATAATTTAAATATGAACAGGATGTTTTCTCTATATAAAGAATGGGACCAATTTTCAAACTATAGCAATCCAGCGCAAACCCTTCGTCAGTACAGAGACATCATTAATGTTAACATGAACGTTGGGTTTTTTATTCCTAAGAAGGATATCTGTGATAAGTGTCATAGTTATTCTAACAATACGTCTCCGACAGAAGAGCAAATACAGGCTCATAATAAACACCTAGGGAATAAGACAATAGCTAGAGAGATAAAGAATAATGACAAAGAGTAAGCAATAAAATCACCTGACACTGTATGTGCAACTTTCGATTTTCAAAAAATTTTAAATTGTCCCCATGGAGACGTAGGTTTATTTTATTATAAACGTAAATTGTCTGTATTTAACTTTACCGTTTTTGATATGGGTTTAAAAGAAGGTACATGTTACATGTGGACGGAATGCACGGGTAAAAGGGGGGCTAACGAAGTAAGTAGCTGTTTGATGCATTTTGTGAACACAAAGGTAGTGGGAGGTGCTAAAAAGTTCTTATTTTGGTCCGATAACTGTGCGGGCCAAAATAGAAATAGAGTCGTATATTCATTCTATATTTACATTTCAAAACGCTATGGCATCGATATTACTCATCGTTTTATGGAGCAAGGTCATACACAAAATGAGGGCGATAGTGTCCACGCCCTTATTGAGAGGGAATCTAAGAGAAAACTAATTTATACGCCTGACCAATGGTATGCATTAGTACGATGGGCAAAGGCTGAAGGGAGACCCTACAACGTTGTAGAAGTAACCAAGACTGATCTTTATGATTTTAAATTTTTATTAGATGACAAAAATTGGAAAAAAGATAATAGAAATGAAATTGTAAAATGGAACAGCATTAAAGAAATTAATGTAAGAAAGGAGGAACCAAATAGTCTGTATTTTAAATATGATTTAAAGGGTGAATATTTTTATATAAATACCACCGTAGAAACCAGAAGCCGAAAAAAAAGAAAGGATCAACCAACAGATTTAAAAAATATTTATTTAGAGTCACTCGCTATACCAGAAGCAAAATACAAAGATTTGATTTCCTTATGTCGCTCCGGAGCAATACCCAGAGAATACCATAGATTTTATGAAAGTTTAAAATATAGTACAGTCGCCGAAAGTAGTATAAATGATAATGAATGTGATGAGTAATGTTTCTTATACATATCCTACTAAATTGTTTTTGTTAAAATGGAAGTTTATGTCATTTTGTTATGTTACAATGAGAGGCTATTTTTTGTTATGGTTATGATGGTGATTGTTAAGTTGATTTTTTAATTAGATAAATACCAAAGAAGTCAAACTTTTTATTTTTTTTTATTGGATTGTCATAAGTATGTTTTATTTTTAACTACAATTTATTTGCATTTGTTTTTGTCTTAAGTTAGGCTAAGCACACACTACGATTAAACGCACGCGTTTAACTTATTTTATTATTTTCTGAGATATATTTTTTGTACCACTTTTATTTCAAAACTATTATTCTCATAGAAGTTATACTACATACCATTTTTGTATTTTTATAGTACCTGTGTTTTAATTGTGATCTCATTCTTTAAAGTTCCTATTATTTTAGTTTATATAGAAGGTACTTACGATTTGTATTTGTTTAAATTTAACCTACATAAAAATAATACGTGATCTCAGATTTTAAAAATTACATTAAGGTAACAGAGACTGATTAAATTTAGACAGTTTTCAATTTATTTTTCAATTTATAATAACATATATACCTACTTTAATAAAGATGTTTTATGTAAATTCTGTTGTTGTTATTAAAAAATAATGGTAAGTAGGTACAAGCAATCTACGCAGTAATTAATCGAAAGTGACAGTTTAAATAAATTATTCCTAACATAATCCAAAGTAGAATATCGAAATAGGCAGATGTGATAAATTTTTGTAAATGTAATTCCCTGTAAATAATCGAAAGTGCCAGTTTCGACGCAAAAAGCAAGTTCAGTTACGAAGTATACTATGGTAACTTAATTTTCTCGAAAACTATAAATAATTTACAATTTTAGCTTATACATAATAATTTGTAGGGCCAACACAACTGTTTATCCTAATTTTTATAAAGATTTAATCACCCGTGACAAAATTATGCAAAAAATAAACTTTAAATCGCTCTCCTGCAAAGTAGCGATTTTCACTTTCGATACTTTACCTAGGGACCCTCGATATAGTAGTCAATGAATTCAACTAAACGTAAAACTACTAACTAACGAACGGGGATGAAATATAATGCTGAATATCTATTCGTTTCCGAAAATTTGTGAATCTTAGTGACAATATAATATTATACCATATTTTATGGAGCCCACAAACCTCAGCTACAACCTTTTGCTTGCGTATTTATTTTTGCAATAAAAGCAACTTCGAAGTTTCTTCCTGGTTTTCTCCTCCAGCTCCTTCAATTAGGTAGCTAGAGAAAGCCACAAGTTAACTAAGGTAGCCCCCAACCTCTGATCTGTTATCTCCTGCCAATGATCACACACACTTTATTGAATTCCGTCTTTGTACCTGCCGAACTCCATAAGGGTTACCTCGCGCCTCCGTTTCTAGGCTCCGTCCTGGGGACATTCTTCTGGTTTTACGATTAAGGGTTCAATCAAATTAAGCTACTGGTTCACAGCTTCTGCCTTCACCAAATGCTCGATGTCGTCAATTCAATGATATAATAGTCAATTTAAAAATACCTGTGTAGTAGCAAAATAACTTGTTATTAATTTACGGATTTCTCATGTTGAGAGATTTGTGATAAGATAGACAGAAAAAAATAATAATATTGTATTAGACTTTACTACTACATTGTAAACTTGACAATTGTAGCTACGTTAATATAATTTCTGTTTTGAGCTTTATTTTTAATAAAGCGGCAATAGTAATACACCCCCTGGGAAAATTTGAACCGTGTACCTATCACAGTTCATGAGATACAGTCTGCTGCAGACATAGAGACGGAAAGCGGAGCCATCTGTTCGTTTCCAACAGAACCCTAAAGTGATTCATGATTGGTTGGATAGCTAGAAACTGACATTTTGTATAGTAACGCTGCCTTACTATACAAAATGTCATTGGTAATTTTGAAAAATATAGATTTAGGTCCTTTTCTTCGCCCTTTGAATTATGGAGATTATATTAATTTTATTAGATTATATTTATTTAAAAACAAGAACTACGGTCAACCGTGTGGCGTGAAGGGTTATAAAATACGGAACCCTGTTACTAATTGATATCTTGTTTGGTGTAATGATAATGAGTTATTTCTTTACATAACGTTCATTCACCTTCATTCCAAAATGCCAGAGCCATCTTTTGCATTCGTTTTAGTAGCTAAATTGAGTTAAACGCCCATTAAAGATTCTGGATTCTAGTTCTTCTTTATCATAGTTAAAATAGTAAACATAGTTTTAATCATAAAGTTAGTATACCTAGATAATACTAGACTAAAACGTCCGCGGGTACATTTGTCCCCGCGGCACGTAGACCGCGTATATAAAATGTACTCTATGGTAGACCGTCCTACGTCCCGGGTACTAAAGTCCCCGCGCGGCCCGCACATTCACTAAGTTGAAATCAATGCCATCCTGTGGCAAACTGCGGCACTACTTGGTATTGAATCGAAGAGCCATAGTCAAGGGGATAGAGTATAGAATTTAAAAAAAATAAGTGCGGCCGCCGTAATGGAATGTCATAGAACCAAAGATATTATAATATAACAAGATTGCGCACTCCAAGATTTAGTTCAAAGTAAAATGAACTCAAAGTCTTTAAGATACAGTCCATTTCTCTTTGTAGTGTACCAATAGGAAAAAACGGACCACTTGAGAGGCTCTCGTTTTGGAATCTGACCCTGTCTAACAGATGGCCAGCCTAAAAATAACTTACTTGACGTATAAAATAGTAGAATTTTTGGTCAAACACCTAGGATTATGTTTTCATATAACTATAATTAAATAATTTTTATTTATTTAAGACGTACACAACGTTTTTTTAAACTATGTCTTATTCTTTGATAGCTTTTTAAATACATTTCATTTGGGTTTAGTAAATTCAATAGCAGTATTTATAAGAAATGACGTTTACCACACTCAATTTGTAAACAAATATGGCGAATGTTTGTTTTGAAATTATTTATCGTATTGTGCTCCAATCCAGTTCCAATTTGCTTAAAAATGGTTTTAACTTGTTGCGTAAAAGGGTGTAAAAGTGAGGGTCATCTGGGGAGTGGTATATCTTTTCACAAGTAATTGTTATCTTGTAATGTTTCTATATTTTGGCTAAGTTCAGCAACAGGGTAACCATTCGTTACGTATTTAATGGATCGTTTTTCTAGATTTCCCAAAAACGAGGAATTGAAACAAAAATGGATGAATATTGTTCCCGGTAAATAATAATCTGATATAGCAATTAACTGTTTTATTACACATTCACATTTGTTTTAGAGTTTTTGCACATTGACACAAAATACTATTCCCCACTACCAGCCACTAAGCATACCTACTCGAGATTGTTGCCTCTTACAACAAACGATTTTTCCAACATGCCGTAATGTATATTAGGTATTTTATACCTACGTAATAATTGTCTGCTGTGTGGTGACGGCGACAAATATCAGAATCAGAATATCATTACCCCATCTCATCCCGTGGGGGGCGTAGAAGTCGACCCGAGGGAATATCTACCAGAGGACGGGAAGCAGCTTCCTTCTGAGTACTACGACCATCATACTGCGATCGCCAACCCGCCTGCCAAGCGTGGCGATTATGGCATATCCCCTCAAGATGATTCTTGAGGGAGGTTTGCCCAGCAGTGGACTTATTTAAGCTGTAATGATGATGATGATGATGATGATGATGATGATGAATAATTGTCTATTTCACTATATCTAACACTAAAACGAGGCTACTGTTTCCTCGTGTCAGTGTTTGTTATGAGTAAATAGGTAAGAAATAGACAATTGCTACACTCTTATTAATAACAAAAGATATAAAATTATCTCAGTTGTTTAGATTAAGCCACTTAGAAGATATTTTCAATTAAGGTAGTGAGTATAGTACTATCCGTGGAATAAATTTAAAAATCGGGCCTGTAGTTTATTAGTTTTACCTGATTTTCACAATCTAATCTATATTGAATATATGTATTACAATAATTATCCTAGAATACTATAGCCGACTGACACAAAACACTTGTTGCGAAAAAGAATATAAGTAAATAAAACATATAATATACTTGAAAACTATTTGGATACATTACGAATATATAATATTTGGAAAGTCTATTGCCTTTGTCCAAAATATCTACCACTACTCACACTTACATTAGGCGGGAATTGTACTATAAATAATTATATAATTTCCAAACGTTTAAAAAATCTACAAATAATCTTGGTATAATTTAATTTATATTGCTTGCAGAGAGGCATACAAAATAAAGAAAGTATAAGTAAAGAAAACATCTCGAATACGTATACCTAGGTATACAGTGGGGCGAACAGTAACTTTAAAAGCACTGCACAGGTAGTATGATTATACTTCAAAAGTAAGTTTATTCATTCTCATAAAAACAAAATTTTAAATTTGGCGCGTTAAAACATTCGCATAATTCCACGACGCATGGTCACTCTATTAGAAGGAGATGCCATCCAAAACAGCTACTTCTTGCTCGGGCCGTTTTTGCTCCCTCAGTGCGCAATCTTGTTATATTATAATATCTTTGCATAGAACAAAAACATTCGTAAAGTGGCGCCTACCAGTGACAGCTCTTTGAAATGGACATATTTCGCGCCAAGAGTTGTAGATTTCTTTTGAATGTTTCTTTGTAATTATGTATGGGATTTATAGATATTAATATATCATTTAAAAGGGTATTTAATCTAGTTTTTTGTTATGTACGTTAATATGTTTCAATTAGAACTAATTTTTATGTAAAGTCGATGTTCATTTGTAGGAGTTTGTTCAACTCGGAAAAATATTACATGTCGCATGTTTAACCCACAATTTCATAATTTTAAATGAAAATAGATTAACAATGAGGTAGATAAGTACGTTCTATGTACTTTAAGCTTTATAGCACATTTTTTCTTTTAGGTTAGGACATGTAAATCATTAATACGAAGTGTTTTTATCCGTATAGTCAGGTAGCATTTTCAAGGTCGAAAATCACGTGGACGTAGTATCATCATGTGTCAAATTAACCGGACGTTACTAACTTCATGGTTTTAATACAATTCCAAAAATATAGTGGTTAATAGAACAGCAGTGTTGCCATCGCTACATTAATTACCTACGTAAAAGGGAACTGTTAAAGGGCTCGGGTACCATAACAAACTAAGGTTACTGCGATATAAAAAGTAGTCTTAACCGATGACATTCTATACACACAATGCTCCACTCATTGGTCTCACAGATAACTATATTAGTACTACGATTGGTCTTAACGGCTAAGACTGAAACCGTATTTAGGGATTCAAAAAAATATAGAATATGTATGTGAAAACTATCAAAATTTGCTACTTATTTGGGCCCTATTGCTTTACACGATGCCGACAGTTGAGATTTAAAACTTAGTAGACAGCTAGTTTAGTTAGTAAGTGCAAATCAGGGTTAATGTCGTCAAATAAAAACAGCAACATTTATATTATTATAAATCATGTATTTTAAAAATTAAGTCACAAATAACACAACTCATTCAAGGCATTTCCTCAACTTAAATATTTCCCATTGCCTAATATACATTTATATTTATTTACAAGTTTATAACCTTAATATAATTCATTAATGAATCAAATTTCGAAATACTCTGCATTATTACTGCCTCCTTATCTTTACCCGATTGAACTAACGTGATTACTGTTTCTTTTTAATATCACAAAGGTTTAGAATATAAATATTTCATATAATTTCATAGAAATCCGTTAGTCTAGAGGAGTACAGTAGAAGGTATGATTATTATGAACCTTAAATGTACAGTCGACAACAGAAACAGCTGTAACTAAATTACTATCATGTTTGTTTAACATCGTTATTAATGAACAGTTGTTCCTTAACATTAACAATATTAAAAACGACTGCTTCGTTAGTCTACCGGTAGTATGTTAAACCGCAGATTATCAAGTCCTGGGTTCAAATCCAAGGAGAGACAAAAAAGTATTATTGGGATTTTTCTGGCAACAAAAGCACCCAGTAGCAGGCTAAGAGTCCCCTATCATATAGGTTAGCCATCCCATCGGATTAAGAGTGAGGTATAGAGAGTGAACCCGTGTTCATGCATACTCGGGCACTATAATTATGTCCTACGTAGTTGCCTAATCTTCGTTGAGATTGGCCGCTGTAGTCAAGATTCGGCGGGACATTACAAATATTTAAGAGTATTCGTAAAATCGTTGACTAAACTGCGTTGAGCTAAAAAATAATTATAGTTAAGGTTTCCATGATGTGAAATTGATTCTAAACCATAAATCAATTACACGAATTAACAGTATTAAGTGAAACTTACTAAACTTTTGGCAAATATATTTAAAATAATTCTCTTTATACAATCCAAGCTGAATTACTTAACCTTTCACGGATAGTCTATTGAATGTCCCAATATAAAAGGTACATATAATAATTTTCCATGTACAGACACCAGCACATCAAGCTACCCCAATCATTCAAATTTTCCCAATTGAAAGTGAACCTTATGCTTTTGTGATAAAGTTGAACATCTATAAAAGAAATTTGACAGTTTGGGGTAGCTGGATGTGCTGGCGTCTGTACATACACCTGCTTCTGTTGCTGACTATACAGTCACAATAAAATACTGTCTATGTGAGATTCTGTATATGAACTATGATTGTGACCGATGTTTCCTGAAACATCGCTTGTCTGCTTGGCGTGTTAAAATGTCCGACACGAAGTTTCTGTGCGTAAAAACACGGAGTATATCTTCTCGGGCTTCTTGAATGCCTTCACATACGATTTTACTCCTTTGAATATTGCCCTGTAAAAATAAAATTATACTATCAACAGGCTGCTTTGTTACATAAAACAGTATCATAAAAGTCTTCAAGGAATAGTACGACTCGTAAAATATGAAGAGACTGATTAGAATTTCTATAGAAAAATAATTAAGTGAAAAACTGTGACAGGTAATTCACGTAGTTAAGTTTATGTTGGATACAATATTAACTGGCAAAAATATGCGTGACGTGACCCGACGTCGTGAAGTGCACATTTGCCATGAAGATGATCTCCTGAAGAGATTGAAACTATTGGCCGAATTCAATGTAAAATTAATAGTAGTCAAAACAGCATTCTGAGAAACATTTCAGGGCAGTTTGACAACCCCATGGTGGGCAAAGTCATAGGGGTTGGATAATTTAATTTTATCTATTTTTATACTAACATAGTTTCTTGTTAGTAATTAATCTGAAAGGTTAATTTACTAACAAGACTATGGATACACTTATCTGTATTAAATGTTTTTATTACTATTATTAAAATTAATTACGTGAGTTACCAATTATATGTTTATATATTCACTATGCTAGTAATAATATAGAAAATTAATCATTATTTTTATTCAAATGAATTATTTTCTAACAATAAAATAAAATCGAAACAGGGAAATCATAAATTTAATTATACGGCGAACCAATTGTGCCTACCCCGTATTGGTACAGGGTGCTGGTTGAAAGCCCGCCAGAGAACTAAGTTTATGATGTAATCATAATACAAAAATCAAATATTACTATAAACTGGAATTTTATTTTATTAAAGTTACTAGATAATTTATTACATATAATGGATATTGTGAATAAATAAATATAATGGATATTTAATTAGTGCAAGTACTACAACTAAGTAAATATCACTATTAGTTTTAAGTTATTATCACCTAAATTCTTACACCACACACTATACAAATTCCTTACAATATGGTCCAACTGAAGGTTGTCTGGAAGAGATCGCTGTAAGCGATAAGACCGCCAATTGTACCTTTTTTAAATATAATTAACTTTATTCGACGGTAACCGTAGCCTAGTTGGTAGTGCTCCTGCCTACGAAGCTGGTGGTCCTGGGTTCGAATCCCGGTAAGTGCAAATATTTGTGTGATGAACACGAATATTTGTTTCTGAGTCATGGATGTTTTCTATGTATTTAAGTATTTATCTATCTATATAAGTATGTATATCGTCACCTGGTACCCATAGTACACGCTATGCTTAGTTTGGGGCTAGGGTGATATGTGTGACATTGTCCCTAGATATTATTATATCATAAATTGTGTTCTGTAAATGGAGTACAATAAAGTGTATTTATCTTTATCTTATAAATATATTATTATTATGCCCGTGATTGTCCGACGCCTATCCTACATTAAATAATCTAGCTGGTATTATATACTTTCATAGGATTCGTCCTTTACTACAATACTTTCGTGCTTCTGGCTAATATAGTGTAATAAATAATATACCTTAAGTAGTTCTAGTAGCGAATGTGAGTGTGGTTGTAGCGCTGAGATGGCGCGACCCGAAGCTGTTTCCAGCGCTCGAAGGAGACCCGCTAGCTGCTCTCCAACATCGGATTCTAGGGACATCTGAAAAAGAGACAACATCAAATATTTTTCTTTTTGGAATAAGGCCTAGCTTAATGGGACATCAACTCATCATACTTGTGTGCATAGTTGTAAAAATAAACCGCTCAACTGCGAGTTATTCTCAAAAATTGTGCGTACCATCTACTATATAAAAATAAGTCGGGTTTTCCTTCCTGACGCTATAACTCCAGAACGCACGAACCGATTTCCACGGTTTTGCATTCGTTGGAAAGGTCTCGGGCTCCGTGAGGTTTATAGCAAAGAAAATTTATAAAATTTAACGCGGGTAACACCGCGGGGCACAGCTAGTAACATTATAAAGATTATCCGACACCTAGCAAAAAACCTATAAGAAACCAAATTTCTTGTGGCCTTCTTTGATAATTAATTTATATTGTTTTTTAGAAAAAATGGCAAAAAACGGAACCCTTATAGATTCGTCATGTCTGTCTGTCTGTCCGTCCGTATGTCACAGCCACTTTTTTCCGAAACTATAAGAGCTGTACTGTTGAAACTTGGTAAGTAGATGTATTCCGCATTAAGATTTTCACACAAAAATAGAAAACAAAACGAAAAGGATGATGCCAGAGTTTCTATGAGATCTGGTCCCACCTTCCAATAGTTATGTGTGTTACATCGTTGGATAGGTATTTTTGAGCTGAATAAAAGTTACTATGGCGCCAAGTTCAAATCTTAGTCCGTTCAGAGTTATTCTTTAATAAACATGGTAGTTTTATCAGTAGCCAACTAATGTTGTTTAAGTAATAATTGCATTTCTTTGCTTTATACACGTAGTGTAGATACTTACCTACGGTTATCAATTGCGTCACTGAGTCGCAAACCTTATGACAAAAAGTTAAACAGATGTCAACATTGACAAAATGGTTTTTTTAACAAATAATACAACGATTGCGGATTTTAAACGTATACATTTATTTAATCATCGTTGTCTACAATGACGTTATTTAAAAATAAGGCTGGGCCTACAAATCCCTCATGCCTGGCGTGCCCTAGGTACCAAACGATTGACACGATATGCGCACAGGTTCCTACAGTACGTCGTCCCGTCATGCAGGTACAATATCTTTGTATAATATCAGTGTTGCGAACTAATAAGTAACAGTAGTACTTTCTAGCTCTCACGTGTCGCGACTGTATACGACCACGTAAAAGCCAAGCATCCTCATCAATGCCAAAATCAGGTAAATCCTCCAGTGCAGCTTCTCGGTATATTTCTATTGTATACATACCATTTTGTAGATGTTCGCTGCAGTAAGATTTCGCTAACTTCAGTTGGTAGGTTCCCAAAGCTAACAAAATGATTTGTTCTTCACTGAATCTCGTACTCTTGTAAAATCAGCTCTTCTGCTGTTTAAACGTTTCCGTTCCACATATTCATATAAAATATTAGGGGTATGTAACTTCTGCCTTATTTCGGTGACGAAAGCTCCTGCATATTGACTATCTTCGATGGGTATATGAAAGTGGTTTGTGATAGCAGCAGCTATCCTAAACTCAGAAAACATATGCGGCAACGCATTGTTGAAATATTTTTGGCGAAACAGTTTAAAATCCCGCTTGAACCTGCCGTTAACCACTTCCACTACCCAGCGGCAAATAGTGACCAATCGAGATTCGTTGGCTTGGTCAGTAGTAAGTTGGGATTCGTGTCTATCCTTTGAAGGCGGGACATGGTATTCGTAACCACAGGCTTCTATATCATCCAAGCTGTCCCTAAATCCGCGATCCAAAATAAACACGTCATTAGTTTCAAGGAGACAGTGAATTGGATGTTCACCATTATTCATAATATCGCTCATTATGTTTGCGTCTGTTTTTGTAGCAGCGTAAGACCCTGTGACGTCAATTATGTAGCCATCCGTTGTGACTATAATGAACGGCTTTAAAAGATTTTGATACTTGTGTAAGCTGTAGGACTGTCGTTGAAAAAGGAAGTTGGAACTTTTATGTATATAAACATATGTCCCGTCGCATATTAAGATGGCTTTCGTATTTTCATCGTTTCCAAATAAAGCTTTTGGTATCATCAGGTTTCGACGTAAAATATCATCTTTATTTATATGGTCGAGCCCTAGATGATGATCAACGTACTCATTGGTGAGACACTCACGAGCTATGGCCATCAATCGCTCAAGGTTTTGTCTTGACATATTGCATAAAGTCGCGAGCCTCTCATTTGAGTCACCGGTTCGCAGCTTTGTTAGAAAGATACCTAAAGCGGTTCTAGGATTTTTACATCTCTGGCTCAATGATGGAGTTTGTTCCAACATCTCTTGGAATTGCTCAAAACTACGGCCGGTCCAAAAGTGCATTTCTTCGCTAGTAACAGCACCTATCGTGTTAAAATCTAACCTCGAACCTTTTTGTACAGTTTTTCTCATAATGTCACTAATATCACTGAATTGTGCTGCATTGAAGTCATGGGTGACATTGCAATGTTGAGGTAGTTCGTCCCAAATGTTACTCTCTAGGTGTTCTTGACAAACTCTGGCGCTATCGGGTATGTACAGCTTGTGTTCACAGAAAGTGTGTATTTTTATGATTTCTGGTATTCTATGACGAGTGTCATTACGACAGTTGAGGAAAATACAATGCCTAGCAGTGTTTGGTGCTCGTGTATACTCGGGAACGTGAAATACTGTTGAGATTTGTGCTTGTGGCTCGTCGTTTTCTTCTTGAGGAGGAGACAATGAAGGAGGCGGTCTGACTGCACTTTCAACCCTTTGCCAACACCGATGGCACACACTCCGCGTGTTGTCAAATGCAACCTGTAAAAAAGTATACTTATTAAACATTTTTTCTTTTTATGGATACCTCATAGTCTCAATATAAAGTATAGTAGTTAAGTTTACGCGCGCTCAAACAACGCACACATAGACACCCTCCCACCGACACGGAATACACCGGAACTTAAACTAGGAAACTGGAATCTTAAACGAGTTAAAGTGCGTGTTCGAGCGCGCGTAGTACTATGCTTAACTTCTGTAGTCTCTCTATTTAGTGTCTAGCGCAATATCTCTTGAAGCTCTTACCTCTAACAATGCATTTTCCTGAATGTATGTTGCAAACTCTGGTCGCATTCTTGTAAGTTCATTAGTCAAAAGATGTTGCTGGTATCTTCCGCGATAGAATCCTCTACGACACATGACACAGTTCCGTGAAACTTCCATAGTAACAAACAATAGTCCAATCGAAAAGCACTTCAATAATCCTTATTACAAGCCGAATGTCAATTGTGTAATATGTCAAATGTCAATAAACAGGTACCAAAAAAGTCCAAGAGATAGCCGGGGTCAAGTAGAAACTGTAGAACGAACGGAAAGACAAGACGTTGTCACACACGTATTGCAAACGAACGACTACCTGCGCTTGCGCGCACCCTCGCCGCCTATCCGTGCCGCTAACCAGTTTCATTGTTCTAAGCATACTTAACGAGTGCGAGTGAGACAGACCGATAAAAGGTTTGCGTTACCGTCTACACTACGTGTATAAAGCACAAATGCAATTATTACGTAAAAATAACATTACTTGGCTACTGATAAAACTACCATGTTTATTAAAGAATAACTCTGAACGGACTGAGATTTGGATCTTGGCGCCATAGTAACTTTTATTCAGCTCAAAAACACCTATCCAACGATGTAACACACATAGCTATTGGAAGGTGGGACCAGGATTTGCATCCTCCTTTTGGGGATCCCCATACATAGAACGGAAACTCAAAAAAAAATTTTTTATCGTACCCATACATGTTGGGTATCTATGGATAGGTCTTCAAAAATGATATTGAGGCTTCTTTTTTTTCTAAACTGAATAGTTTGCGCGAGAGACACTTCCAAAGTGGAAAAATGAGTGTCCCCCCCCCCCACCCTGTAACTTCTAAAATAAGAGAATGATAAAACTAAAAAAAATACATGATGTACATTACATGTAAACTAACAACGAAAATTGGTTTGAACGAGATCTAGTAATTTTGATGTGAAACATCTATAGCCGCACGTAAAACAGATTTCTGGCGTGGCGACGCATGCCGTGTCGCATGCGCAATCGACTTTTTATTTTATCATTATGACATATTTAGTTCCTATCACAATATGTTCTTTTCTGCATATTACTTTTACAAAATAATGTCGATGTTTCACATCTGCCAGGCGTCCCGTGACGGCTCACATTTTTTTTAATACGTCATAAATCGTAAACCACAGTTTACCTTTCATTTAATCAACTGAAATACTTGCTGCTGCGGAATCCTTAATGGGCGAGTCCGACTCGCAATTGGCCGGTTTTTTTTATATTTCACTTTGATAATTACGGTTCACGTGATACAGGCCGCTGGCAGACAGACCGTGGGCAAAAGATGGTTCTTAATAAGGTTCCATTGGCATCCTTTGAGTAAAGGATCTTAAAAATTTACCATAGATTTTATTTTGTCGAAGGGTATTTCAGGATATCAATTAGTGGATTATATTGGCTAGTTTAATTTCTATTATTGTTTAATGATTACCAATAAACTCTAAAATAAAAGTTAAAATTCTGAAATACTTTTTTCTCAGAGTTTGAAACTGATAATAGTCACTGCCATTGGCATTGTGATTTGATCAATGTCTAATTTTTAGGCTTTAGCTCTTATTGTTACTACACAATAGAGTTTAAATTGAGGTCATAAAGGTCTAACATATTTTTTTTATGTTATGTAATAATATTAGCCCAGTATTTGGATATGGTAACTAGATATATTTTATGAGCAACCATATTCTACAAAATGATTTTGAATAAGCATGATTTGAGTACGTCCATTCGATTTTTTAGGAATCCACAAGAGAGGTGATCACCGCTACACCTTATTCAGGCGAGTAATGAATCTGTGCATTAGTATGTATGTTAGTGTTACCAGGTCGTCCATCTGTGCGGTGAGGTGGTGCACCTTCCAGCCCTCGGCGCTGGTGAGCACGTGCTTCTGCGAGGCGATGGCCACGATGTCCCGCGCGCGCGCCTCACGCCGCCGCACGTCGGACGGCCGCGTGAAGTGCAGCGCCGTACTGCGCCAGCCGCACACGTAGCTGGAGCTGAGCAGCGGGCCTGGGGACATGCACCAAAATCAAAATGTGTCATGTATCATGTGGACGGTGTATGCGTGAACAACATCAGCTACGCTGATGACATGGTGCTGCTGAGACCATCTATTGGTGCATTGAGAAGGCTTCTTAAATTTGTGAAAGTTATGCGGTGTCTCACGGGATCAAATATAATACCGATAAGAGTGAATGGTTGGTTTTTAAATCAGGTACGTTAACCTACAAACAGCTACCTGAACTCTCACTCTCTGGGTCTCCTTTAAGTCGGGTTTCGAAGTTTAAGTATTTAGGTCACTGACGACTTGAAAGACAATGTAAACATAGACATGGAGCGCAGGTAACTGGCTGTCCGTTGCAATAGGTTTGCACGCTGTACTAACCCTGTTAAGATAACGGTCTTTAAGACCTCCTGCCAGTCGTTTTACACGTTATATGGATATTTTTCCAAAATAAAATATTTGAATTGAATAAAGATAAAACTTTTGTCAGTGTTCGTTACTTCTTCACGTCTAAACGGCTGGAGCAACTTTAATAAAATTTGGTATGGAGTTAGCTGACACCCTGGATTACCACATAGGCTATAATTTATAACGTTTAACGCGCGTAAAACAGTACACAAACCGATGTAACATCCATCCTTCGGTTGTCTGGCAGAAATCGCTATTATGCCATAATTTTTTCTGTTAACTGTTTCTATATTTAGTGCAATAAAGTGTATCTATCTATAACGTTCTCGCCGGCCGAGAGTATGACCGCGAACACATCGGTATTACCACATACCAGCGTCTTCTATGACCTTTCGTTTGCATTCCTATCGATGAAATTCACTCTCTGCTCCTCAATCGGATGAGAGGGCGGTTTCTTGGCGTATTAACGTAGAGCCACTTTACACAAAACGACAGACTCTCTAATGCAGGGTTTCTTACAGAGGGGTCCACAGTTAGATAGTTAGCTCTTAACATATTTATTAGTTAATTGTGTACAATTAACTAATACATAATAATATGTTGAGAAATGCTGTGTTTAATAAATATGTTAAACACAGCATTTCTCATTAAAGCCACTAGCTTGGAAAATCAGGTCAAGGAGCATTGTGCTTAGTAAATGATAATGTGCCAGATCGAGAAAGTTTAAAATATCAATAAAAGTGTTAATTATTATGTATAATTTGTTTTCTTCTGCTGTAATTCTTTGACATTCCGTTGTATCAATTGTGACAGGGGTCCGTGGGATTGTTTAAATTGTGAAAGTGGTCTGCGACCGCAAAAAGTTGGCGAAGCCCTGCTCTAATGCATCGGTAACCGTCCCCAAAGGAGGCTCTTCAACGAGGGTACTTAGTTTCTAGTCTTCATTATTTAGCATGGATACTTCATTTCTAATCTTCATTGCTTACTTACTGTTGTGTTAGTGCTTAAACACATGCCTCTATT
The DNA here is from genome assembly GCA_951640165.1 of Pseudoips prasinana. Taxonomy (NCBI): domain Eukaryota; kingdom Metazoa; phylum Arthropoda; class Insecta; order Lepidoptera; family Nolidae; genus Pseudoips; species Pseudoips prasinana. Next base: position 26,312,549 of record OX621240.1, read on the forward strand.
TTCCGATGAAGCAGTGAAAGTCCTCAAAGGCTACCGCTAGATTAACCAGCTAGATTTCATTTGGTAATTCTATTTGGAGATTTTGCCAACTGCAGCGTCTGACTTGATGAATAACTAAACAGCTATTGTTTAATGAGAGAGGTATGGAACCCTCTATGCGTGTTGAGAAAGGGAGCTATATGTCTGTAGCTATATAAAATGAAAAAGTTAATATGATAAGGCAGACTAAGAGAGTATTTTTAAAGTACTTACGTTTGGGTGGAGGGTTGAATGTGACTGGAGGAGGAGTGGGCGGCGGCTCTTCTCTTTGGAAGTCACATTGTCTCACCTCACTACTTAATCTGGAAAAATTAAAACTAAATCTAGTAATTATTATCATTTTCTTTTTCGAATTTTGTGGCGAATTATGGTCACCTAAGAATTATGATGCAGCATTAAAATAAAATTTAATCATTAATAAGAAAGGAAAATGAACAAGGATACTCGAAATCCCTTTTAAATCCTAGGTAAGTTAGTAGTAGGTAAACCAATAAATATTATTGTGATCTGGCAATAAAAAAATCTCAGTTCCATATTGGAGGCAGGAAATTGGAAGTGATATGTCCCAATGCCACGGAGATCGTCAAAGCCGTGGCACTTTAGCTGACCGGTCTCAGATCTTGTCGGCTGGCTAGCCCGATAATAGTGAGGGAATAGCGTTGTTTCTCACATATCCCAGTTGGTTGTATGTTGTTTTATAGACTTTCATGGAATACTTACTTTATATAAATTCATCTCTATTGTTCAATTTAATATAAAATTACCAAGAAAAACGTTTTTAATAAATGGTAATATAAAATATATTAGTCATATTCGCTAACATAACAGACAGCCTGCTTACGGCACAGTATAAATATGGACAGTAAGGTAACTAAGCCTAGTTGATGAAATAATTACCTACGATCTATTGAAGCTGTAGAGTTGTAACTTTTAATGTTTTAGATACCTATTATTATTTTTTATTAAAACATATATTTTATATAAATCAGCAGCAATCCTTTTAAAAACCACGTGCGTACTGCGTAGCATACGGCTGTTTGAAATCGGCTTCATCAAAGATTCAAATTCATTTATTCCATAAAAATATTACATTTGTGTGGAATCGTCAATATTTTTTTTACCGTACTGGGAGCTTACGTATTTTACGGTTAAAATACGAAAGCTCCCGTTTTGATGAAGCTGAGTTCAAACAGCCGTATGCTACGTAATACGCACGTGGATTTTTAAAAAGATTGCGGAGATAAACTTATACGCGACCACTCGTTTTGACGCGGCATTCACTAATTACAGCACCGCGACAACCGCTTAAAGGTCTTGTGGATGCGCATGTTTGTGTGAGTGTGCCATTTCGACCGTTTGTAAGTAGTTTCCGTACTGTCTATTTTTATACTGAGCTAGCGGTTTGCGGTTATTGAAGCCTACTACTACTAGGGTTGCCAATCCTCCGCGATGATGCTTTAATTGTGATTAGCACAAAATCTACATTATTATGTTTTGGGCCTGGAATGTATTCTATAAAGTATCTCCCCTAATCCTATATACTATAGGTACAGACTTTGCACCTTCGCCGAAATTAGACCGGAAGGATCTTAATATTACCATTAAAATAAAATAAAATTTAGAAGGATTTTTAAAGTCTACGTGAATAAAAATAGACTTTAAAAAAGCGCTTGTAAATAGTCGGAACATGTTTGTAGTAATACAGTTATTATTTCTAGTTACTTATTACAGATATTTAGAAACACGGAATGTTAAAACATTTATACAATTTATTTTATAATGATATTTAGCTAGCTTGTATTAAGTTATTGTCAAAGAGATTATGTTTAGGTTTAATTCTTATCATTCGGTTATCATTACAAGGTTACACCACAAACAGTCCTCATCATCACCATTGGCAAACGGGTTGGCGATCACAGTATGTTGGTCATAAAACCTAGAGAGACGCTGCTGCCAGTTCTCTGCAAGATATTCCTCGGGACGACTTCTACATGAGATGAAATGGGGTGGAGATATTGTTTGCCGTCAATCAAACATCAACGAACAATCCCATCTATACTAATATTATAAAGAGGTTCCATTTGTGAGTTTGTGACGTTGTAAGGGGTAATCTCTGGATCTACTGAATCGATTTTCAAAATTATTTCACCAATAGAAAGCTACGTTATTGTGGAGTGTCATAGACTATGAAAAAACGGGCAGGGACAAAAATATTTATAACGCGGAACGAAGTCCGCGGGCACTGCTAGTAAGCAATAAATTTTGTACTTACATTTGTTTTCTAGGCTTTTTCCTCGGCTCCAGGTCGGGATCGAGGGCTGGCTGCTCGGGTTCCGTGTCGGGAGCGGGTGAGGAGGATGCGCTCATGGTGGTGGAGCCCCCCGACCCTCCGCCACCTACTCCTCCACCCGCGGGTACATCCTCCCACCCTGTACCCGAGCCCACCACATATCCACCCGGTTTAGTAGGCGACCTGTGTCAGCATTAAACAATTGTATGAATGTAATGTACATTGATTGAATGTACATTGACGTACGCTGATTGTATTAACGAAACAGAGTTGAAGCAATGTAAATTCGCTTTTATTAGAATGTGGTAAGTTAGCTTTTCCAAACAAAAAAACTAACCGTTAGAAAACCTCCGACTCCAACTATAATTACACCATTTTGGAACAGAGCTGATACTCTTACACTGCTGGACAGATTTTAACCAAACATAGCTAAGAACCACGGCAAAGAAACTGGCTTTCAAGTGAAAAGAAACCGCATCGAAATCGGTCCATCCGTTTGAGAGCTACGATGCTACCGACAGACCTCGGCGTCAAACTTGTAACACCCCTCTTTTTGCATCGGGGGTTATTAAATCAGCTGACACTAATTTGGTGGGAGCACAAAGCTTTAAATTTTGTGCTCTTAGGACGGTGCCGTTTCGATGCTCTGATTGTACAGACGCCAGCACATCCAACTACCCCAATCTGTCAAATTTCTTTCATATATTTTCAACTTTATCACAAAGGACTTCGGCAAATCCCGGCCTGTAATGGACAAAAGTTTATTACTATTTAAAAAAGAAATTGTAATATTTAAAATCCCTCCATACATTTTATTTCCTTGTACAACATGGGAAAATTATTTCAATTTTTAAAAGTAAATCATTTTATTCCGGCATTCATGTTTCTTAAACTGTCTTATAGGGTCTGGCTGCTTCGGTCTTTTGAGCCGTTGGGGAAATATTTATTTTTCCAGTCATGCAGTTATTATTATATTGTCATTGTCAGAGGCGTTATAATTTCACTGTATTGAAATATGTATTATTTGCATACATAATATTATCCTCAATGGTCATAATATAAATCAATAGTATGTATGGTATGATGATTTATAAATCAATGAAGGAATCGATTCTTCATAGTAATGGCAACACTTTTTTATCTGTCATATTGAACTGATTGTATTTTTATTTACATTCGTGTTTAGGCTTGCTTGACTTGCATCGTGAGTCTTTTCTAGTGGCTTGTGTATTTACGACGACCTTTGGCTTTGTTTCTGGATTCTGTTTTCGACTTCCCGGCTGACCCCGGCTTTCTTGGACTTTGGATCTACGCATCATGATTTACCTCTGCTATTCGCACCTCGGACCACATATTTTGTCCTAAGCAACTATGGCCGCGGTTATTTTTTTGAATAGGTGTGAACTTACCACGGTTGTTATAAAGTTACCACGGTTGTGATAAACATATCTGAACCTGTTTTACTTATTTATATATAGAAAGTAGTATAATTATTACAAAAATTCGTTCCATGATCTAATAAAATATTGAAATCTTGTTGACCTTATATTACATAACTCCCATGTTTTACATAAAAAGTAAATATACAGGGCGATAGAATATTAGTGCCCCTTCAAAATGGATATAGTTTTATTTATGTCCATTCCAGGCCCTGTTTGTATGGGCCGGTTGCCGATCTCCTTTGACAGATTGGGGTAGCTTGATGTGCTGGCGTCTGTGCATTATGATTAGAGATAAAACCAAGTCAAAGGTACTTTATTCCGTAAATATTTTACATTTATGTGGAATCCTCATATTTTTTTACCCTACCGTGGAGTGCATGACGTGGCAGCTACTGAGAAACACTGCCAGAAAACTCAGTAGGAATCCTTTTTAAAAATAAAATATACTTAAGATTAATGACAATCATGTGTGTTGACTCAGAACAAATCACTTAAATAATCAGAAATTTTGTAATATGCCCTGCTACACAATTTGGCATTAATAATTCTTTTAAACTTATTCGTAGACAATTCTCTAATATCATTGGGAAGTTTGTTATAGAATCTTATACATTGCCCCATAAAAGAGTTACTTATTTTGTGGAGACGGGTAGTATGCAATATGAGATTATTCTTACATCTAGTATTTACATTATGTGTATCGCTCCTTTTACAGAAGGAATCGATATTTTTATGCACATATAGTAAGTTTTCATATATATACTGAGATGGTACAGTTAGAATGTTGACCTCTTTGAACTTTTTTCTTAGAGACACTCTCGGGCCAAGATTATAGATAGCAAGGGTAATGACCTTAATAAAATAAAAAAACAAAGAAAAGAAGTATATTTAAGTGAAGCTTACCCATCGAGGTCCCTTTTCCTTAGTATTGATGGTCTTGGCAGCACCGGCTGAGCGACTGACGTGATAGGGACGCGGGCATCTTGTACCGAGGGCACCGTGTTCAGAGTGTTCACTATCGTTACTACATAACATAAAAGCTTTAGTTAAACAATTATAAGAAAAAAAACAAATTAGGCGCTTCTGCTTCTAAAGAGTTTTAATTTAGTTGTGTTCTTATATGGTAGTTACAATATATTAACTGATTTCTTCTCCTTAGAATCATTATACTTATTTATTCAAAGTGCGGTATTGTAACAATCACACACGAAAATTAAGTTGCCAAAAATATCACCAAAATAGTAAAAAAAATATGATCTCACGTTTTTTATTTATGTGCGCGCGGCACCTCGTAGTACAGCTGCGCGGGCGCACTGTTGCACCTACCTTGCGACGGAGAGGGCTGCGCTTGCGGCTGGAGCTGGGCCTGCGGCTGCTGTGCGTGCAGGTAGGGCGCGAGCGCGCGCGGCAGGGCGGCGTGCTGCGGCGCGTGCGCGGAGGGCGGCGCGTGCGCGGCGCGCGGCACCTCGTAGTACAGCTGCGCGGGCGCACTGTTGCACCTACCTTGCGACGGAGAGGGCTGCGCTTGCGGCTGGAGCTGGGCCTGCGGCTGCTGTGCGTGCAGGTAGGGCGCGAGCGCGCGCGGCACCTCGTAGTACAGCTGCGCGGGCGCACTGTTGCACCTACCTTGCGACGGAGAGGGCTGCGCTTGCGGCTGGAGCTGGGCCTGCGGCTGCTGTGCGTGCAGGTAGGGCGCGAGCGCGCGCGGCACCTCGTAGTACAGCTGCGCGGGCGCACTGTTGCACCTACCTTGCGACGGAGAGGGCTGCGCTTGCGGCTGGAGCTGGGCCTGCGGCTGCTGTGCGTGCAGGTAGGGCGCGAGCGCGCGCGGCAGGGCGGCGTGCTGCGGCGCGTGCGCGGAGGGCGGCGCGTGCGCGGCGCGCGGCACCTCGTAGTACAGCTGCGCGGGCGCACTGTTCCCCACTACTCCGCGAACGCCCGCGTTCGCTATACCCACCACCTGCCAACACAATATATAATAAATTAATAGAATTTATATCTCAATTCTTAGTTAGTTTATATGCTTGCATTTATAAGAAGACTATGTATATAAAAAAAAAATAAGTGCTGTTCTTGTGTGATTCCAGAAATGCCCATATCAATGAATACTGGCTACAGTTACCTTAGCTGGTTGGTAGTTCCTCTGCAGCAGAGGTAAAGGGCGCGGCGCGGCAGAGGCAGGTGTAGGCGTTGGAGCTCGGGGTGGGACTCTATTGGCGCCTGATATCACCCCGCTTGCTGTTACAATCAGAATAAATCACTATTTATACAATACTATTATTTATTTATTGTTTATCATTTAAACTATACTACAAGATACAACAACGAATATAAAATATATTGAGCGTAAATTAGGACAGTGAGACCCTACTATTTATCACCAATGTGAGGAACTAAAAAGAAACAGATATGTGAGATATGTATAAAAAACGAATGAAAATTATAAGTATACTGCAAACTATTTAAAAGCAACAGGTATGCAGTATGTGTATCTTACAACAAATACACCAAAAGGCAAAGGGCTTTAGTTTCTTCGATAATTCAAGAAACATTAAAATATTTTCAAGATAATGGTTAATATAAATTGAGGGCTCCATAAAGCTCTTAACCCTTTGTCCATCTCGTAAATGGGAGTAGGGATTTTACCAGTGGTGACTGAACTCTTGGTAGTACAGTTGGTAGTACCCTTCTGCATTGCAGCCGACGTGGCGGGTTCGAGCCCTATATAAAGATAAAATTTACATCCCCTTTATTATTTAAACTAGCCTTCTAAGAATATACTACTTTGTATAATAAATAACTTTTGGAGGCTGGTACTCACATGACAGTACAGATGTAGTAGGGAGTGTTCCAATTGCTGAATGAGACACTTGAGTGGATTGTACGGGTGGTACAGTTGGAGTAGGTGCTCTGGTCCCTCGCTGCCCATAGACCAGTGTATTGCGAGGACCACGTGTGCCAGTTGACCAGGCGCCTGTTGAATAAGTAAAATTTATTATAGCAACACTACTTACGTTTATTATAGTACAAGTGTATGTAAATACCCAAGTCCTGAATAAATTTAATTATATAATTTATCAAACTTAAACTGATTAGTACTGGTTGAAATATGCTAAATCTTAAGCATGGTTGACATTGATATACAAAAAACATTTTTTGTATATCAATGATGGTTGATGACTTTATTGCTAGAAATCTCTTGAGTCTTTTTTTCTAATAGTTAGAAATTTAAATCATCCCTACAGAAAATTATATTGTATGACAAATTGACCCTAACACTACAATTGTACTTACAATTTATATATTGCTAAATCTAATTTATATTTTAAATATACTTATCAAAAACTAGCCGAACTTTTTAAACTTTATAAATTATAGCGTATGTGTCATTCCAATATATAAGCTGTATTACTAAAGATTTTTCAAAATCCTTTCTTTAGTTTTCACGTGTAAGAGTAACAAACATCCATAAGTTTATACATTCATACTCACAAACTTTCGCATTTATAATATAAGTAGGAAGTAGGATTTTAAAGATGTGGTACTTTTTTGTACTACTTTAGGTCAATTGTGTTTCAAATTATGTGATCCATAAATGGTTCCTGTGAATTGTAAACTTGTAAAGTCATTGCGATACATGGCTTATTAGCCCAGGGTGTGCAATATCCTTTTAAATATATACAATAATGATCAATGCTCCTTGAAGTGATAATAGTAATAACTTACCTTGTATTCCAGTGGACTGGGAATTGACAGTGGGAGTCACAGGGCGAACAGCAAGTGATGCACCAGCTGCTAGACCTCGAGGAACATGACTGGACACTCCCACACCCACCCCCTTGCTCACCAGCACCCCACTAGTGCTGCTAACATTCACACTAGACAGGACAGCTGTAGAAAAATTTAAATTAACATATGTTTGTTATCTACAGATTTTTTTAACTATCAACCAGTTTCTCTTATTGATTGGACTGGCCTAGTTTAGGATCAAATATATATATATAGGCAGAGCCTATACTATTGCAACCAGACAACTGAGAAACATACCAATATATTTTAGAAATGCATACATATAGGGTTGTCAAACAGTGGAAGACCAAGACTACATATTTTTGTGTGACAAGCATGATTATATCTTCTATGTCTGGGTACAACTCTACTAATAGAAATATGGCTTTTAAATGTCAAAGACCATATGTGCCATGTTTGGGCTCAAATTTACAGGTAAAACATAAAACACATAATTCTGTCACTTCCAAGTCTTTATATATTGAAAATCAGCATGTTTGTAAGGTTGTATCCTCATTTATTTCCCAGACTATCAGACATTGTCATGCACAATAGACAAGATTACTATAAGACTATATGCTTCCACAGTGCACAAACGGCACTTATGGGAAAGAGCATTTTATGTATGGCAGCAAAAATTTATAATGGTAATGATAAAATGTTAAAAAATCAAATGAAAATTATGCTTTCTATGAATGGCTTATCAAGATATGACTGATTTTTTTACTGATAAATTATGATTGTAAATTAACTTAATAATTCCATATTCTATTGATTACATAAATTATATTAAGATGTATGAATAGACTGATTGAATTTTTTTTTTATTATGGTTTTACTATACCGCTTGATAATATTATATTTATATCCTATTTGTATGCCTCATATAACAGGGCATGCTGATTCCATATACTATGTCTGTATGTAACATAATGTATAAACATGTTTGATGCAAATTAATCTATCTTTATCTTTAAAAAATCTTGATGAGTTACCTGGCCTAGTATTATGATGAGGCAGTGGTGGCAATACCCGGACTGTAGGTGGCAGTGTGCGCACAGATGGATTGACCACCAAGTTCCCCCCACCACTGACAAGTCCTCCAACATTCAGCAACTGCGCTCCACTAACTGGAGAGGCTACAGTCACTTGTGCACTTGTTGACAGAGTTGATCCAATATTACTAGCATTCGACACTTGAGCAGATAGCTGTGATCCTTGACTTATAATCTGTGTACCAGGACTCAAGATTGGACCACCAGCAATCAGTTGTGACTGTGACATTATCTGTGTGTTTTGGCCAATAAGCTGTGAACCTTGGCTGACAATCTGAGTTCCCTGTAAGATTGAGCTGCTTATTATCATCTGAGGCTGAAAGTTTTCAAATATAACTAGAGCACACTGTAAATAACACTAACTAAAAAATAATTGATATGTATCATAAATCATAAGAAAGAATATATCATAAACAAAGAGGTTATCCACATCAACTATATATTTTTTTTGGAAACCGTTTTTATTTATCAATAAGTATTTGTTGGGGAAATCTTTTGAGATGGTCTCAAATAAATGTTGTTAATTTTATTTTGTAAAAAGAAGTACAATTTGAGAATATATCTCTTGATATTCTAGGTCTACAAGATGTGACTAGTTGGTAAAACAAAAGTATTTTGATCATGACTTTTAATAACTAAATGTATCTATTACTTCTTTGACTTACTGTGGGAAATTAATTATTCTTTTATAATTTAAATACTAACCTGTGATGCAACATTTGAAGAGATAATTTGTGTAAGTCCTGGACGCATCAACCCAGAGCCGGGACTAGCGTGGGCTAATATTTGACTGGTGCCCGTTGTTTTAGGCTGCCCTGGCATCAAATGGGCCATTTTCACATCTGAATTAGAAACACTCTTGACGATGGTAATTTTTTGAGGCGCTAGATCTATTGGATGCATTTTACTTGTGACCGATCTATCATTATCCAAATTACTACTCATTGTGACACTGTTACCACTATAAAATGTACATTCTATATTGGCTAAGCAATAATTAGTGAAATCTACTCCAAAACAACAAGCAATATGTTCATGAATATATTTTAAAAGCTACAAAAATAATTTAATAGGTACTTCATTGACACAAACACAACACAGCAGACGAAACTTGACGAAGTATATTGTATTTTTTTTTGGCATTTCGTAGTTTCTAACCATAGACTAAATAATGCCTGTGAAATGCTACTCGGATCATATTGCTGATGACCTTGAACTCAATTGTGTTGTTACCATAATACTACACAATACTAATTAGGTAGGTCAACTGGAACAAATATATAAACTTTCGTCTACGCTTGTTGAAAATATTTTAACGAGCTTTACAGTACTATATATACATATGATATGTCCGACATGTTATCATTCTGCATGTGAAGCCAATTAAACATAAGTTTGAAAGCTATATTAATTTATATATATTTATTCGACCAATCACATTATGAATAAATTGGCTTCACATACATTTCATTTCAATTTTATTGTATGGTATGATAAAATGTCAGGTTTTACATATCATATGCGACTACTGTGAGACTTACTCGTTTTTTAATATCATTAGATCTCAATTTTCAGTGATCACATATTCTTTCTTAATGCTCAACTGTACGAAAACTAACTAATTCAAAATACCTTGTCATCAAGCTTTTATTTAAAAATAATCACAGACAATTCGGAAAATAAAATGTTAAAAAGATTGAAATGAAATGATAAAAAGAATGGTTAGTTCAATATTGTGTGTGTGGTCGAATATAACATCGCATAGGTACACTATGTTGGTCAACAGTACGTCGTGGTACCAACTGTATACAAAATGTCTTTTCCACTGCGCGGGTTCATTGGCCAAATCAAATATCACATACATACGCAGTTCCTCGTTTCTTGTAATACATTTCCGTCCCTTTTCCAAAATTACTCCCACAAAAATTATTCTGCAACTGAGAAATTAGAAAGTTTTCCTTGCAATACCTAATTGCATATACTTTGTAGGTGAAACAAATCGATTAAACTCTCTAACGCTAACCAACAAGGCAGTCTTAAATAAATGTGCATTTATTAGCGGGATGGATAGAGGCCATTTATTGTAATATCCATATAATTATACTACGCCACAAATAAGAGTTGAAGTTATAATTATACTACATACAACTAACTGAAACATTATTGAAATGTTTTTAACCTAATATTGCATTTGCCCAATTAATCATGAAATAGTGTTCGAGTATTACAATATTGTTATCATAGTCAGTAACCATAGAGATATTTAATTTAAGTCATTGTTCTAATTTATTTATTTTCATCAAAAAGCTGTGCTAGAAGGGTTTGTTACCATTTGTTTAGCAAAAAGTCACCCGACCATACTAATCAGCTAGTTAGTAGATTTTTGTCACCGTCCAAATTTAAATATTGAGTAAATGACAAATACATGATATTGAAAGTATCACACAGTACTAAAATATTGAAATATCTCAAAGTTAAAGCAGAGAGTGATTATTATTTCGGATAGGTATATACGAATAACTGTAAGATAATTTAAAAAATTTGGCAGTTTCATACATATGTAATTTATTTTTAAGTTCAAGGTCATTGGAAAAATTATCCATGTCGATAATTTATTTTGACGAGATATAAAAGGATTTTCATTTCATTAAATAGCTTATTTATACTCACTAATGGAGAATAAACATGTCAAAAATCTGTTCTATAAAACGTTTCCCAATAAAAAACCAGCGAAATCCTAAAATTACTCAAGTTTCGTGTCAAAGTCAACTAAAACGAGGGAGAAACAAAAAGTTGTTTGTTTTGTTTATGGTACGCCATGGCGGAGCGAGTTGGTGACGGTGATTTTTCAGAAGAAAATATACAAAAATTTAACAATGAAAGGCGGAGCAGTAAACAGTGGGTTAAACTTAATGTTGGTGGGACATATTTCTTGACTACAAAAACAACGTTATGTAGAGATCCTAATTCATTTTTGTATCGATTAGTTCAAGAGGACAGCGATTTGATTTCAGACAGGGTTTGTTGAATTTCTTATTGTCTTTTTGTATGTAAATGAGTTTTGCTTTATTAGTCAGTTAAAAAAATGTATCCTTGTTCCAGGACGAAACTGGCGCTTATTTAATAGACAGAGACCCGACGTATTTTTCACCAGTTCTCAATTATCTTCGTCACGGTAAACTGGTTATCAACAATGACATCGCCGAAGAGGGTGTGTTGGAAGAAGCAGAGTTTTATAATATTACCGAACTTATAAGATTAGTTAAAGAAAGAATATGTTTAAGAGACAGGAGGCCTCTAAAAGATTCTAAGAAACATGTGTACAGAGTGTTACAGTTTCATGAGGAAGAGTTGACTCAAATGGTCTCCACCATGTCAGATGGCTGGAAATTTGAACAGTTGATCAACATTGGTTCCCAGTACAACTATGGCAATGATGAGCATGCAGAGTTCCTTTGTGTGGTTAGCCGTGAGTGTGGCAGTTCCCTCAACAGTAATGACATAGAGCCCACAGACCGTGCCAAGGTGCTTCAACAAAAAGGCTCACGAATGTGAGCTTTCATCTATTTTAAAAAACTTTGAGACTGTCAGCTCTACCCATTGATTCACAAATTCTGTTTTCAAATGCATAAGTTTAAAGCCTGGGTACAAATTTGTTATAGATTGTTTTTGATGTCCCGTGATATTACTTAACTACCAAAGTCTGTATTGAGACTCGCCAAGTATCAAATTGGAACTGACTTTGTGAATCCAGCCCTAGCATGGGAAATGTGTAAATATTTTTAGAGTGTAAACAGTCTTTATGTAACTTCGTTTCCTTTCTATATTTTAAATGTAAAAATTGTCTAGTTCTGCAATAACATTGGTATTAGTCAATTGAGTGGTAATTGTATCTTTGGTCTTCTACTTCACTATGTTATAAATATTAGACAAATACTCAGTTTGATATAGTGAGAAATTTTAATAGAATTTTCTTCAAATTTTGTTGATTTTATGTTTCAAGTAAAATTTAGAAGAAGTCTGTTATGAATGTATTTAACAATTGAGTGCACCAAAATTAGACTTAATTGTAAATAATAATGTATATAGTTTTGAATAACTAATACAAATAACTAGGACAACTGCCAAGGGCAATGTTTGTTAAAGTTTTGGTGCAATCAAGTTGTGTATGTGTTTAAAATCTATAATTAGATTTGACCCAGAGAAGTAAGTTAGCAAATTATAATGCTCTTTTATTGTCCTTTAAAATCATTTTAGAAGGGATACTAATCATTATTGTATGATGCTATTATAATTTAATACCCCTGCAGACTATCCACATTTTGTAAATAAGGAGTGTTGTTGTCCCTTGGATCAGGAAATTAATTCCAGATATTATGCTCATTTACCAAATGTAATATTAGAAATTTACGATTCCAATGCAGTTGTTTTATTTATCAAAAAATACTAAGTTGTAGATAAATAAAGATGTATATTGGTGATACCTTTATTTTACTGAATACAATTGACTGAAAACGTAATATGATTTGACACGCCTTCACTTAAAATTATTATTAGTATCTAAGTTAATTTCATAACTACACAATATATAAATCTATAACACGTTGTTTTAAAAAAATAAACATTAGCACTATTTAAGAACATTAAATTATAGAGCTTATTATAAAATATTGCATTCAACTGCATTAAATACAAGTTAACAAGAGAATCACACTAGATACTCCTTTGTATAGATAACAGTGTTATTATCAAAATACAGAAATCTTCACACACATTGTAAGGCAATGGGGGGGTTTATAGTTTGTCTATTAATATCGTGAAATTATAAACTAATTTCTTAAAATTGGTTGAAATTTGTAGCTTAGCACCAATCTGCCATATAGGTAAAGTCATGGAATAACTTATGATCCGCGACAGATAGCGGCCGGGGTTCTTTGGGTGGCGTAAGCACCGCTGCTTCAGACGTAAACTCGCTATCAAAGTTGCTTACATCTTCTAAATTATTAATTGTTGGCACAAATGGTGGCTTCACTTTACGCAATAGTAGCTGTTCCCAATTAACATTACGGAAGAAAGCCTGTTTCTTCACATCTTCAGCATCCCTCTCTGAAGAGCCCAATCGGCGTTCTGGATTTTTTCGTAACAAACGGCGCATGAGTGCGATCGCCTCCAAGGACAGTGTTCTTGGATAACGCACTTCATCATTAACTATTGAATCGAACACTTCTCCCTCATCTTCACCTGGGAAAGGGGATTCTCCTACTAGCATTTCAAAAATTAAAACTCCCAGACCCCACCAATCAACAGCGCGAGTGTAAGAAGTTTCAGTAAGCACTTCAGGAGCAAGAAATTCAGGGGTGCCACAAAATGTACCAGTGCGATCTCCCCAACCCATACCTTCTTTACAAAGCCCAAAATCAGCTATTTTCACATAACCTTCAGTGTCTAATAATAAGTTGTCTAATTTTAAATCCCTATATATTATGTTATTTTCATGTAAATACTGAAGACCTAATACTACACAAGCTGCATAAAAAACTGCTCTAGGTTCAGTGAACACATCTGCATGGATGTGCATCATAAGGTCACCTCCTGCTGCATACTCCATCACAAAGCAGACATGTTGCTCTGTTTGGAAACATGCAAACAAATTGACCAAAAATGGGTGTCTAATTGCATTAGCTACCTCAAAGATTCGCTTTTCTGATAACAAAGAGTCAACTTCATCTCTGGCTATAATATCACCTTTCTTTAAAGCCTTTATGGCAAAATATTCATTTGTAGATCTATATTGAGCAAGAATTACTTTGCCAAAGTGCCCTCTTCCCAGAACACTCAACAACCTGAAGCTTTCCATAGACATTTCACTGGATTGTCGTCTGGAGTCTTGTTCCTTGCCTAATGTGTCTATTACAGATGATGAACGAGAAGATGAAATTCTCATATTACTTGTAATCTCAACAATTTGGTCCTCATTACTTGGGAATTCCAAAACTAGTTTAGGTGATGGTGATGGTGGATACTCCACTAATGGCATGTCACATGAGGGGGTTTGGGGCTCCTTTGTAACATAGTTGTCCCTTGTGTAGGAGTCTTCTAAGAATGCAAAAGCTTCTTGAAGTTCTTTTTCCATCCTCAGAGTAGATACATTAGGAGGTGGTTGAATAGGCAAAGTTGGTTGAGGCGGGGGTGTGATAGGCACATGTGGTGTGATAGGTGTGGAGGGTAAGCCTAGTGGCCTTATTCCAGCCATACCACCCAAGGTAACATTTGGGTTTTCTATATCTCTATTGTCAACAGAGGCAGCTTCATAATTGTGGTGCTGCATTTGATTCATATGAGCAGTCTGTATATTTTGTATAGAGGGTGAGGATCTCTTAAGAAGTCTGCCAAGCACAACAGCTGGAATGTGCATATCACCATAGGAGGGTCTTGGTATATTTTTGCCTTGCTGCTTGATGATCTTCCTTTGACGCTGTAGTTTAGGTTTCCTCGAAATTATAGGATTTAAGAATTTAATTTCAGCAAAGAGCAGACCTTGCGGTTCAAGTTCCAAAGCCATTCCATGTCTTATGTCATCAATAAATTCTTCCAACCTCAAAAACTTAACTGCACACAGACCACGCCAATCCTTCCAATGTATGCCAATTTCTAGTTCTCTTGATTTATCCAGCTTGAAGGTGAATCTGTAATTGAGAATAGAATAAACTGTTAAATTAACATTTTCAAATCACACTCAAGTATTTGATCTTTTTATTCCCTTATAGGCTATGATAGATAGTTTATAATTTTCAAGTACTTATTTTCTTTTCTTTTTTTATATTTGTTTCATAAAATGAAAGAGCACAAGTTTCAATTTTAACTGGGTTGAGATTCAAGCTCTCTATTCTCTTAATTTTAATTTGCATTTCATTTCTATTTCTTTTAGATTATAACAATAGAAATGAAATAACTTATCACTTTTTGAGACACCCAGTAATTTAGGTTCATTTATTATTAATAAAATGTTCCAATTTATTGTTAAGAGAAAAAACATTACACCAGATAAGTTTGGCAGTGATAATTAACCAGACAAATTAGTAAATACTATGTTTTGTTGTATTTTGTAAAATGTTTTTTCTCAGCATCTTTTATAATGCAAATGTTTTGCAGTCTGTTGTGTAAATCGTCATTATTGATAGTGATTCCAACCAAATCAGATTGCCAAAGAACCATGTTATTGTCTACAACTGACTTGGGCAATATAAATTTACGCATAGTCAAATAGAGTTTGACAAACAAACACCATTAATGTGATGAGTAATCCAATACACATTAAATTTTGTTGAATGTAAACAATTACAGTATTCATGTGAAAACTAGTTAAAATTTCATAGAACATCGCTTAGTCAACAAAAGTAGTTTTATTATTATGTAGCATAAAATAAAACCCATTTTGCAATTGATCAATAAAGTTATTTGGGAGACTGGTAATGTGTGTCAAGATGGGAATTTTAGTCACACCACAAATATGTGTACACACTAAGATAAGATATGAGTAATAGCAAGGAATTATAAAGATTGCAACTCAAGGAAGTTGAGATTGTAAAGATAAATTCAATTAATATTTTATTGTTATATAATATTGAATGACTCAAAATATAGTAAAATATCAAATAACAAATTTAAAAAAAAAAGAAGGAGCAGAGATGAAAGAGATTAAGGTCACTTTTGAAATGCAAAAGTTTATTAATCATTGCATATAGGATACCAGGCTATTTTTTTTAATTTAATGTAGGAAATGAAAGGTCACCTTTGATCCCATGCTTGCTGAGAGCATGCCCGCCAACTAGTCTGTGCAACCGCATGGTTGTCTAACTTCAGAACTGCCATTATTTCATTGCTTGTATCTTCTTTAATGCTGTAAGTATATTTCATAGAATTACGAATTGTCACTCCTTTCACAAATGATTTCAAATCAGAAGGGCTAGCCAAAGGGTCACGGCGGCTCCTGCCAGGAACATCTTCAAGCAAATCCTGACAGCCCATCAACCTTACTTCTAGTGTACCTGTTACTTGCACACAAGGACTAATTAAAGGTGCTGGAGATAGAAATTGAGCTCTTGATCCACTGCCTCCAGACAAACTCACATAACCAGGACTTGAGCCAGTACTCCTCAACTCATGTCCTAATTCTATAAACGCTGGGCTCTCTGAGGGTAAGTCTTGTCTACGCATATCTAGCGATCTACGCAATAAATCCAACTTCTGCGTTGATTCTAATAGGTTAGTTTGAGCTTCTTGCAAAGCTTTTTTGTCAGTCACTTTCTTGTCACTCTGTAATAGTCTTATGGCATTTTTAGAACCCTCTACAACGGCTGCTTCAATTCTCAGGCGGTTTCTCAATTCTGCAATTCTTTCATCCAACAGTGCAGTCATGCCACTAATATCAGAACTCTTCCCATCCCCATTTGCACCTGTTGTATCACCTTTTTGTAGTTTAGTCATCTTAGAAATACGTAATTTTAGGTATTCAATCTTATCTTTAGAGTCTGCCAGCATCTGATGTGCTTCAGCAAGAAGCTTCTTATCTCTAGATTGGTTACTGCTGCTAATACTCTGTATCATATTTTCAGCGCCCTGCTTAACCTTAAGTTCAATATTTAGCTGCTTTTCCAGTGATGCCAGTTTGCGGTCTGTTGTAGCTTCTCCCAACTGTCTCTGTTGTTGGGCTGCTTCAGAAGCCAAGATGATTGTTTCTTCATCATATGATAGGTCTTCCGGCGATGTGGGAGTGGACTGACCGCGCGACAGAAGGAGCTGGGACTCCAGTTCCTGCAGGTCTGATTTCAGTTCATTAAGCTTGATGTTCGCTTTTTTCACAATATTGGCGACATCAGAGAGCGATCGTCTATCCGTTGCTACTTCACGTAGTTTCTCGGCTCCCTCTTTTATTTTAAGTTCTTTACGTATTTCTCTACGTATGACATCCTTGAGTTCCTCTAACTTAGACGGCAATGCTACTTCTGGAATTCGTTCCATTTTAATTCCATATTTGACACCGAGCTCCTGGAGAACACTATAGTAATAATCTAGCTCTGCCATAATTGAGGATGCACAGTCTAACGTCAGTTAACCATAATTATGTGGGAAAATATCACTTAGTATTGCTTGAAGATCACAAAACGAACATAGAAGAACAACGTTCATGAGCTTGAATAATACTTTTCATTATAAACGAATTCATATTAAAATTAAAGATGTCTACAGTTTTATTAAATTAAATCACAAATCAAAACAATTATGTACAAGTCTCGGTCTACGAAACCAACGAAACGATGAAACCCTACCATTATACCATAGATCTAGAATTTTAACCATAAAATAAACTTGGCAAGAGTTTTGTCTTTGATTATAGACGTCTTGGCTCAGGGGCATCACTAGTAAATAAAAAATAATTTCTAAATTTGAAAATCAGTAACACCTAGCACTGGTTTATTTCTGTTTCGTGCAATATTAAAAATATGCATTTTTATTACTAATAGTAATAAAAATGCATAACTACTACTGTAATTTATATTCACGAACGAAAAGCACAACACCTATGATAATCTAGAATTTACTGTCAGTATCGTGAGTTGCCAAATTATTAACGATTCGCGTAACGATGCTGCCAAAAGGTAATATAAGGTACGGTTTTCTTAGGTTATCCGTACCTTTATTTAATATTCAAATTCGATTGTAAAATTGTTCTTTGAATAAAATAAATAATAATTTCTATTAAACCCTTTTTTTCTCTTGGAATTTACGTATCGGTATTAAGGCCGAGGCAAGATTTTCAAATGCCAAATTCAAATCATCATATCAGCCGAAAGACGCTCACTGCTTTACAATGGCCGGTTTGTGCTGGCCGCATCCAGCGGTATCCCGCGACCCTTGCCTTGCAACGTCGTTGGGCCACCTTGTCGGAGGCCTACCAACGCTGCGTCTTGCGGTTCATGGTCGCTACTCGAGACCCTTTCTACCCCAGCGGTTGTCGGTTTTACGAGCTATGTGCTCCGCCCACCTTCAGTCTGGCAATTTTTTGGGCTATCTCAGCAACAGTATCTTTGCCTGCGGATTGCGACGTTTCTGATTTGATCGCGCCGGGATACTCCAAGCATAGTCCTCTCCAATGCTCCTTGGGCGACCTTGAGCCTTCTTATGAAGCCCATAGTAAGCAACCCCGCCTGTATTCCATAAGTTATCACCGGCAAGGCAACATACACTTGTCAAAGACTAATAATTGCCATTTCGATTTCTCTTGGCTGGCAGGGAGTAGCAGAACCAGGAAAGTCCATCCTCCTCTTCCATCTTTGTGAGTAACCGCTGTAATACTTAGAACTCCTGTTCCTCCGGCATATAATTTGGCATCCTGGTGGTAAGGTTGTGCGTGTGATACGTAGCCCGGCTCCAGATGCTACGCCAAGTTCGTGGACTTCTCGCCACCAATGGAGGGTATATATATTTTTTATTTGTAAGCAATGGGCAAATTGGGCATCTATCTTTCTTTTGCGCCGGTGCTGTCGGCGGACTCCCAGCCAGCGTTGATGGTGGGTCTTCTGGCTGCTTCGGCGTAAAAGGGCTTGTATATAGAGACACTTATTAGTCACTGTTTCTACTGGGCTGCGGAATCGCTTCTCGTTAGCGGCGCGGTCTATGTCCATCGCTACTTCATCATCGTCGTCATGGTTGTTGTCGCCCGATTGCGGTCCCAATTGCATATCCAGTAGTGACACGTGTTCACGTTAGGCGAGACAATTACCTAGTCCTAAAAGGAGGCGCACGCGGTGCACGGTGCATGTCTTCTCGAACTTCTGTTGCTTTCTTTTCCCCGTCAATACAGTTTCTCTACCAAACAACCGCATCGCAAGTTCCGATGACCATTCCTTTCTTTATTGATTATGTTTTATTACATAGATTCAGCACTGGTACCACTGCAGTTTTCCACGGTCATATATGGTCTTGATCATACATCACTATCTTAAAACAGAAGCAAGTTGTCAACTTTATTCACAATACACACACACCTCACACACTGATTGAAAATTTACCTAGCATTGAAACAACATTTAATCGCTGATGACCGAACATTGTCCACTTAAGGAACAGGTTTATCCTAGTTTGAGTGACAGGGTTCACTGATTATTTCAACATAGTTTTAACTTTATAACTCTAAACATTTGCTATGTAAACTTGTTGGCAATAAATCTTTATTATTATATTTATTCGTTTAGTCGGAAAACACATTTGTTTCACACTTTTGTATGTTATAAAGCATACAAAAGTATGCTATAAAGCATAATTTTGTATTTATTTTATTTTTAAAAAATAAAATAAATATCTTGCGACAACTAAAACACTATCATACAATCCAAAGTCAAAGTCAAAAGTTTATTTGCGACTAAGTGTTGTACAGACCTTATCTAATAATAATATTAGGTACAAATTTCGCTCTTAGTGGCCTTTTGCAGGCATTGCAAATTTAATTATTAAAATTAGGAATAAATGTCCTTTATCTCAATTATGTCATTTGATTATATAATTCTATTATTATTATTCTATTCTATTTAGTGATATAAATATTAGTAATTTAAAGTTTGTCTCTATATAATGAAACGATAATCACTATAATTAACAATTGTCTAAATAATCTAAATATACGTCTAGGGCATAATTCAGCATTAATTATCCAAACTAGTTAGAGCATACAATGCCAACCGGACAGCTGATAAGTATACTTATATATTTTCTATATACATACATATCAGAGATATATTACACTCGGAGACATAGAACAAATAATCGTATTAATCACACAACGATTTGTCCTGGGTGGGTTCCAGCCAGAACCCAATCTGGCTTACCGGTCAGGGTCACTAATCAAAAGACCAACAGACAAATCATATAAGGTTTGTTCGAATCGGTATTGATAAACAAAAAATTATGTCGTTGCTGTATTCTTTAAAACACATAATGGTATATTAAAATTATAATATAACACATATTGTTAATATATGCGTTTACCTCATGTGTTTGTAACAAAATTGTCGACTATCCACAATAAAATCCGAGAGTACTGTCGAGCGTTACATTAGTTCTACCTTAATGTAGACAGAACCATTGACAATATGCAGTAAAATATTAGACTTAAACTAGATAATTAAACATAATCTCTTGACAATAACTTGATACGAGCTAGCTAAATATCATTGCTATAATAAAATAAATTTTATATATGTTTTCATACAATGTGTACCTAAATATATATATGTTACTAGAAATAATCATGTATACAATTATATTCCTACAAACATGTTCTGACTATTTACAAGCGCTTTTTTGAAGTCTACGTGAATAAAAACCTTTTTTATTTTATTTATTTATTTTACTCCCTGTAACAACCATAATTATTATTCTGCAGCATGTTTACATACACTCTGTTGGTAGCACTCAGGTATTTATTAGAAGTTTTACCAAGGTTTACCGTACATTTTATTTGGAGTACAAAATTTGTGAATCTGGGAGCGATATATTTTTCCGTAAACAATGCAACATAATAATATATTTTCAATCACAGTTATCATCCAAAATTTATTGTTGGAACTGGACACACTGTCGAGTTAAACCTAGTTAACCTGGAAACTTTCACTTCCTTATAAACTAAATTCTACGAATAGAGAAGTTTTTGTAACACATGAATAATTTGTTAATTTTAGTTGTTTATGATAACATTGTTGACTACAGTTAAGATTTTAATTCATAGAATTTGCTGGAAAAAAGGGCTATCTGTCAAAAGGCGCCAGTTGTTGAAGGAAGAAAACCTATCATCTGTCATACTTACGAAAGCTTGGTCATACGTTTTAATGGAAAAATAATGCCCGTTAAAGTTGATATTACCCCACCTCCTCCAGCGAATTCCAAGCAACCTGGAGTAACTAAGTCCTTACTATATAACGGCTCCAAATTTCAAGGGCATCAAAAAAGCAAAGGTAACTCATATGAGGTCGAAGTGGTTTTACAGGTTAGTAACAAAAACAAAGTACGCAATAGTAATAAATTAAGAACTAACACTAAATTTATAAAAATAAGAGATGCATTTTGCTACGAAATTTTGGACCTATTTTATCATTTGGTAACTGCAGTCTTTGATTGCTTGAGTCGAATATTACGTGACTCTGTTGAATTATAAAACTACTGTGAATAACGAGTAATAGTTTCTAATTCATATAAACTCTGGTAGGGTGCAGCCTCTTAAATTGCAATGCAAGTGCTAATTTTGTAGTGACTGAAGATAATTATTATCAAGTCTTTGTACAATAACAATAAGTACTATTAACAAATACTGAAATAATTTGATCATTGAATATTCAAGTAGGTTAAGTAATACAAATAGAGATTTAGGGGTAAGTAGGAACGACAACAAAATTGAATGAATGTTTGTAATCTATCCTTATCTTCCTGCTGGATGTCTTTACACCCTGTTTTATCATATGCATCTTGTCAAAACCAGCATTCAACTATTTTGTTTTATTATATTAGAAGAATTCTCTATACTTATTACTTTAGTGCTAACTGTAGGAAAACTCCTTATGACTCTTTTTAATTTCCAGCATGTGGATGAAGAAAACTCTTACCTTTGTGGGTACTTAAAAATTAAAGGCTTAACAGAGGAATTTCCTACATTGACAACCTTTTTCGATGGAGAAATTATATCAGCTAAATATCCTTTTCTTACAAGAAAGTGGGATGCTGATGAAGATGTTGATAGGAAACATTGGGTAAGCTTGTTCATATATGCTTTATGATTTAACTCTTTCTCAGGCAGTGGGGTTATAGTTCCTACCATATAGTGAACTCTATTTGTTTGTGGTTAAGTCCAGAACCAACTGTTTTACAAAGGGTTAATTCTCTTCTATCACATACTTAACTCTTCACATACCAATAATTCCTACATATTTATACAAACTAATATCAATATTTTTTATAATTATATTTTATTTAATGGCCACATAATTCGGTAATAGCTTTGCCAATATGAAGCCTGAATTAATAATTCAAGACAATCATGCCAGGCATTGATATGGATGATATCAAATTTTCATATTGAACATGAATTGGGACACTTTATGTACACTGGTCAAATGGACTAATTAAATTAACAATTGCCCTGATTCTGAGCCATACTAACTAAACTAATTATTCTTTTAATATTGCCTTTTTCTAACATCTCATATGAAACGGACAGGGCATCTTTGCTTATGTTCTATTGTTATTATTTTTTCAAATTACTGGCAGTCTGCCATTAAATTGTTTTAAGTATAGTAAATAAGTGACATGGTAGAACCTGTCAAGTAATTATGCTCACTGGACAAGCACATTAAGTAGTCAGTTTGATGTATGGATGTTGTTATATTGCCATATTGTGTTCACAAGTGCAATAGAGAGATGTGTTGACATTTGAATTAATCTAGTGGTGTGAAAAATAGAATAATATTCTTGACAAATTATGATTAAAATGTTGTAAGGTGTAAAAAATTAAAATGATTATACTTATTTTTCAGAGCAAATTTGACTTGTTTGTACCATATTTAAAAACATTTAATTCTGATTCATTTGATTATGAGTCTCTTGCAAAGGCTGACTATGTATTTATGAGGTGGAAAGAACACTTTTTAGTGCCAGATCATACAATAAAAGACATAAATGGTGCTTCATTTGCTGGTTTTTACTATATCTGCTTTCACAAGTCTGCAGCAACAATAGAAGGTTATTATTATCATCGAAGTTCTGAATGGTGAGTACCTATAGATTTATTATTTATTTCATCTGAGACCTGACTGTAAATATGGCTTTAAAGTTCAATGAACTTGAAATAAATCATTCATAAGTTCACAGAAACATTATGATATATCATATATTAAAATTCCCTTTATTTATGATTTTAGAAATGTAGTTACGAGACTGGCAATTTTGCAATTTATCGTCATGTTTTTTCAATTTAAGTATTTCAGAATCTTTCAATACTGCATAGTGTAGTAAAATAATACAGTACAATGCTATTTGACATATAGCACTCATTTAGGTGCTTTGTTGACTAATCATTATCCTAGCCCAGTTAACTATATGAAAGTTAACTATAAATTGCTATACTGCCACCCTTCACGGAAATACATCCTAGATTAAATAGTTCAGTTTTTTTGTATATTTTCATCAAGTGTAACATTCTCAGAGTTCATTCTGTTAATATAATGCTATTTCATTCCTTATGAAGTCAATTAACTATGGCATGCTATCTTCCAGCTGTTATCACTTTCATTGTAGTTTATTATTGCAAATAAACATATATTTTATAGATATTTTTGTAGAATGCATATCTGAGTGATGTATCCCAGCTTAAAGCTGGTTCAGTGGCCTTAATATGATGGTCATCTGGTATTAAAAGTAGTTCTTAGTTTTCTTTCTACTTGTTCAGCTACAGAATAACCCCTCATGCCATACACATAATATCCCTGCATGACATAAGTCAAACAAACTATTCTGGAAAGCTTGTTTCATTCTCTATATTTCTAATAGAACATTACCTTGATCCTGAGTTATAAATACTCCCCTTTCTGATATTAAACGAGCAGTATTGCTATATGAAATAAATATCTCTTTAATTATTATGTTTGTCACACTTTGGTTTCTAGGAACTTGTGTCTGGCTAATTGCCATTATTTTTATTTATATGCAATAAGAATAGACTAGCAAAGTCATGCTTAGTGCAATCTTGGTGATTTTTATTATATAATAACTAGTGAATTTTGTGTTGGTTTTCAGGTATCAATCTTTGACTTTAAGCCATGTACCGGAACACAGCATCCAAATTTATGAGTTTAGATGAAATCTCCATGTGAAAACTTAAAAATTTGGATTGGTATTTTTGTGTCCGCTAGTACTTACTTGTTGATTAAGTTTAAACTTTCAGTCAGAATAAAACAATGTAAAGATTGCCAATGTTGTGTTTCTTCAGTAATTTAAGATAAAGATGTCAGGGCTTTTAATAGATATTCATTCCGAACAAAGTAATGCAGAAATGTAATTTTACTTATGATTCATGAACAACATTGTGTCATATTCTGTTTTTGCACATACTTCAGTGTTGAGGAACTACGTTTAGTGGAGGTAGATTTTATAATGACGTCATTATTCAATTGAATTATGATGGACTGTTTTGATAGAAAATATTTTGATACATTTTGCAGTACAATAGGTAAATGAGTTGCCGACATCTTTATGATTCATCTCTCGCTTATTGCTGTACTCATTAGGAACCATTTTAAATCATGTTATACTGATTAATTATATAATAATTATGTAATTTATTAAGTTTCTGAATAATACTATGTATTATTATTGTGATATTTTGTACAAATAAGTTGCACATAAGTTTGTTGCTTCTACTATTTGATCTTCATTGTTGTTACAATATAATTTCATAAGTCAGTTTCAATACTTCATGTAAATTGAAGCATGTGCAAGTACAGGGAATCTCTTATTACTGAACAAGTTAATATATCATTCGGCAGCTGTTAGCAGGAACTATATTTAAAAGTTATTGAAAAATTGAATATTTCTTTTTTCAATTGATTGTTACAAAGTACTTGTAAATCATACTGTGTTTGATAAAATTTGCAAGCGAAACTTCGTGGTCATAATAGAATTCAATAATAGTTACATAAAAACAAATATTTTTGATTTCATTCTATCCAAGGTGCCAAGTTACGAATAAAATGAAAAACAAGAGTATTTAACTGTTTTAAATGTATTATGGAGTCCATTACCGAAGCCTAACAAGTCTGTTAAGTTTCGCTCACAAATTTAATGTATCCCAGTATAGTAATATGCAGCAAACCTCTTAAACAGGGCTAGAAACATGTGCACAACCATCAATATAGAGGTAGAAAGAAATATGATGAATTTTATGAAATCGATATAACTTACAGCAAAATAAAAAGAACTTTTAATTATGCCTTAATCAGCGGATGAAAATTGAATGGGAATACTTTATCCCATCCAATCAATTGGTATACATGACCTGGTAATTATCCTTTTAGTTATTGAATATGGTGCCGAAGTCTCTATATATGAACATTTTAACACTCACTGTGGCATTAAAGAGTTTGATAAATTAAGGTTCTTAATCTTTTGTTAAACTATCTAAAAAGACAAAGCGGACCTTATTTTTCTGGAATTGGTTGTAATAATTTATGCGTGTAAGTTCCCTGCTGTTCGGTATTGATACTTTATACTCTAAAAATTATAAAAAAAATATTTTATGTAATTGTTCGTAATTTGTTGTCTAACTTAGACAGAATTAAAAATTTATATTTGTGTTATTTTTACAAAATGTATCATCAATATATAACATGCTTACAGGCCTGTAATTTTTCTCTCACAATCTTGATATGACACGGTATATTTATATTATTTAGTTCCCACAAAGGTCAAAAACGTTGAAAACTAAATATTGTTTTTATCTCAGGCTAGGTCGAAAGTCCCCTTCGACCTATTATTTTACAATCATTTTTTAGCACTATAAATGCCCTTTAGTGCTTATAATGGACACTGTCGCCAGTTAAGTGGTTTGATGCATATTACGGAAATTCTTGTTAATTAAATAGTTAATATTCGGAACACCATTTTTGGATGTAAGGCAATAAAATACGGTTGTCGATTTGATTTCTGTTTTAATGTAACACATTTACTATTTACAATAAAATACTGGCATTGATAATTTTATAGTTTTAATAATTTCATCAAATTTTATCCAGTGAATAAGCAAGATATTTTATTTAAATATAAATTTCAAGACATTTTGATGATATTACATAATCTACTGACTAAATACTTAAAATATTTGTACAATAGTCCTCTTGATATATTTTTAGTTAGTTACATCGTCTAGTAGTGTTCTAATGACAGTCGTATTCATAGACTACACTTGACCGAAAATGTTTGCTCGGGTACGACACATGTCAGTATAGTAAAGCTGACATATGGCATACTCACTTAAACACTCATAGCTAAGCGACGTTAAAGTATACGGCCGCTAAAACGACATACAATTATGCATTAAATATAAGCATTTCAATTAGTACAAAAACTGGCATAATTGAATAAAGATTGAAATTTTTAATGAGGATATATTTTTTAGGTACGTTTTCAATTTTAATTTATAGATTCAGGCAGTTTTTGTACTTTTAATCGTAATACATACAATTTTCAAATAAGTGTGGTTAGTATAATACATTTTACTAACCAACTAGCGATCGAAATACACTGGTTTAAAAGTATGCAATAGCTGTTTAGTTTGATATCACAGTTTATCACCATATAATTAATATAAATACGATTGCATTCTGTTATGTAATTTTCGTGACGAGAATATCTCCCTATTACAAAAATATTTTTTATTCTATTAAGGAGTGTGATTGATATGTAGCTCATCGTTTTAATACAAAAGAAGCAATGTTAGTGGATTAACTATACACACATGCGCGAAGCGATTGAGACATATCAATCATTAACTACCTGCGTATGGAGGTATTGCTTCACCTGCGTACCCTTAGGTAAGGAACGTTAATAAACGTCGTCTTTTGTATACTATATAATATTATACTATGGTTCAAGGGTAGTAGAGACCAAAGAAGACGTTTTAAACTTACGGTGGTATTATACTTATCAAAGAAAAAAAATTACGTTTCTAAACATTCATACGTGACGTTACAGTTTCATCTATATAATACTCTGACGTTTCGTATGCTCAAATATCTTCCTTACGATATTTTTATGCAAGCTGACATGAACGTAATATACTGTTCCAAAAGTCAAAGTAGAGTAAAAATGAAACTAGGTGGTGAAAAGTAAGTCTTTAGGTGAAGCAATCTCGATGCCTAAGTCAATGATGGTTAGACAATCAGCCGATTGAAATATTAATATTTGATTATGTCACAACTCAGATTAACTGAAGGTTTGTTTTTGGGACCAGTGGATCACATGCTCACCGTGTGGACCATTGCCCTCCAAGAGAGTGAAAAAAAGTAATTTTTAGGTATAGATTTATGCACCAGTACCTGAACTCTATCTCTATGGTTATAGGCAATTTAATATGGTGATGAACTGTTGACTTCGAATTAACTGTTAGACTCAAGTTATGAAATCTTGATGAAATAGGAACCACAGTCGACCACCAGGCGTAGGTTTACAGTTAAATTATTTAAAAAACAAATAATATACTGTGTATGTTAAAATATTAATTGAAATGTAGTGGCCTAGTAATCAATAACGTTTGTCATATGCAAAATTTAAACATTACAAAATTTTACACAAACGCAATTTAAATAATTATAAAAAAATAATAAGAATGGAATAAAATAATCTTTTTCCTAATTGTATTGGTGTAACGATTATTGTTTGTATTTGTTATATTAATACAAGAAATATCGCTAGTATCAATAATAAACAATATCAATATCGGTGTATATAGAGTGGCGTGAATTAGTGGTTTCAGTTTCATAACCATATCATTGAGCCTAACGTGATATTATTGCAATAGAAAAAATATTATAAAAATACATTTAATTCATCTACCTTCTAGATAGTTTCATGTTATTTATGTGACGAAACTAAATCCTTATACTAAACTTTGGTGGGATCATTAATGTATGTAATAGTTCGGTAATGTAGGTATTCAGCCCTTATGTAAGAATGATAATGAGAATTAGTGGCGATGGGTGCAATAATTAATCAGGAGAGCCGATGTGAAGTGGCTTGCCGACTGACTAACCACACGGTCAATGGTCAATAAGCATTCAGTTATGTCAGAGGCCTACTGGGTGGTTTAGGCAGGAGTTACCATTGCCCTCACGAATAAATAATTCAAAAATCCCCACTGGAATTATGTTCATCTAAGTATTGTAAGTCAGTAAATTGTTTCCAAAAGGCAAGCCAAAGATATCGTTTTCTATGGACTCATCGCCACTGATGAGATGTATATCGAAATGCGAATATTCTCGAAACTCTAAATTACCCAAAAAGGTTTAAAACATTCAGATTCGAGAGGTGACCGTTTTATATTCGACTAAATTACTAAAGTGGCAAGTATAGGTACACATAGCCAAGTAAAAATAAAATAGAAAAATGTTGGATTTTGCAGAAGTAGGTAATACGTTTTGGTGGGTTTCAAATGTCCGATTTTTCGTTTAGAATAAATGTGGAACTAATAATACGAACAAATACCTACTAGCTATATCTACACACATCATAAACACAAAATATTAAGTAAGTCACAAGCAAATACTTGTATCTTCGGTTATGAGTAGAAGTTGAAATAATTTTGCTACTTATTTGTAAAAAAAAAATATGTAGCAAACTTATGTCTCATTATTACACAAACAAATAGATATAAATTTAAACAAACATCTAAACACAATACATTCACAACGAAAATTTATATAAAAATATACATCGAATAAATATAAATCAAGAATTAGAATCAATAGAACAATTTACATTAACATAATATAAAACAACGATAATACTATGTGAACAATTAATTACCAGTAGCAAAATAAAACACTTAAATTAAAAGATATTTACAGAACTTAAAAATTCTAACAAAAATAATAACTTAATTATGACTGTAATATTTGGCTTTGAAATAAATAGGCTAATATATTGAAAGCTATGGATATAAATGATTTTGTAACCAAACGATACGAACAAAATTCGAATTATTACGTAGATTTGTAGCGCTGTAAATATTATCATAAATTTGAAATGAGGTAGGTACCTATCTTATGAAAATAAAATCAGCTGTTAGATGTTAAGTATACGCCATGTTCACTTTTCCCATAGCTTTCATTATACGTCGTCGGGTAACATCGAATTGTCTAATGTAGCGGAATATAAGCTATCTGTTTGACGTCCCTTCACTACTAAACCAATGTCTCAGGCCCAAAAGACTGTATAGGTCCTGATTGTTGGTAAGAGGCCGCGTCGGATTTATGTGACGCTGGACAGCTCGGCGAACATAACTCTTCAACTGCTCTGGATATGCCGGTGGTACGCCTGCGTAACCTGCATGAGGGTAACCATGTAGTCGAAAGTTATGCGGATAAGAATGGTGATGACGCCTTGGGTTTTCGTGAGTGTTGTATACGCCTCCTACTTGATTCCGACCTGGCCAGTAATCCTGTAAATGCCGGAATGGATAGTCAGGAGGAGGCGTCGGTGACTGCTCGCTCGACCATGGATATCTGTAGTAAACTCCGTTTTTTGGATATATTTTATGTATAAGTTGGTCACTATTTGATATTGCTAGCGGCTCACCCGCTGGTGATGCCGCCATATCTTGTTCTTTTGGCTTATTGCGACGATATTGAAGTTTCGTGCGTGTCCCCAAGATGCTGTCCTCTTTGACAGAAAAATTATTTTGTTCTTTGGCATAGTTGTCGTCTGTGGTTACGTCAGCATATCGGCTTATTAATTTGATTGCTTCACCAATATCTGAATAATCATTTTCTGGATTTAGTTTACTTTGATCTCCAGCTGTCTTGAACAGTTGAGTAGTTAAGTTTGTAGTTTTAGTTCCAGTCCCACTTGATGTGTCTAAATTGGTTAAGCTTTCATTTTTAATTATGTCAATTGTTGTACTATTATGACTGTCTAATAAATCTCTAGGTGGTTCCGAATCTTCTGTTGGTTTTTCTGAATTAAAAATAACGGGGTCAACATTGACATGGCCAAAAACTAATTCTTTTTGTCCTTGATCGGTGGTGTTACTTGGTGATTCTAATTCTGTTAGATTTACGGCGGGGCTATCGCGTTTCGGTTTATCTAGGTGGTGCGCATTAGCCAGCGCATTATGATTCAATACATCGGGATTATCGATAGCGGTGTTATTGGGGTTAAGAGTATTCTGAAGTTTCATGAGTTCTAGTTCAGCTTCGACGCTAGCTTCGTTGTCCGGTTTATTTCCATCTTTCTTCTTAACATAGTTCGGCTGCAGCTCTTGAGCCTGAAATTAGAAAATAACATTTATCAATTAACTCGTTCTATCGGCTTATCTATGTGAGTTTTAATCCTTGCTCATACCAAAGCTGTACTGTGCGGGGATTACACGATGGGTAGATAAAGCAGATTAACTTAATTGCGTTATTAGTGACCGACCGAAATTTCTTATTCGGTTATATAATTAATGTATAATTTCGGTTTCGGTGGCCGAAACCGAAACTAAGGCTGAAATTAGATTTTTTGGCCGAAACAGACAGAAACCGAAGTCTATTTCGGTCAATCCCTAATTCATAAAACGCTATCCCTGCAAGCGTGCCCCCTTGTTTATTATTGTTGTTTGGCATGTAAATAATTACTGCTCTGGGAGTTCTGTGGATTCTACTTATTGTAGATATTTGAAACTAAAATAATAAGAATGATAATAAGATTACTGTTATACGCAATATTTACCTGGGCTGAGGGCTCTTGTCCTTGAAGTGGCGCTGCTTGAGGGTCTAGACCGATGGGTATGGAGAGCTGTAACGGTCCCGGTTCATCGTCACCATAGTCGTACACCACATCCCCGTTCGGAGGCGCCGTGAACAAGGCGTTGAGGTGCTCCAGCAGAATACGTTCGTGTTCATCTTTGTTTACCGTGACCACCTGTAAAGTAAGTAATAGGTAAGTAAGTATATGTCAGCAATAACAAAATAGCCATTAGACATAATAACGACGCATTTCCGATATCTAATTACTTATAATGTAAACTATATAACTAATTACATATAAATGCCTAATAAGTCTACCGGTAAATATTTTCACTGAAGATAACGTGGTGTAAATCCCGGCTGTGTGGTGGCGGCATAGAATATCATCACCCCATCTCATCCCGTGAGGGAATACCTACCAGAGAACGGGCAGCGGCGTTTTTCTGTGAACTATGACCATCAAACTGCGATTGCCAAGCGTGGCAAATGGCAAATATTATGGCAAAAGCCTCCCCAAAGTCTTTTGTCCAGCTGTGGACGTACTTTGGCTGACATGATAAACTAAAATTTATCTCATGTAGTTAGGTAAAATAATAAAATGTTTATCATATTTGAGTGCGTACAATGAAGAATAATAAGAAACTATACATAAATGAACTTTCTATTCTATTCTAAAAAGTTTTAGTGGAAGTAAATGATTTACCTACCTGAACGCAGCCATTGCGATCTAGCCTCTGTCCTTTTGGGCAAACAAGAGGCGTTATGAAGAGGGACTTCGTAGTGATTCTTCTTGGCGGGGCATTGGGGTTCCCGCTCTCAGGGCTCTGCAGCCAAGATCTCCAGGCGAGCTCAGCGGCCTGCCGATCGAGGGTGCGAGGAGGCGCGCGAGTGGTGGCCACGGGCCCGGGCTCTACCGTCACCGCCTCGGCCTCCGCGTTAGCCCCTAGTGCGCACGACACCAGTAGTAACGCCGACCACATGTACCACATCGCAAACACCTGTAAAAAAGAACAAGACATAATTTTTCTGGAATTGTGGATACACGAAAAAAATGGAAGGTCACCAATATGTACTAACGCCGCGACCTAATAATTGAGCAAGTTTTTCAAGTAGTCATTCTATCTTTTTTATTTATTATTATAATACTTCTTTGCCTTTTACATAGACATTTATTATTCAGTCAGGTCTTAGTCGGACCTCTTCGTAGCTACCAGAATTAATCGAGTTACTGTCATCTGAACTCGAAACTCATAGGGAGTCTAGTAGAGTTCTAATAGAAACTAAGATGGTTAGAGCAGGTGTCTGTTTCTGTTAGGCTTCTGACAATCAACTATCGATTGTTATTATGTTATGTTTGACGGGCCTGTTGGCGTGGTTGGTAGAACGCTGCCTTTCACGCCGGAGGTCGTGGGTTCGATTCCCACCCGGGACAAATATTTGTGTCCATGAATATGTCTGTTTGTCCTGAGTCTGGGTGTAAATTATCTATATACTTAAGTATGTATTTACAAAAGAAAAATAGTATATGTAGTATATCAGTTATCTGGTTTCCATAGTACAAGCTCTGCTTAGTTTGGGATCAGATGGCCGTGTGTGAATAATGTCCCAGGATATTATTATTATAATAATATATAAATAGTGCTCTGTTAGGTACGTAGGGCAGTACCTCCATCAACAAGACCCCGAAATAAATCTTGGTTTTTATACAAAGATTGTTCGGTGCGGGATCGAAATCGCGACATTACTAGGCCAACGACGGATCACACCGCTTGGTCACAGAGATCGTCTGTTATTTTTATGTCTATCATATTCTATATCCAGGTCGATATACGTATAGTGGTAGGATCCAGTGTCCACGAGCAATGCGACTTGATAGAAACAGAAAATCTATTCATATAATAAAATCGTAGGAAAGTCCCAAACTGTACATTGAATATTTTTTTATGGATACTTGGGGTGTGATCTACAATCGATAGCGAACCCAAAAATATAGTTGTTAGAATTTTTGTCTGTTTGTCTGTATGTATGTCCGGGATAAACTCAAAAAGTACTGCATGGATTTGCTTCAAATTTGCATGAATATTACTAAGAGGTCGGGTCAACATATAGGCTTACATATTATCACGCTATCGCCTACGGGGGAGGAGCTGTGATAATTTATATAATTTAACGCGGGTAAAACCGCGGGGCACAGCTAGTAAAAGATGAAATCATAAATAAATATATGGGACATGTCACTCGGCGCCATCTAGCCCCAACTAGGCAAAACTAGTAATGCAGTAAGTGCCTACCTAATTGTCATAATATGTCCCATATATTTATTTATTTATGATTTCACTTTGCGGATATCCATAACATCCAAAACACAAAATTAATATGTAGTGTTAATTTCGCTAATTGCCAGTTTAATCAAGCTGGGATGCAAAGTCTAATGTGTTCCTAGCCGAATTTCGGCCACGGCGGCCAGTCTCAAACACAGGAGCACTTTCTATTCCATCACTCTCATGATCCGATGGGACGCCTAGCGACACGACCGGAAAGAGGTCAGGTGGAGGACCGACGGCTTTACGTGGTCTCCGAGGCACGGGGGTATTATACCGCCAACTCCCAGACTTCGGGCCGATGCTGAGAAATTTTTCGTTTTACAGAAAGTCCCAAAATCACTTTCGATCCGACCCGACCCAGGACCTCGTTTTTCTGCGGGTGAACACGCTACCGATAGACCAACGAGGCAGGCAAAGTCTAAACTCGTGCTCGAACGCGACCACTCGACGAGTTAGCATCTCTTAAGAATGGTCCGTGGAATACTGAAACACGGTACCGCTCGCATGTAATTTGCATTTTTATACTGTCCATCTTGCATGTCCTTTATTTTGCGGGCGGGACGACGGTGCATATTACATCCCGGCTTGATTAAACTGACAATTAGCGGAATTAACATTATACATTAATTTTGTATTTTGAATTAGGTGTTGTATTTTTTCGACATATAGAGATATATATAGAGATATCAGGCATATATAGAGTTAATAGTAGGAAACAGCATCGCCGTTCAATATTCATTACACGATGAATAAGTATTACTATTTCCTTGATTAATCAATCCATGCGTTGCAATTCAAATTTATCATGTAGGTACCATCAGCTCTTTGGTTCCATAATGTGGTCATACTTGTTTATTTTCCAATATTGATGATAAATAAGAAAAATAAAAATTCAAATTTATTTTAGGCAACAATTTTTGTTTAATTACATTACATTATGATACGATAAATACGGATAAATTATAAGATTGCAGGAATATCAATTGCCATATACGAAGAAGAGGTTAATTTCGTATATGGCACTTAATATTCCATTGTCAGATGTGTGTAATGCTCATGAAGGAGGCCCGCGCTTTTCTCAAAATAGAATAAAAATATCTATTGACATAGTTCAGGTTGCTTTTCATTCTTAAGAATGTTATAACGCACATATTGAGTATCCATTCATCCCAATTTAACGAGATGAATAGAGATAGGCCATGGTTGGGTGGATCCGCCGTTTTGATTCTCTATTATTTATTTTGTATTTTTTTTTAAACTGGTCGGAAATGCGTGCTAAACGCAAAAAAGAAATAGTTTTTATAATAACCATTACTAAACTACTGAAGGCACTGAAATCCAACAAGAGAATCAAAAGTTATCGATTTTCAAAGTTATTTAACTAAAGTGGTAATGACGTTTATATCATGGTAATGACTTTTCTTTAACGAGAATGACAATATGTTAATGGGAATGATGAAAAAGAGTAAATAACATATCTTTCTGCTATGAATCACTATAATCATAATAAAATATCACAAATCAACGATTGATACATACTCGTAGGTAGGTAGGTAGGTATAGATGTTCTAAATGATAACAACCAAATGGTATAAAGGTAACTTAAAAAAATCCTAACAATAAAATTTTTCACTGATTAAACGATTTTTGGCTAATTCTTTGGAAATTAAGTCATTCGTACAATTAGTTTACTAAATATAATCTATGTTTAATTATAAAACAAATTAGGAATCATCGTAACAGCCCAGTATTTCTTTTATTGGTGACAATATGAATGATCCACATTGATGAATTAAAAAAAAATAAAATAGAAGAGGAACTAAAAAAAATTTGCAAATTGCAGTCAACTATTCTTCGACAATCAAAATACTAAATGAGATCAAATTTGAAACACTTACTACAACTACTTATAATATTAGTTTTCATTTTTTTGTTATTATAACTCTTTTATTAGATAAAATCTTTATGTTAGAAGGTCCAGCAACACAAATATTGTCTACAGTTGATGTGGACGCCTGCATCGTGTTAGTAATATTTGCGAATACTGCATTACCATAATCACTCTTTGTAGCTATGAGGGGTATTACTTTATCTGTATCAGGAATAGGAGACGAGCTCAAACTTTGTGGTATATTAAAAAATCCAAGGTGTTTCCCATGGGCGCATATGATTCCGCAGTCACATTCAAAGCAGCTTGCGTTTCGAAATGTTAAAGTAGGGATTCCCTTTTTCCACAACACTTGATGGACTTCTAGAGTTCCTCTGAATGGCTGCAAGTTCTTTGGGATTTTCTTCTCTATCTCACTGATGTTTTCTTCGGGTACATCAATTAGGGTCACATTTGTTATATTTTCTCGGCACACACGCATAAACTTGTCATAGCTGCCTACATCAATACCATGATTGACGCAGGAATCAACTGTCCTTTTTATTGTTCCCCCGACACCATCGGCAGCACCCTTGCCGTGACCAGCTTCAGTATAGTTCCACGTCATTATTTTTACTTGTGGGAATTCTTTGTGTAATTGTGGAATCATATGAAATATGTATTTATTTCTATATTGGGAAGTCGGGGAATCTGTTTGAATATGTAAGGTGTCAATAAATGGATTATCTTTGATGGTTTTTTGTATCAAAGGAACAAAGTGTGCCCAAACAGCTGGAGCGTCATGCCTCAAACAAGAACTCGTTGTACAAATTGATTTTGGTTTTGTTGAACTAGTTGCAAAATCAAAACTGTAGATTATTGCTGTGTGAAGGCTAACTTCTTTTCGACTTCCACCAAAATGCATGGATTGTACTTCTTTATTAAATTTTAATCCATAGTTTTCAGAAAAGTCTGCGTGAATTACAGCACAGTTAACAGGCGTTGAATCCTTTAATTTCTTCAGGCTAATATATTGGTTATGAATTTTGTAAATATGTTTAAAAAATGCTGGTAAACTTACAATCAAAGCATTAATTAATTCTCTTGGCGTGGCTTTTATCTCTTCTTTTTTCATGATTGTTATAATTTTTTGGCCTTTTTTTGTTTTAACAGTTTCTCTCGCACGTATCCATTTACAGTAAGTAATATCTTGATCATCAGAAAATTCCTTGAACTGTACTAACTTATCTTTACAGTATTGGCACTCTCGCCTCAGACATTTCTCTTCATATATACAACAACACATACTCTTTATTAATGCATCACAGTCTGGCTCGTCTATTATAGAAGATGTTTTCAATGCTTTGGCCATGAGATCAATATTTTCGTGAACGATGCATTTGCATGTGTCCCTTTGGGCACTCTTAGGAGTCAATACCCAAAACGGCCTATGCTTACAAGAAAAGCTATAACTAACTTTTATTTGATATTTAGTCATGAACTTCTGATGCAATACTTTTTGTGTGCTTGTCATGTAGCGTTTTTGCTTTTGTACTTTCAATCTTGTCATATACTCTTTCTTTCCTGCTCCCATTGTGCTGTTTAAGTCGTCAAGATAAAAGTTGCGCACTTTTCTTACCAATTGTCCAATTCGATTATCTTCTTTACCCTTTTCTTTATTTATCACTCTTTTAACTTTTTCAGCTGACTCAAATTTATTTTCTTTATTCTTCTTTTCTCTCATACACATATTAAGCTTTACTTTTAACTGATTGTTCTCCTCATTAAGCTTCTTAATTATTCTCATAAGGTACTTTCTTTTCTTCTGTTCTATGTATCGAATTCTTCGAAGTTTTACATCAGCTTGAGGAGATTTATTTATTTTTATGGGATCTTCATACTTTGCCTCTATTTCATTGCTGTCTTTTATCGTTGCATCAATAAATACACTTACCTCAGGGAACTCTGGTTTTTTTTTAGACTCTTCTTTCTTATTTTCTCTGTATTTTTTTGAAGCTTCGCGCCATTTCTTCCTTTTTTCCCGTTGATCGCGAGGAGTTAGTTCATTCACGCTTTTAATTTTCTTTTGATCTTTTCTGTTCTGATATCTTGTTTTTTCTTTTTCCTTTTCTAACTCGTAGAGAACTGGATCTGCCTTGATTTCAGAGTATTTTATTCTTCTAGCAATCTTTTGCTTCTCTAACCGCTTATTTTCCTTGGATTTCTTTTTTCTGTCCATGATTTTTCTAAAAGAATAAACAAAATTTACATCAATATTTACATGTAAAAATGTAAACTAGAAATAAATATACTGTGGAGTTTTTAGCAGGTTAATGGCTGTCTAGCTTCTAGACTTCTTTAATAAACTAACTTTTCGATTTTTTTAAAGCAAACGCATTAAATGGGACTTATTAACACACCGTATGTCATTACCATTCACATTTTAACATTACCATTAACACAGAAAAAATGGTAATGATGATGATGGTTATGACGTATGTGTCTTCTTACGATTTTTGTACCTAAATACCAAGCTACAAAGCGCACAACCAGCCATTTTTATGATTAAGTACCTAAAACACACAAATGTGCATATTTAAAAAAGATCTTGTATTGGTACTTACCTGGTTTTCTGTGGAAATGGTGATGACTTAAATATTTGACAAACCGTTTACAAACTACTGTTAGTCGAAAAATTTGCGTGGTCAAATGGACGTGCGCTCCGCTTCACTTCGTAAGAGAGACTTAGGGGACCGAGGAAAGGAGGCGTCGACTTGTCGATCGCGGTAGGTAGTAAGAACATTCGAGAAATACAATTTTGACGGTGCCGGAACGGTGTTGACGAATCTCTGTGACAAAATTTATTTTATTTTTTATTATATGTTATTTGTTGTCAAATCACTTCATGATTTATTATGTTGTTTAAGATAATGTGTACTTTCGAAATATAAGAATAAAAACGGAAACTGCATTGTCATTTTTTGGAAAATAAATAAGGAAGTTTAATACTCGACTTTTTTTCGTAAATGGTGATGACGTTTGATGCGTGTTAACTGAAATAATAAAATAAATAAAGGTAGTTAACTATTTTAAAGAGCGGAGCCTTACGTAAAAATATCTAAGAAATGTCATGTAAAGTAAAAAAAAAATGCAGCTATGATATTTAATTTATTATTATCATATATTCGCCATTAATGGATTTCCGCGGATTGACCCGGTTACGAATATCACATAAGCCAAGCGATAACTGATTTGTTAAATGATACGTCATACGCATTTGCTAATGAAGAACAATTATTATTGCGCATATTTGCTATCGCCTGGCTTCTGTAAAATTGGTAGTAATGGGCCCATTATATTGTACGTATAGTCTAGTTTACTTTAGCATAGGATCATAATTAGTTCTATAAGTAAACATTTTTAAACGATGTTCAACTGAAACGTCGACCTCTTTCATAAATTTCGCTCTTCCATATTCGTATGCTGGAACTATACGCATCAATGAGTTAAGCTTATCTATGAAAAAATAAAAAAGGTTTATTCCCAACAAGCACAGATAATCCTCAACTTAGTTTGCATCTAAGACGATATAACTAATTCCGTTTAGTTTACATAATAGTTCCTTATGAAGTATGTAACATTATAAGTACAAGCTAAACTGTCCTATAATCTTTATATATTTTGTCATAGGTTTTAATGTATACTTAAAGAAATATTTCCCGTACATTATTTCAATTTCATAAATAGTAGATAAACTGATAAAAGCATAAAGTTAGTATACCTACTGTAGGTATACTAACACTATGGATAAAAGTCAGGAAAACAATTGCTGCTAGAAGGGGGTTGCAATCTATGGCTATAATACTAGATGTGATTGGTTTGAAAGTCCAAAAGACCTATCGTCCAAAGTTCTGGTTCTGGAAAAAAGGACATCGAACAACGGAAGCTTCGTTTTGAGATTGACATATTTACGAAAGTCTGCCAATGTATTATCATTGGTTAATACTAACACAATATAAAGGACAGTCAATCTAAATTGGTATATATTGTTGTAATTTTATAAGATTTACTATGTTTATTTATTTTATAAGATTTATTATGTTCATTTATTTTATTATAATTTATTATGTTCATTTATATTATTAAATTTTATTTTAATTAGTTTAGTAAATTATAATTATTGTAAAATTAGTTAAGTTAATATAAGTTATGGGTCTTTGTAACCTTGAAATAAAATAAATTATAAAAAAAAATTATAAATAAGGAAGCAACACCGGAGAGGCATTTGTGAGCTAGTCGTATTATTTGTTTTTGCGGACATAACAAGTTATTGCAGTCTATTTTTATTGATACTTCAGGGGCTCTACAAAAATCTGACATAGGTACATTGCGCCGGAGTGTCTTTTAGGAATGCAAACAATATGTATCGGGTGTGGTTAGGAACATATTAATACCTTCTTAGTAGTAAGATTAGAAATCGCCGGTGTAAACAGTAAAAAACGATCTATCATTAATCTATATTAATTAGATTTCGAGTCAAAAACATTGGTGCATTCCGTATATCCGACCTTGACTGTAGCCCTTTATCATTGAGAGAGTGAAAGTGTGTTAATAGTAGACTATAGAGTGGCCACTTAAAATGCCTTCACTTTTAATGCGCTTCACACTTTACTTATAATCATGTTTGTTAATATGACAGGCTCGTTGGTGTAGTGCCTGCAGCGATGTATCCACTTTTTGATTCTTTGTGACATTCTTGGTTTGTATCTTAAGTTTAGAGAAAATATTACTACGTACGTACCCACACTGGAATCAACATCTTCTCTTAATTAAACAGCACTTATGTTTGGTGGGAAATTGTGTGGGATACCTACTTAAGGAGTTCCGATCGTCTATAAAGTTGTTGAATTTCTCGTTAAAAATCAGTCTGCGAATTAGCTGGCAACGCAAAAATATTTACTTTGTAATAAAAGTTATGTCTATATCCATAGGAAACGTATAATAATATCTCTTTCCTTTAAAAATACCATAGGTTATACGTGAAATACTAATTAGGAACAGAGTTCTATTTTCACAATTAATTCAGTTTCATGAGATCCATACATACATCCATGCGGTAGACACTAAAATAAAGTATTTGTATGAATTCTTATCAGTTAACATCAGAATATCAGTAAAAAAAACTAGACGACTTACAAATAATAGTAATATAATAAAAACATAGTAATGCGAAAGTTAAAGAAATTGTTACATTTGGGAAGCTAAATCAAAAGTAGAAATGTAAGTAGGTGTGTTTCTTATTGCACAAACGGATCGCTGAGTTTCTAAACAAACATTTGGAGGCAGCAACGACGCGGTACTATAAATTATAGGAACGGCTTTTGTATTTCTTAGAAATCTAGAACTAAGCAGGTTCTTACACGTAAAAACGGTTGACTTTTTTGTAACAACAACGAAACTCATCGCGTACTACCCGGTGTTCAGAAATCATGTATCTAACGGAATTGCGAATGTAAACAGTTTTATAGTTGATAAAAATAACAATGGGCTGAAATAGTGTTGCCTAACTATCGATAGTTGACCTCGAAAACTAGTCAGGATATCGATAGGGCTATCGATAGTATTGGAATTTTACAATACTATCGATACTATGTATAGTATCTTTGAAGAAATTGAGTAATACTATTGATGAAGACCAATACTATCGATAGTATCGACTTTGATTGCACTAAAACACACCTTAATAGTGATATTATCGATACTATCGATAGTATCAATACCGATAGTATTGATACTATCTCTTATAAATGGCTCTTATAAATGGCTGGCTGGCAATGGCCTGGATCTGCCCCAAGGATCTCCACAATGGAATTTGGGGGAGTATACGGACGGGACGTTGCTGCCCGTTCTCGTGGTAGATTTTCTCTAGGGGTCTTCCCAAAGATTCTTCGCCCTCTACGGGAAAATATTGGAGGGTGATATTCGTTGCCGTAACCACACGGCAAACATTAGACAATACATGCAATAATAATATCGGCTTGTGTATCATTAGGCGGGCTGTACGCTTCTTATTCGCATTCATTATATTGGTAAAAAAAACAATGATTTAAATCAACAGTATAACTTAAATTCATGATTACTGTTTAAAGAAGGCCTAGTGTAGTATATAATATGGCATCAAAAGTTTATAATTGAACCCATTGAGCGTGTGGGAATCTGATAGACCTACTGTAAGTGATACGTTGCGGTTAAATTCTGAATCGCGACTCGTGTAGTCAGCATCACATACATAGGTAGTAGTAAGTGGGGATCTTTAAATGACAAGGCTAATTTACCAATGTATGTATTTTTAACATGCTATTACATGTGTAGACTTTGCTTGATAAATGTATTACGTGGTTCAACACAGCGTTATAATGGCACTGTCATAATGATAGGTACTATTACTTGCGGAATATAATGTAAGGTCGTGAACCTTACATAATATTACGCTTAAATAGTATTTCCCTTGTCTTTACAAGGGACTATTTTAGCTTAACTCTTTGTAGAGATATAAACGTAACATTAATATACACCAAGTAACCTTTGCAATTAGGTAACTTTACACAATATACACGTTTAAGAATGTTGGTCCTTCGAGCCGGATAAGAACAAGCGACACATGCAAAAAAGAAAATGCAATACAGTACTGTTTTAAGAAACTAAAAGCGTACATATATGTTCTTAATTAGATATGGCTCTTATTAAAAACGTTACCTTTAATGAAACCTTTGTAGCATTACGTTGTTGTTAAGAACATGACGTGTATAGTCTCTAGGCTCTTTGATGGCACGACTTGCTCGCATTATTACGCGCACTTTAATTTACTCGTCCATTTTGTAAGAATAACATGTGCAGGAAAGGAAATCGTGTTTGGAAGATACTAACTTCAAAGGGTGCGGTTTTAGTTCCTTGTAATAACCATATCCTATGATAATGTTCATACATTTGTATCACGGTTTAACATTCATTATCAAAACGTGTAAACGAGACTCTATTGGTTTAATTGCTTTGCCTTATGTTACTAGCCGAGAATTCGTGATCTATTTA
The DNA here is from genome assembly GCA_951640165.1 of Pseudoips prasinana. Taxonomy (NCBI): domain Eukaryota; kingdom Metazoa; phylum Arthropoda; class Insecta; order Lepidoptera; family Nolidae; genus Pseudoips; species Pseudoips prasinana. The sequence continues at coordinate 26,354,988 of OX621240.1, forward strand.
ATTGTTACCACGAGAATAATTGTTTCATTAACATGCAATAGTCATTATGCAATAAGTATAGGTTTATTGACATTGTTTATTACAATGTTGTATACATTGCTGTCAGTTCCCTTGACCCCTGGTTGGTGGCACACGCTTATGGTGGCTCTGGTGTACACTCGAGTAAATAAATTAGTGCGCAAAACAAGGGCAATGGCTGTTGACCCCGTCGCGATCTATCGGCGGCATCTGGCAATGATCTCGCATCAGGCGCCGCGCGCGCACGCGGAAGCTTCTCGCGGGAATTGACCGTATTTCAATGGGTGCTTGATTGAAGCATACTTTATACTGCATTCTCTAATGTGAAAAGGATTAGAAAGTGGGATTAAATGCGTCGGATGCCGCTCGGGATTTTCTCTCATCTAATGTTACAGTTTGATGAAATAATGTGACGTCTATATGGATTATGAAGCTTGTATGCATTCGCGTCTCCGACTGCGTCTGACCTAATGAGATCATTATGTTTACACAAAACAGATCAACGTCGGGTATTCCGTTCGGTATTATTATCTGCGCGGACCAAATCTTCGAATGTTGAACCCTACCTTGACATGCATGCGTGAGCGAGACAAGACGGTTGCGGAACAGAGGTGCGCTGGCGCAGGGTTGCACACAAATAGCTTCCCAGTTACAACTCGAGTCGAGTGCTTCCCAGAATTATTTGTGTTGTACGAATTAAAAATTTATTAGTACATATATCATAAATAGAAACATTAAATTAATTAGACAATTTTACCTACGTCTTAATTTTACCATGCCTACTTATACGTTTTATTTTGGGATTATTTGAGTTACCAATGCAAAGTTACTTTAGTTTGTTTGTAGAAATCTAGCCGGGTTGTTTTTCAAACGTATATTTTAATTAAACGCAACGCGTGAAGAGGCTAAAAGGGGAGCAAGTTCCCCTGTTCCGCTTGGTACACCACCCTCGCAGTGAATGGCAGGTGTTCTTTACATTTGTGAAGACTGCTACAAAAAGATTAGATTTGAAATGGGATAAAACGAAAAAAATACTGTGTAGCTAACCGGGCACCTGCTGGTTGACAGGTTTTTGGAAACACAAATGAGAATAATAAATAACAACTAATAAGGACACTACGACTGGGACATAAATCGTTTATTCAATTCATAAATTAAATATCAGACGTATGTAACTTTTTGAGTCTTTTGATGTTGTGTTGTACAAGTACAGTCGACACCACATCAATGGATACATTTGAATTACGAAAAGACGCTGTCAATTTCTATATTTATTAACCTGACTTGTGTTGACCGTACGAAGGTCTAATTCGGAGTTGACTGCATTGATTTCTAACTCTTCATGTCTTGAATATATGTAGGTAATATAAATACATATACATATTATACGACACATACATTTTATACGTAATATATATGACGGGTCGGTTGGCATGGTTGGTAGATGCTTGCTTTTCACGTTGCAGGTCGTGAGTTCGATTCCCACACAATATAGATTTTTGTGTGCATGAACATGTCTTGTTAGATTAGGATACTTGATATTTTAGTATGCGTTTCTTGGCTAAATGGTCTCAGAAAAACACAAAAGCATAAAATTTAAAGTGCGCTCCAATTCTTATCATTTCCCTTGACGGTAAGACTATTTTACAAACTAGTTTATTATCAAAGATTAGTTTTATTTTCAAAGAATAGTACCTAAATAATTTATCATATCGAAGTGCATTACAACAACTATTACATTTCATAACGTATTTGACAAAACTATTGTTGTTTGTGATTTCCAAATGCGCGTTCAGTGTAACAAGTAATCCTACTAATTCTATAATAAATGCGAAAGTTTGTGAGTATGGATACTATACTCTATTACTCTTTCCCGCAAAAAACTGCCGAACGGATTTTGATGAAACTTTGTAATCATATCGCTTATATATCCGAATAACACATAAGCTATAATTTATAAAGTCTAATGCTGGTAAAACCGCGGGGCACGGCTAGTAGTATATATATTAATATTTTTTTGCATAGGAATCCCACAAATCGCGTTCACAATGTAATTATATTGTTCCGCTCACTTCACACGCGGGAACATATACCTCCATTATTTAAATAAAAAGTTATCTTAGTCTTCAAATCTTTTAAAAGTATATAGAATGTCGTCTTATCATTATTTTTTGAAATCCCGCTAATATTATACATAAATGCGAAAGACTGTAAGTATGGATATGGAAGTTTGTTCCTCTTTCATGCAAAAACTTTTTATGAAACTTTGTAGTAATAAAGCTTATATGTCCAAATTACACATAAGACTGTAATTTATACATTTGCCGCGGCTAAAACTGCGAGGCACAGCTATTCTCATATATTTGAATATTTTGATCAATATTTTATGCTTAGTTCGTTATATCAATAATTATTTATTTCGACTGTTTGAGAATAGCCTATTTTTAAGTATGTTAATCAATCTTTCATTTTCGTTGATAAATAAAAAAAAAATTAACTTAATTTGTTGAGAAAAGCTTTTACACATCACGTAAAAGGGCTTCAGTGCTCGCAAACTAGATACAAAGCTGAAATTACATTATGAAGCAAGAAAGACGAAGTTATATTTCGAGGCAGATTATATATTATAGATATATTGTTATAAGTAAGACACAAAAGACAATCAATGTTTTTACCTTATTACTTCCATGTCAGGTGCCAAGCATTTGAACCCAGGACCTCATCATCTGCGTTTGAACACGCTACCGCTAGACAACGAGGCACGAAAATATTAACTCAGAGTAAATAGTAGACAGACTAAGTAAGTAAGAAAAATAAGTGCATTAAATGGCCATCAATTGAAATTCAAATAATCTTTAGCAAAATATCACTCAAAGCTACTTTCCATGTACATAACCTTCGATAGACTGAAGCTTATAATTTCTAGTCATGACTACGATATCGTGAGCACGTGTGTACTATAACTCTGATACAGGGGGTGGAATAATTTGTGAGCCAATGTGAAGGTACATCAAATCTGCGAGATGATACAACGTTATTCGCAAGTATCAACACGACTAACAGTTGCATTAATTGTGTTTACAGGAAATGGAATTATCATTTAAATTTTGAATAGCAGTTCATTTTTTTTATTTTACTCCTTTGTCTTGTACCTATCAGTTAAGGTTGCCGTCTCAATAAATGTCTCTACGCTAGGGTCCATGACGCTGAATCGGGTTTATTCGGCTCCACTCGACATCGCGCTGGCTCTGGTCGGTGACGCACTGAATCTGGTAGGTATACTCGACTGCAATCGTCATCAGCCACGTTTACTGTCGGACAAAAATTGAGAAGTTTGCACTGCGAGCGTGTTTACTACTATTTTTTTTATTTCCATTACGCGTAATGTTTGAAATTATTGTCTATCAATCAAATATTTATTTAGTCAAACATGGTGTGCATTGTGTTATATAGTTATAGTCCTACATCTTCATCCCCCGGCGACGTACAATTTTTTTCATTGTGTATAGTTAGAACTTATGTCTATTTGCCTAATGGACAACTTATGTAGACTATGTGGATCTAACTGAAAAATCATTTGCATCCGAGTTTTCAGTTAGATTAACAGAGTATATAGGTGTAATTATCTCCTATAGACAGATAAAAAACACCCTCTTCATAACTGTACTCCAGCTCCCCGCCGATTGTAAGGTCGTAAAAGTTTCCTGGTCACTACCACAGCTACTATCGATGCACAGAAAGCAAGAGCAAACTTTTTTTTTATTCGTATGTGGCAGGGGAATGCCTCCGCATGCCACCCGCAAAAAGTCTCTGCGGGTGGGTATGTCGGACTCGCATCGACTAAATCTTCCAGGCGTGGATTTCTCATGTCACCATGGGATGGGCCCCGGGAACGCGGGTATGCTGCTCCGGTGCCCCCCTTTTGCACCGTGTCCCAAAAGTTCGGGACACATACCCTGGGAGGACTCTAAGTTGCCCTCTCCAATTGCCGGCACAGCCTTCCTTACATCTGCCAACCAGTACTAAAAGCGAGAAACGCTGGATTTTGAACTTTAAAACGCGGTTATATCAAAAGTGCAGTTTTTGAAACTATCCTATTCATTTAAAACAGAGTGTGGCTGAAACTGCGTCCGGACGCAAACTGGGATAAACCCGAGGAAACTTGGACGAATATTTGGTGCTTTGTACAGCTCTCTTAGTACTCGACTGTACGAATGTAAAAATAAATAATAAATAAATTAGGTTACCATTTACGCCGCGCCCTGTATATTTCCATTAATGTTGATTGTTTGGTAATGGCAATACGGAGGTCGAGAAAGTGTCCCCGCTAACTGGTCAGACACGATGTCGGTCGAATTTGCATATTAGGTAACTGTTTGATGTTCATCGCCAGCAGGATATAGGGACTATTAGTATAAGATTATTTGAAATTAGTAAATTAGTCACTTGCATAGAGATAATATTTAGTTCATTAGGGACATAGGGCTATATTTATTGATATAACACAAAACTGTACAGATAAAGTAGTAGTTCTGTACTTATCATTTCGGTCTGCGTTGCTCGGAATAGTCAACGTTAAAATAATTGTTTTAAAATAAAAACTAGAACGCCGGTATATATTTTTAAGAGCCTTCAAAATGATTGAATGAATTAATGATGGTTATCTACAGTAGTAATTCGACAGTACGTTTTTTTGGATCTATCTATGTTATTCGATTTCTCCGTTGTTTTGTGAACCGATTTCGATAAAACTTTTTTATTCGATAGCGAATGCTCATGAGATTATTTGCCCCGCTTGTTTTGGGCAAAATAATAGAAAAAGTGAACAGAAAACTATAAAACGCGTTAATAAAATTGCGTGATATTTGACAAAGTTATGAATTGCAAGCAACAAAGCTCTTTCTAATCATAAGGGTAGGTAGGTAGGTTTTCATTCGACAGGAAAGCTTTTTAGATTATTTGTCCCAATCTATTGTTATTAAAACAGTTGAAATGGGTTGTAGGTTTTTAGAAACAATAATTTTTATTTCGTTAGAATAGAAAGAAGATAAGTAGAGATAAATAACGAAACACTTTTATATTCCGGATGATTGGGTCCTAATGAAAATTTGGACTATTATAATTATGATGCTGACAAGCCCAATTTTGAAGTTTCATGCTAATTCCGCCCGTAGAACTTATCTTTCGGTCAAAACATAGAAAAGAACGAACAGAAAACTATAAAACAAATTATAAAAATTTGGTCATATTTAACAAAGTTATTAATAGCAGGAAACAAAGTTCTTTCTAATCATAAAAAGTAATAGAAATTAAAGCATTTTTACAGAATTCTTGCGGATTTCTCTGTCATCAAAAGTAGTTTAATCGTGTTTTTAGATTTTAGAAAAAGTTCATCAAAATGTGTTCAAGTGTATGTGATATGTATTAAACATATATAAGTAATAAAACTATGTGTGTAAATATATGCTTTTCCCAGCCACCAACCAACAGTCTGGTTATAAAACATAAATGACATGTTTGTAATTAAATAGAAATTTAGCTCTAGGATATTATTGCTAAGAATGAGGTTCCCCGCGGGTCAAGTATCACGAATTCAATATAGAGTTAACTCTATATTGAAATTGTAGAGTACATGAATTCTAATAGTTAACTTTGGAATCTTATACACATACATTCTTCCTTTCTTTTAAATGACAACATTTGCATAAGGGTATGGAATTTAACAAACATGTATCTTTACAAACATGTTTTTCACGGAAATAAAACACGGACAGCACGGACTAAGATCAACTATAGGACGGATAACCGATAACGGAGAAAGTCTAGGACAAACCCTCTCAAGAATCTCCCCAATGGCTGTTCTTACGGTGCCCGTTGCCAACGGCTTTACGCGATCCTTGCATGATCTGTCCACCCGTGGTAAGTCTGCATACGCTGCGTCTTCGGGTTAATCAGTCAACTATAAATGAGTCACATAAGTAGCTATACGGGAATCGAAATCAAAATATGATGGCGCGGAGATAGATTTGATTGTAGTTAATAAATGTGTAAAGCTTTAGTCTTTTGTTTGTATGTCCGTGATTCACACTTATATTACAGAACAGATTAAGAGGCCATTTGGAAAAATATTGATCAAAGACCGGGTCAGACTGAAAGTATCACGCTAATTGACTATTGACTGCACGTGTGGCGCAGTGGCTACGACAGTCGCCTCACTGCTTCGTGTCGCGGTTTCGAGTCCCGCGCCGGACAACATATTTGTGTGAACCTTAAATAGTTCTTCTGAATCTGGATGTAATTTGTGTCCGTCTAATATATGTTTGTAAAGTACCCCGCGACACAGGGATTAAATTCACTAGTGCGGGCATTATCTTTAAAAAATATATTATGTTGTATATATTTACGGTGCAATACCGCTGAGTTCTTTGGCACGGCCTGTAGTCTAAACGGCTTGATTGGTTTGAATAAAAAAAGTTCCGTTCGATATGCGTAATTCAAACCATTTTAACATCACCTCGTCCATGAACCTGCTTATTAATATAGTATTTTATTAGAGACAGCAAAGAAGCTAAGGTAGAACTCGGGCTCTCCATAATATCTGAGTTATATAACATAAGCAGAGCTCCATAATATAGGTTATCCATTACTAAAGACACTTAGCTTAACCCGCTTGTTACTATAAGAAACAGCAAACTACTTCGGGTAGAGCTCAGGTTCTCCATAATATCTGGGTTATATAACATATACTGAGCTCAATAAGAGGATAGGTTATCCATTACTATAGACACAGCTTAACCCGCTTGTTACTATAAGAAACAGCAAACTACTTCGGGTAGAGCTCAGGTTCTCCATAATATCTGGGTTATATAACATAGACTGAGCTCAATAAGAGGATAGGTTATCCATTACTATAGACACAGCTTAACCCGCTTGTTACTATAAGAAACAGCAAACTACTTCGGGTAGAGCTCAGGTTCTCCATAATATCTGGGTTATATAACATATACTGAGCTCAATAAGAGGATAGGTTATCCATTACTATAGACACAGCTTAACCCGCTTGTTACTATAAGAAACAGCAAACTACTTCGGGTAGAGCTCAGGTTCTCCATAATATCTGGGTTATATAACATAGACTGAGCTCAATAAGAGAATAGGTTATCCATTACTATAGACACAGCTTAACCCGCTTGTTACTATAAGAAACAGCAAACTACTTCGGGTAGAGCTCAGATTCTCCATAATATCTGGGTTATATAACATAGACTGAGGTCAATAAGAGGATAGGTTATCCATTACTATAGACACAGCTTAACCAGCTTGTTACTATAAGAAACAGCAAACTACTTCGGGTAGAACTCAGGTTCTCCATAATATCTGAGTTATATAACATAAGCTGAGCTCAATAATATAGGTTATCCATTACTATACACACTTAGCTTAACCCGCTTGTTACTATAAGAAATAGCAAACTACTTCGGGTAGAGCTCAGGTTCTCCATAATATCTGAGTTATATAAAATAAGCTGAGCTCAATAATATAGGTTATCCATTACTACAGACACTTAGCTTAACCCGCTTGTTACTCTAAGAAACAGCAAACTACTTCGGGTGGAGCTCAGGTTCTCCATAATATCTGGGTTATAACGTAGGTTGAGCACAATAAGAAGATAGGTTATGCCTGGCTTAACCTGCTTGTTAGTATAATTTATAAAAAAAACAGCACACAAGCTTGGGTAGAGATTAATTCGTTTGACACAATAATAACAGTACTTTATAAAAGCTAGCAGTCCTTGACCTATCTGGGTTAAAATCCATAAGTCCCCGGTGAAAAATCGTATATGTTTTAACAAGTATGTTTTAGGGCCGAGGGGTGATAGATTTCTCTAGGCCCTGTGCCAGTAGTATACACATGAAGGAGCGCGCACCGCTAGTCTAGAATAAATTTCCTACTTAACTCTACAGTTGTCTGCTAAATTGTACCTTAGCTAATGATTTCTATTGCCAGCTATTCAAATAACTACTAATAACAATCATTACTAAATATTTAGTGGTTGCTCATCGTCGTCGTTTGTCATTCGATGACCCGGTGTTGCTCAATTAGTCTACCGTTCTTATTTAAAACAAAGTCAAACATTTGAAACATTTGAAAGATTTCGGGTGTTGAAAATACCTGAGCAATTTTTGTGTGTAAAACCACCTTCACGGAACGGCTGCCAGTCTAATGATTAGATACAATCGTTGCTCAAATAGGTATGAACTAAAAAGAGATTAGTTGGAAATAGACATTTTAACCCCAATTTTATCCTTCCATGTCACAAGCTTCGTTGGGTAACTGTGGTGCGGCTTGGTTGCTAGCATGTTGCATCGTAGATTATGAGGTCTTTCTTGGCTTTGATGCCCGGCATAGGTAAAAAAAATGTTTTTTTTTCATGGGATAATAACGAAAGAAGATATGTTAATTACGTCTATAAGAATAAAAAAAATCTTATTTTATCTAATATATTTTGTGTTTGTCTAAGTTTCAGGCACAACATAGTTATACCATACTTACATAATTTTGATTGTTTGAATATATGTTTGAAGGTTTACGTTATTTCGTGTAGTGGCTCAGTGACGTTCAGTGGAGTTTTGCACTGAACTTTCATTTATCATTTAACTTATTTTTGGAGATTACCGTACCGCACTGGATTGGAAATATCTCCGGCAGTTAATTGAATAACCAGAAATAATAATGCGAAGGTTCATATTGTTCAGTGTTTCTTCCAATTCTGGCGGACGTGACAATACTGATACTACAGTAGATACTACGTAGATTAAGTAGCTACGAAAGTTAAGCTACATAACATATACAAAATCTTGTATACTTCCTGTCACTTTAGTTGTATACTTCCTGACACAGTTACACAAGTGGTTATTCTTTAAGTGATTATAATTTCGTGCACATTATCACGCGGAATTTGCTCCGATGAACACCAAACAATTTTCCGAGAAAAGTGCTGTAATATATGATACAGCGGACTAATATCTATCTTTACCTTTTTATTATCACGATTCCAGTTGGCCTCGGGGACTTTCACTACTTCACTAGATAATGGGGGGGAAAGAAGGCCAAAATTATTTAGCTAAATAAAACTACAAGCCATGTAACCCGTGCAGTAGGGGCAGCCTTTGGAGTTCTAATCTCAATTCAGGGTGTTTTCTGACGGGTAAATGATTGAGAAGGTTTGTCGTTAGGGATGTTTTGTATAACTGGCGCTCTACGTTAATACGCGAAGATGCAAAGCCGATCATCCGATTGAGAATTAGGAAGAGAATTTTCTTGATACGAATGTAAACTAAGGGTAATTGGTGGTCGCGGAGAGGCACGTTCGTGGTTGCATTCTCGTCAATGTCATAAAAGTTTCTAATAGCCTAGAGAAGCTGTGATCTCCTGGTTGAGATCGTCTAGCGCAAGAGAAAACTTTGACTGCCGCGCGCATCTAAGGAATTGGACAGGACGGTTCAGTAACTAAGTAGTTAGTAATAAATAGTGCCACCTTAATAAAATAAAACATGTTTTAAGTCAATATTAAAGTACCAGGGGAGCCGTGAAGAATATTGCTACATCAGACCTCTGCCACTGATACATTTTGTATCACATACTTTTTGATTGAATCATCGGTGAAATTAAATGTTTTCTTTTCTTCTTTGTTGGAGCAAGGAAGCTTTTGACATTACAAATCACCGTTATAATCGTTTGTGTTGAAGTGCTGCCAGTAGTCACGACCCCACTAACTAATGCTAATGAGCGTGAGTTTCCTACAGCTTAATGAGTATGTCGACTAGGAACAATTACACGCACACAAATGTTTAGATACGGTAGCTTGATGTGAAACATAAACTTTTCAAAGCTTTGAAAACTCAAAATTTGTATGTGCAGAACATTTCTAACGTACACGGAACTTTCGCTACGAAGTCAAGTTCATCGGCGCACCAGAAAATAGCTGTTTTTCTATACTGTTTGATATTTTATACGAACGTAGCTAAGAACTTTTCAAAGTAGGTGTTTGATGAAATAATCGCATAAAAATGGTCGTACATTTAGGAATCACTATGCCACAGACAAATAAACCCACCGATATAGGCCCCAAATTTTTAAATTAAAACTACAATTTATTTTGTCCTCTTTGGACAGGCTAAAGTCATATACCGCTTCGTCTTCAGTTGTATTAATAAATTTATGTTTTTCGTCATTTAGGAAAAGTCCACTCAAGTCCGCCACAGTCGAGTCATAGTCCTAGCCCAGTAAAGCAGTGGAGACTTTACTAGAGGCTTCTATAGAGTTTTCGTTGTAACACGGAAAATCACATTCACGGCAATATCGCACTTTCCTCCTCTTGTGTACATTGTCGAATATGTCTAAAAATCCACCATATTTACACATAAAACCTCGAATTTACACCAGTTTTGAAAATGAAACATAGCGTCGATGCGTCTTAGACCGCGTTGGCGCCAAAACTGTTAAAATTACAAAAGTATTAGATAGTTGACATTTTATACAAAGCTATACAGAGTGTGAATTTCTAATGTTGGTATAACAACAGATAATAAAGTAAATTACTGTTTAAAAAATATAAAACCGACTTCAAATATTATTTCTAGAACATCCCATATAATTCTATGCTACCAATCTGAAAGCATTCCCAATCTATTATTTGATAGGGAGCGGTTTTAAATTAGTCCTATATAAATTGTCGATCGTTTCTTTTTTAAAACAAGCAACAGAGAAAAATGCGTGTAACATACGTAGAAAAAAAATTCGACTTGATAACTTCCTCCTTTTAAAGTCAATTAAAAATAAAAGAATATTTTGAATTAGTCCGTCCGTGCGGTCTGTTTCGTCATATATTTTTAATGTCCTTAAATAAATAATAAATAGCAAGTTACTAAACTATTATTGTTACATTTAGCAATTGTATAAAATCAAAGAATTGAAAATAACGAGCAGTTGGCTAGCGCAAAAGGCTCTCAACCAGTAGCTTAATTTAAGCGACTAGTACCTGAGGGCACCCTTATGGGGTTCGGGCCACAGCTCAGGCGGCCGCTGAAGTAAAAAGATGGAATTCGAAATGGGGGTCAGATCACTTGCACGGGATTACCGAACACGTGTTAAGGGGCCAACGCGATCCTCACCGCTGAGGATCCTACCCTAGCTAGCCTGCGGCTTTCTCTAGCTACCAAGGTGGACGACCCGGAGAAGAAAGCCACAAAGAAACTCCGGGCTTGCTTTTTTCGTCTTCTTTTGCTTTTTGTTTTCCATTTTATTTTATATATTTTTTTTAACATTGTTTTTTGTTTTAACATTGTGATTGGCTGGTACGTGGGCTAATGCACGCACAGAACCGATGGACATCTAGTTAATCAAAATAAACAATAACATTCCATTTCACTCAAGCAATTATAACAAGATGAAATATGCAAGATGAACAAACGGTGGGTGCATCCGCGCACATTTACAAACTAAAGGCGACGACTGTATGAGAAAAAAAAAATGAGTACCCCAGCAGCAGTTCGACCAGTTACCGCAAGCAGCACCCGTTCACGAGTATGACGTGAGGGCCAGCCATCGCCTCGATTTGGGATCGGTCCCAATACAATAAAATTTTATTTTCGTTTAATATGAATACTCGTAATGGCTGTTTCATTTGAACCGTAACAGGTAAATTTTTCATTCAGTGAGTGTTGCTATAGTCTTCTCATGGCACGGAACCATTCGTATTCTGACTCGCACTTGGCCTGTTATTATGTATTTTTGGCTTTTATGTGGCTGCTCAACTTAATTATTTATTCCATGGTCCAGGTCCATGACTATCATAGTTTGAAAATAGTTAAAAAGAAATTATTAGCATCACCAAGATGGCCGCTGTAAAATTAATTTTATGTTAAGCTGTCATATTTGGCGAGAATACATTATTATTTAGTCTTTACTCTTAAGATCTGCCGTTTGATAACATTGGGGAAGGTCACTCCATGGAACAACAAAATCGAACTATGAGTATTAAGTTGACGATCTTGGGATTGAACGTTATAAGAGAAAAGGTTAATTAAATTAAATGTTACATTGACCATGTAAAACTAATATATTGCATGAGGAATTGGGTATGGCCTTAGCCTAAACCAGGAAAGATGCGATTGACTGATACGTTATCATTTAATATAGTCCTTAACACAAACAACATTATAAAAGATAAGATTGTGTGTTTACGATTAGATGAATATCTACCTCTCTAACGTATCCACCTGCTATATTGCAATTCAAGTCTAAAAATCGTGCAGCGCAAAAATAGTGCTTAAATATTATACTATATGTTCTATTTTTGTGACTAGGTATGTAGCAAACTTATATTAAATAGCTGCGAATAATCTTAAAATTATTCAAGTTTGTTATTATTCAAAAGTTGTTAGACCCGATACTGTGAATGAATTAGATTTTATCAATTAAAAAAAAATTATACTTTAAATTTTGTGTCACTAAATCGATTATTTATTAAAATTATTGACCAAGAAAAGATAAAATGTAAATTTAGATATATTTTAAATTATATTGAATTACTGACTCGGAAATAAATAAAATTTTACTGCGTTAAATTGGTCAATGCAAACAAACAAGAATTTTATGTGATTTAGAGTAGTAAACATACATAGAATTTCAATGTTTAAAAAATACTCCGCAAACCTCACGTGTTGACGCAATTTTGGCCTTGTGGATGACACCCTCTATTTTATACATGCAGCTATTTTCGGCTTATTCGGCTATTTAAAAATTCTATTCTTTAAAATTAGTACAAAATAAACTTAGAGAAAACTTACAGACCAAGTTAATTTTATACTATTTTTTTTAAATACTAAATACAATTTTAAACAACACACATACAACAAATTAATATAATTGTAACTACTAAACCACTAAATAAACTACTAAAGAAAAAGCTAGCAGTCTCTTTTGCCACAGCTACCTAATTCGTTTATTTTTCTGCTCAGTTGTAATCCGCGGAGAAATGTAAATTGTTAGAGTTTGTGATAAGACATTATGTATTACATTACGTAACGTTTAAACTGAGGATGACTCATTCCATTTACGACCCTGTGAGACCCGTGACTTACGGATGGACGGACAGACAGACCGACGAGTGGCAGCGATAGGGCTCCTGGCTACTCTTTTGAATTCGGAACTCTAAAAAAATGTAAAACGTTAGATCGTTAAGCTGTCTTTCCCGGTTATTATTAGAACTTCTTAGGCGCTGCTCTGACTGGTCTGTATTTGTTTGGCGAGGTTAAGTAACTAGGTTCGTGGTCAGTGCATAGATAGGTGACCCTCGAAGTGGTTTAATATCTGAGTGTCTGTACTTCGGAGAGCACGTTAAACTGTTGTTAAGCCATGTAATAGGCCTAAAGGGCGGCTTAAACCACTCACACACTAGGGTAACCACTTCCCATACGATTAGAACTTCCATGAGAACTCCTATGGATAGTGAAAAACCTAATAGAATCTGAAACCTGGTTTTAGATCTCAGTTCAGTAACTGAGTTGTGAAACCAAACTTTCCAATAAGTTTGGAGGTCAGTCGCCTGTGGCTCGTACAATTCTGACCGCTACAGATGCTAGCGGACTGGAAACGAACGCCAATAGATATAAGAAAAAAGCAAAGAAATCGTTTAAATTAAAAAAAAACATATCTATTCGCAAAATAATCGAAATCTAAAACTATATAAAAAAATGTCCGTCATAAGACATGGGAATTGCCATAGACCCTAGCCCTAGAATTCTATTTTCACCCTTGAATAGTTGTTGAATGTGAATGAATTTTTTACATTATCATTTATTGCACTTAATTAATATTAAAAAAAATAACGAAAGAAAACTATACGTGATTTATATTGTTGTTCACCTTTGAAGTCAATATTTGTGTGATAATAATATTTAAACTGTAAAATAAACAGGTAGTCATAATTTGGATGTTTAATCTCGTCATGAAACTGAGCAACTTGCCGAAACACATTTTTACTATTCATCCTAAGTAGATTCATACTAGTAGACTTATAATTTAAAAATTACTTTTAAATTAATCTTCTGTTTAGCCGTAGTCAGTTAAAATAAAAAATTCCGACAAAAACTGTTATTGTAGTAAAACTTTACCTAAGTTAGTAATTTCCACGTGTATTTAAATAATCACACCATTGAAATAACAAAAAAATATACAGTTCGGTGAATTTTAACGTTGCAATTAATTTTTAACGATTATCAATATTAGTTAGACATATTAGTTATACATATATTATATGAAAATATTTTAACATTTTCTCCGTTGTTTGAGCTTTTTTTTTGATCGATAGGGATAGTCTACGGTATGGTCCGATTTAATTCGTTTCAAAGTTGCAGTCGCTTCTATGCTTTATATTACAGTAATGATTAGAGTAGTTGATTTCCTTTTTTAAAAACACAAATTATGGGCTTCTTATAGGAATATACCCACCAATTTATGTTACACGTTATTTATTCAAATGTATTCCATATTCGCACAATAGAAACTATGTTCACACAAGATGCGTTGACCTTGCATTACCCGAATGTCGGTGAGATGTAGGAATGATAGTGAAATGTCGCCACATGCTAACACTCAGTAGGTCACTCAACGGCACACTTGGCTAGGAAACCGACTAAACTTGCAGCTGCAAAAATTGTTAACACTGTTGGTGCCCAGCACCCGACTATTGAGATGGGTAACAAAACAGGGTTCATGGCGTGACTGCGAAAGTTTTAATAAGGTTCGTATCTATAGGCGCAAAACAGAGCTGTATTGATATCACTTTGCAATCTGACAAGTCGTACGTCACGGTTCTAGCTCGTTGTTTACATACTTGTAATGTGGGTGTGTGCCAAAGGCTCGAAAAGATTTCATTTCCTCCTCATTTTGCATGAGAGTAATTTTAGAAATTGAAACGTAGTAACAGTAGTTATTTAATTTCACTAAGTTTATTGTGGGCCTGTGCTGGACATGCTTCACGTATGCACTCAGACAGATGGGCACAGAACACCAAAATGGCCGACGCGGCGACGTCGACGTGGTAGGCCCAAAGGGAGATGGTGTGATGACCTCAACTCGTTGTGTAACGACTGGCGTGATATTTCGAAAGACAGGGAAATCTGGAAAACCAAGGGAGAGGCGTTGGCTCAGCAGTGGTACACAGAATATATAGGATGGAATAAAAATAAATTCTATGTAAAATAATTACATTTCTAATCCAATGGATTTCATAATTTTATTATTTTCTAGCCGACCTCAGAATTTCTACGTTGTTTGTAAACTGATTAATCTTTCTTCTTTATCGTATGGGCAATGGTGACCCGTACCCGTACCCTCCGAAGTACGGAGACGCTCTGAAACTAATTAAACCACATTGACGGTCACCCATCTATAGAGACTATGTGCTTTAAGGGCCGGTGATTGCCACTGGCTATGAGCTTCTGCTGAGCTGATTATATATAAAAAAACCGGCCAAGTGCGAGTCGGACTCGCACATGAAGGGTTCCATAGCTGCAAGTATTTCAGCTGATTGCGTATTGCGGTTTACAATTTATGACGTATTAAAAAAAACTACTTACTAGATCTCGTCAAACCATTTTCGTTGTTAGTTTTCATGGTACATCATATATTTTTTTTAGTTTTATCATTCTCTTATTTTAGAAGTTACAGGGGGGGGGGGGGGGGGGCACTCATTTTACCACTTTGGAAGTGTCTCTCGCGCAAACTATTCAGTTTAGAAAAAAATGATATTAGAAACCTCAATATCATTTTTGAGGACCTATCCATAGACAACCCTCATATATAGATACGATGAAAAAAAAATTTGAGTTTAAATTCTATTAATGGGGACCCCCCAAAATTATTGTTTTTTTTTCTTAATGCGGTTCACCGAACACATCTACTTACTAAGTTTCAACTGTACAGCTCTTATAGTTTCGGAAAAAAGTGTCTGTGACATACGGACGGACAGACAGACAGACAGACATGACGAATCAATAATAAGGGTTCCGTTTTTTGCCATTTGGCTACGGAACCCTAAAAACGATTTATTCGACGGGTAATACTTTCAGTGTGGTCCCATATTTTAGTTCAAATTGAAAATTTACGGTCGGTACCGTGTTTTACGTGTAAAATGAGCAGAAATATATTTTAAAACCTAGTGCCCTAGTTTCAAACTTATTGATTACATTACAAACCTGTTTGATTATTTTTATCCTAAACAAACAAAGAATAATTATTTTATGTCACGAACTGTTGCGTTGTACGGAAATTTATTAAATGAGTCTTGCTGTGCTGTTGGTCTGCTTTGTGACCCTGTCTGCTAAGCCCGAGGCCGTGGGTTCGATCCACGACAAATCTTTGTATAATAAGCACAAATATTTTGATAACTACACAGGTAGAACTTTTTATAATCCTTTTTTATTTTTGACCTTTTGATATCTATTATTTGACACCAAAAAGGTCGTCGAAAGATAATTTCTAATTTAGAATGTATGTATTGATATGCTTATTCGAGGCCTTTTTTGGAGAGGTAAATTTGGATTTTCGTATTCAAACTATCTATCTTACGATAATTTGAATTTAGCTCACAAAAGGAATGCTACAAGGAATTATGGAAGTTTATCTAAATAAACAAATGTTGAATTGAATATTGCCACATAATGTTACCGATGCTAACTAGTTGTACTTACTACTTTAATATTTATGTAATTTTCTACTGGGTCCTCTAAGTCTTTGGTGTGTCTATAAAATCTATCATATCTTTTTTAAATATCGAATGTTTCGACCAAGTTTATTGTTCGTGGTCATGGGTTAATGAATAGTGCAATTTAAAAAGGGCAAATCAATGGAACACTTGAATGTGTATTGTATATTTTGTCCCCGATAGTTAATACAGATACAATAGTATGCAAGTACAAATACAATCAAATCGAATACATTAGTACTACTGTAACTATAACCAAACTTGACATTGAGTGGTGCATAATGCAAAAAAAGGTAAAACTGAGCCTCGGCGATCGGCTACATATTTTGATGGTTATCCGATTATCGTCAAAAGGAAAACATAATAATTAGATATTTCCACGACAGAAAATAATTGTGAAGCGGCCTCTAATAAAGGATATAGTCCTTGTTATCAAAATATAGCCCAATGCTTACCAGCTATGCTTAATTTATCAGATGGCCGTGAGAGAATAATATCCCAAGATATTATTATTAAATTTTACGCGATTTAACCGTGAAATAAGTACTTTTAGTTTGGTATAAGGTAATGTACAAGAAATCTATGTACAGACGACAGCACATCAAGCTACCCCAATCTGTCGAATTTCCCCAATTGAAAGTGAACCTTACGCTTTTGTGATAACGTTGAAAATCTCTAAAAGAAAATTGTCAGATAGGGGAAGTTGAATGTGCTGGCGTCTATACATATGTTACGCAGAGGTTTTATATCCGCGCCGCGAGTTCTATTTGTTCGCTCGTGCCAACGTCGTGTAATCCACAGACTAAACATTGCTTATGTACGCTTACCAAAGATTTATCTCAAGTTTTTCAACACAACATAAGAGGATACATATGCATTAGGTACTTACCCACAAGATTTACAACGCAAGCTTTAGGGTGCCTTTCCACCAGAGATGTGCTATGCAGCTATGCTGCGATAGTGTAAAAGTCAAGCTACGAAACTATGGGACCGTTTCCACTGATGCTAATATATGTAACTGTACGAGTAAGATGTGCTATGAAGATGCAACGCCGCAAAGTAGCTGCGCGAGGAAGATGCGCAGCTTGAGCTATGCGATGTATCGCTCATGGTTCACGCACCCTGCCGCGTTTCATGCCGGCGACTCATTCAGTTCATTTCTACTACGGTACTCTGCTCTGCATATAGCCACACCACTCGCGACCCCCATAGCAGGCATCCATAGCGCACATCGATAACACCCATCCATAGCACACATCCATAGTACGCATCCCTCCATATAAAAAACATGTCTTAGTTGAATCCGTTTCCACCAGTGCCAAGCTATGTGCACCAATGAATATGATTGGTGGATATCAAACGCATCCAACGCATAGCAACGTAGCATAGCACATCTCTGGTGCAAAAGCAGCCTTACTGTGCAGCGTGATAACTTAGTTGTGAAAAGCCTCCAACGGCGTGCTCGACATCATGTACGAAAGTATATTTCTAATTCGTAGAATTAAAAAGCAAAAATATATTATCCGTAACACACAATGCAAATTCATTTGTCATTTTATGTATACCTTAAAATGGAGTGTATTAAATTTAACATCTGTGTACAATAGTTATTGTCTTCATCTCTTTCCCCCATTTTTCGGCTCTCGTTTACTTTTATGCAACTAGCTAATTAAATACTGGTATGTGTAGATTTATTGCTGATATTGCTTTTACAGAGTACCTTAGCATCCAAAAACATACGCAGAGCAAATTCCTTTATAAATGCAATCCAAATCAGTAAATCACATAGACATACGTAGTTTTAAACTATTGTTAAATATTTTTATCAAAACCAATGGTTGTCGTACATTGCTCGGTGCGGAAGTTAATTATTTAGATGTTAATGATATTAGTTGATGTTGATAATTATTTATTACAATTTAATGATAAAATCAACAACATCTTGATAGCCATCATCATCTAATTAACAGATGATCAAGATGCTGTTCATTTTATATATAATGTATTTTTTTAATAGATGATTTATGCAGGCATAATATATGGTAAAGGAAACTTATACCAGAAGTTCAGTTTAAGCTTTTGATCACATCTGTGATTTTAATCAATAAAATCAGACGCAGATTGATTTGCATTAATGTAATAATATATTAATGCAGATATAATGCACTATATGGTGTAAGCCGTTCGCGTTTTTACGCTGAACAAATCTTTGTGATAACAACAAAGAAATTTTCCAAACTCAGGTTAAGGTATAAGGGACACCTTGCGTCACTCATAGAGCACTTAAAGCCGCTGGGTGCACTTGCCATGAGAACATCTATAAGAATTGTCACGGATAATCATTAGTCTCTCTGTTGCAGATGCTTAAAACCTATAGAGAGCCAGTAATTGAGATGTTTAGACGGTTACCATATCACAGGGTTAAACCTGAGATTTCAGGATTTTTTGACTCCTCTCAGGATTGCGGCAGAATTTAGCTAATCTCATGAAATCACAGGATTTTTAGAATTTTCAATAAAATACAGCCACTTCTCTTCCCCCCGCGCTCTTTGAGTGCGACGTGTGCACTGTGCTGAGACTTTTTAAAATTGTTACTAATTGTACGTCTTAGAGAAAACTATTAAACTGTATAAATCTTAGGATTTTTCATTGGAAATCGGGCCTTTTCTCCGGACTTTTGATTTTTCCATTTGGAAACCCTAACTTGCTGTGTGGTGACGGCATAGAATATCATAGCCCATCGCATCCCGTGGGGGGCGTAGAAATCGTCCGAGGGAATACCTACCAGAGAACGGGCAGCAGTGTTTTCTGTGAACTATGACCATCAAACTGCGATCGCTGCCGTCTGCCAAGCGTGGCGGTTATGGCTTATCCCCCATTCTTTGGGGAGGCTTTTGTCCACCTGTGGAAGTATGTAGGTACTTTGGCTGACATGATGAACCCTAACTACAGTGAGATTCTACTAACATGTAGTTCAGAAAAGAAGAAGGTGGAAGTAGCTTTATTAATTCTGATCGGGTATAGCTATAACAGGTAAGGAAGTATAACAAGTGTTCAATTTATTTTATAGTATACTTACAAATATTTTAACAAGACGAAGCGACAATATAGAGTTGCATCATTCCATTGACTCTTAACTTATAAATGAGCCAACTAGTAATTGTCTTCAATTCTTAGCAGCAAGACAATTTATGTTCTATTTACTCTACAAATTATTGCTATCAAGTCATGTGGGCAAATGTATCATAAATATTGTACGTATGTAAGTTTAGCTAAACGATCGGTTGCAGTAAATGACACAATTTAATTGAGTCGTAAATATCTGCAGTAAGAAGTTTATTACTGTCTCCCACTATGCATATGTTAGGCCGTTTTATCAATATTACCTCCAGATTGGATACGTTAATTATAATTAATTAATTAATTTTAAGACAGTTATTCGATAGTTGCAAGTATTCTTAATGTCTTTTAATTCAATATACTATAATAATAGTATATTTCGTATTGGTTCTTTTTGTTGGTTTTTGTTTCTTAAATTTTTCCGTCGTAACTGCACTAAAATACAATAAACACCATCCATTAAATCAGATGATCGAAAACATAACTCATGGATTCATTGAAAGAAATTCAGAGTGAAATATGGAGAGGTCAAACAGATCAGAAAATAAGGTACCTACTTGTAGGTGACAAGTGCCTTTTTTTGTTAAGGCAATGCCTAACCATGCCACCTGCAAAGAATGTCTGCTGCGTGGCTATTTCGGACTTGCACTGACAATACTTAACCTGCCGTGGACTTCTCTTAGTGGGAGGAGATCCGGGAACACAAGTGTGCTGCGTTTGGACACGTACTCCGGGAGAACTTTGGTTTATCCTACCGGATTGCCAGTGATGCCAAAAACAGATTGCAGTCTTCCCGGAGCTCCCTGCACATTGAGGCAGTAGAGGACACTTCTCGAGGTGCACCCACAATTACCTGGTATTTAAATTTTAGAATAGAGCTTTTGATCGAGAAATTATAACGCAAAATAATCGCAGGGTTAAATTGCTTAGTTGCACCACGATCATTGCAGTGGTTTATTCGGAAGAAGATAACACATAGATCAAGAGAGCTACTGTCACATTTATAATATGAGTACGCATAGGTAAAATTTACGATTTCATATTAAATACGCGATAATCAATTAAATCTAAAGTCAAATACGCAGCTCACTAAGACATCTCTATCAAAGATTCTATAGAGCACAAGATAAAAGAGTCGTATAGGCACCAAATGTGGCCCATCAAAGTCCAAAACAAGTAAGTGTGGCGATAAAAGCTGCGTAGTACACACCGTCTGAGACGCGTCAAACACAGCCGGTGTATGTTTATTTATAAAAACATCCCATTCATTTCCAACTCTCTCAATTTAGAGTAGATACGTCATAAGTGGTGGCACTCCACGTCTTTTTGAACACTTTAAACGTCGTCGTTTACGTCCGACGTATTTTTTGTAGGCATCTGACACATATGCGAGTAGATTTGCAGAGTCAAGGCGAGTGTAAACTGACTTCTGAAGGTTTGTCTGTGCTTGTAAACATTTGTAGGATTTGAATCTTATCTCGCAAATAAAGGCGTTTTAGATACTATACATTTTTTTATATAAATTATATTAACGTAAATTTTATTTGAAAAATTTAAGCCTTAATAATGATTTGTGATTGATGTGATTTCTTAATATATGATGCGAACATTGTATATTTTTCCTTGAATCGCGTTTTGTGTTTTGGATAAACTTGTGAGTTTTGTAAGTCAGCACTCGGCATCATTATTCTTCGCGTTTTTCGGCATAAATTTGATAACCGCATAAGAAGGAATTAGTCAATGGTAACTAAGTATGACTATTATATTATTTTCTGGATACAACCATTTTTTTGTGTTTTATATAGGAGAGGGAATGGCTATTCATCCACCTGTACCAGGAGGATGCGCATGCCACCCGCAAAAATGATACTACTTAATTTATGAGAGATAAAATGTACCAAAACAGCCTGAGAACTTATTCAGTACAAGATAATAATGTAAAGCATGCCACAAAAGATGTATACGCTTATTAACTTTTACAACTTTCTCTGTCGATCTCCTGAATTTAAAAAGGGCATATTCACGTCATGTTTCTTTAACAAAGTCGCTGCTTAACGGCGATTTTGTTTTCTGATAGCAAAACAGCACGTGTGGCGCAGCAGCTTAAACAGCCGCATCGTATCGCCGGTTCGAGTCCCGCGCTGGACAACTATTTGTGTGACCCTGAAATATTTGTTGGATGTAATTTCTATCTATTATATGTTTGTAAAGTACCCCGCGACACAGGTATTCCCTAGTGCGGGCGTACTATATAAAAAAAAATATCCGTGTTCACAGTTTTTGTACTAGATGAAGGCGGTTTAGGACAGCTTTTGCACGACGCAGCGTTCTAATTAGTGATACCTACTGAATTTCTTAAACGGTCGGATGAACGTTGTTAACGAGCGTATTTGAAACGAAATCGCATTCAACGTACCGAGACGGATGCGTTCGGAATATAATCTTAGTATTTTTGGAAGGGAAACAGACCGCTTTGACGGAAGCCGGTGGCGACAGATTTCGCCCGTGAATAACAAATAATATATCACGCCGGATTCATGGCCGAAGCCGCGCCCTGCAGAATGAATATGCACACCGAGTTGTTCCTTTAAAGGTTAACCGAATACATTGCCATAAGACTCGTTTCAGGTACCTACTTTAAAATTTTGCCGGTCTAGCGGTTTGTATTTAAGGATCTGGTTCTTAGCTAACCAACACAAAGAAGCAGTATATGTTTATAATTAAACTCTTAATCGGCCAAATCGAAGATAGTAATTATTATAAGCGACGCACGACGATAAGATCCGCATTGTTCTGTCTTTTTAGACGCTGATACAAAAAAACCTAAAACACCTTTCTTTGAAACCTAAGTATGTAATGCCATGCATTAATTTTTTATACTCGTACATTTATTTATATCAGTAAATTTGTATGTATAATTTATATATTGCAAAGTATAAATGTTTAATATATTTTGTTGTCTTATTTGTCTATCTGTGACGTAGTTTCCAAGGCCCTCATAATCAGTTGCCCACATTGGTTCGTATGTGATCAGCGAGGTTAAGCACCTAGGCACGCGACCCGCCTATAGATGGGTGACCACAAAGTGATTTATTCTCCGTCTCCGTGGTTTGGAGCACACGTTTAACTGTAGTTAAGCCATGTCAGAGACCTACTAGGCTGCTTAAACAACTCTTGCACAAGAGGTTGCTCTTGTGCAAGAGTTGTTTAAGCAGCAGTACTATTGTATTTTATTTTCTAGTAAGGGTAGTAGTTGTACTACCCTTACTAGAAAATAAAATACAATAGTACTTTCCAAATGTATGCTTCGATTAATTTGTATTTTTTACCTAAATTAATTGAAATGATTCTTAGCTATTTTTCATGCAATTGATTTCGTCGAGTAGAAACGATACAGTATTTATTCTATACAGCCGGAGATTGTTGACGTTAAAATTATTAACGATCGAATTATTTATATGTAATATATGAAGCGGCACACTTTACAAATACAATCGTTACAAATGCCTTCCTAACTTCGACTTGATCGCAGCTGTGGATTAGATTAGATTGATGTGTTTTCTGTAATAATAAGTTATTACACCTACTGCTTTTTCAACTCCTATTCATCAAAAGGCAGTCAGGAAAAGATCGCTTGTTATACAATATTTTATGAACTTGAGATGTTTTAGTGATTTAATTCACCACAATGAAGAACCCTAGGACTAGGATCCTTTACTGGGGTTTGAATAAAACCAAAAAGATCAGTGTATTCGGGAGTGGAACCAACACCCCGTCTGTCATGTCTCATTTATTCCAATTTCCAAGTTACAGTGCTTATAACTACTGATTACATTGGTTTGGATACCACCACATATCTTGTTAACGGGTGATCTTGTTAAGTATTCATCCAGAATAGCGTGGAAATACTGCCAGCATTTTGGGTACGATGCTCAAAAGCAGCCCTAGCCTTGCCGAATTTTGTTTTCGACGCCCAAGAATGACGTTTTAGATTACTTAGATATCTGGCTTTTGTTTATATATTGTAAATATTATTTTATCGTTTATTTTTTTTTAATTTATGGATATAAGAACTATGTATACTACTTTCTTGAACAATGTTTCTCGAAAATTTATTAATTTTATTCAATTTCTATATCTATGTGTCTATCCATACCACCTATTTATTTAAAAGTAAGTTTCAGTATTTTGTCGATGCAATATAACGGAAGATGTATAATAATCTATGATGTCAGTAAACGAAGCGAAAGAGGTGTGCAAGGATCGTGACAAATGGAAGTCCGTTGTCTCTGCCTAACCCTCTGGGAGACAGGCGTGAGTCTATGTATGTATGCAATATACCGGACGGTTATTAAAATCGTTGGAATGTCTTACAAATTGGATTTTCCCAATAATTACATGGTTCGTGTTGCTGAAGGAAATGCAATTTGCTTAGATGTTGGAGCACAAAACCGCAATATACTTCATTAAAGGCACTAGTTAACAACAAATTGCTTCAATGTTATTTTTCTTCGACAGTAATAGTAAATAATAATAATAAAAACCTTGGGGACAACACACTGCCATTCGATCTCAAACTAGGCATACCGTATAATATGGCACCACATACTTCTTCTTCTAAGCGTGTCGATGGCAAGCTAATGAATTTTTTACTGCCCAGAATGTGGCCACATTGATTACCCTACTTGTGGAATTTCTAAGATCGTGCCATGACAATGTGGCAGGGCAGGCTGGGCACGATGTTAGGTGGGCCATGGATTGGACCGATGAATAAATAAATAATAAGTGAATAAATATATTTACATATTATTGATCAATTATATCCAGACACAACAAATAATTGTTCTCATCAACAAAGATTTTTCCTAGGTAGGAATCGAACCCACTACCTCTGGGTTAACAGTCAGTTACCACTAGACATACAGGGCAACAATGTTTGTGTTTCGTTGAGGAATGGGGCAATGAAAGATATATTTCACTAGTGAGGCTGATGGCTTATCTACCCAATCATTACCCAATAAGGCGATGCAGCCCAGTTTAGTAGCAGATGATATCAATCAGTATGATGGTGACAGTAAAACTGATCTAAATTCATGTAAAGCATCTTCTACACGGTTGCAAACCAACGTCCCGACAGAGGTCACCCTGGTGGTTGCCATCCATCTTCATCTGGGAACCACCAGGGTGACTTCTGTTGGGACGTTGGTTTGCAACCGTGTAGAAGATGCTTTATAGAAACTGCAATTTTTTCAACCTAAGAATTTGATAGGCGTCGTTTAAAAAACGATAGAAGTCGTTCTATATGGATTTGCTGCTGAAATGTATTAATCTGCGTCCGCTGTGAGAATCACAGAACATATTTACTCTAGCGAGTGCTTTCATAAAGACCTTCACAACATTTTACGTCAAATTTGCCGAAATGGTTCAATATGAAAGCATTCTTAAGGTGACTGCACATTAATATACTATATGTCTTCATGGGGAACTTCACAAACATATGACAATCATAGCCATGGACATAGAGATTATTTTGTAATAAACTATTATCATAATGAAAGGTTATGCATCATAAGGACCTTGCAACGTTCCTGCGTTGCGTGGACTAGAACACGCTTTTTCTTGCATTAAAGTTTTCATTGCCGATAAACCTAGTAGGTATAATGTGGCCCGTGGATTCAGCGTTAAACTTTATAAATTACTAGCTGTGCCCCGCGATTTTATCCTTAAGTTTTACCCTGCTTAAGCTTAAACTTAAGCAGTAATATAGCTTAAGCTTAAGCTTAGGCTATATTACTACAAAGTTTCTTCAAAATCCGTTCGGTAGTGTTTGCGTGAAAGAGTAACAACAACCATACAACCATACTCACAAACTTTCGTATTTAAAATATTAGTAGAAAAGCCTATATGTTATTTGGATATATATATATATATAAGCTATATTACTACAAAGTTTCATCAATATCCGTTCGGTAGTTTTTACGTGAACGAGTAACAATCATCCATACAACCACACTCATAAACTTTCGCATTATAATATTAGCAGGATTTTAAAAGTATTTTTGCCAGTCAGATTTGGTCGATGACTTAACTACACTCGGTACATACAGACGTCGCGCCGGCGCACGGCGTACGTGTCCCTGATCTCAACACAATTACTTGACATTTAGGCCTCTGGATTGTAGTATTGTTATTCAGTGAGTTTATAAATAACCCTATTGTTAGGTAGGAAAAACTACTATACTGATAAGATTCAGTTCGTTATTTGACATTTTCAAATACCCAAGAGAACAGCAATGTTATAACGATTTTAAGTCTTTGAGTTTAGATTTGGGAGGTAATTACCGAAACTACTCAGCATCATCATATCAGCTGTAAGACACCCGCTGCTGGGCAAAGGCTCCCCTAAAGATCCCCACAATTTTCCAAATTCCAGTCGAAATTTCCAGCCGCATTATAGGCCGCATCCAGCTTCCAGTGATCCAAACAAGATCATTGATCCATCTTTTAGGCGGCCTGCCCACGCTGCGTCTTTCAGTTCGTGGTCGCCACTCGAGAACCTTTCTGCCCCAGCAGCTATCGGCTCTACGAGCTATGTGCCCTGCTTACAGATTGACAATTCTTCATCAGAAGATTGGCAATTCTTCATGCTAGTCAGTTACTTTGGTTCGCCTGCGGATTTCAGCATTTCTGATTCGATCTCGCAGGGAAACTCCAACCGTAGCGAAACTACTCATTGGATCTTAACCTTTTGACCACCACCAGAGTTATGTATAGATGTCAAACCAAAATGACTAAATAGTCGTTACCGTGGTGGCACATTTGGCGGGCGGGCTGCTAATCGTACTAATATTTTAAAAGCGAAAAAATCTATATATGCTGTTTGTAAACAAGACAAACTATCTGACTGCAGGGGAGAGGTGCTTACCTTGAAGGGAGACGCGCGACGTCTTGCGCCGGTCACATTATAACGGGCGCCCGCACTACTCCGGCGCAGCCCTGTAACGAAAAAACGAATTAATTAGTTACGTGATCAATATCTTCAATTCTTCAGCATCTGCTAGATATTGAATAAAAGCTGAAAACATACTTTTAAGTTTGTATTAATTACCCTTGTCTCAGAGATGCGCAAGAGTGGGTAAAGAATTATGTATAAGCTTGCAAACACGATTCAGCTTTAGTAATTTTTTGTCTTTTTCAAGTCGCATTTTACATGCGAATGAATAATACAAAACATTACTTTGAGTTCGCTGATCCATGTTTTAAGTGAGAGTATAAGAAGATTTTCTTTCGTTTCATACAATCCCACCCCCCGTATTAAGTGAAATGGAAAGAGATAGTAGACCTCTTTTGTAATTATTTAGTCAACGCGTATTTCTTAAGTTACTCTGACTCAAGGGACTATAATTTATAATCTGTTTACGTATTTTAGCTTTCTCTGGTAAATAATAACCTCAGCTTCATCTTCAATTTAAAATTGGCTCCGATTCCGACTTCCAACAACTTGAGTAATTTTAATGTGATTGTATTTCTGTCAAACAATTTTTTTTATGAAAACGACAAAGCATTATAGTAATAATAATATCCTGGGACAGTATTTACACAAGGCCATCTGATCACAAACTAAGCAGAGATTGTACTATGGTAACCAGATAACTGATATACTACATATACTTCTTTTCTTTTGTAAATACATACTTATATAGATAATAACACCCAGGCTTAGGACAAACAGACATGTTCATGCGCACAAATATCTGTCCTGGGTGGGAATCACTTTACCAATCACGCCTACAGGCATTATAATTTTGATCTTGATCATAATAAATTATTGAAAGAGTTTTCCATTTTATTTCTATACTTAGCAACATCATAGTATCGGCGAATTCTATTTCTGAAGAAATCCAAGTATGATCACAATATTTATCTCTTGCATTAATACATCCATCTTGCTCAACCTCATACTCTTACTCTTCAAAATCGGCCCAGAAAGTGCTGTATCAAGTGGCGTTGTCATGGCGTTCTTTGGCCTCGTCAGTTTTCTTTCACTGTCAAATCATCAAACTTGTTCATTCCAATACAAAGGAATGAACTTAAATAATCTTAGCTTAAATAAGTGTCATATCAGTACCTGTTAACTAATTATACGCCTTATTCCAACAATGCTTAACTGTCAAAGTGTTTAGTTGGACAGTAAAAATGCCCTGTAATTTCTACTGCCTTACATTTTAAACGTTGATTAGAAAAGATATTGGTTTACTAAACAGAATTGCCACCATTGTCATAGTTGCGGTGAAAAGCTCAACAAACGTGAATTGTTGTACAAAAGTACTTAAGTGGGTAGATACTTTGTTTTTATAAATGTTGTACTTTGTTGCTGCTTATCTCACTATTCTTATACGTCCTTTTATACAAATACGTCCACCTTGGAATTGCGGTATTAGAACCAACCCAGACAGGTCAATCGTTAGATAGCCGGAATGAGATGACAGGTGATGTTATTTACAATTGGGGTACCTACGTGTTCATTTCCCATATCATTCCCTTTTAGGATATGCATGCGCGTGCGTCAGTTCGACCAACGATCCGTTAGGAGATGAATTGCTATCTGGCTTTAGAGCATAGTAAGTAATACATTTTTATGTGCTAATTTAGGTCACTACCAAATCGACTCTATGTAGAGTCAACAAAACACAAAACTTTTTCTGTCTTGACCCATAAAAAATACCAAAGGTATTATTAAAGAGAAATGTGTCTTTCCACGATTGCATGGTTGGTTATATACGCATAATTAGTGATGAGAAAGTAAACAAGACACCATACTTTATAACCAATTGCTTATAAATAACCGTCTAACCGTCAAAACTCCCTTATAAAAAAACAACTGCTAAACGCTTCGGGATAAAAGACAATAATAGATAGATAGAGAAATAGAAAATAAAGCATTAAACCACGCCTTGTTGGAGGTTAAAATGAAATAGGTAATAACATAAAACTTGTAAATGCTTAGTTAAGTTGAAAGCTATTTGACGAAATTCTATATTATTTCTGATGAATTTCCATATAAAACAAGGAATGTTCGACTATTTACTAAATTATACATACGCTTTGAACAATAATGACATGGTGTAAAAGCTAATAATGTGTTTAACAAGACAGTTTAAAAGTAAAATGAAGTTTATTTTGTAACTTGTATTAGTTGTTAGTAATTTTTGTTCCTTAGAACTGTTTGGGACGCTTTCTAGCTAGCAATATCTGTGATGTACCTACATGCGGTGTGCAGAATGTCGCCCCGCAACAATGTCGGTGCGCCGGCGCCGGCACACTGACTGCATAAAAGTGGACCGGCCAAGCCCACCAGCACTCCTCAAGTAGATGGCCCAAACTAGTCCCTTTATGAGCTTTTATGAAATATTAGTCTATTTCAAGAGAACACTGCCGTATATCAATGCAAGTTTACCTACTTAAATTAAACCACTTTGGACATTAATGCCAAATAACGTGGGATCTTAGAATTGAATATACGTGTTTACATTCTGTGGCGCTCATATTTTATATTAGGAAAATGCCCAGTACGTTAAAACCAAAGAAGAAAGCGTCGATACAAAAGAATATCCCATACAAAGAGATTAGCCGTCAGTTGGTGGACAAAGAGAATGTCAATATTGGTTTGTATGGGCGGTAAACACTGGACGTCTCGGGCGACCGACTCCCGAGAATCCGACCATGTTCCGTTCTATACGTACGTACTCATTTATTGTGGTCTCTCGATTGTTTCAGGAACAATGACCGTCTTTCTTTAACCTTGTATAGCAAACTTACATCTACGTCGTAACTTGAGTGTTCACTATGAAGATGTCTCGCGATAGTAATCATTTGCTGTTTATTATAGGACCATAAAACTTGAAATATTTCAAGATTATCGTCGGATAAAAGCTAAAAGTTTGCCAAACGATGTATCTATATAATGTTTGGCGTGGAACATTCCTTGTTGAATAAAAAATATGTGAATTATTCAAGTAAGTAATAACAGTACAATCATTCTCAGGCCTGAGCCGTGAAAGCAAAACATTGATGCCGTTTGTTTCTAAACATTGTGTGCTAATTTGTGCCGATAAAACAAAATACGCATCCATCGCTCGATGCCGACTGGTTAAACATTTTCTTGCGTTGTGTACTTGTTTCCCACCTGGAACATGCTTTGTCCTTTTTTAGTCCCTTGTATTAAAGACGTGTATTTAAAACTAATTAATACAATTAACATGTTGATTTATAAGGCTCACGCGGAGCTGTGTTGATGGTAGAATTCTAACACTAGGTAAGATACGATACCAAATAGAGAACAAGAAGGGAATGAGCTACATGCCTATAAACTCAGATTATGTTAATAAATATCTTCACAATTACTCACGTTTGTTTATAGTTGAATACATTTTGTATCACGTTCTGTTATAAGTAATCCAGGCACGTACCATTGGAAGAAGCATCCACACGATAATATTTTGGCAGCTATCACTTTCTTCAATATTAAAAAGAAACTATATATGCCTGAGGTTAAGTAGTTTTTATACATAAGTAAATCTTTAAACAGAAACACAAGCACATTTGCAATAACAATTTGTTATGTCCACAGTAGTTCACATTGAGCAAACAGTTCTTTCCGTTACACAAACACTTGTAGATACTAATGTTTACTTTATTTATCATTGAGGATATATTGGTCTTAATTTTCGTTTTACTCTTTAAAACCTCTAAATCTGCGTACACACGTCGTCACTGAGAGGAGCTATATGGGTGGCGAATAGATACAAAAATCTTAATGACCAGAAAATATATTAATTGAATGATAACACGGTATAAGGGAGCAAAAGGTCACCAGATAAGCGGTCGTGGTTTCTGAATAAATCAAGAAAAAACGTTCCTACACAATTAATTTACAACAAAAACAACAAAATTATGTCTATAAATCTAATTAAACAAAAGTTTAGAAAGGGCCATTGCAAAAATATAGTTATAGCTTGTCAAATGACAATCCCAGTAGTAGATAATTTGATTGATAAAATTACGTTTTCCACTAAAACCCGTCTCTTTAGACTTAGAAAAACATACGATTGGAATAATACGGTATTAAAACGTGATATTCCAAAAAATGCTGGAAAAACATAGGGGAGCACAGATGATACTAAAATGTGGGATATTTATAATACAATGAAAACAGTAAATGAAGTATGTTAGGATATATGATAATGATGATTATAATAAAAACGTTTTGGAATGAAATAGCATACATACATATCTATCATACTATATCAGATAAAACAAAAAATATTTTCTCTCCCGAAATTAAGGCATTCTACCGTCAACAGCACAGATTTTCAATAAGAGGATTACCACTTGAATATTTTAGTTATATTAGAATAGTACATACAAATTAGTTAGGAATAGGTGTACTATACATTTGAGCGTCCGATAAGATCGAGTTCCAGATTCTAACAGCCGTCCTCCACATAATACGATATTTAACCGTGTTTCCTGATAACTATAAAATGTACTGATTAAACCTAGAATTTGATCCAAGATGTGTGCCCACTCGCACATTAATCAGGTCACCTAAACATTTGGTCGTGTGATCAATAATGTTTTAGCTTTATAACGCTAGCTAAAATATTATTGATCACACAATCCAATGTTCAAAGTTTCCATGTTGATAATATGAATAAAAACACGGTAAATTGAAAGATTTTAGGTATTTTACAGATAAGGTAGAAAGAGACCTCGTAGATAGTCAACTTGAGTTATTATCATGTAATAATATCAGAGTTGGAAAATTTCAAGGATTAGGCCGTACGATCGTATGTAGTACGTAGCGTATGTGTGTGCGTGTGTCTGAAGTTACATTTAAGTATAATAAACTAGGTATCCGTTGTCTCTGCCTACCCCTCTGGGAAACAGGCGTGAGTCTATGTATGTATGTATGTAAACTAGGTATTAAGTATAAAGTTTATGAAAGTTGGTACTTAAAATATATATTTTTTTACTTTTGTATTATGAATATACGACAGTGCTTGCGTAAAGTGTCAAATATTACATAAAAATATATGGTTGTACGTGTAGGTTACGAGAGGGGTGTAAACGTTTTATGGAAGGATGTGTACAGCGTGTATCATAATAAGTGTGAAGCATTGTATTAATCTTGATAACAATATTGTAATTGACGATTGCCGATTTCCTAAAACACTACAAAAATCAAACGCTGGGCATTTTTCAAACGTGCAATTCACGGACATATCGGGACTTTGAAGAACTTTTTTTATTTTAATGCTATGTTTACAGGAAGCCTAGGTCCTAAGAGGTTGGCTGCGGTGGCATTATGAGAAGGCTCTACTGCTGCCTCGTGAAAGCAGCTCCGGAAAGACAGCGATCTGTTTGTGGCACAGCCGCTGTTAACGACTGATCGGCAATAGCTGACGGAAATCCAGAGCTCTCCCAAGGTACGTGTCCCGACCATAAGGGACCAGGAGAAGTCCACGGTAGGTTAGGTTTAGTCAGAATCCGACGTAGCCACCCCCAGACATGCCTGAACAAAAAAAGGGCCTTAGAGGTTTCCACTGTTCACCACACGATAGATTTTAATAACTATATGGCTCATAATGAATTAGTCATCTGTACTAAAGTGCCACATAGAGCTAGTACAACAATGGTTGTGTTATGAAGACATCCGAAATAGAGACACTGTCGAGATCAAAGAGTATAAACAACATGTCGAACTATCGTTACTACTTATATTGTTTTCCTGCGCAGGAGTACGTAAAGTCATCTGAGTTAAACGGGCAGTAAGACGCCACGTATGTTACACAACCCATAATAAGGTACGGTAACCGCTTGGTTAGCGGTTAGGTATGTATCACACTAATGTTATAAACGCGAAAGTTTGTGAGTGTGTGAGTATGTATGTTTATTACTTGTTCACGTCTAAACTGCTGGAGCGATTTTAATAAAATTCGGTATGGAGTTAACTGACACCCTGGATTAACACATAGGCTATAATTTATAAAATTTAACGCGTGTAAATCCGTGAGTAAGAAATAACTCAATTGATATTTAGTTCCATATATACTTTGAGGTCATTACACATTATTCGCTATAAATGTTAGGTAATAAGATATGGATTTACCCTCTTTACTGGACATGTACTTAAAGCAAGTGATATTCTTTATTTAGTATTTTGCCCAAGGTTAGTTAAGTCCAATAAACGTCATATCGATATAAAAATTTTCATTGTAAAATAGTCCTTATCTCATTAAATTTAAAGTTCGCTAAATTTATCACTTGCGCGATACTGCCGACTATACTTTGTTAAAATATTTATAAATAGGGTGCTTTTTCAAATATCGCTACAATTTAAAATTATTTGAGCAATTTATTACATTTACTAGGCAGTCAACTTAATGTAACAATAAGGCACAAAAACATTTATAACACAAGAAAATATTAATCGTTAATAACTAGACACATTATCGGAATAGGCCTAAGAATTGGATAAAATATAGTATACTTATTAAATGTATTGTTAGTTTGTGAAACGCCACACAATTCAGCATTATATCACAATATAACTGCGATGATTTTGAAGTAAGGCCAGATGTGACACACGTTATAATAGGTGTAACAATTCTTATAAAATACATTTGTATAATACAAGTAGCGAAGTATCGAAATATCAGAATATCATCACTCCATTTGAAACCGCGGGGAGCCGAAGTCGAACCCAAGGAATATCTACCACAGCACGGGCAGTAGCTTCCTTCAGAGTGTAAGGACCTTCTTTCTCCGATCACTAAGCCATTTGCCAAGCGTGGCGATTATGGTATATCTCCCCAAGATGATTCTTGGGGGAGTCTTGTCCAGCAGTGGACTTCTTTCAGCTATAATTATAATGTTCTCATTTTGATGTTTTTGTTAAATAACGAGATTAAATTTATTATATGTAGGTAAACAGTGTTTGTTTCTAATTAGTATTTGAATAACAGCTACGTACATGCCATTGAAGTAACTTGTACTTAATACTGCGTAGGCACATTCTCTTAGGGCGTAACTTACTTAGTTTATTGCTTTGGCGCCGTTTAAGTTGGTCAGACTTTAAGATTAAAGCCAGTTCGAGAGGCGATTCGATTGACAATTTATTGGAATTTTCATTGAAGCTCTCCTTTAAAACGTAGCCTTGTGATTGGTGAAACGTTGAGCGACATCGGGACAACAATCAATCACGAACAATCATGGCAATGGCAAGGGCTGATATTCGTACCTAGGGTTGCCACCTTTTTTTTTTTCTAGAAATAAAGTATATTCAGGTCTATGAAGAATATTAGACAGTATTTTAGAAAGATGAACAAAATTACGCAAAATTTTATGGCAAATATGCAAACTGACAGACGTTTCGAACGCATTCTTCAGCGGCTGGACTTGAGTAGAAGATCACTCGGTAATAAATTTATATATACAAGACTACAAAAAACAAAAATCCATTTTAATGTCAGACCCGCTGTCTCCAAAATTGTTCACCAGCACCCTGGAAGAAGTCTTTCAGACGCTGACAGCCAGATGGGAAGAGAGGGGGATTGTCGTTGGCGAGGCGAAATTAACTAATCTTCGCTTCGCTGATGATATTGTTCTTTTCTCTCCCACAGCCACAGGACTAGAACATATGTTGCAAGACCTCAGCGATGCAAGCCTCGAGGTTGGACTGAAGATGAACATGTCGAAGACCAAAATCATGACTAACAGCTCCAAAAGGAGCATACATGTAGGCGGGGAGAAAATACAATATGTCCAAGACTATATCTACTTGAGCCAAGTAATCTCTTTCCAGGCAAGACAAGACAGAGAGATCGCAAGACGAACTGAAAATGCCTGGAAGAGTTACTGGTCCATGAAGGAACTTTTCAAAGACACTCTGCCCATGTCTCTAAAGAAGAAATTAATGGACATGTGTATTCTCCCCATCTTGACCTACGGCGCACAAACTTGGTCTTTGACAAACATCCAAAAGTCCAAACTCAAGGTTTGCCAACGTGCAATGGAGCGCAGTATCTTAGGTGTTAAATTAACAGATCACGTTCGAAACACTACACTGCGCTCCAGAACACAAATTATTGACGTGGCTCAAAAGGCTGCTCAGCTTAAATGGGACTGGGCAGGACATGTCTGTCGCATGCCGGACGAGCTGTGGGCACGCAAAGCTCATGATTGGTACCCTGAAACAGTGACACGGGGTCGCGGCAGACCACGAAGGAGATGGCGGGACGAACTGGATGTCTTCCTTGAGAATTGGAAAGAGATGGCACACAGTCGTGAGCGTTGGAAAGAATGGAGGGAGGCCTTTGCCCAGCAGTGGGACAATACAGGCTAATAAAAAAAAAAAAAAAAAAAATGTCAGTTGTTATTTAACTGTGTGATAGCACCTTCATGAATTATATAGGTGAAAGGAAAGTGATAAAGCTTAGAATATCAATGTCCTGTAGGCTCGGCTGAATCCTGAATTCGTCCATATCTCAGGGCACGGCGCCGAAACGTAAACAATTCCAAAGACGAGACGTATGAATCAAACATTGTTTATAAATCTGCATTCCTAACGTAAACGTGAAATGGTCCATGTATATTTAAACGGTAGTGGCAATTCTGTAGTTCACTCAACTGTTTCAAATGTTATCACACCAATATTATAAAGGCGAAAGTGTGTGCGTATTGTTGTTACTCTTTCACGCATAAACTGCCGTAAGGATATTGATGAAACTTTGTAGTAAGTAATATAGCTCTTTTTTGAATAATACTTACAAAACAATGGGTATTTAATGAATTAGTTCATATATACTAACATATAACCAAAACTTACATACTATTAATGATTAAATACCTATAAAAAAAAACAAAACTGAATTTAAATCGTCGCCTGCAGAAGCTGGCAACATTACCCCGTTGAATAGCGAGGCTAATACGTTGTTTTAAGTACGAGCCAGCGCTTACCTGACGACTTGATAAGACGCCTGGACAGCTCCATAACGAAAACACGTGATTCTGGGAAATGGAATCTTATCTGGAGTCGAATTCTCATGCAACAGCCCGCAAAATAGAGAGATGGCAGGTTCCACAGAAGCAATTCGAGTACTTTTATACTAATACAAGCTTTATTAACTTCCCACGTATTAGACTGCACTACCATACTGAGATCGTCATGGGTACCAACGGAAGATTAGTGCTGAGATGGTGATCCTTTTAGTAGGACATACAGACATATTGCCTACTTTCATATATTTTTTTGTTCCCATTGTAAGTTTTTTCAAGTTTCTCTGTACATTTCTTCTGTCTATTGTCAAATAAACATATTTTCTTTCTTTCTTCTAAATAAGAATTTATTTTATCTCTGTCTAGTAATGGTATGAAAGTTTCAAACCAGTTAAATTACTATTAATTAGTTTCTTTCTTTATCATGTTGGCAATGGTTACCTTGGTGTCAGTTGTCCAAGCCTCGTAGGTTCATGAAGGACCGATATGGTTTAATTTAAAGCGTCTTCGTGTTAATCCTCAACCTAGATAGGATACTGAGATAGGGGCTAAAAAACGCTGGATGCGGAGAGCGCAAGATCTTTAGGGGGACGCCTTTATCCAGCAGTGGACGTCGTTCTGCTGATATAATAGGCACACAACTCGAAAATATCAAAGAACACTTAAAGTCCACAAGTTATAACGCGATTTTTATAAATTATCTCAAATAACGCGCACTTAAAACTAAATTGATACATTTAAAAATACCCAATTTTTTAAAAAGAACTTTGTACGACAGTAATGCAAAGACATTAAAATTAGTTTAGTGGTTGCAAGTCCGAATCAGGGACAATGTTGAATCAAACTGTGTTTACTTAGCAAAGCGATCCTAGTCTAAAACTAGTAAGTTAAGTATTCATGAAAGTTGCTCCTAGCCGAGACAAGAATGCCAGCCGGCGCCACCCGGCTTCGCTAAGGACTTCGTACTACACGCGGTAACATAACAAAATCTTGTATATTTAAACGTATACATATGCTGTATAACAAAATTAACTATAAATATAAAAGTTTTGTTTATCTATTAAACTTATTATATTTATTGAAGTTATGTGAAAAAGCCATAAGCTTCCCATACAAAAATGACGATCACCTGATGATTTATGTATAAAGAATAAATGTATGTTTGTGGAGATTAATTCGAAACTATTGCACAAATTTTGTTATTGTTTTCGGGAACAGTGAAACCGATTTGAAAAAACATATCGATTATTCAAAATCAATAGAATTAAAATTATATATATTATCAAAACATATTTGGAAGTATTCAGAAATAGAAATTTAATGCTATCAAGCCGGAAAACAGACTATTTGAAGGTAAATAGTTGCCGAAGCTTATGCATCTTACAACACAAACCAAGAGGAGGAGAATCGGCGTTGCGGAATGTGACTGTTTTTAAAGATTGATTCCAATTCAAAGGCAATATGCAATTTTAGTTTTCTCTAAAAGTGGTGAAATGTGAGAAATAAGATACCACACAATTAAACACTTTCCACACTAAACCTTCGAAATGAAATGTCCTGTATCTTGCCAGCTAATTTTGTTATACTTTATAAATAAATATAGGAAAGGAAATAAAAGAAACTTAGAAAAGAGGTGAAGAGGGACGTTAATACTGAATTAAATTTTACTGCGAAAGCATTTCTATTCATATTTCATATTTAAGTAATATACAAGATATTATTCTTCGTATTATAAGGTTATAGCGGATTCTTAAGTTTAAAGACAACTCTTTTGAACTTTAAATATAAAATCATATTATCGATGCAAAGAAAAAGCTATTTAAGTTGTTACAATTACTACTTCATTGATAACAAAACTACAGAATAAAATACACCAAAAGAGACTCCTCCTTAAAATTGTTATTATAAGGCTGTATAAAAATTACCTTTAGAATATGTAGATACAGGAGTAGCAAAGATACAGTTATCGACTTTATTATAGGCTTAGATAGATGCTAGTTTAAATGGATTAATTTAGGCTTAGCAGTGGCGTAGCATGGATATAAAATAATTCGTCTTGACATCACTAAAATAAAAAATATTCAGATTACTTATTCTAATTAGTAATACCGCATTATTATCTTGTTATGCCGACTGTTATCTTCCGAAAGAATGAATATAACGTATTATTCAAACAGAATGGTTACTCATCGCATTTATCACATCATTGAAGGCTCTTCAGCTTTTTGGTCATTTAAGGTCCAAATTTAAGGCTGCAGTTTCCCCAGAGCTGCAGAAAAAGCTAAGCAATGAAAGAAACAATTTTCAGCCATTCCCAGATGGGGTCCAATATGGTGAAATAGTTCGCGGAACTTCCCAGACTTGCTACAATTATATATTAATGAATGAATAAGAGTTCTGAACTAAATCAATATTAATTTATCATTGTTTTAGTATTTTTATGTGATGTATGCTTGTATATAATGGGACTTTTGTTTGCTTATTACTAGTTAATACCAGAC
This sequence comes from Pseudoips prasinana, assembly GCA_951640165.1. Lineage (NCBI taxonomy): Eukaryota > Metazoa > Arthropoda > Insecta > Lepidoptera > Nolidae > Pseudoips > Pseudoips prasinana. Next base: position 26,393,457 of record OX621240.1, read on the forward strand.
TTAACTCAGATTGCGAGTAGGCAATTTATTTATGTATTTATGTACCAGTGGCACAGTGTGACCCATTTTATAAGTAAAACTTGTTTGAATAAAATCGAAAATATTCTATAACTTAATGCAAAGTGGATTAGAGGCGGGTTGCACAGGTTTAAGAGATAAAACATACTTAATTTCATGTCTGATTTACATTTTAATAATTATTGTGTTAAGTGTGCTCCAATCCACTTATCACTTAACTTGTTTAATTTATTAATCACTTACACACGCCATTCGATTTTGAGGGGCCTGTTGGCGTGGTTGGTAAATGCTTGCTTTTCACACCGCAGGTCGTGGGTTCGATTCCCACCTTCACAGATATTTGTGTGCATGAACATGTCTGTTTTTCTGAGTCCGGGTGTAATTATCTCTATAATAATTATGTATTCACAAAAAAGGTAGTATTATGCAATATATCAGTAATCTGGTTTCTATAGTGCAAGCTCTGCTTAGTTTGGGATGAGACGGCCGTGTGTCAATAACGTCTAAGATATTATTATTATTCGAACTTACACAGGTAACATAACAAAGTCTTATCAGACTCGTAAGCCAAAACAGTAAATAAACTGTAAGCCAAGACGAACCGGGTTATTCGTTCCCTTCACCACTGGCACGTACATAAATAAATTGTCTACACGTATTCAAATTGCCAAAAATATCGCACTTTATCGTTGTGTCCTATCACGTCAGCCGTAAAGGTAACACTTTATTCGACTTTTTATGATAGTAAAGTGTATGACAGTGCTACCTACTCTCCTAACAGTAATGGCCTATAAACCGTCATAAGTTAAGTAAGCAGTTTTGAAGTACGGTGCACGTAGTCTATTTTTACAACGCTGACTAGGTATTTAAGCAGGGACCTAAACGGCTAAGTACGGTACCCCTACTTATTACACGTCCTAGTTAATGTTGAAATCATAGAGTAAAAAACATGTAGTACCTACCAAACATTAAAAAAGCGTTGTCTTTTATGCGCGCAGTTAATACTAGCTGCAAGGTACCTACTTTAAGTACAAGGGACTTTATAGTAGTGGTTAAGACGTAGTCGCCTCGCCACTTTATGACCCGGGTTCGATTCTCGCGCAGGACAACTATTTGTGTGACTCATAAATAGTTGTTCTGAGTCTGGATGTACTTTGTGTCCGTCAATTATATGTTTGTAAAGGTACTTTACAAACATATAATTGACGACCGACCCAGGAATAAATTAATTAGTGCGGGCATTGTCTTTAAAAAAAGAATTAACAGAACCGAAACACATCCAGATCCAGAACATAGTTGTTATAGATTTATGGATCACATGAATAGTTGTCTTGTGCGGGGATCGAACCCGAAAAACGAAGGCACCAAGAAAGTAGCTGGGCGGCTACCTTAATCACTACGCCATACGTGCAGGCAACCTAACTACGTTGTCTTTGAGCTGAACGCATCAATGTCATATTTTAAAATAGTAGCCAAGGTATCAAAATGATACTGTTGCAATTCCGAAGTTACAGGTCGGTTAGTGAGGATGCTGGTTAGAGGGTCTGTTGCGGTTTTCTTGTGCGATCTTATGGCGGGATATCGGCATGGTTTCAAATTCAATATATGTCCCTGAGATAGTAGTTCAAGAGGAGTATATATAATAAGAGTTTGTATTTGTAATATATGTATAATATCTATGTATTAAGAAATATGAATATCAATTGTCTGGTTACCATAATACCGGCTCTGCCTAGTTTGGTATGAGATGGCAAGGTGTTAGTTGGCCCAAGATATTTATTTTTAAGTTATACTGAATACTTCGTACCAGACCATGTATAAAGCAAGAATCAAAGCAACAATGTTCGCAATTTTCCAGTAAAATTGTTTCGTAGTAAAATGTTGCCATACATACATTAAATAAGTTTTTCATATCACTAAGCAAGTAACTACCCACCATAAAATCTTTCATTGACTGGGAACAATGGAAGGTATATTCTGTATATTTATATGAGTTGTAATCATTATGTAGCAAACTTTTCAATATAAAAAATAACTGTTTTCTTCACGGTTGTCTGCGGTAATTATTTGATGAGATTAATATCTACAACACCATATAATTCAATGATTCATCTATTCCGAGAAATTAGCTATGAAACCTACTTATTGAATGCGAGACCATGACGAGTCAGCCACAAGGATGCGTAGAGATAGCCAGACACTCATTTATCTACATACTTTCACATGTATAAATATATTATATTATATAGTTATGAAGGTAATCTATAACTTGGAAAACACATAGAGTCAAGAGGTGTGGGCCTTAAGTAGAAATAGAAATAAATTTACTAGTCTTGTTCCGCGGAAGTTAAAAGAACAACATTAAAATGTAGTATAAGATAAAGTTTATACATATAAACTTTATAGCACACCATTTACAGAACATAATTTATAATAAATTAATAATATTAAAAAGGTAGAATTCGCGGTCTTATCGCTTACAGCGATCTCTTCCATACAACCTTCCGTATAGTATAAAATGAAATATAATAATTATCATTTTAAAGTAATTTTACTGTTAAACATTTAAAAACAGACCATACAATATTAAGCCACTCGTTTTTTTTCATATTTACCAAGTGAATATCCGTGAGTACAAGAACGGTGAATTTAACTATACTTTTATTGAATTGTTTATGAAGGTTATGAAGCTCCGACGTATGTCTAACATACGCCGGAGCTTCATAACCTTCATAAATAATTTTTAATTATTATTATTAAAATTCAATTAACGTAATTTATGTTCAAGTGACTAGTGTTGAACGGTACAGCAATAACGGTGAATTAAGCTATATTGTACTGAACGCTTCGGACAGAACCAAAGCTTTTTACGCTTCGGGTATAATATTTGTTATTGAATATTTATGTAATTAACGTTATTTATTTGTATGTAATTAATATTAAGTTTAAAAAATAATTTTAATTTTTTTCTCAGTTGTCTATTAGCAAGAGACAAAATTATGAATAAATCAAATATGTCAATGTCACTGTGACATTGACGGATACGGACAGTTGACTAGGAGCGTGGGTATTAAAAGTAAGGAATATGTTGATCGCTTAAATTGATTTGTAATGGAAATAATACTAATGCTATCCAGCTCTACGCAACAATTGCGTAGGAGTTGCTTTAAGGCATCTTTTATTTATTTAGTGTCCCATCCCAAACAACCGTTCAGCTCACCTTCAAAAATAGAAAGTTGTCCTATTTTATGAGCTTTACTCATTTGCATGATCCTAGTGCCTCACCCGAGTTCAACTATTTAAGTACCTATATCTGGAAATTAATGTGCAGTATGTAACTCACAATAATAACATTTTAAAGACTTTATTATCTGTATTGAATAATTGAGAGGTACAAACGCCAGCACATCCAGCTACCCCAATCTATCAAATTTCGTTTATATATTTTCAACTTTATCACAAAAGCATAACGTTCACTTTCAATTGGGGAAATTTGACAGATTGGGGTAGCTGGATGTGCTGGCGGTCTTGTGACACAATGGATTCTGTTACCTACACGGATATGAAAAGTAGGTAGAGAATAGTGTACGTTTCCCATTTAGAGGGCTTGGAACATATTAGTGATGGCATATGTTGCAAATGTCAAATAAATATCTTGGGACAACTAGCACACTACAATCTGATCCCAAATTAGGCATCTTCTATACTATGAAAACCAGGCAACTGATAAACATACTTATATATTTCTAAATACCTACATATTAAAGGCTTAAGTACTCACGTTCCATCAGGCAGTATGTTTGCTTAAACTTGGTTGCATAATAAAACTAAATAAGTCAAGAGTGTGGTGCATAATGAAAGTGGCAACTTTATACTAAAAACAGCGCAAATGGAAATTGAAAAGGTTCCATTTTCCGGTTTCCGGATGCAATCACGACTGGGCTATACCAAAGGTTAAGTACAATTTCAAATTTAGTGCTTAGGTAAAGTCGACGCCGCGCCGCGTTGCGTCAAAGGATACCTTTGAACTTGACAGCGTCATTATTACGTAGGCAGTTAGGGTGGCATTTCGTAGTGCATACATACATTATTATTATGCATTTGTTTTTGTACCTAGGTAGGTACTTAAACTGTCAATAGTAGGCATCAGTCGCGGCGGGTGGCACATTCTTACTCAAAAATAGGTACTTTCATTAAGCCTTGTGATCGTAACATATAGCAAGTGAATAAGGACTTTTATCGTGAGATTTACAGTTATTCTAGGAGGCTTTTACTACTTCTCCAGAGAACATTTTAACTCGGTTCAAGCCGTCTAACAAATTACGTTACAATTAAGTTGGGATTTGAACCGAGGTCCTGAGCGGAGTTTCTAATCCCAAGGTGCCCAAGGGTCCCAGGTTACTGATATAAAGACGCATCGGAGGCATGCTGCTGTATAGCATCAATGATATGCCCTTGTTATGATGTAGGTAACAAATCAGCTTTAGTAATTATATTTAAGCTGTATAGAGTAGAAATAAGAAGTATTCATTAGTATTTATTTTCATATCAATATATTGTTATTTACTTCACCATCTATTTCTGTTCATTCTAAAATCGAATTCGATTTTGCATTACGAATTCTTATGTCCATTTCATCAGCTATCCTTTTTCTTTTGTTCTATTATAAATGTGCGCAACGCACCTCCTTGTATATATAAACTCCTTGTATATACATACGTTTTATATTTTTTCTAATATTGACGTTAGTCGTTTTTTGTTATGTCAGTTGGCTAAGGGAATAAAAAATATTATACCATATTATATTTCTGAACCCGAGCTTTTTATAATTACCAGTCCCAATCTAACTACTAAAACAATCTCGATATGTTGCAAAAGCCACAAAAACATTATGTATTTCTTCTATTTTCTATTCTTTAACTTTCTGGTACTTACCAGAGTTCGAACATCTAACGTGACAATATTAAACATTTTGGACATTTAGATTGATGTGAGTATGTGAATATATTATATATATACATTATGTGAATATACCGCGTTATATTTTGCTCTCGCCATCGGCAGGTTTACATACATATATGACAAATAATTTACTGCACTCTTTTTGAGACGTCTTTGTTATTAAAATCTGAGTCACGTTACAGTATGCTCCATGGCTAGATCCATAACAGGCGCGCGCGACGCTATTACCGCACCCTATACAATGGTACACTTTTACTGGCTCGATATTGCCACACAATGCCGAATGTCATGTTATGTCACAATTAAATTTTATAATAAGCGACGATATAACATTGTCAATCATTTTGTTTTGATATCACCCACGTGGTTGATAAATTAATAGAGAATAATAGTTACAGCGTTTTATTTTTGCGTTAGTGGGAATATTAATTAATGAGTCATTCTAGCCACAAAAATACCACAACACATTCTTAATATATCAAAGAAAAGAAAACAGAAGAAACATGATACAATGATGATATGTCACATGACAATTATTTAACGAGAATAATTAGCAATGACAATCAATTGTTTATCGCTAAAGACACATTCGATTGAAAGTTCGATTTATGAACCATTTGATATTATAAACGTTCGAGTATTTAGACATTCGATTTACAGTTGCTGACCAATTGACATTCGATCATTCAATTTGGCATAGAATATAATTAATCAAAAATATATAAATAGTAGAAAGCTACTAATTCGAATAGTTTTGATTAATTAGTCTAACAAGTTATGCGATATATAGGTGTGCAACTCCATTCGTGCCGTGCGTACATTCTACGATCGCCATTCAGGCGAGTGATCCAGCTGCATAACGACCGACCCCTAGCTAGATGGCTTGAGCCACGTTCGCCTCCAGTGTCTGATGAACAAGTAGAAGTCTGCGAGGCTAACTGTAAACGTAAATAAAACAGATGTTTCTTGATCATTATGATTAGATTATGATTAATTCATAGTCAATTCAAAGGCCATTATGCCATAATACAGTAGCATTTTAATTTCTATTGTACCATACACATGTTAAATAAGAATATAAATAAAGGCTCGTCCACAATACTATCTGCACAGTAGCAGTTTTCACTTTCGTCTGCAATGACAAATGAGACTATTAACAATTCTGCTTGCGGGCAGGACGTTGGAGTCACAGCTTCCGCGTTAACATGTCCCTCCCTAGCGACATTATAAACCAGCCTTTACTTTCTATTCTTTCTGCAAACATAATGGCTGCACTGCGACACTAATTAATGTTTCGTGCTTATTTTAATTTTAAATATTTCATTTTGCAACAATTACTCGAGTGGGCGCCCACTTTCACTGTCGAAGCCATCATTATTAAATATTGCGAATGTTGCTGTCTCTCCTAATTAATTGTTAAGTATATCTATCTTCTTGTTGCATTGTTAAGGAAGTGTTCTGTCTGTAATTTAAAGCGACATTATAAGAATTACGCGCGTCTTCGTGCTTGGTGTAGCAATCTATATCAATATCACAGTTTACGTGCTTATTATGTATTCAGAACTTGAACGGCGTTTCCTTCCTCTTTTCCGTAATGCCTAACTTACACCAGCATAAGTGTACTTATGACGTTGTTCATTTTAGTCACTGGCAGTAATGGTACAGTTGTTTCTATACTTTATCGCAGGGGTGGGCAACTTTCCAGAGAAACGTATAGGATGCCGCTTAAAAGGCAGTACTTGTGAATGTGTGTTTGTTTGAACACTTACGACGATTATTTCTTTTTATTCATGGATAAGTTGATAGTAGTAACTAGGCAGTATATGTTCTCTAATATTAATGTTGCCACACACTCCTTTTTTGCTGAGACTCTGGTAAGTGTGGATTGGACCACCCGACGCAGGCTAAAGTTTGCAAATGGTTAACGTACTCCCTTTCGTCCCGTAGATCTTGCTGCTCCGCTTCTCTGACCGTAATGACTTACTTGCACAGCGAACCCTCATAATTACTGTTTCACAAAATAATTAGCAGTTGGCAGTATATAATTTCTAGCAATAACAGATATAAACAAAAATTCCCTTGGAATAAAAAAAACAATCTTTGACAATGATTATGAGGGCTAGTGAAAAAAAAAATACACAGTGGAATTTCTTTTTTGTTTCGAAGAAGGAGGGGATATTATTGGCCTTTAGACAGATACATTGATACCTATAGACAGTTTAAACATGCCTTTTATATCATGAGACGGCAATTCGTAACGACCGGGTGAGGACACGCGTAGAATTAGGCGGTTTATAGATAGATGCTTACGTGAATTGCGAGGCACGAAAATACCGCCAATTCTCATACTTCGGCTTGAAACAGAAAGATTGACAAAAAAATTCAATGACTCGATTTGTTTTAACCCGGTCTCTTAGCCCAGAACCTCATTATTTCTGCTTTGAATGCTTGCCATCAAGGCTAGATATACCACATCATGTAAAAAAAAGTTCCCTCTGTAGCATCATCACATGGTAAATGTACTTAAATAATTGTCGTACCTACCTCTAGGGGCTACTATAATAATGTTTTATTATGTTTACTAACTAGCTTTGACTTGTCAGTCAGTTTATCGTTACCTGTCGTTCAACGTTCTCAGAAACAATTTCGCCTAATGACAACTGCTCTTAGTCACTATCACTAATGACACAAACAACGAGAGTGCTTTCATTAAAATATCACAGCGTAATCGGTCACGCTGTATAACCATGTTATGAATTATCACGCTTGCTTACTTTATGAGGTGTAGCAGCATAATGCAGAGGAAGATCCTTCTAGTGTGGTATGAAAGGTCGAGTCGGCGCTTAAATGCTGGAGTTGAAACTCCTGGCGGGTCAAAACCCTCGAGGAGTGGCTTGAGTCGTTTTAAAAAAAATATATTTTAACTTTGCGGTCGATGCTCGAATTCGAGGTCTATTGTAAAAGAGATTTATTCCTATTTATGTTATATTTAGTCAATGTAGCACATGATTTTATTCCCAAAGTATAATCTAGATTAAAAAATAAACTATGTAATAAATATACGAAAAATTGTGGAGATCCTTGGGGGAGGCCTTTGTCCAGCAGTTGGCGTCCTTCGTCTGATATGATGATGATGATACGAAAAATTACAACGAACGCCTCGACGCTTTGGCTACCAGCTCGAGGGTTTAGCATACAACGCTGGAGCGTTTATTGCACAAATGTATCTTTCTGCTCAATAGCATAAAAGGTTATAACTTAGTATTTTAATCAAACAATATTTAACTACATGGAAAATGTACTAGGTAATAGGTTCCACGTAATCGCATCACTATAATTTGTAGCGATTTGCCTTCAATGCAAAAATAAATTAGATTAAAAATATAATATATTATACATAATACAATTTAATAAAAAAAAAGAGAACGTGAAATAAGACGGAAGAAGGTCCTACGTAACCATCGCGTCATGAACTTGGTAATAGTACGCATTATTGTTTCTTATTGTTATATGATTAGACCTCATTTAAGGTAATCAACGCATACCTTTTTCTTAATACCTACGCTCCTAACGCTCCTAATGTGACGTTTGCAGTCAGTTCCGCAAACGTCACTGTCGCAATGCGATGGTTGGAGTTGGATGACATTACAATTGAATCAATATTTTAATTTTTTAGCTGTATTAACAGAAATTAAGGAATATCAAATTAAAAAAAATAGTTCTTATGTCCATATGTTGTGAAAGGAAATTATATTAATAAATAACCTATTTGAGTTTTGTAATAATTACAACTAGCATTTTTACAGCCGCCGCCGCGTATTGGTTGGTATTCTTTTTCTAATTGACTTCAAACAGAAGAACCTTACGGATTCTACTGTAGGTTGTTAAAGTTAAGTGCGCGTGTGTGTGTTATTTATTTGGTAGGGAAGCTTTCGGAATGGTCTTATATGAATTTTGTACGCTTTAGGAAAGAAAGATGAAGTAGGTTGCATGTTTTTTTTTATATAGTACCTATTTATGTCTCCAGCTGCAGTATAATTTAGCTCTTTTCCCTTTTAATTCCTTCATAGTTCTTGAAAAACAATTGCACAAATCTTATTCTAATCTTCTTCCCCCCATAAATATCACTAAAACCGTCGCCTACTCCATAATTCTCCATTTATTGTCTACTATCACATTTTGGCTGTTGTAAATGAAAGTTCTCCACTACTTTCTACCGTTATCTGTATCTTAATTGACGTTTATCTTATTTCGGGGGAATGCCAATTACCTGACATTAAATATCGTTTATATATCTTAATATAGTGTGATATATCGTGACGTGTTCATTTTGAGGTTGATATGTGAAACCGCAAAGGGCCACTTGAGAGTGTCGGTGGTCGTCCCAAGATTACAGCCATTAGGGCGCGCTCACACAGTAGCCGAACTACATTCATTAATATTGCATTAGATCGATAGTATAGCCGGTTTCTTGACCGCAGACCTGTAAATATGGAACTTTTTTGTTACTAGTAGTTATAAAGTTAAAGTGAAAGTTGTCACTTGTTATTTTAAGTTATGTTGGAGGTAAAATAGTAATTTAAGAAGATGATAATGTCAGAGCTAGTGGTAAAAGGGTTAGTATATATGAATATATATTACTAAATTTGAAATAAATTAAAACGTAATTTAATAATAATATCCTGAGATATTATACACACACGGCCATCGGATTCCAAACTAAGCTGAGTTTGTACTATGAACATGAGATACCTGATATACTACATATACTACTGTTCTTTTGTGTTTACTTATATAGATAATGACACCCAGACACAGGACAAACAGAATGGGAATCGAACCCACGACATGCGGCAGGAAAGGCAAGCACGGCAACTGGCCCGTCATATAATACCTATAATCTACTGCCCAATAGACAATGAAAGAGCCACCAGCATCCCGACTATCAATAATAAGGCAATAGATCTGAGATTCGTATGTACAATTTGATACAATAAATATACCTATGCTATGTCATTTCGTTAATGACAGCCTCGTTTGTCCAGTGGTAGCCCGTTCAAAGTCAAAGTCAAAGGTACTTTATTTCGTAAAAAATTTACATTTATGTGGAATCGTTCAAACTCAATAATTAGGTTGCCCTGGGTTCAAATCCCAGTTAGAGCGAAAAACTGTTACCGGGATTTTTCTGACTAGAAAAAACCTTTAAGTCTGAGGATGTTGGCGGTGTCATCATGGAAAAGCTCTTGACTCTGCGCCTGATCTCTCCCCGGTACTGTCGGATAGCCGACCCATCAGATAATGAGAGTGAGGTAGTAGATAGTCCTTCACTATAGCCCCGATATATGCCCTAAGCATGTGGCCTGTTTCCATAGAGATTAAGTACAGACGCCAGCTACATCACTCTGTCAAATATCCCCAATTGAATGTGAACCTTATGCTTTTATGATAAAGTTGAAAATCTATAAAAGAAATTTGACAGATTGGAGTAGCTGGATGTGCTGGCGTCTGTACCAAAGCCGGTTCAGCCAAGAGCAATATAATTTTATAAATATTGAAGACAAGATTAACTAAAAGATTTCATCATCATCATTTATTTATTGCACACCATATTTCAAAAAAGTTGTTACAAAATTGAAAACAGTACAAATATGGACAACCAAACTTAGAAGAGAGGAGGAAGCCTTGAGAAATCATGTTTAATAAACCCTTTACCAATGCAAGTATAATATAGTCCTACTTACAGTTAACTCATTACGGAGGGAAATTATATTGGCTTATTAACTGATGACATCAAAACAAACGAAATCTAGGTCATTGAAGTATTACTAACTCAACCTCAAAGAACAATTGATCGAACACGTAAATCAATCCACAAAAAACCCCAAATGATGCATATAACACTAAGGCACTTAAGTACATATTAGTCATATAATAGAATATTTAGGGCACATGTAATTATCGGACATGGTAACGAGTCTCCAAGTATTTACCAATGTTCCAAGTGTTCCAACCATAGATTAACTGTCCAATAATGATTACCTTGCCGTTACAAGGTGGTGGAGGAAATAGGATAAATAATTAAGATAAGGCCTGGCGTCAGACTCGGTACTAATAATTGTCTATAAGTTGGACTTATACTTGTGGTTATAATTTGTATTAAGATGTCAAGGTCTACCACCCACTAGATATTTCATATTATAAATGAATCGGATTGCATTTTAAACTAGCAATGTATTTAATAAATACATATTTTTTTTTATACAACCTGTTACATAATAAGGGCAAAAAGTCAACCCCAATCATGGGAATAAATACTCTTAGTCCGTTAAAAATGTTATCCCAATCTCACCAATCCAGTCGCGGTAGTAGATGGACAACACTACCGGTGGAAAACGATGACGTATATTTATTTTATGGAATATGAAGAAATCGTTGACCAGAGAGAATAATTCTTATAAATGATTAATCTACCAACTTAATATCAAAGTTTACCAGTATAACCATACAGTAATATGGAATGTTTGAGCCGCTCAATCTATCCATGAAATTTCGTTTTATGGTATTTTTGTTTACATATGACAGTTTCTTAATTTTTTTGTCTTTTACCTCTTGTTCTATATACAACTCCTATATATATAATCTTATGGTAATAGTAACACGACTCACGTCATTTATTTAGATAAAGTTTCGTTTACCGTTTCGACCTCTTTGGGGCGAATGCGGCTACGACGGACCACCACGATTATCCGTTTCTCACAGCATCCTTGCCTCGTGAGATCTCAGGGCAATGCCAATTTGAGAATAGTAGATCATCTTAGCACCGGTTAAAAAAAGGCGAATTAATCGTGCTATATTCTTTCTAATTTTGAAAGGAGAGTAAGCAGCGCTTTGAAGTACATAACCGTGATACACCGGAAAGTACAGAAACCATCGTCTTGCCTGAATTCTATCGAGTGGGGCTACCGCCTAAGTCGCCGATCATCGTGATCTTGATCGGCGTTCAAATAGATGAAGGTTAAAATATATTAAATCATTCATTCAATCGACTAAAACTTTTAAAATCGATACATTTTAAGACGTCACATGTGTTGTGACGTCTCATGGAAGTCGATTGAACGAATGATTTAGTCATTTTTAACCTTCATCTATTTGAGCGCCAATCACGATCACGATGATTGGAAACTTAGGCGTTAGCACAACTCGTGTCGGCTAGCACAATTCAATCGGTTCACAAGAGTCAGGAAATAGAAAGAGGACCTGTGTTTGGGCAGACAATTGTATACAATAATATGTCACTCGCATGTGCCTACTCTCTATTTAATTCAATGATATATGTTCCTTTTAACACCATGAAGTGAAAGTATTATGTAACTATGTAAAAATAAATTACAGACTAGGAGCTCTAGAAAACACTTTGTAAGTACTAAACTTTATGTTCAGTCTTCAGAACTAAGTATCTATAAAGTGTAGTTCCGTGAAGTTTAGCAACTGTTAATAGGTAATTATTCTTGACATTAAAAAGATTTACTTTCCCAATAATAACTTTACAATATTAGAACTCGAGCGGCAGTGAAGCGGTTGCACAAAACGTGCTTAAGAAGAAGATAGAAGGGATCGGGCCAGAATCCCCACTGAACCCAGCTTCCAATTCCAAAGGTCATTTAGTCTTGTTATTTGTCAGACGGTCCCGTTCGCCTTTGGTGTACTGTGGAACTATGAAAGCCTCCAAGCCTCATTGTATACAAAACATTAAAAATTCTATTCAGAAATATTAAAACCGTAGTATTTCTAGCAGGTGCTATGCCTACTAAAGTTATGCAACATTTTATATAATAATAATATTATCCTGGGACGTTATTCACACACGGCAATCTGATCCAAACTAAGCCGAGCTTGTAGTATGGAAAAAAAATAACTGATACTACATATTTTATAAACTATTTTTTCTTTTGCAAATACATACTTATACAGATAATTACACCCAGACTCAGGACAAACAGACATGTTCATGCACACAAATATCCTTCCTGGGTGGTTTAACAACCACGCCGAACGGCCCGTTCATGTAAACGTTAAAAAAATAGATTCTATTCAGAAATATTAAAAACACCTACGCCTACCCTAGTACGTCTAGCAGGTGCTATTACTACTAAAGGAAGGCAAAATTTTATATAATTTTAGTGGGCCTGCTAAATTTGTATCAAAATATTTATAATACATAGTTCATTTATTCGATTATTCTTATTTTGTTTATCATATTAGATCAAGATAAACATAAAAAGATTAAAAAATCTTATGTACAATCTATTTCAACTATTATGAATAGTATATCTAAAGGAATGTACACTAATTACCTAAGACCATGTACACTAATGTATGTGAGAAATAAGGACCTTTTCTAACTTTAGTCAGGCCGATATTGAATCATGTTCCAATCACGTGAGGCATTTACATTAATAATTGTATACGTTAACTAATAAGTTTGCTCTATTTAAAAATAATACTAACATTATATCTGGTTCAATAACGGGCGCATAACATTACAATGCTAAATATTATGTATTTATTTTGTAAGATTTATATACTGATATGTTATACAAAGTGTTATATAAATTCTTAACTTAATTTAAGAGTAGCTTATAAATTTGTATCTCACAATAGACTTGTACGATATAAATTTGTAAGCTACTCTTTGTTTCTTTAATTAAATATATATGGCCCCAAAGATAAAATTGAAGTATTCATTCACGTCAAGAGTTAATTAAGGAATTATTTATATAAATTACTTTCATATCATCCTTTATTTGATTAGGTACTTACCTAACATATATATATATATATATATATATATACATATATATATAGGGACATATATATAGGGACAATGTCACACAGATCATCCTAGCCCCAAACTAAGCAAAGCTTGTATTATGGGTACCAGGCGACGATATACATACTTATATAGATAGATAAATACTTAAATACATAGAAAACATCCATGACTCAGAAACAAATATTCGTGCTCATCACACAAATATTTGCACTTACCGGGATTCAAACCCAGGACCACCAGCTTCGTAGGCAGGAGCACTAGCAACTAGGCTACGGTGACCGTCCGACATAATGAATAATAATTAAATAGCTTAAGGACAACCAACAGACTGCCATCTGATCTCAAACTGTGCATGTACTAGGCGAGTAGACAATTGATAAATATATGTATTTCCAAAAACATAAATAAGTAACACCCAGAAACAGAACAAACAATTGTACTCATTGCACAAAGATTTGTCCTAGGGGTTTGTTCCACATTTGCCCCACTTTTTCGTCCTACATTCCAAAGAATTCTTCTTTCGCCCCATATTAAATTTGATTCCTGTTTCGCCCTACTTTATAGTACCAACTAAAGTATGGTTAGCAAAATTAAAACGTGTTATAATATTATTATGAAAAGCCTGTTGGTGCTTTGGTAAGATAATATACAAACGTAAAGCTAGGCCAAAATATGTGGTTCTGGTTTCCATACAAGTCAAATCTTAAATGGGTAAGGCGGTATTTTGTAGTACGGGTGGAACTGATCTATTATATGCAGGAAGTTATACATTATAAGTATCTTTGTCAATTTTTTAATACCATATTTTAATCATAATTTTTATCATAGTTTTCAACTTCTGTTTCTCCAATACCAAGTAGACAACGACTAAATCTACCATAGTATCCTACCTAGTTTATGATTGAATAATTATTGTTTTTAAAAACTTTGCATGCTGTCTGTACTTAAAGTCTATTAATTTGCACACAAAAAGTATTCGAGGCGAATAAGGAAAGGAAAATGGGACGAGACAGGAATAAAATATTAAATTTAAAATAAGTATTACATTTGGGGCTAAAAAGGAACAAAATGTATGGCGAATGCGGAATTTTTTATGTGGGGCAAAACTTCGCGAGGCGAACGCGGAACAAACCGTCCTAGGAGGGGATCGAACCTACGACCTCTGGCCTAACAATAAGGATCATTAGACCAACAGGTCAGCGAAATTTTACTAATTAAATAGTAGTTCTTGTACCCGGCACACTGAGTACCATGTACAATACTTGAAATGTATGTTGCAAGCGAATACTTACCCGCTAGGAGATAGGTTTGCATTTACAAGACCGGTAAATTACATTTATTTGAGTAATTTAATTACACAAGATGTCAACATAGCATGTTGTTCAGTTGTATCTATGATTTTATCGAAGCTGCTAGTCATGTTGGTAAACATCGATTTGAATATGTATTTTCAGTAAGCATTTAGAAATACTTGCTACTAATACTGCAATATTAGAAATACTTCATTGCAATGCACTTTAAATATGTACATTTTCTTATTTTGTCAAGTTAATTGCAACACAGAATGTTGAGTTTTCAAACACGGATTTTAACACCTGTATCTAACATAGAGGAGTTATAATATCCCTTTTAAATTTTATGTACTTGGATTGGATATATACAGCCCTGGAGACTGCACGCGTGGCGCTTTAAGCCCGGTTAAAACAGTCGCCTCGCCACTTCGTGTCAATGGTCACACAGGAATACTATTTGTGTGATCTATATGTAGTGGTTCTGAATCTGGACGTCTTTTGTGTTCGTCAACTATATGTTTGTACACCGCGGTCTTCGAGCATTCGAAGACAGCGATACACGGATTTAATTCGCTAGTGCAGGCGTACCTAGTCTTATTAAAAAAATTGCCAGGGCTCGTTATCGCTTTTTTAGTACGTAAAGCTCTTTATAAAAAAATTAAGAGGCCTATTACAGTCCACTAGCGCCGCCAATCGAAAAAATGTCATAACTCGTAAATAGAATCAAAAATACAAAATATTTTTTATTATTATTGTGGAAAAGGCAATAACGTAATTGTATAACACCTTATCAACACTTGAAATATAGCTGTTTAGCTAAATCGTGCATTCAAAACATAAACGGCCGTTTTTGTTACAAATGCACGATTTAGCTAAACAGCTATATTTCAAGTGTTGACAATGTGTTATAAAATTACGTTATTGCTTTTTCTACAGTAATAATAGACCACATTTTGTATTTTTGATTCTCTTTACGAGTTATGACATTTTTTCAATTGGCGGCGCTAGTGGACTGTAAAAGGCCCCTTAACAACTTAACGTAAACTTTTAGTTGCGACTTCAAATAATTGGCCATCCATCCTACATATATGATATTATAAATATAAGTAGGAAGATTGAGTATCGATGTACATATGGATATATGGATGTTTGTTACTCTTTCACGCAAAAACTACAGAACGTATTTTGACGTAACCTTGTAGGAATATAGCTTATTTTTCCGAATAATATGTAGGCTATAATTTATAAAGTTTAACATCATAATTTTGTCAAGTGAACATAAATGCTGTTAAAGTAAAAATGTGGTATATCGATAGCTACGTATATTTAGATTTAGTGGTAATCAAATAATAATAACAATTAGTAAGTAATGAAATGTAAATGTCAGGGCACAGCTAGTAATTAATGTGGCTCATTAGTACCATATGGACGCCAATTTAATAACTAATTTTTATTATTAGTATACTACCATTAAATCTAAATATACATAAATATTGATATACCACATTTTTAACTTTAACAGCATTTATGTCACTTACAAAATTATGATGTTAAACTTTAGATAATATCACGTTTTATCTTAATTAATTATAAGATACTAGCGGCCCGGTACGTGCTTCGCTACGTATAAGGCATAGTAATAAAAAAAATGATTATTAAGTTCATTTAAACAAACAAAAAAAAATTGCTGAAAGATGTTGATTTTACACTTTTTCAAGACCTTTTTTTAATTTTCTCTACGTACAAACCTTCCCTGGACTTCAACGAATAATTCAAGACCAAAATTAGCCAAATCGGTAAAGGCGTTGTTGAGTTATAACATTACAACGAAAAGTGGCATTGATTTTTATATATATAGATAATAGAAAAGGAATGTCTTAAGAAGGTAAAATTGTATTGATTTAAATTTGTCATTGTTGGACATGAAAATTAATAATGAATAAAATATTGCACACCATATTGGTAGATACCAATAGGTATGTAACAGAGGTACTTAATATAAGATCAATACCACTTATTTCCACCCGTAATAAGCAATAAATAAACTTTGATTTGTTTTCTTTGATTTGATTTGTGTCATCAAGTTAACCGTTTCGTTAACCAGTACGCCGCACGCGCAGGATTAATAAGTGCAATCGTGCTATCACATAATAAGTGATTGGTGATTTGACCCCGATACAATAATAGAACTGTAATTAGTTTAAAGCCTTTGTTTGAAGTCTTTTGTGTACCATTATAGATCCCAAACAAATGAACCGATTTCAACAAGTTTATCTGGATGAATGGAACTTAATCGGAATGATTATTTTAATAGCTGTGTGGTTTCCGGCCCAGAAAGAATAACAGGGCCCCCCCAAACTATCCCGTGGGTGTCGTAAAAGGCGACTAAGGGATACATTAGGCAGTCGGGCAGCAGCGCCCTCTGTGTACCAACCAACTACCACCTAATGTGGTAGACAACTCGCATGACAAGCGCGGTGACTTCGGTTAACCCCTCTAAAAGGAACGTAGCCATTAAAACACAGTATGTTTTTACATTACTTTATCAAATCCCTTTTAATTTTATTGATATAAATATAATATAAGATATACATATATGTATACAACATGGAACTTAATTAACGCACATCCTGAAAATTGTTCAGAATCGTTTACTGAATCGATTTATATCATTTTTAATATAGGTAATTTTTTATTCCAAAATAATTTAAGCTACGGAAATTATCGTTATTTTAACCGTTAGTCCAAGTAATAAGACTTTTGAATCGCAGTTTTATTTGTATTCATACAAATTCCATCATTTAACACCAAATTAAAGAAAAATAAACTTTATTCCAAGAAACTAATTTAGTACATAAAAATGCATATACATGTCAAATAAAAAAAATTGTGTATGTATTATGATTACAACATAATATTCTAATTGGGGTGTCTGAGGGTGTGCGTTAATTACGTTACATGTTGTATAACCGCGCTTAAGCGCATTTAAGAGAGACGCCTCACCACTTCGTATCCCGACATTTGTGTGACCCATAAATAGCTTTTCTGGGTCTAGGTGCGCTTTGTGTCCCTTAATTATAGCATTTAATTAATTATAGCGCAGCGGTTAAGATAGTCGCCTCACCGCTTCGTGTCGCGGGTTCGTTACCACATTTTTCCGCACCGGACAACTATTTGTGTGAACCATAAGTAGTTGTTCTGAGTCTGGATGTAATCCGGAGGGAACAGATACCCTAGTGCGGGAGTCTTTTAAAAATATATGTATATGTTTATAACCGCGACACAGGTTTGCATTTCTCTAGTGCGGGTGTTATCTTTCTAAAAATAAACGAAATACGACTTAAAAGTTCTTCATAATTTGTAGTATACGCTGCATTGTTTCGGATATGTTTTCATTAAGTACACAACTTGTAAGAAAATATTTCAAGATGGAATGTTGGAAGCTTGTTATTAAGTTCATAATTAGTCAGATTTTTGATAACAACCCCTCGCTTTTACTAAAATATTTGGTAATTAGAGGCTTTTCATATTTTTCATATTATGTAGCAGCTCTTTTAATTTATTGTTATTGTAGGTAGGTATACATTTAATACGACCTACTAGTAGTTACTTTATAATTTATTAATATTAGAACACGCTACTATGAACCTAAAAATAGTAAAACTTTAAAAGTAAATAAAATTCACTGTTTTCACGACACGAATTTCTTTGTTGCTCAGTTTAAAATCACTTGTTATGGAGCGGATAATGAAAATTTAATAATTGTTGAATGAGAAAATTTGTGTACTGGAAAATTAACAATCAATTGGTTTACTGCAATGGCAAGGGGTAAAAACTAAATTAAGAGGTGAATAGAAAATAAACAGACAATATGAAGCGGTTTTTACTTGACATTGAATCTTGCACATTTTAATAAAAATCATCTATATAATTATAAAAGGGAAAGCCGAGAAGAATCGTGGTATATGGACCCTTTGCCACTAGTTGACGTAGATGAGTAATTACCTAAAACAATAGAGTCAATTTTATACCTGAGTGATTACCAATCCAATATGGAGGTACACATTTAGGTGTTCAATTTGTACTAATGACTAAGTAGCGCAACTTCGTTTTAACTACTATATTAAACGGAGACAGCATTGTTACATAATTCTGGCATTATAAGTTTGATGTATGTATATGCTAACTGTTGACCTATGTTAGAGGAGTGTAGTGGACCGCGTTTGCCATTAAGCTATAATTAATTCTGTCTTTAATGGCCAATACCACAGCAGGTCTATTAGAAGTACCCACTCGTAGACACTTTTTGCGGGTGACATGCGTAGGCATTCCCCTGCCTTATATAAAAAAAAGGTTTATTAGAAGTAGCGATCTGTTTGTGGCACAGTCACTGTGCCAGACTGGCAAGAGTCAGCAAGAGGGGAGGGCCACCGAGCCCTCCCAGGGCACATGTCCCGACCATCTGGGACATGGCGCAAAATGAGGGCGCCGGAGCAGCATACCCGCGTTCCCTTCTGCCAAGAGAAGTCCACGGCAGGCTAGGTTACGTCGGGGCGAGTCCGACATACCCACCCGCAGACAGTTTTTGCGAGTGGCATGCCCCTTGCTTTATAAAAAACTATACCGTGAACTAGAGGCGCCGGTTACGTAAAAGTTTAAGAGACTCTTGTTGTTACTGCAAATAGCGGTCTTTCTGCAGTTCCGTCGAGTTAAATTTAGCATAAATAATTTATGTTCCTAGTAACGTACCTTACCGGAACCGCAGTATTATGCAAATTCGCTCAAGCATTCGACAAAAGGGAAAGCATCAAAGCACTGAATCAAATAGGCATCGATTCCATTGTTTGTTGGCACTTTTACCTCGCAAAACACGTTTGGACTATTGTCGTGTCTCCGGACACTTTCTGCCGGTGAACAATAGTGACGATTGTATGAACTCGCCTTCGGTGGACAATTAGTACGAGATAAATGTCTTACAAAGGGATAAACACCAATAACTGATCGGGATATTCATTATATTTACTCTCACTGGTCCGTAAGCGATCGGCGAGCTAAAGTACAGTCAGCAGCAAAAGTAAATGTACAAAATCGGATATATAATGCCAACTATCGTAAATTGCCTTAAAGTAGTGTGGGGGTGAAGCGTTCTAAAGTGCGTTAGTGTTAAGTGAAAAAATATTAGCTAATGATATTGCCCCATCAAAGATCATTTATAAACTCAAACCTTTCTTCCGATTTTGATTATCTACTTTTGCCTTAGGCTGTCCCTAATCACGTGGTCAGTAGTTAGTATATAGATTGGTGACCGTTAATGTGGTATAATTTTTGAGCGTCTTGGGAGGGCACGATCATAGACATATATACATTCGAACAAAAAGACAATAAATAAATAACAGTTAAAACAATTTCTTTTTATTTATGACTCCAACGTGCAGTGCTTCACGTGGCAGCTATTGAGAAACACTGCCCAAAAACTCAGTAAGGAATTCTATTATTTTATTCCCATTTAATATTTAATAATATTTTAATAGGTTGAATTAAATCTGCTCTTTCCCAAGCAATTTTGCCAGGAGCGTTAAGCTGATGGTCCCAGTTGTAGTCATATGACTGCAGTCGTTAGCCTATGTTCGGAGCATCTTGGCCAGCTCTAATAATTCAGGCACTAGGGTAACTATTGACAAAAAGATTTAATAAAAAATATTAATGACGTTCTCATCTGGGTTCAATCATCTTTCGATTATGCGGAGATAATTTGTATGATTCTGCGCACCATATCTCACCTTGACCTATTGCAACAGAATTGTATACTCTTGACCGTTTAATCTTTGGTATATTTTTTGTTAGATCTGTGCATAGTGATGCAAAAAGAGCGTTATCGATGTATTACCTTTCAATTGGAGCGAAACAGATTTGTTGCTTAACGGTTATAGTATCATTAACAAGTGTATACGATTATATGTCTTTAATAGTAAGAATTTGAGATAAATCACTGTAGGCATATAATTAAGCATACCATTGTGAACATTTTTGGTCCATGATAAAATGACATCAATAAAAACTAAATTATTATCGATGTAGTCTTTCCGGGTTGTTACAACAGTACTTTATAAAGGACAGAAGAGAAGTTAAAGCTGAGATCATAGAGCGAGCTCAATATTAAGGTAGGAATTTTGGGAAGGTCTTTGTCTAGCAGTACCTAAACGTCTTTCAGATTATATGATGAAAACGACTGGCTATGAGCCAATACATGCCAATACCTATTTGGAAATTGATTATCTTCAGTATTATTATACTGTATCATAGGTACAGACGCCAGCATATCCAGCTACCCCAATCTGTCAAATTTCTTTTATAGATTTTCAACTTAATCACATAAGCATAAGGTTCAATTTCAAATAGGGAAATTTGACTGATTGGGGTAGCTTGATGAGCTAGCGTCTGTACATTAATTTGCTCTTTACTAGGCCCGTCTTTATTGTTTCATGTGCATGGTTCTATATTATGAGAAGTGGGTGTATAATATACGATTGTAAGATGACAACAGATATGTCTCTATCGGTAGGTACTTGTAATATTGACGAAGGTTCAATGTGGGCTCACAAATGAATAACGTCTACCCGCCTATCTATATCTAATAAACTTACCTAAATTTCAACCAATACCGATAAAGTAGTTGTCCTCCAGTCAGCTTTCTATAAACAACTGCTCAATAACATTATTTAATTTGGTTTTACTTCGTCTAAACGTCGAGACAGAATTGAGTAACGTCTTAAGTCTAAGTCAGGTATCGTGGGACTCAAAGCAAATACGAATGAAATTTGTTACTATATTAATTAAAACTGACGTGAGGAGCTAACCATTGTGTTAACTGTAACACACGCAATTAATTTGAAGATGATCCCTAAAGAAATTGTAACTGTTGGCCGAATACAACTTAAAATATTATATATATAATTACGTAAGTTCCCGTAACAGTTTTCATTAAACTGAATACTATATCTTATCAAAGGTTTCTTTAATCAATTATTAATTAAAAAACGAATAGTTGTAAAACTATTGCTTTTTACTCACCCTTGATTAAATTAAAATTCGTCTTAAAATATGCTGACGCCGCTGACGTTAGATCAAAAGCCAATTTTTCATAATGAGTAAGTATATAAATGTATTATTTAATGCATAATTATTTATTACTTAATAATATAACAGTTAAATTTTGAGCATTCAGTCGTGTTATTAAACTGATGTGTGCACTTTACGTTGGAAATATGAGTTTAAATGTACACGCAGGTTGACATCTGGTAATCTAAATTTATTGTGTTAGTCCTCAGCTGAAGATGAAAGGAGCCACATAAATGTAGCACATCGTTCTCTGTCAACAATAATGAATTATGATGACATTGGAATTCACAAGCTTTTCTGCTTACATGTTTATCAGAGTTTAATAAGCACAACGCTATCCGTTGTCCAGGTTTCCTTGTACGGAGGTCTAAGTAGGTATTCAACTACAGAAAGGTTACCAAGATTCCGGACTTTGATCTATATGCGTAATTCTGCATGCTATATCCGTGGTTTGTTTGTGCTTATATTTTACGACAAAGGATTTTCAAGGTAAATGTTACGCTAGTCATAGTTATTCGCTTGACAAATCCTAGTGCGGAAAACCAGCCGAATGGAATATTCATTTGATTGCTCGATGATACGACGTGATTTGAAGAGGGTCTCTATTCTAACATTGGAAGTTATCTTGAAATAATAACCTTGTACCTATGTCTGATAAAAACTCTTTATTGTTTTTATAAGCCTTATTTTTACAGACTATGTTCTAAATCATGTATATAGGTATATATATATATATATATATATATATATATATATATATATATATATATATATATATATATATATATATATATATATATATAATCATGTATAAATAAATTAACCCGGCATATAAATAAAAGATTAGAAAATAAAATAAACCGTATTGCTAAGGTGCTGAACTGATATTGAACGAATGATTTAGTAATTTTTAACCTTCATCTATTTGATTGCCGATCACGATTACGATGACCGGCGAATTAGGCGGTAGCCCACTTTTTTTTATGCATGCGTGTTGTAAATACTCAAATCGCATGTCCGTCGCTTGGGGAGGCGACGGGGTATGTAGGGCTCGACCCACTAAAACCACTAGAGGTAGCCAGCCTCACAGTGCTTGTAGCGGGGGCTCTGGATACTCGTGAGCTATCGCCATACACTCAGCGAGGCTCTTACCCGGGGAGGGGAAGGGGCATGAATGCCACCCCTCTCCCCAGCAAGCACAAGCGTGTTTAGGCAACCTGAGCGACAGCAGGTTACCTCTTCTCAGGACCGCTTATACAAGAGGAGTTCCCCTCCTCCAAACGTCAGCGACCCCAGGGAGTAGGTAGCCCCTAATGGTAAGTGATCACCACCGCCAATCGCAACACTCGCAACACCAGAGAAGCCGTTAGTGCGTTGCGGCTTCATATTAATTATATAATTAAAATTAAACCATTAAAATTAAATTATTTATCTAATTGAAATTTGTTGGCTTCATTAGCCGTAAAAACACCGTATAATGATTGTTAAGACCACGCGATCTGTAATTAGGTCAGTTTAATTAATTGGGGCAGCTGTTCCTGTATTCAGGTATTCCCGAAATTTAATGGTTTGTAGCGTAGCTCTAATGAAACGCGTAATGTAATACGTTCATGAGAATGTGATGCCATTGTTAGCACAGCCGATATAACGGCCACCGGATATTTGCAATTCAATTGCGAATTGAACTAGCGTAATTTCAATGCGAGGGATATGAGATACAAGTCCATTTTTTACTCGACGTTTATAGTATCACTGCTTCACCAGACAACCGATCTGGGGCTAAAGTTAATAACACTACAAACGATTTTGCAAGTACGAGTTCGAACCTTTGGAATTTCAACCACGACTCGGGGCAGTTACTGACGTGGGGTTGCTTGAGAGGGTTGATCTTTGAAGATGTTTAAAGCAATTGTCCCATCCCTTATGCACACAATCCCTTCATCTCTTCCTTGGCCCTTGGCATATATGTCTTTATAATGTTCGAATCATCACAAGAACCTTAATACTTTCGGACCTATTCATGGCTTCATCAGGTATATATAAATAAAACTAATAAATAATTTGTGCTGTCCTTACTTTATGAATAAATATTGAATCTTTATATGGCATTTATCAATATATATATATATATATATATATATATACTTACTATGCTTGAAACCTTTCATTTCGCAAACAAATATTTATTATTAATAATTGCTAATTAATAAAAGTGGCAAACGCTGCACCGTGCCGTTGTAGTATTCCTCTAGTTAAAATAAATTATCTAAACATAATGTCGTTGGATCTTTTGCTAGATTCCGCCGCACGAACACTAATTTCAAAAATGTCTGAAGAAGGTTTCACTTTCGATAAATAAATAAAAAAGGTTTAACCGTAAATAGTCAGAACATGTTTGTAGTAATATAGTTAAGTAAACATTATTTCTAGGTACACATATAGATATTTAAGTACACGGATTGTAAGAAAACATTTAATTTATGATTTAGCTAGTTTATATTAAATTATTGTCAAATTTATAAATACGTTTAAATAACGAAATTTAAAATTTTAGATATAATTTACTACATATTGTCTGACTGGTTGAATGACGACGTTCAGTGAATGTCTGTAGGTATTGATCGAACATCAAACGTGAAAATTGTATTTTTGAATAAATTAGCTCATGAGGAAACTGTATAAAATATAGTTTTGAATAACAATAACAGTATAACCTTACTTTAACATCTGTACGAAGTCAGGTGTGTACATATCAAACAATTCAGGGTAAATAAATCCATTGAAATCGTAGTTCGCTTCGCTTGAATTGTATAATTTTCCGGTATAATTGCTATCCTATATGTTGCTCCGGACTAAAATCAAGCTTTGTCCCACAGAAAGATCAAAACAATAGCTAAGACTTGAAGAGCTAATAAACATACACATATATTCCTGGAATTACACATAATATGGAAAAGTACTGCTTAAGAGTTTAAACTTTGATGGATAAGTTCCATAATCGATTAAGATCTAATAATCTAATAATCCAATTAAGATCATTTTTGTTAGAGAAGTGCTACTACACCCTTGATGAGTTTCTCCGTGATACATATATCTAGACCTATTAATGCTAACTATTTTTATTGATATTTTATTTTAAATTTTTGACATGTGTATTGGTATGTGTAATGTTTTTATTTTTGACTTTGTATGGGAATTTGTAATGTATTTTTTTTTGTTTTTAGCATAATTATTATTAGTTATTTTTTAGTTATTTTCAATACAATGTAAAAATTGTTATGAAATAAATGAAATGAAAATGAAATCGAATGGTCACAATAATAACTTCTAGATAATTATTAGTATGGTTCATTTTTGAAATATAACAAACGACCTTTACCTATGTTTAGTACGTCTTTGAAACTCGCTCGTGGTCGTGGCTTAGACAAAAATATGAACGCTTATTAGTGATGTGCTACTAACACACCAATTACACCAGATTTTATTTTTTTTAAGTTCAGTGTATAAAACTATGTTTTATTGTTAATAATTTGCGTTTGTTAGATTCTTATTTTATTATTCATTTTTAGACATCTCAATTTGTCTGTCCCTTCCTTATATTACTTTTAAGTTAATGTTCAGTGACATTCACTTGGAATCATCAGAATTACCAGCGTTAGAACAATAAAATGTAGATGAATGTAGAATGTAGAACAATTTAAAGTTTTTAATCTGTGGAATTTATTGAATAAATCTTTTTTCTTCTTTCTTTTTTTCTAAACATCAGTTTAAAATTATTACTTGTAAATGCCTGTGCTTACTGTTCGAGGGACTAAACAAAACATGCAAACATTCGTGTATAACGAACACAAAGCAGACGCAGAACAGCTCACATATGTATGTATATAGCTATATACATACATATGTGAGTCTCGTGCGGGAATAGAACCCTGGTGTGCGATAGTAATAGCGAGGCGACAACCTTAACCACTGCACCTACACGTGCAGTCCCAAATAATAAAGACTATAGTACTAATCTAATAACGCAAAGCAAAATACTCCGCATGTAGCCAGGTATTACTGTCTAGTGAAACTGTTTCGTTTGCATTTAGTATAGACATTTACCGTGTATTCACCTCACCTCAGAAGTTTTCCTGTCTCGTACGTCACCCATTAACTGCAGGGAAGAACAGGGAGGGTAGCACTGAAATATGTCCCCCAAGGGAGGGCGCAAGCCGAAGGATCTTTATCTGTTGCATTTGTTTTTTTCATTTAAAATTGTAGTAGACTACAGTAAAGTGAAGGGGCTAAATACTAGAGGATTAGATTAGATCACTACGCCATACGAACAAATATTGTTACATATTATATCAATAAGTTGTACGAAGTGCGGTTTTATCGCATAAAGTGAACTCTTCCAGACAACTTTAGGAAGGACGGGAGCTGAAAATTAAGTAATAGATAGCGGTAGATGTTCTACAAATGATTTATCAGAAATTTCTCGGACTAGTTTTTTTGATAGCTGATATTTTCTAAGCACATCTGACAGGGGATTAGACTAATAAGGAATTTATAAATTCTAATATAAACTGGCTATCTTAATAAATTGATTATCAGAAGTGCTTAAAATGAAATACGCACAATAGTATAGTATAGCGCGTTGCGTATCTAACATTATTTTTAAATGCTTATAACTTCGTTAGTTTTGAATTTTGTTTTTACTGTTATGGTTTATTTGTCAGTCGTAATATTGACAAATAAAAAAACCCCTATTACGATTGGTATAAAATAGATAGTGAAGGAAATTTAAGGAGAGCTGTTCTATGAAACTGATCAAGTTAAACATAGTCATTTTTAGAAATACGATAGTATATTTCGGCTCCCCATATTAAAAGCAGCAGCTCATTTTTATTAGTCTATGGGAATGTTAAAATTATTTTATTTAGCGCCAAATGTTCAGACACCGTTTGACGATCACCGTAGCCTAGTAGCTTAGTGCTCCTGCCTACGAAGCTGGTGGTCCTGGGTTCGAATCCCGGTAAGTGCAAATATTTGTGTGATGAGCACGAATATTTGTTTCTGAGTCATGGATGTTTTCTATGTATTTATCTATCTATTTAAGTATGTATATCGTCGCCTGGTACAAGCTTTGCTTAGTTTGGGGCTAGGAAGATCTGTGTGACACTGTCCCTAGATATTATTATTAGTATTATTAGTTATTATAAAACTGACGGAACATTTAGCGCAGCGGTTCTTCCCGGTGTTCCGGGTTCGATTCCCGCATATGTAGCCCATATGTAATTGTTTATGGTCTGAGTGCGCTGTGTAACTCTCAACTATACATACATATATTTGTAAAGTACCCTGTGACACAATGATTCATATTTATACTCTATTCATGTTCTCCACTTTGTACATAATATATATATATATATATATATATGTACAGATCCTTTGTAATGGATCAAGAATACAGTATAAATAGAAAAACAAATACCAAATAACTTAGGAGATTAATCTCCTAAGTGACATCCTCTTATGTAAGTTATTAATATACGTATAAAGTATCTGAAGGCATTTCCTCATTTCGTAAAATTCTTTATACATTGTATGGATATATTTCGTTTCTTTCTTTTCTTTTAATACACATATCTTTTACTGAAAGCAATATCCTAACATAAAATAGATATTACAGATGGACTTAACCTTGATACAAAATAAGCAGAAAGACCGTTAGCAAATAATGAGCTATTAATTTAATATTAGTCTTCTATAGAAAGCATATATAGGGACCCAATACCCATTAATAAAGGTTATCGATATTAAACATTGATATACCATAAAGCATTTTTTCGTATCAATTTCTATTTTTGGAATAATAGTCGGCAAAACATGGCTACTTAGATGAAATTAAATGTCCACAATAAAAGTAACTTATTTGGGAGCTTTCGTTTAGACTCATCTTCTTCTGTGTACAAGGTGTAATATAAATCGTAGACGTAGCTAAAGGAGCTTCATTTGCCTATAATACTGACAAACATGTAGTAAACTTGTAAAATACATAAAAAAACACATTAACTTCGCATATATGATTTAAGACCAGCTGATGAATAGAGTAATGGGTAACAAAATGGTTGAAAAAATCGCTTCTACAGTTTCGTCCACGATTTATCTTATGATCAGCTATGCATTTAGTAAGGGTAGATATAAAAAAACGTACTTCACAAACTCGTTTTGTTTATTTGGTTTAGTTTCATGAATATAAGTTAAGTGTTCTTCACTATTTCATCTATTTCATCACCTCGTATAGTAATCATAATTGTCATTCGGTTTCTAGCTAAAGTAGACCTTATGCTGTCAGTAATATCTTAGTTATGTAACATAGAGCGAGCCGAATATGATGATTTGTGGTCACCATCATCATATCAACCGAATAACATCGACTGATGGACAAAGGATGGATATTCTATGCCGTCAGCCACACAGCAAATTGGTGGTCGTTCACTATAAATACTTAACCTGCTTGTTAATTGAATAAATAAAATACAGCATACTAGCTAAAGCAGCGCTCATGCTGTCCGTAATATCTGGGTCATGTAACAAAAATCGAGCCGAATATGAGGATTGGTGGTCGCTAACTCTAAATGCTTAACTCAACCTGCTTGTTAATTGAATATAATGGAAAACATACTTATTAAATCAGAGGTTTTGCTGTCCGTAATATCTAGGTTATGTAATATAGAGGGAGCCGAATATGATGATTGGTGGTCGCTCAATATAAATACTTAACTCAACCTGCTTGTTAATTGAATATATTAGTCAGCATACCAACTAAATCAGAGGTTATGCTGTCCGTAATATCTGGGTTATTTAATATAGAGGGAGCTGAATATGATGATTTGTGGTCGCTCACTATAAATACTTAACTCAACCTGCTTGTTAATTGAATATATTAGTCAGCATACCAACTAAATCAGAGGTTATGCTGTCCGTAATATCTGGGTTTTGTAATATAGAGCGAGCTGCATATGATGATTAGTGTTTACTTACTATAAATACTTAACTCAACCTGCTCGTTTATTGATTATATAAAGGACAGCATACTAGCTAAATCAGAGGTTATGCTGTCCGTAATATCTAGGTTATGTAATATAGAGGGAGCCAAATATGATGATTGGTGGTCGCTCACTATAAATACTTAACTCAACCTGCTTGTTAATTGAATATAATAGTCAGCATACCAACTAAATCAGAGGTTATGCTGTCCGTAATATCTGGGTTTTGTAATATAGAGCGAGCTGCATATGATGATTAGTGTTTACTTACTATAAATACTTAACTCAACCTGCTCGTTTATTGATTATATAAAGGACAGCATACTAGCTAAATCAGAGGTTATGTAATATAGAGGGAGCCGAATATGATGATTGGTGGTCGCTCACTATAAATACTTAACTCAACCTGCTTGTTAATTGAATATAATAGTCAGCATACCAACTAAATCAGAGGTTATGCTGTCCGTAATATCTGGGTTTTGTAATATAGAGCGAGCTGCATATGATGATTAGTGTTTACTTACTATAAATACTTAACTCAACCTGATCGTTTATTTAATATATAAAGGACTGCTTACTAGCTAAATCAGAGGTTATGCTGTCCGTAATATCTGGGTTATATAATATAGAGTAAGCCGCATATGATGTGTGGTGGTCGCTCACTATAAATAATCTCGCACTTTAACTCAAATTGCTTGTTAGTTCAAGGGCTAAAGCAGAACTCGTGTTGTCTGTTATATCTGGATTAAACTTAAACTGTTTCTACAGTTTTTTAAGTTCTGTATCAAACTTAGATCGCTATAAAAATAAACAACAAATATATACACAAAAACATAAACGTAATGTTATTCGCAATGTCTATTCTAAGGATGTTATGTTCGAGATTTTATTTATATGAGAGCAGTGCACCTGCCAACCCCTCTGCAAACAGGTAGCCACTTATACGGGCTACGTGTATTGTGTACGAGGGTCTTCGGCAATGTTATTTCTTTCTTCCATTCAATTACAAACTTAAAAAGAAAAGATTTTTTAAAATTCTTTTTGGTTTTCTATGTCTCGGGGATATGCCATAATAGCTATGCTTGGCAGATGGGTTGGCGATCACAGTAAAGATGGTCATATTACTCGAAGCTGCTGCCCTTCCCCTGGTAGAATCCTTCTTCGTTCGGGTCGAAATCGCGTCGACTTACTTACTTACAGTCGAAGTGATAACCTCCTTCTTTTAAAGTCAGTTAAGAGGAAATAATTAGAGCCTTCTTCATATTTTTTATGGAGATAATTTTAAGCTACTTTTTGGCGATAATAGAGCATGTAGTCAAATAAACATACTCAGTGATTTTTATTGTTAAATAATATTATTAATCTCTTTTAGGAAATTCGCCAGTATCTCGATTTCTAATGTTATTATTAAGCTGAAGGCCCGTTTGTGGTTAGCTGATTGGATCAATATTTATGTTACAACCAGTCAAAGGTGATGCAACCTATTAATGGAACCTGTTTTCTATAAAATACATTAATAGGTCATTTTTTCTAAAGATGCTAAAGGTAACTATCAACACTTGACCTCAGCTTAACTATTATATAGCTGTTAAATACATGGCACCGTAGTCTATTCTTGATGTACTTTCGTGAGCTGCGGCAGAAATTACGAGTAGGTCAGATACGTACCCACGGCTTTGTTATGCTCTGGTTTCCTCTCAGCTGTGTAATCTGACTGCACGTGTGGCGCAGCAGCTAAGACAGTCGTCTCGCCTCCTCGTTTCGCGGGTTCGAGTCCCGCGCCGGACAACTATTTGTGTGACGCATAAATAGTTGTTCTGAGTCTAGTTGTAATTTGTGTCAGTCTATTATGTTTTTAAAGTACCCCGCGACACAGTGATTGGATTCTTTAGTTCGGGGGGTTGTCTTTAAAAAAAATCTGTAACGCTATGACAGCAACGTTTGACCATGAAATCATTACTTGAACCATAAGTATAAATTGTTAATTTTTAGAACCATCATTACTGGATGTGATACATCACATCCAGTAATTATGGTAATTCTGAAGGTCTTTGGACAATATATCAATAGCTATGTCATTATCACATAATAAATACGTATATAACGTACCTCTATTTTGTAACAAGCTGCGTAAATTCTCTTGTCTTTTGGTCATGCAGTCGCCGTATTCATAACATCAGCACTTAGTTCTAAAAATTACCTGCTATGTACTGTATTTATACTATGTAATTCTTCGGAGAACATGTAAAGCCGCAACGCAATAGTAGTAGTTGTGTACAAAACTAAAGATTTTATGTTGAAAATACTACTATCCAACTCTTAGTATAATTGTAATGCAGTAGATAGAGTAAGAACAAGTTTTCGCGCTCTAACCATATGCTATAATGGAAATAATGCGAAAGAACCTTAGTCTCATAATGAAGTGATATGATTTATTTATGCATTAAATCTTCTTTTACTTTTAATTGATGCTATTTTTGTTCTATTTATTTATTTTTACTGTCGACACTGCCTTAGTTGAAAACGCCGAATTTAACTCGATAAATGTAGCATAATGCTGTACTAGGGTCATTTGGATACGAATTCCCATATCTAATCAATATATCTATAGGTTTTTGAAATAGGTTTTTTTAGTAGTAGTTTTATTATTATTATTTTATTTATTTAATTCAAACGGGCCGTTTACACTCACGTGATCGCAGCATTTTTGAAGTAAAAACTTCTTTAGCGGCGTTCTGCAATTTTTTTTTAATTATGTTAGATTTTTTACAGCCGACTGACTAACCAAATTTAGTCGTCCATTTTTAAAGTTTATTCCCACTATAGGGAGGGAAGCAATTACTTTCACTCTTTGCGGCCCCACAGTAGGAAGAAGCATCTTCCACTCGCTACTCTAATCAAATAAAAACTACTTTCCGAGTATGGGAAATAAAAAATAGTTATCACTTATTTCGGCAGTCCCCAAAGACTACCCCGCATGTTTCTGTATGTCGTGTGTAGGAAATGTATCTAATTTTATTTAAATTATTGTGCCGATTTACAGCGTAGGTAATCCATATACAACTTGTAACTTAATTAACGCACATCCTAAAAATAGTTTGTTCAGAATCGTTTACTGAATAGATTTATATCATTTTTAATATAGGTAATTTTTTATTCTAAAATAATTAAAACTACGGAAATTATGGTCATATTGTTTAATTCTATTCATACAAATTCCATCATTCAGTACAAAATAAAGAAAAATAAACTTTGTTCCAAGAAACTACTTAAGTAAATAACAATGCATATAGATGTTAAATTAAAAATTCAGTGTATGTATTATGATTACAACATAATATTCTAATTGGGGTGTTTGAGGGTGTGCGTTAATTACGTTACATGTTGTATATGTATATACCTGCACGCTTTTTTCTGCCTACTGGTGTTATGAAGACATAATAACGAACAAGAGATTATTATAATCCATCCAGGAACGCAAACTTCCGCATAGTCCTCGGCACTTGTAATGCTGGACAATTAGTAGCTAGGTTACACAGTTGTCAAGGTGCCAAGATTGTCTTCATTCTAATTAAACGTGTGGTGCGGCCCGACATTCATCTTAATCTTGTTTGCCCATTAATATCCATCCTACTAGTATCTTGTATTTACACATCGTAGGCTATTCTTAAACTGATGCACCAACTTAACACACCAACAACCGGAAATCCCAAGGTAGACTGCAGTGCAATAATCACAGTGTGTTGGATTTAAACTCGTTCAATTTGTTCTCGAATTGTGTATTTTAATACTATACGACATATAATAATATCCCGGGATTTTATTACGGGCCTGTTGGCGTGGTTGGAAAATGGGTTTCCATAGTACAAGCTCTGCTTAGTTAGGGATCAGATGGCCGTGTGTAAATGATGTCCAGGATATTAATATTATTATTATTTACAAACAGCCATCTGACCCCAAACTAAGCAGAGCCTGTACTATGGAAACCGGATAACTGATATACTGTATATGATCCTTTTCTCTTTTAAAAACATACATATATAATATAATAATAATAATATCTAGGGACAATGTCACACAGATCATCCTAGCCCCAAACTAAGCAAAGCTTGTACTATGGGTACCAGGCGACAATATACATACTTATATAGATAGATAAATACTTATATACATAGAAAACATCCATGACTCAGAAACAAATATTCGTGCTCATCACACAAATATTATATTTTTAATATTTGCACTTACCGGGATTCGAACCCAGGAACACCAGCTTCGTAGGCAGGAGCACTACCAACTAGGCTCCGGTGACCGTCACATAATATATTATATATATATAGTATAGATAATTATACCTCGACTCTGGACGAACAGACATGTTCATGCACACAAATATCTGTCCTTGGTGGGAATTGAACCCACGACCTGCGGCGTGAAAGGCAAGCATTTACCAACCACGCCAACCAGCCCGTCATAATAATATAATACCCATAATACTGTGTCGAATATAAAAACTAGTTCAATTTGTTCTGGGATAGTCTATTTTAATACTATACGACATATTTACTTAATAGATTAATGTGTATACAAATACATCCTTAATGGGCTTGTTTTGGCTGGGTAAATAAACATTTTGTTACTATTCTTTCCTTCTATTCTTGTACGGGCAAAGAATATCATCATCCCAACTCATCCCGGGTGGGTACAAGTCGTCCCAGGTCGAACTTCACCGACCACTGACGGAACGTTGAAGGCAATCGGCTATAACTAGGATCAAAAAATGTTTGTGGAGGATCTTCTAAATAAATAAAAAAACTTGTGTGTACTTATGTACACGCGTTTGAAGTTATACTTCTTAATATACAACTTGAACATAGTTATCAATTTTCATACCACCTAGAACTAACGTCATGCTGTTATTTTTACGATGCGCGCGCATCTTAAAAATTCACTGTCATACCACCTAGAACTAACTTCATGCTGTTAAATTTTTTGGTGTCGGTGTGCGCGCGCATCGTAAAAATTCACTCTCATCATTTTTCTCCATCGCGCCAAAAGAAGTATAACTTCAATAAAATAAAAATGGTATTTATTCACGTAGACTTTAAAAAAGTGCTTGTACATTGTCAGAACATGTTTGTATTATTAGTTCTAGTTACATAGATATTTAGGTATCGGATTTTAGGAAAACATTTATAAAATTTATTTTATAACAGCAATGATATTAAACTAGTTTCTACTAAGTTATTGTCAAAGAGATTGTGATTAAGTTTAATTATCAAAATTTATAGGTTTTGCTATATTTTTACTACATATTGTCTGAATGGTTCTGTTTATATTAAGGTATTATTATTATGGTGGATCTTGTGTTTATTACGACATTTAATGCTACCACCGGATCCAAAGCGTCCCAACTGAGAAGACCCAGCGAAACAAACTCAGCGGGTTCATCTACTACTGGTTTCAACACAACCCAGTTGAGATGGTCCGGCGAAACATACTAAAGCGAGCATGAACACGGGATTTGGTCCACTTAAAGTAATTATTTAGTAGACTTCTTGATAGGAAGACGGGAAAACTGTAATGTGATCTGTGATAAAAATGAGTCTACAAAATCATACTGATGTGAAACATCTATAGCCGCACGTAAAACAGATTTCTGGCGTGACGACGCATGCCGTGGCGACGCGTCGCCACGCTATACGATAGTAGTGTGTACGGTGTGGCGACGCGTCGCCATGCGCAATCGACTTTTTATTTTATCATTATGACATATTTAGTTCCAATCACAATATGTTCTTTTCTGCATATTACTTTTACAAAATATTGTCGATGTTTCACATCTACCAGGCGTCCCGTGACGGCTCACAATTTTTTTATAGTTATGTTAACATCAGATGTTTATATTATCAGAATATTTAAAACAGATTACAATTTTGAATATTTTTGAAGAAAAAAATATTTCACTGAAGTTTATTGTATGTCGCTTCCTGTCTAGCAAATCGTGCTGTCCACTTGTCATTAATAATAGTTGTATCGTTAATTGCTGTCAGTCATCTCTGACATGTCTCTGACTCACATACCATAGCTAACTTCTTTCTTAAGTAACCGACTAGACTTCAAAATAATCAATTCAACAATGTTTTTTTTTGTATGTACAGACGGCAGCACATCACGCTACTCCAATCTGTCAAATTTCTTTTATAGTTTTCAACTTTACATAAGCATAAGGTTCACTTTCAATTGGGGAATTTGACAAATTGGGGTAGCTTGATGTGCTGGCGTCTGTACGTACATATGTTCCGCGTTATATCAGTTGTTTGTGAAGTAATCTTGTAAATTATTTTTGTAATCTATAGGAAATACTTTCGTAGTTGTCTAGTAGAAATCTTCTTCCAATATTTACAATTGGTAGTGGTACCGTGTTACCGCAGATTATGAGGTCCTGCGTTCAAATCCCGGGTCGGACCAAAAGAGTGATTTTGGCATTATTCTGTGAAGATTGGTTTATTCTTTATTTTTAACGTTACATTGTCAGACTGATAAGTCAGAGCTCACTCTGATATGCTCTTACTAATCAGTCTTAGTAGTAATGACTATTTCATATCCTTCTGAGCAGTCGCCTTTACAAGAAAACAGTTTGGTTTTAATATTACTGTGACGAACGTTTCGTTTGAACAGCATCGTCTGAAAGGCCTTGCTCGTATTTATTTAAACATTTTCATAACCTTATCGTACCTACCAAATGAACTCTCGAAGCCACGTGCAGCAAAATCGATTAGCCGTCTTGGCACTTCAAACAAAAGCATTTAATCGCCAGCCAGTTCAGTTTCGATACGCGTCATGTTATTCCGTAGCTTGAAATTAATACTTTTGTTCAAGTCTTGTGCACTAACTTCTATGTATGTTAAAATTGCATGGAATGATCAAATGCGGTACTTTAGATGCTATTATTCGCTATCCTTGAAGGTTGTGCTATTATGACAATTGCAGCATTAGAGGCAATATAATGAGTAAGCAAGCATTATGAGACAGTCCACTAATGGTCTCCGAACAGGTTCCCGGCTGAAGCAGCGTCTCTTAATAACATTACCTCCATACTGCCTATCGAAACATTCTTACTTTCTATAAAAGGAAATCGAAATTATCTCACTACTTGGGACATTCCATTTCTCTCTCGGCAGTTTTGATAATTGAACCTCGCATTCGTTTTTACTTTTATAGTGGAGCAGTTAAAAAGACTATACTTACAATCAACATTCTTCAGGTAAAGAAATTTCTTTGTTTCATAATAGATATTTAAATATCAATCGCATAGGTACGTTATTTGAGACGGGAGGATATTTTTTCGTCGCCCCTCACCCCTTTTATCATATTGAGTGCCATATCCGATTGTATTAGGTACACTCTCAATTGAGCTCTCTCTCGCTGGCGCGACTCGATCATTGGATCATTACCAGCTGCTCCATTTACGGAGTTATTGTTTTGTGCCTGACCTCAGTTGTTATCATGAGATTTTAGAAATAGTGTGGTTTAATAAATAAGTATTCAGTTATTATGCATGAAACATTACATCATTATAAAAAGTCTTGTGAGCAATACGTTGTGACAAGACTTTAGCCGTACAATTTTAACACTTACAATAATTTTATTAATTTTCAGGATCTTAAACGTCAAAACAGGTTGCTACAATGATAAAATGTAGGATGGATTGAGTGTGATAACGAAAAAAGCAGCATAAGTATTCTCAGTTGTTTTTTTTTATTAAAAGTACTTATATAGAATAACCATTTCAAAGTTTAGTAGGTATATTGACTGCACGTATAACGCAGCGCCTAAGACAGTCGGGTCGCTGCTACGTGTCGCGGGTTCGAGTCCCGCGCCGGACAACTAATTATATGACCCATAAATAGTTGTTCAGAGTCTGGATGTAATTTGTGTCAGTCTATTATATGTTTTTAAAGTACCCCACGACACACGGATTAAATTCCCTAGTGCGGGCATTGTCTTTAAAAAAACATATATTATATATTTAGCGAATAAGTTTAATAGTAATATAAAACAGCCTCATTTCGATATTATGCTTCAAAATAAGGACATGTAGATATCCTCTGGTAATGTAGCCTCTGGTAATTACCATATTTGAGCGTAGTGGTAAAGTTAAAAGTTTTTAGCTTTTCCACTACTTACTACTTCAATCTAATAGTTATTAGATTGAAGTCATGGTCTGGGTACTGATGCAATACTCACGCAGTCGACTATATCGAGTAGTTTTGCGCGCCAGGTCACTGCCGCTAAATTCGATTTCCTGTTTCTATTACCGGCATACGACCGGCAGTTCGGAAGCAAGAGTTTTATCGTATCAATGCACATAAAAAGGGAAGGACGCCGCCGTCTCGTTGGACAGAATTGTTTCTGTAAACTTTGACCACAAATAGACTCGGACCCTCAAATTTCGTAGATTTGTTTACGTACCGTCGGATCACTAACAGGTTCGTCGACCTTGTTTAAAACGAAGTGGTTTGTATACACGGCGGAAAAAGTAAGAAAACGGTGACCGGCAATTAATTCGTGGTAAAGAAATGGAATAAAAATGTTTCAATGAACAAAATAAGCGGTTAATTGTAATGTTTCGCGGAGCACATTCTAGTTTGCCATAGAAGGAGGCAGATCAGCGCCTGGAGGGATATAAATAGCTAGGCGGACCGGCCAGAGACGTAAAGTGGACACCAGTTTTAGAAGTGCTCGCGTCTATTTCGAACAAGTGTAAATAAATCTAGCGAGTCACTTTCGTACAGTTGTCACTTTCATTGCCCGCCTCACCTCTCGCCTCTCGTCCTGCTGCCCGACGCGGCCCCCGTGCATATGTTACCGGCGATCTGTATAATTCAGGTATTTTATACAATACCTAGGTAATGTATAGAATACCGGGGGCGTCCAGGCAATGCATGAAATATTATGAACTGTATTGTCCACAAGCTGTGCCCCACGGTTTTACCAGCATTAAACTTTATAAATTATAGCCTATGTGTAAATCCAGGGTGTCAGCTAACTCCATACCATATTTTATTAAAATCGCTCCAGCTGTTTGGACGTGAAGAAGTAACAAACATACATACTCACAAACTTTCGCATTTATAATATTAGTAGGATTACATACTTTACCTAAATAATGTATACAATTCCTAGGGATTGTATTGAATCGGCTGGTCCACCGACAATGTGTAAAATATGTTAGGTTAGTTATAATCAGCCGCCATTTTTAATGAAACAAATTCACTGACTAAATAAACAAGTCGCAACACTTATATAGATTGTCGGTAACACAGATGTACACCGCTATCACATACTGTACCCGATTTTGCACAAACTTCCCTAACTACAAAACACCAATCTCAAGCCGAGCTCTATAATATTCCTACTTAGGGCCAGCGCAGACAGAGAGGAGCGCAGCGGAGAGGATTTTATTAAGGCACTAGAAAATCAACTTTAAAATTATTTAAATAAAGTGCATGTATGCTTGAACATTATAATGCGCGAGACTGCGCGAGCATTTTGTCAGGTTCAAACATATATGCACTTTATTCCTATAGCTCTAAAGTTGATTTTCTAGTGCCTTAATAAAATCCTCTCCGCTGCGCTCCTCTCTGTCTGCGCTGACCCTTAGGCAATTTGCACAATCCAAACATGTGTAGTGTACAAATTTTGTTAAAACTTATTCTTCTTATTACAAGTTTAACTTCCTTAAGACGAAGATCGTTACTTTATAATTTAGGCAATTAAGATAAAATAATAATCTACTATTGTAAATAAGCCAGTTTAATTGGTGGGTGGTATTGTAATCACGATATTTTTTTAAATGTCGTAACAATGGCTCCAATTCTAAACAACACTACACGTAATGAACATACGGATGACCAATTTTACTAGTGTCACAGATCTTAAAAAGCCCTTTATGTAGAATCTATAGTAAAAATGGTGTAATCAATTGTAGAGTAGTTTAGTTGTATTTTAACATTGTATCTTTGTTGCTAACCCCTAAACTACTTAATATAGAGGCATTTATTGTTAATAAAAGTGTTAGTCCACGCTATTTTAGATCTTTTAATCAAGTTTTAACTGTGCTATTGAAGAAGCAAGCTAAGTAAGCTTCATTTTAAAGCTACTAAAATCCGGAAATCAGACTAGTTTGACAAATCTAAAAACGTATGATGCTTTTTTACAATATGTTTAAACAGAAAGGGGAAATTATGCATAAATTAATTTAGTTCTGTAGAATACAGAATTACGACCAATATGTTGTGATTAGTGTTTTTGATTTATAGAGGAAAGAAACCGACCTTGTGTGATGTGAGGAGCCATATATTGTTAAGGAATAGTTTGTTACTGCTATCGTAATTAATATGATAACCTCAGCTTATGTTAATTAAACGTTGAACTGTACGCGTTTGAATACATTCATTACTGGAAAATTAATCATGAATCTGCGCCATCCTTGATGAAATTAGTATCGACGCTGTTTTGATTGACAAGATAATCACGACAATTGTGTTTGTGTCGTCCACGCGTGTTTGTAAACAATGCAGTGGAATTTAAAGGGGCCATGATCGATATTATTGGAATTATAAGTGACTGACGAATACTGCGTTATTTTTTTTTAATATATAGGGACAATGTCACACAGATCATCCTAGCCCCAAACTAAGCAAAGCTTGTACTATGGGTACCATGCGACGAGAAACATACTTATATAGATAGATAAATACTTAAATACATAGAAAACATCCAAAACTCAGAAACAAATATTCGTGCTCATCACACAAATATTTACATTTACCGGGATTTGAACCCAGGACCACCAGCTTCGTAGGCAGGAGCACTACCAACTAGGCTACGGTGATCGTCAAACGAATGATGGAAAATTTATTATTCGTAGAAACATGTGATATCTATACATATAATAAAATCGTAGGAAAGTCAAAACTGTAGATTGAATATTTTTTGAAAAGGATACTTGGGGCTTGATCTACAATCGATATCGAAGCCAAAAATATAGGGTTTAGAATTTTCGTCTGTTTGTCTGTATGTATGTCCGGGCTAAACTAAAAAAAATACTGCATGGATGTACTTCAAATTTTGCATGAATATTACTAAGAGGTCGGGTCAACATATAGGCATATTATCACGCTATCACCTACGGGGGAGGAGCTGTGATAATTTATAAAATTTAACGCGGGTAAAACCGCGGGGCGCAGCTAGTTTAATAATAAAATGTGTACGAGTAAGCCGTAACGAGCAGTCTGACTAACAACGGAGGGCCTAATTTCGGAATATGGCACTCCACTCTCTGATGAAGGGGTACTT
This sequence comes from Pseudoips prasinana, assembly GCA_951640165.1. Taxonomy (NCBI): domain Eukaryota; kingdom Metazoa; phylum Arthropoda; class Insecta; order Lepidoptera; family Nolidae; genus Pseudoips; species Pseudoips prasinana. The sequence goes on from OX621240.1 coordinate 26,434,079, forward strand.
ATTACCTTGAAACTATATCGGAGACCGTTTATGTGAGCAAACCACATTGACATGTGCTGTGAGCGAAATGTGTTAGTATTATAGCTATAATATCGCCTCCCCATCTTATCTCATGGGGAGCCTAGAATTCGTCCCGAGGAAATATACCTATACCAGAGAATGGACTGCAGCGTCTTTCTGTGTAATATATCATACTGCGATCGCCAACCCGGCGATTATTTAAAATCCCTCCAAATGATGGTCACACTTCCATGAAGATCTTTTGGGGAGGTTTTCCAGCAGTGGACGTCATTTGGCCGATAGGATTGATTGTATGGATAAAGGATATGGCACGGCAAAGAGACCAAACGAATTGTTACACCGACAGGTGACAAGCACTTAAATTTTGTTCACGAAGGTAGCTTTAAAACGTTTAAGAGATAGGCTCCATTTGCGGGCAAGTTTATCTGGCCTAATGTAATAATTAAATGGCCTGCACAGGACCACAAACAACGTTCAGTAATATTAATATGATTTATGTTAACTTTTATGGGATAAAAAGGTTTGAGTAAATATCCTTTGATGCTAATTTACAGAACGTATATTCAGCGTATGTAACATAATTACACACGCTGTATTAAGGCGAAGTGCAGTTTTAAAGCGTTCCGTTAGTGTGTGGACGGGTTTAGCTCGTTAAATCCTATCCTTACTAAGGGTGAATGGTCGAGAAAACTTAAATGTAATCTTATGCATGCATTTTATTTTTAAAGGGTGTTTTGCACATGGACTAACACACATTTTGAGAGATATGCATAAATAAATTTAATCGATCATTGTATGATTTTTTAATTAAAAATGTTTTTTTTAACATGTATGAATATTTACATACATATATAGACTCACGCCTGTTTCCCAGAGGGGTAGGCAGAGAATGAATGAATATTTAAATAATATTATTATGGAAGGAAATGATTGTAACATGTGACAGGTTCTTTTTTATTATGTTCTACCCCGTAGTTAAAGTCTACGGGGTAGAACATAATAAAAAAGAACCTGTCAAAAAGCGTGAAAAGCGCTTGTAAATAGTCAGAACATGTTTGTAGTAATATAGTTAAGTATACATAAATATTTCTTGTTACATATAGATATTTAGGTACACAGATTGTTAAAACATTTATACAACAATAATTCAGTAGTTTGTTTTAAATGACATATATTTCTATTAAATTCTAGTTTTCCGAATAATGGTATGAAGCAAAAATTTTGCAAAGCGTAAAAGTAATCTCAAGGATGGGAATTAATAAAAAAAATATATATGGCGGGTCTCGAACCTGTACCCTCTACCAATTCTGGGTAGGCGGACTGCTAAAGCTACGAAAGTTACACCCTGGCAGATTAAATGTAGGATTCCCTTTTAACACACATTTGGAACCTTTTCGTATGAACCTTGTGCGGCTACGGTAAGTGGTTACCGTCAGGTGTGCGGTATATGTATTCGCCGACGTTTTCTGTTTTGTTTTTTTTTAAAGTCAACGCCCTCACTGGGGAATTTTATCCCTCTGGGGTACTTTACAAACATTAATAGACGGACACAAATTACATCCAGACTCAGAACTACTATTATGGGTCACAAAAATAGTGGTCTGGCGCGGGACTAGAACCCGCGACATAAAGTGGCCGCTACGCCACACGTGCAGTCAATTTAAATTATAATTGTAAGTAATTCATTTGTATTTATACCCTGCATATTATCTGCACTGCTTCAGTAATGCATATGTTAATATATTTAAATGCACGCTTGTGTATCATATCTCTGAAAATATTGTAAACATGAAAGAATAAAAAATGTTGATTATCAAATAAAATCAATATCATTGCCAATAGTCGTAAAATGTTTTAAGTCACTTACTACGTTACTAGTAAAATAAGACTAGTCATCTGCCCGGGACAGAATATAGTGCGCAAGCGCAGGTGTAAGTTCTATTCCCTCACTCCCATGATCGATGGGACGGCTAGTCCACACGATCGAAAAGATGTCAGGTACAGTAGACAGCTATAGGTGCTCAACAAGTATTACGTATGTAGTAGTAGCTTTCTCTATGTGTCTATTGGCATATCGGTGTAAGTAAAATCTCATATGACATACTGATATTTGAACTAGCATGTTTAAACGCCTACAAGGCACGTGTCTTCTTCAGGTCATATTTCAACCGCGTCAGTGGATTCCTCACGCGTATGCCTGATCTCTTCCCACGGTATTGCATTCTTTACTCAACAATTAAGAAATAAACTGCTCCAGTTCAAACACATTGTTCCTAACTCACTATTGTACTTTACCTCAAGAGCTCAACAGTTAAACTCGTGACTAGAATAATACATACTAATACAAAATGCGCAATGTTGATTTTATTTGCGCGCCGTTCTTAACAAAGAGGATGGTAAAACGCAACGGGTCTAACAGGTATGAACATAAACGTGACCAACTTTAACCATTATATCTACATTAATTAAAGTGGCTGCATGTTTACAAATAGCTGGGAATATAACGATGATATAATATGTTATAAGGACCGCGCGAAGCAGACCTCCGACAGCCTGCACTCCGCTGATACCGAACCAAAACAAATGCCCGCGACACCGTTACACCACTTCGCAGAATTAAATAAAGTAAAAAATGACAGTAACCAACGGTAATCTTTGTTCGTGTAAGGTCGAAACCCCGTCTTCACGGTAAGACACAACGCTCGCGATCTAACACAGCTATAATTTGTCGGCAATTAAAATCATTATAAAGCTCCAGCATGTCGTTGTCCGATGATAAATCGCGCTCCGTAATATCCGCAACTATCTGCCAAGCCAGCCGCAGAAACATGTGTGTAGACGCTAAAACCACGTCAAGTGGTATCGCATGTTTTTAAAAGGGCAATAAATAACACAGAATCAACCCGTCACCTTCGGTACTCCCATATGGCACAGTTCCCAGTGAAAACTGTTTTGGCTTCTCCATACGAATCTCTTACGACCGAGGGAATGGTAAAGCGATTAATGCCACCCGTAATGTCAGCTATGTCACTTATAGCAGACGGGTTCAGCGAGTACTGAAAGAGAAACCCCAACACTAACATGATGGGTTTCAACTCGCTAATTAGTTGCGCACGCGAATCAACTCTATTGCGTTGTTCCACATTTGAATTGGAACAGGTCGGCGCCTGTCCCAAAGGACTGGTATCGTATGAACGATTGACAGCAAAATCGATACGCGGAAGCCATCTCGTTTCTATAAAAGATCAGAAAAAGACAAGTTTCACTTCCAGGAATATATGGTGTGCGTTAACGATTAATGTAAACACATAGCTAAGAAAAAATGAGCAGTAATGTAGCTATTGTGAGTCCATAAGGTGAAGACGGAAGACTGGAGGCGTGGGAGCGAGCGCGGGAGTCGACCTGCCGCCCGTCGCGGGAAAATATCAGTCATTCTACCGACGACGCGACGTTCACATCAGATACCTATACAAAAACTGCAAGACGACGCACAAAACCATTGAACAATTATCGTGAACCCTTTCGAACTCACCAGCGATGCAACGAAAATTACGGTTTACTCATTAATACTCTAAAAGCTTTTTGATAAAACCGACATGTTTATAGGTATTGGATACTATTTGGAAGTGAATTAATTAAAGGAAGTATGTTTTCATGTGAATCGGAGCAATCGTAGCGTGTGCTTGACAGCTTTCACACAGCTTTGATGCTATATCGGTTTACGACTCTTTCCAAACGTTATTGGGTAGATAATTAATTACGTTGCTGATGCGCCATATGCTTTTAGTTTCGTCACTATATTTACTGATGCTACGAAGGAAAGTAGCAGTTGTTTCCCTTTTTTATTTTGTGTCATACTGCTGGTCAAAGGGATCTCGCGTAGTTTTTCAGATTGAACAGTTTTTTTTAAAGACAACGCCCCACTAGGGAATCTAATCCCTGTGTCACGGGGTACTTTACAAACATATAATAGACGGACACAAATGATATCCAGGCTCAGAACAACTATTTATGGGCTACACAAATAGTTGTCCAGCGCGGGACTCAAACCCACGACTCGAAACGGCGAGGCGACTGTCTTAGCCGTTGCGCCACACGTGCAATCATTACAAAATAAGTCCATCACACCATTTCCGCTAGGGCCTACCTCGTTATCGCTGGCCATTCTGCGGAATTTGTTATCATTTATACCCGTCTGCTTGGGTAATGTGTGAAGCATGTTCAGCCCACTGCCAGTTCAAGCTGATGGTACCTATCGTAATACAAGCTATACATTTCGGGCTCTGTCCGTACATATCACCTAAAATATTCTGCGCTCCATAGCTCATTGATTTCTTTTCCTCAATATATGTACGTAAAACACTTAGTTATGTGTTTTACGTACATATATATTGGTAATTAGTTGTTAAAATCTTCAATCTTAATTGAATTTGTTGAGCCTGCTTGTGATACAATAATTAAATAGTACTTACATGTTTTATCAAAACCCATGCAAACAAGTTTTTCCACGCACATGACCTAATCAAAACTAATTCTTCGGCCCGAAATCAATCGCTCAATCTGTAAATTTTATGGAAATCGTAAGAGCCGTTTTCTAGAACACGATTAGATTTATATGCAAATATATTTAATAGTAACCACCATTGTTCTGTAAATATGCATAACAGGATCTGAACCATTACAGTACTATACTATTAAACGTTGTTGAATGTATATTCCATTATTTAACCGTGTTCTAGAAATGGTTTCTTAAATATTTCCATAAGACATAATTAAATAAAATCCTGAGACATTATTAACACACGGCCATCTGATCCCAATCTAAGCAGAGCTGGTACTATGGTAACCAGATAACTGAAATACTACATATACCTACAACTTTTCTTTTGTATATACATACTCATATAGAAAATTAATTCATGCACACAAATATCTGTCCGGGGTGGGAATCGACCCACGACCTGCAGCGTGAAAGGCAAGTATATATCAACCAATAATGGCTTGCGCAAACCAGTTGATTCAAATAGTTGTCATAATATTTGGGAAAACTAGTTTGCACGAACCATGACCTAGACCTGCGGAGATTGGTTGCTGATATATTCAACAAGTTGTGCCACGCGGTTTCCCCCGCCTTATACTTCATAAATTATAGCCTACTTGCTGTGCCCCGCGGTTTTACCCGCATTAAATTTTATAAATTATCACATCTCCTCCCCCGTAGGTGATAGCGTGATAATATGTAGCCTATTTGTTGACCGACCTCTTAGTAATATTCATGCAAAATTTTAAGTAAATCGATGCAGTACTTATTGAGTTTAGCCCGGACATACATACAGACACACAGACAAAAATTCTAAAAACTATATATTTGGCTTCGAAATCGATTGTATATCACGCCCCAAGTATCCTTTTAAATAAATATTCAATGTACAGTTTTGACTTTCCTATGATTTTATTATATGTATAGATGTGTTATTCGGATATATAATCTACAAGCTGTGCTCCGCGGTTATACCAGCGTTAAAATTTATAAATTACAGCCTATGTGTTAATCCAGGGTGTCTGCTAACTCCATACTAAATTTTATTAAAATCACTCCAGTAGTTTAGTCATGAAGAAGTAACAAACATGCACACTCACACAATCATATACTTTCGCCTTTATAATATTAGTGTAATATTACTACAAAGTTTCATCAAAATCCGTTCGGTAGTTTTTGTGTGGAAGAGCAACAAACACCCATACGTCCATCCATACTCACAAACTTTCGCATTTACATATAATATTAGTAGGATATTAAAATATTAGACGTCAAATGTCCTAAACTGTAAATAAAAAAGATACGAGTAGAAAGCAGAACGAAGTATTTTTGGCAAATTTATATATCCACCATTCCATTGTGTTGGCTGGTGCACCTGTATTATTATTTTTACACTGTCAACGAACTGTGGTATTTGTAATTACTTCACCTTCTAGAATGGCTATTTATACAGTGTTCTTGAATTTAATGCTGCTTGTATTAATATCTATAAAATAATAATCTCTCATAACAGCATTTAAGTATATGACAATGAGAATTAATACTGAGATGGATGCAGATAATTACAATTGTCTTTTTTTTTAATTATACACACCCCTCTGATCCCAAACTCGGCAGAGCCTGTACTATGGAAACCGAATAACTGATAAACATAGTTATATGTTTTAAATAAATCCATATTATAGATTAATTATACAGAGACACAGAACAAATAACATTCATCACACAAAAAATTGTCCCGGGTGGGAATCGTACCCACGACCTCTAGACTCTAGGTCACGACACTAGACCAACACACTATCAAATTAAGTGAATAGTTTTGGCGACGGTGATTAAACCAAGTGAAGATCAAGAAAACGTCTGCATAGGAATATAAAAAAGTGCAAATGTGAACCCTAACACAACTGCATTTTTCATCTAGCACTAATGATGAAGAGTGCACTGGGTTAGTGTTTATCAGACTTTATGGAACTGGCACACTGACCCAACCAGACTTTTAATCGATAGATTCAGGAACTCTCAAAACCATAGGGACGTAGTATCGGTGTGATTCCATTAAAACTTGTTGGCCCGACTTGGTAATCCATCCGCAGGACCCCCAAGATTTACATCAAGCCAAATGATTTAATTATCATGATTTTTAATAACGTAAATTTTCAGACTTGACATAATATAAAGAAGTCAAAATTATTGTTCTTTAATTTTGCCATCACTTTAATTTTTCTTTATTTGAATTTCACTCAAATAGATTATCACAATCAACTCGATTGAAATTCAAATATTGAAATGGCAGCACTTTGATTTGTTAGTTGGATAATTGTACTCTGTGCCGTGCGGTGAGTGTTGATAGTTCAGCAGCTCAAGCAAAGTATGTCTACTATTAATAATCTGTCTGTTTATCTCACCGGTCCGTAACTCCGTAAGCAACTAGGCTCGTGGTCAGTCCATAGATGGGTGCCCACCAAAGTGGTTTAATTTCTGAGCCTCTCCGTGCTTCGAAGGGCACGATAAGCTATTAGGTTGTAGCTATTAGGCAACAGTCGTTAAGCCACGTCGGAGGCCTACTGGGCGGCTTGAACAACACTGACACTAGGGTAACCACAGTCCATACGATAAGTAAGTAATACATATAATTACATAATAATAGTTTTGCATTAAACGAGGCTGTTAGCGAAAAGAATATACAAGCCTAGAAAGCACGTGAGTTTAAATATCACGGAAAGCACTTGAATTTGGGTTGAATGAAGAGTATTTGCAACCAATCAGAGCATAACTCACACACACACAGGTTATAAGACGAAAAACAACATGTCACAGACGTAAACAAGTAGTATTTTATTATAATGCTATAGTATATATATACGTCAATCAGTATACCTACAGCCTTACTTAAAATATTTTCCCTTATAGTCAGCACAATTATGTACTTTGAAGCTCTCGGTGTAGAATTTACTCTATGTGTATAACTTGACTAGTTACAAAAGATATTTATTCCTTCAAGCAATCGCGGTTGGTTTGGTATTCAAGTCATTTGTCCTCACAATTACTTTAAACTGTCTTTTCGTTCCAAAACTATGGATTACCATTAATCGCTGTAAGATATTTATATAAAAGAATAAAATTATAAATAATACAAATAATAAAATAGAATAACGAATAAAATTACGACGAATCGTAATTAATTAAGTCACCTTAAACTTTTAATTCGTGCACTGAAAAGCAAAAGCTTTTTTAATTTACTCTTAAATATGTTGGGACTATCGATAGTTTTAAGCTCAACCTCATAGTACTCGGGAGAACGCTGCTGCCCAATCTCTGGTAAATATTCCCCCGGGACGACTTCTACTCCTTCCACGGGATGAGATGGGTTGATGATATTCTTTATGACCGACACACAGCCAAGTAGTGTAAAAGACAGTATCTCCAACCGTATCTTTCTAGATACAAGAGTTGGGGGTCGATGATGAATCAGTCAATGAGCGAGGATTTTGTATGTGTTGATGATGGTCTTTTAAACTATCTCAAATCACAAGCCTGTTGACATTTGCATACGGTATTGTATAACCAAATTGACGGCTAACCAGTTTTTTGTGTCTATTATTGTTACAATATCTTACTTTATCTCTGCATATCACTTATAGAAATTTAAACTGCGCGAATAAGTGCTAGCTAGTAAGTATGTATGGAATGTTAGCTGTAAAGAGCAACTGTTATAGTAATGCGACGATCATGCACCAAAAATAGCATAAGTCTATTAAAAATATGATATAATCTACATTTATTGTATAGAACATTTTTACGTGTGTAAACTTCCGATAAAAATATCTGGAAAAACTAAATCTTGACTTGGAGTATCTGACCTTACCTCATGAAACGTGAAAAAGAAGCATATCATATCATCTGGTGTTTGAAATGAAATAATGAAATAAATTCAGCACTTGGGTATTTACATACACTTGTACTTGTCAAGCTCACAATGCAGTAGGTACATAAACATAGTAGAAACAGAATAAAAATAACAAAGAAAAATCATATTAGTCCGTCAGTGCGGTCTGTCGTATCACATATTTTTAAATCATTCAATAAATATTTTTTTCTAAGCTATTATTTTTAAATTTAGTACTACTATATTAAAATTAAAGAATAGAAGACAATGAGTAGTTGACTAGCGCAGAAAACTCTCAACCAGTAGCTTAATTTAAGCGACTAATACTTGAGGGCCCCCATATGTGGTTCGGGCGACAGCACAGGGGGCCGCTGAAGTCAAAAGACGGACTTCTTTTTTTTTTTGTGTACGAAACACGTGTTTCATTCCTCCACGGACCATGCTCAAGGGATGCTAACTCGTCAAGTCCCATTCGAGCACACGACGAGTTTTTTATTATATAAGCGGAATCAACACATATTAATTTTGTATTTCGGTTTAAAAATATTGAAATCACATAAAAGTCGGTATGTTTTGACATCTGTAATGCGGCTAGAGACGCAGATATTGATTTCAAACTTATGAAAATTACATTTTACTGCATTTTTATATCACATTTAACAAATTGAAAATATTATAATTCGCTGCCAGTTTTTTTTTGATATTTGGGTAGTTTAGCGGGGCCTTTGATGACCTGGATCGCCTCATCTGCGCAAAATCACACAACCAATAATATTTATACTCAACAAAAACAGTATAAACTAATACGCGTGAAATCGAATTGACTAAATCTCGGATATCACGGATTTTAAAACTGTAAACACCGTAAAGTGTAAACTATAAAGTGGGTTCCGAGTTTTAGCGTAGCAAGAACATTGTTCGTATTCTCATTTATCTGGTTAGTTTCTGTAACCTAATCCGTGATTATGCGCCGGCGGCACGCACGTATGTTTACATTACGGTCCGCATTGTACGCTATTGTGTCTGAGGAGAATTGTACCGGGGCAAGCGCATGCACTTATTAATTCTATGGAAATTGTCATAGGCAGAAGTGTGAAGTCTAGGCTTTCCTATTGTTAAGCGTGCCAAATCTATCTGTTACGATCGGAATAACGGATTTCATATTGCCGACGATTACTTGGCTCCATTTATTAAATATAATATCATTAAATAGCATCTATCGTGACTTAACTCTACTCAGAGTGAACCTAACAGACCTATGGGTCTGTAGTCCCGCTTTCAGGTCAATTTATATTGAAGTGAAGAGAAACATTAACTAGCTTGTTCAAGTTTTGCACAACAGTTGTAGTCTGGTGATCTCAAACTTACACGGTAAACTCGGCAATAGTTTTATATTTCATTTATTAATCGGAAAGTTGGGAGGCATCTCGGGAAATTATTATGGACAAGTCTTCTTGCAGTCATTTGTATATTTCAATTTTTATTATTCTCAGTTCTTGAAAGTGATGATACCTATTGTACGGTAATGATAAGGCTAACACTGTACTCACAATTACGGTTCTGGTGGCCCCAGACTTTTTTATGCAGTCAGGGCTTATCATATTTGACTGATTTTTGTTTGGAATTTATAGTTGCCTTTATCTCCATTAAAATTTTGATTTTGATGGATTTTATATATATGTGATGTGATGTATATTATGACGAGGTCATGGCATGAACATAGTACTCAAGACAATCCTCATCATGCTATGTCTACAATACCTGTGAAATATTAGTGCTCCAGATAAAATTTCGGCAAGAAGCATTATTTCGTACCCCACAGGCTCACACTAAATATCCGATGCGACAATAATGCGACATGGGTGGAAAAAGACCAGGCTAAGGGCCCACTTTAAGATTCAGAAAGTTGTCAGTATTACACCGTCAACATCCTGGACCCTATCTTTTGTACCTGATATAAGTAAAACACACTAGCTGTGCGGTTTTTTTTAACTTTATAAATAATATGTGTAATCTATTATTTAATAGCCTATGTGTTAATCCAGGGTGACAGCTAACTCCATACCAAATTTTATTACAATTGCACCAGCCGTTTAGACGTGAAGAAGTAACAAACATACACACACACACACACTCGCCGTTATAATATTAGTGTGATTTATATCAATGAGATAGACGATCTATCTTAAGTATGTTATTCAACCAGCGATGATATTTACGATAACTTTAATGAAGACTGAACTGCCCAAAGTAAATAAGTAGTATACCAGTTCGACTATTATCTTAACAAGCTATTATCTTAAATCTTTTGTTAATACACTGTAGCGTAATACTTACACAATTTTGACCGACTACTGTCAGTTACCTTAATATGTCCTGCTCAATAGGGTTGCCGGAGGGACAAAAAATTACTTAGAGAAAAGTTTGAGATATATTATAATGTTTTATATATCAGTTTTTGAATAATTATTAACAAAGACAACTTGAATATGTAGTTTATTCTTGGTTATATTCTAATAATTGGAAACTATTTACTTCAACTAAAAAGAGGAGTAGGTATCTTCCCAATGATGCAAGATATTGTGCTTTAAACGACAATTATCCAGAATCATCCGGAAAAAAAAACTAGCTAACATTTCAATACCACATTAAATCGGTTTATTGGTTTTATACACGTAGGCTTAAAATTTATAAGACCTACAAAAATAAATATTATGATTATGATTACTTTTTGAATCGACAGTTAAAAATAGTAGGGTGATATATTTTTATAGATAATTTTTATGAATTTTCAACATATTACCTCCCTATAGGTACCTGATGGTATTTTTTTGCAATTGTAACATTAAAATATTTGTATTGCGTCATAACGCTATGTTCACTAAAATCGAAATGTAGTATTTGGAACGGAGAAGAAAGAAAGACAATTATTAGAGTAGGAAGAATCCATTAATTCTTCTTACTCCAACATTTTATTATGGCAACCCTATGCTTGGAGGACATTTATTAAATCTTTTGTTTATTTTACGACACTAACATCTCATAATTAGGGCGACGTTTCAATGGTTATTGTTATCAATCAAAGGGTTATTAAATAACATAAATTCTATAGCTTTTGTTGATTATTATAATGCTTCGAGAAAACCATTGCTTTTGACAAATGTTATTGAATATAAATAGCGATCGGTTCATAAGAAACTCTTTTTTAGTTCTCGAAGGTCTACCAACTACAACTGGCACCCGATTGCCTATTCTCAAAAAAAAACTAAAAAGTACGAAGAAAATGATGATGATTATACTGAACTTCTCCATATTATATTAAGCTAATAAGTTATATATGTATAAACTTTATGAAATGTCCTGGAAAACTGATCTAACTGGTACAGCAAAGGGGTATTAGGGGCACAGAAATGATCTGGGTAGATTTCACCTCTGGGCAAACTAGTTATCGCTAGTTATGAGCAAAACGCATGTAGTTCGCCCGCCCAGATCCTAATAAAATGACTAATATAATGGTAAACCAAAATAGCACGCAACCGTTTTATGGAGATTTCAATGAATTACGATCCTTACTTGAAGCAAATGGCTTGACTGCACGTGTGGCGCAGCGGTTAAGATAGTCGCCTCGCCTCTTCGTGCGCCGGGTTCCATTCCCGCGCAGGATACCTATTTTTGTGACCGACAAATAGTTGTTCTGAGTCTGGATGTAATTTGTGTCCGTAAATTATATGTTTGTAAAGTACCACGCGTTACAGGGACTAGATTCCCTAATGCCGGCGTCGTCGTTAATAAAATGATAAGCTGTACCGCAAATAAACTGGTTATATAACTAGTTTCTAATTTATTTATTTACCTTTAATAAGGTACAGTAACAATATATATAAGTATATTAAAATAGAAATACGGTATATTTCAGGGACCACAAATTACTACGTATATCAAAGTACGAAAAAAGCAATACAAATTTAAATGTCAAAATATTATTAAATGTAGTAATATGGCAACTAAAGATTTGTGATGGCAATACTCGTAATAATTGAGTTTCTTTAACATTGAACGTTTAAGTCTTATCAGAGAGTCGAAGATGTCAAAGGAGACGGGGATTTCTGGGCCTAACTGTAATAAGTTGAGATATGGTTTAAAAAAAGCGTTATATTTTTCTATTTCGAACTGTAAAAAATTGACCCAATTTACAATCTAGAAAACGAGAAATCTAAAAATAAGTTTAAGTCACGAATTAAATTGGTTGTTGATTACTATAATCGATTAAAGTTAATGAGTTCAAACAATGTAATATAAAAACTCTTGCACCAGATACCAGATAACCGATTTAATCATAATAATTATTAAATACATTAACATAATGTCAACAGTAAAAAATAAAATATCAACAAAATAAATAGAAATCATAATATCGGTTATCGTCCAAATCGATTTATTAGTTATTGGCAACTATATTTTTAATCTATGCTGACAGTGACTGGTGACAGATTTTGAATCCTAATCTATGATCTGTCACTCGTTTCTCGTATCGTTTCGTGCGTGTGTGATTTGAGTATTTTTTTTTGTTTTGTTTATTTTGCCTCGACAACTGCATTCTCTCTATGGACTTCTGATATTGCTTAACGTGTACGACTTTTGATAACATACTGGACACGAATTACTATTAAATAGCAATCGCCCTTAAAAATCAGCTGTTTAGTGTAGGTTGGTACATAACCTCTCTATTAAGTACTAAATCTTTTATAACTCTGCACACAGATTGAAAAAATCCATGGATTTTTTTGTGATTGGCTGATAATTTATAGACCCATTAATTGACACCGCTTTTATCTTTTTACATCCGAGCCCAATATTGTATGAACACGTATCCGTCTCCTTTGTGTTAAATTTGACATATTCGACTCTCTGATAAGACTTAAACGTTTTAACACCCGAAGTAATTTTATTAATAAGTGAAAGGTTATAATCGAGTTAATAATATTAAAATTGTATTAGTGGCATTGAAAATATAAGCGGCAAAAAATAAATATCTATAAGACTTATAATTAACAATTACAATTTACCTTTAGGTTTTAGATTGTCCGGCAAATTTGTTAACCACTTAAAAATATAAACATTTCATTTTTCAAGTTTGATTCTAACAACGTCCAAGTTGTATTACCTATATTCAATAGTGACTGACAAAATACAAATGACCATTGAATGCAATTTGAAGAAGGGAACAAGCGCTCAACCACGCAATGTTTGTTTTGAATCTTAATAACATTCAATGAAGTTAGTAAATCAGTTGTATGATTTATATTTCTTTCTTTCAATTGGTGACACAATTTGCAACGTGTTGAGGTTACCTACGCATTTTTATTTTCTGCCGTTTTGCTAATAAAAGAATTCAACGCACGCTTTTTGTACTTTTTTGCGATGGCCGTAGTAGAACTAATTTGATAGTATAGATATTTCTATTTACGTAATAATTACTGTAGTTTATATATCGAATTATAATTGATTACTTAATTAGGAAAGGATGTGCAATGATTACCGGTCTTTGTTATTCTAATTGATTTGACTTAATAGTTCTTGTTTACTTTATTTAGAACTGGAATATTCAAAAAAATGTTATCAATTTAATTGTTTTATGTCCCATAAATTGGTCTCAAATCTTAATTGGTTGCCTAATTTAATACACCATGTAATTAAATGAATGAAAATCCTGTGTATCTAAATGCAGGTTAAAATATCGAGTTATTATTATAAACAATAGTGACATAGAAACCGAACCGATTGCTACCGGCCGTGCGACCTTCGGTACAGTAAAATGCAGTTCATGGCGCGATCTCCTCTCGTCGCATAAATCAGCTGTGAGACTCCTACATAAATAAATTAAAATTCAACACGTACTCACCGTAAACAGACGGCCGTATTGAAAATAAACCGATCACCTCCAATGTGTCCACAAAAACAAAAAAACAACACAAAACCAAAATAGTCCGTATTTAGTAATAGACAAAAAGTTAGTTTTATAAAACTTAAAACAGCACTCGGACTTAATTCACAATGCGTAAAGAACGAATAAAGTTTCGCTGCTGCGCGAACGCGGTGCGTGCGACGCGGTCGGAGAGTTCGCGTGGAATGGTGAGAGAGGCGAGCGAGTAGCACTCGCCGAGTGGTCCGGGGCCGGTCGCCGTGGGCCGGCCGCCTCCGGCCCACTTCCGTGCCTTGCTAGCGTTCGTGCCAATATGCATAATAGCTTAATATCTCATCTGTCCACATCCTGTGAATCCCGCACCTCGCTATCGTTTTCAATACTATCCAATTATATTTTTTTTTTATCAAATTAGCCGATGAGGCGGATGTTTGGAGATATATTTGGGGCGTATATTCCAGTACCTTATTGTATCGTTGCTACTTATTGGCTAACGAATGATATACTTTACGCCTTTTTAATATCAATATTTAGCACTGTTAATTGGAATAAACACTTCATTTATGTTTTTGTATACACAATCTGTGTACTTCGGCGATCTGATGTATACATATATTATTATATGAAGTTTAAATTATTGTTTATAAGATTGGTTCAATATTGTATATATTACAAAACACTTATTTAGAGTATTTAATATAAAATTATTTATTCTGTTCCGTTGGAATGTTTTCCAAATACTGCAAAATCTTAAAATTGTATTCCGACATCAACATGACTATTTGGTGCTTACATTGTTAATAAGTGGTTCTGCTGACTTCTGCTCGTAAAGTCGTCGGTCCTGTACCTGACCTTCTTCCGGTCTTGTCGCCTAGTCGTCTCATCGCATCATGAGAGTGATGGAATAGAAAATGCCTATGCGTTTGCGCACACACTTATGAACTATAAATATCCCACGCAGATGGCTTGTCTCCGTTGAGACTGGCCGCCGTGGCTCAAATTTAACCAGGAGGACATAATAATTAGCAGGTATCGCATAATCATAATCTAAGAAGCTTTGCCCTCGCGAGTGGAGTGCCTATCAACTCTCTTTATTCCCTGTAAGTACTTTTACTTCTCAATCTGTTACTCCATACTTTATTAAATGTAGAAATGTATGTAAAATAGGTTCCCCTTTGCCATCCACACCGGATGGCATTATACGAGTACGACGAGAGAGTTTACCCCCCGTAGTATTCTGATCAGCCTTCCAGAAATCTTTTCTTCGGCTTGTTGCCAGTATTGATGTCGCTACTGACCATTATTAGGGATATGATTACCATGTTTCAGTCTCGTTATCGGGTTTCGCTGAATTTATATAATATATACACCTATGACCCATTATTATCCTACAACCCTAAGATCCGGACGTGATAGGTGCCTTTATCTATACATATAATAAAATCGTAGGAAAGTCAAAACTGTACATTGAATATTTTTTTAAAGGATACTTGGGGCATGATCTACAATCGATATCAAAGCCAAAAATATGTTTTTTAGATTTTTTTCTGTTTGTCTGTATGTATATCCGGGTTAAGCCCAAAAAGCGCTGCATGGATTTACTTAAAGTTTTGCATGAATATTACTAAGAGTCAACATATAGGCTACATATTATCACGCTATCACCTACGGGGGAGGATCTGTGATAATTTATAAAATTTAACGCGGGTAAAACCGCGGGCCATAACTAGTATAATATATAATAATAATAATATCTCGGGACAATGTCACACAGATCATCCTAGCCCCAAACTAAGCAAGGCTTGTACTATGGGGTTTATTTTTTGTTAATGCAGGAGGAATGCCTACGCATGCCACCCGCAAAAAGTGTCTGCGGGTGGGTATGTCGGACTCGCACCGATTAAACCTAACCTGCCGTGGACTTCTCTTGGCGCCTGATTGGGGGAGCCCCGGGAACGCGAGTATGCTGCTCCGGTGCTCCCCTTTTGCGCCATGTCCCTGATGGTCGGGACACGTACCCTGGGAGGGCTATGGATTGCCCTCCCGTATTGCCGACTCCTGCCAGTCCGGCACAGGGACTGCACCACAAACAGATCGCTGTCTTCCCGGAGCTGCTTTCACGTGGTGGCAGTAGAAGTGTCCTTCTCATACTGCCACCGCAGCCCCGAGGAGAGTTGGGCTACCGGCTGCCGACGCCGCCCCAACGCCTCCTCCGTCTGCGAGCGGGATCGGCTCGCTCCCGATCCCGCTCGGCGGCCTCCTTCTGGAGCATGACTGCCTCACAGAAGGAAACCACGGCATCCCATTTGGTGGAGTCGCCAGCCAGCATCGCATAAACGACTGCTGGCGGCGAAAGATCCCATCCGATCCCAGCGACCAGGACTCGTCTCTCGGCCTCCCAGGCCGGGCACTCCTCCAGCGTATGCTGGGCAGAGTCAAGGTCGCTTTCGCAATGGTGACAGTGTGTTGTCGCTTCTCGGCCGATCCGACTCAGATACTCACCAAAACATCCGTGTCCGGTGAGTATCTGGGTCAGTCTGTAGGTGACGCAACTACTCCTTCTTCCCACCCAGGCCTCGAGGTGAGGCAGGATGGCACCGACGGCACGCTGGCGCGCGTTTATGCGTAACTTTAGCCGCGCCACTGCACTAGTACCTGCCGGTGGGCATCCCGTCTATGCTCAATGAGCGTCTGTTCTGGCGCCCCCCCATTCTCTTGGCGAACGCGGATTTCAGCGAAAACTGCCGCGTCTACAGCCGCCAGGAGATCAAATGGCGGGAGGCGCGCCAGAAGTGTCGCCGCCTCGAAAGATACCGTACGGTGTCCTCGTGCGATCCGTATGGCCACCACACGCTGCAGGCTATTTAGAATAGCTCTGCAGCGGGAGGCACCCGTCAAGCGTTCATACCAGACAGGTGCCCCGTAAAGGGCCATGGATCGCACGACACCTCCGTAGAGGCGGCGAACTTCTTCCCGTGGACCCCCAAGGTTCGGCAAAAGCCGGTGTAACGCGCCAGTAACCCGGCGTACTCGGGCGGCCAGACGCCCAAAGTGCTCCTCGAAGCCCCGTACTATGGGTACCAGGCGACGATATACATACTTATATAGATAGATAAATACTTATATACATAGAAAACAACCATGACTCAGAAACAAATATTCGTGCTCATCACACAAATATTTGCACTTACCGGGATTCGAACCCAGGACCACCAGCTTAGTAGGCAGGAGTACTACAAACTAGGCTACGGTGACAGTCAAGTCAATATATAATTCGCCAAGTCTACATAAGCGTAAGGATCATCATAGATTCACGTAGAAATGTAGTATGTAGTTCTAGATTTATATTGCAGGCTTTTAGGCTAACATCAAATGACATATGCATATTCTATAATATTATCGGGTGGATAATAGGCCCCTTTGGAACTCTATGAATGTGTTAAAAAATCTAAAAACGGTTGTTATTAACTTGGTCTTTAAAAAGCGCTTGAATATACTGAGAAAATGGATGTAATATTTAATATTACATCCATTTTCTGACATTAAGCTAACTTGCAAGTTAGCTTAATGTAATTAATTCCAGGAACAAACAGATTTTAGGGCTGTGATTTGTGTTAAATCTTTTTGGATTATCATTAACTAGCTGTGCCCCGCGGTGTTACCCGCATTAAACTTTATAAATTATAGCCTATGTGTTAATCCAGGGTGTCAGCTAACTCCATACCAAATTTTATTAAAATCGCTCCAGCCGTTTAGACTTGAAGAAGTAACAAACATACACACTCACACACCCACAAACTTTCGTATTTATAATATTAGTAGGATTTTAGATATGATGAAAACTTCTCCTGTTCTAATATGTACATCTATAAGTTTCTATAGGCGTAAAATATTTGGCGTAATTTAACTGCTTAGCTTTCTTTGCACAGAAGCCTGTTAGACAAAGTGTAGTGAACCACCTTTATAATTCCAAATTTGTTAAAACCATGTTCCATGGCATTTTTTTAAAGACAACTCCCGCATTATATTTGAATCCCTGTGTCCCGGGGTATTTTACAAACATATCATTGACGGACACAAAGTACATCCAGACTCAGAACAACTATTTATGGGTCACACAAATAGTTCTACTGTGCGGGAATCGAACCCGGGACACGAAGTGGCGAGGCGACTGTCTTAACCGCTGCGCCACACGTGCAGTCAAGTCGTTTGAATACATGGAAAGCAAGGGTGAGGCTCTGGCCTGTAGTCTTGACATCGCCAAGGCATTCGATAGGGTCTGGCATAAGGCTCTTCTATCGAAGCTACCATCATATGGAATCCCCGAGGGACTCTGCAGTTGGATCACCAGCTTTTTGGACGGTCGGAGCATTAAAGTCGTAGCAGACGGTTCTTGCTCCGACACCAAAACCATTAACGCTGGCGTACCACAAGGCTCGGTGCTCTCCCCTACGCTATTCATTCTGCATATCAATGACATGTTATCTATAGAGAACATGCATTGCTATGCGGATGACAGCACGGGTGATGCGCAGTATAGCGGCCACCAGAATGTCTCTCGCAGCTCGGTACAAGAGAAACGGTTGCAACTTGTGTCTGAAGTCGAGGTTTCTCTCGGGCGGGCCTATGAATGGGGTGTAGAGAACCTAGTCCAGTTTAACCCCAATAAGACACAAGTGTGCGCGTTCACTGCTAAGAAGGATCCATTTGTCGTAGCGCCCCGATTCCAAGGGGTTGATCTCCGTGTATCCGAGAGTATTGGGATCCTCGGAATCGAAATTTCGAGCACCTGCCAATTTAGGGGTCATTTGGAGGACAAAGCCAAACTGGCAAGTAAGAAGTTGGGCGTCCTGAATAGAGCTAGGCGGTACTTCACTCCAAGACAGCGGCTTGCGCTATATAAAGCACAAGTCCGCCCGCACATGGAGTATTGCTCACATATCTGGGCAGGAGCCCCTAAATACCAGCTCGACCCACTTGACTCCCTCCAAAGGCGTGCTATTAGAATCGTTGGGGATTCCAATCTTACGGACAGATTGGAGTCGCTAGAGCAGCGGAGAGACTTCGGATCTCTCTGCGTGTTCTACCGTCTCTTTCACGGGGAATGCTCTGAGGAACTGTTTGAGCTGGTGCCACCGTCCCCTTTTATCATCGGACCACGCGCACTCGCAGTAAGGTTCATCCGTATCACCTGGAAGCGATCTCGTCAAGCACGGTTCGCTTTCAGCGTTCATACATCCCACGTACGTGCCGGCTCTGGAATGAATTACCTGCTGCGGTGTTTCCCCAGCGCTACGACACGTCCTTCTTCAAACGAGGTTTAAAAAGAGTACTAATATCACGGTAGGCAGCGGTTTGCTGTGCCCCCTGGCACTGCGAATGTCCATGAGCAGCGGTTACCACTTACCATCAGGTGGGCCGCTAGCTCGTCTGCTTACTAAGGCAATAAAAAAAAAAAAAAAAAAAAAAAATGGCATACCGTGTGGCGTTCAGCTTTTGTTACGCTATTTAGAATTATAGCAAACTCCTGACATGTTGTAGTGAACAATAGCAATATCTAACTTAATCACAAAAGTATAAGGTTCACTTTCAATTGGGGAATTTTGATATATTGGGGTAGCTTGATGTGCTAGAGTCTGCACAATAACTTATAAAAAAATAATTATATTAAAAATTATAAAATAAACAAATTGGACCAGTGATGGAAGTTGCTCATTATTGAGTGGAGTTTTGAAGAAGAAGTTATTAAGTTATGATGTCTATGAGAGATGCTCTCATAGAAAAATAAGCAGACGACTTTAATAAGAGAACTGAAATAGCAACCGAGTTTTTAAAAAATAATTTGAAACTGACGTAACTATATTGCGAAAGCTTAACAAAAACAGCGAAATACATTTCAACGTTGTTGCATCCGTTGCAAATCTTGAAAAGAACCGAGAAAATTACTTAGTTGTTAAAAAACGGCTGAATAATATAAACTCTTTACTGAAGACACGCCTATTGCTGCTAATTAAAAAGAAATTATTATTCGTTATAAACGCATTAACTGGCGCGGATGAGTGTCCGCAGTTACGGTGTTGTATAGACGCCAGCACATCCAGCTGCTCCAATCAGTCAAATTTCTTGTATAGATTTTCAACTTTATCACATAATCATAAGGTTCACTTTCAAATGGGGAAATTTGACAGATTGGGGTAGCTTGATGTGCTGGCGTCTGTACAAAAGGTGCATGCTATATGACGGCTGTAAGATAACAATGTTGGCGCAGTGTCATTCTATACATTATCCGTCAGAATTCGCATTGCACATAGCCATGCAAGCAATGCTGCTGTCACATTCTCGTTGACAGATTTATGCGATGTCTCTGGATGTCGGCAACAAGTCCATTTTCCAGTACTACAGTTCCGGCTTGTAAATTTTTGATTTCTGATGCTATGTTCAGCTTTAAATCGGTACTTTAGGTATTGCTCGAAAACTCCTGGGATTTTTAATAAATCTATTAGCCAACATTATTAAATAGTGTTAATTCCATTAATTGTCATATAAATCAACCGGGATGCAACATGCACCGCCCTCCTGCCCCCAAAAATATGCACATGTAAGAAGGGCAATATAAAAATTCAAATTGCATGCGCCGCCGCGCGCCGCGGCGCCGGTACGATATCTAACACGTGTTTCAGCAAGGGATGCTAAGTCGTCGAGTGCTTGAGTGCTATTATTATTACCATCTATTATATATAGTCTATTGTCATAAAGGTATTTGTTATTATTTTTTATATTTAATTCTTAAATAAAACTTTACTTTATGAGCTGTGAGCCAGTAATATTTAAGATAATCTTCATTATCTTCTTACATCCTTATTATAAATTTGGAACTTTAAGTTGGTATACTATCAACGCTATCTGGACTTGGACTAATAATTGCTATTGAATTGGTTGATTTCTTTACCGGCTACCGGTTACCGATCTTTTTTCCTTATTCATTGAGTCATTTATTAATCAGTATATGCTTTTGACGTTTGACGTTTTGTGACGCAGCCCAGGTGCAGGTGGAGTCGTGTCGAAGTAATTACAGTTGCTAATATTGGCCTGTCTATCGCCAGCGATGGCTGCTCATGGCATATTAAATTGTTACATTGTATAACTTGAACATAACCTTCTGGGACATTTTAACAGCTATGACTTAATACTTATAAAACATTTCGTGAGTGAACTCATAGCTGTTAAAATTACGCAGAAAGTTCAAGTCTTTTAAACACAAATCTCTCTTGTTTTAACCTATATCAGAAGTTATTAAATCAGCCTATTTTATAACTCCATAGTATTTAATCAGGTTTTATAAGTGTAAACCCTCTGTTTGGTATCAGGTACCACTGGACGGAATGATTTTGACTGGCCTGCTGGTTTACTGGTTAGTGACCCTGACTGCTAAGCCAGAAATCGTAGTTTCGATTCCCATCCGGTACAAATCTTTGTGCGATGAGCACAATAATTTGTTCTGTGTCTGGGTGTAATTTGTCTATATCATGATGATATTATGTATGTATTTAGAAATATATAAGTATGTTTATTAGTTTTCTGGTTGCCATGGCAAAAATCATGGGCGAATGAACTACTTTCGATTTGGAATCTTTTTTGGGGCCAGTTTCGCCCGAGACAAATTTAATAGCGGGCGAATCAGATGGCAGTGTGTTAGTTTTCCCAAGATATTTATTTATAAAATAAATGACAAAAAAATCAATGCACGTTTTTCTTTTTGAGCCTAGTTTAATAGAGTAAGTTCTTTGTATGAGTTTTTGTACAATTTAATGTTTAAAATAAATGTATACCTACTACAATTAACACTTTCGTCGAAATAAAAAACAATAATATTTTGAATGAACTTAGAATATGCACTATATTCTATGTTCATTCAAAACTTAATCGTATTCCGGTCGGCCGTTCTTTCGTTATAGACAAAAATTCTAAATTTGTATGGGAACGAAAATCAAATCCCGTAATATTGAGGCGAGCGGTGGGTAAGGGGATTGGAAAATAAACTAGTGTTTTCAAGGGAACTTTATTGGCGTCGACAGTGACAGTTGGTTCACCACTAAGATCACGGAACACGCACGTACTCAAGAGTCCCGGCGGCGCGCGGCGTCTAGCTCTCGTTTAGAGTCCACACGAGGCGCACTTCCGAGTTGCCGTGACGAGCACTGCCCAAGCTAAAGTCCCGACGTAGGTACACTGTGTAGGGAACACTTGGCACTGTTTACTTTTATTACTGATCACTTGCATTTCTTCAGTTTTTCACTTATATTTAACTTCCTCTTAATTCGCCTCCAAATTCACTTGAAATAAAACTCTCCGTTCTGCTTTAACATTTCGCTTTTATACCCCTAAATTGTTCCAAATTTTAAACATTTCGTTTGTCATATTTATCTTTTGAGAAACTTCGCCTGTATGACAGATTAATCGTAATACTTCTGTCCTTGTCTTCGTCTATCTCTTTCTTTTCATTCGTCAAACTCGGACCGTCTTTTTTTATTATTCCGGAAACATCAAATGTCAATTTTTATACTAAGAATTTTGTATGTCCTGTTCATCAGCAATCCTTTTTGTTTTGTTCTGGTATTATATAGAACATTCTGGCGATGTTACAAGAGCTACCAAAAGCCCTTACTGGTACTAGTGTTTGAAGCCCGAAATGACGATATTTAGTTGATGTAAAGTCGTCTATCGCAAGGTTGTTAACGTGACCAAAATAGAAATTTAATGATAATTATATAAGTAGAAATTTAATGTTTATATTCTTGATCAAATAAAAATTTTGACCTACAAATTTTGACGGTGAACATTAGCTACCTAAAACTTAGTATTATAAACGTAACCTGTACATAACTCGAAATTCTCGTACTCACCAGCCGAGAGTACGACAGCGAATGCACCGCAATATTCACCCCTATGATTCTTAGTTTGCATTATTACTGATGAAATGCCCTCTCTGATGTCACCGTAGCCTAGTTGATAGTGCTCCTGCCTACGAAGCTGGTGGTCCTGGGTTCGAATCCCGGTAAGTGCAAATATTTGTGTGATGAGCACGAATATTTGTTTCTGAGTCATGGATGTTTTCTATGTATTTAAGTATTTATTTATCTATATAAGTATGTATATCGTCGCCTGGTACCCATAGTACAAGCTTTGCTTAGTTTGGGGCTAGGATGTTCTATGTGACATTGTCTATATATATTATTATTATTATTATTATGTTCGGCCCGCATCTACACTACGTAGAGCAACATCTGCATGAAACATCCCTAAAACCCACCCTCTTATACATCTTCACATCAGAAGCACCTTAAGCTGAGATTCGTTCCTCAAAGGCCCTTTGTCCACTGGCGCTGGCCTATACTTACTTAGCCATATTACTACAAATAAGCTATATTACTACAAAGTTTCATGAAGATCCGTTCAGTAGTTTTTACGTGAAAGACTAACAAACATCCATTCGAATTTTTAACATTAGTTTTGCTAGACGATTTGTGTCTTCACTTGCCTCTGTTGTCTGGTGAAGCAGGAAAAGCCTTCTAGGCTTATTATAAGATTACCTAAATTCAATACTGCCTCAACATGATATGCAAGTAAAACCAATTGAGAGTTTCCCAAATTCATATCTCCACATAAAAGTGAAGTTCGGTGCCCAGGTACTCATTCATACATGAACTGTTTACGATTGTTTAGTTAGCAAGAGTAATAAAACCGGAATGCGAGAGAGTAACATTGCATGTTCAGTACACGAGTTAAACCTTAGCAGTAGCCACGTGACCAATGTTTGCTAAACACTAAGTCATACATAACCCTTTAATAGCTATAAATGCTAAATTCACATTCAGTTATGACTTATTAATTAGATAAAAGAAACTAGAATTAAAATAAATAATAGTAATATCACGGGACATTATTTACATACAGCTATCTGATCCCAAACTAAGCAGAGCTTGTACTATGGACAGCCAGGACGGATATTTGTGTGCACGGACATGTCTGTTTGTCCTGGGACATTATTCACACGCGGACATCTGATCCCAAGACATATTATATTGTATTCATCATCATTAACCGAAAGACGTCCACAGCTGGACAAAGACCTCCACAATTGCCGGTCTTGCGCTATTCGCATCCAGCATTTTCCAGCGAGTCGCACAAGATCATTGGTCCATCTTATAGGGGGCCTGCCCACGCTGCGTCTTCTTGTTCGTGGTTATTATATTATATTATATTTCCAAACATTTACCACGTTTTCTTTTGTAAATATATATTTTTTTGAGTTATGCTTAACACTTTTCGCTTATGCCATAAGTGTTAAGATTTTTTTTTGTATATTTATAGGTTTCTAGCAATCTTATACATTTTGTTTATATTATATGGTACACTTAATACACATTTCCTTATAGGTAAACGTCTCGTGTATTGCAATCAAAAACATATTTCACCTCAAGCATCGAAAGTGTTAGCGGTTCCGGAGAAAGCCTTCGAGTAAAATAATTCAGAGTTTCAACTGAAATTAAAATAGAGAAAAAATAAAGGAGAGAACAGGTTAATTCCCAACAACTACCGATAGTAAAAAGAATAAGTAAATACTTAACAATATATTGTTGTCAGAATTTAAATTGAAATAAAGTGTACATTTTATTATATACAATGGGTCCGATTCTAAGCAATATAACTAAACAAATTGAAACATTATTGCATTTCTTTCTCATTTACTTCTTATAAAAAGGACAGGGAAACATTAGATAAGTTGATTTAGTTTTTCCTGTTAATACCGTAGAAAAATAAGCGTCACCTGTTGACTACTGTGCTTTATATTTAAAAACCGGCCAAGTTCGAGTTAGACTCGCGCACTAACGGTTCCGTACCATTATAATAATATAATAATATTAATATCTAGGCACAATGTCACACAGATCATCCTAGCCCCAAACTAAGCTAAGCTTGTACTATGGGTACCAGGCGACGAGATACATACTTATATAAATAGATAAATATTTAGATAAATAGAAAACATCCATGACTCGGAAACAACTAGGCTACGGTGACCGTAGCCTAGTTGGTAGTTTATATATAAAAACGAGCAAAAAGTTCACGTCTGTTGTATGGGAACCCCTTTAAATATTGATTTTATTTTGTTTTTTAGTATTTGTTGTTATAGCGGCAACAGAAATACATCATCTGGGAAAATTTCAAATGTCTAACTATCACGGTTCATGAGATATAGCCTGGTGACAGACGGACAGACAGACAGACAGCGAAGTCTTAGTAATAGGGTCCCGTTTTGCCCTTTGGGTACGAAACCCTATAAAGAGATGCAATGTCCCTGATTCTGTTCAATACAAGGTAAACAAAATGTAATAGCATTTATTTTAACATAATTTTTATGGAAAGGAGTTTAGTTGTGTCAATTTAGTTTTGGCGCGAAACTGACGCAAATCAAACGACACGTTAAATAACACTTGTCGACCAATTATGCGATCGCGCGATCGGGGCGTATAATTGGTGTGCTTATTATAAGCAGGCTTAGTAGGGCATACGTGGAAATATATGTTCTTTTAGTACGTGCTATCAAGAGAGGGATTTAATAACTTTAAATTAGCTTATGTGAAAGACAGAATGTGTAGATGACATGTGTCATTTATATTATTATTGTTATATTAATAGTCGTTGTAAATATTATTATCTACTGTAGTATGTTTGAAAGCAAGGAAAATGCATTTATTTTACCTAAGACAAACTTAATTTAACAAAATCATTTTCAGTTCGATGCTAAGTTCGTGGAGGTTACTGATGTGGTGATGCATGAGGGGCGTTTTGTATAAACTCTCACTGTACGTTCGTCTGAAAGATCGGAGAGCCGTTTTTAAGGACTTGATTGCATACTAAAGGTCCAGGAAGACGATCGCGGTTGTACTCCCGGTCGCCTAATACGAAATATTGGATTGAGCAGTGTCACAAAAGTTGTAAAAGCTTTTACTTGTTTGAAATTATATTATTTATTTATTGTCACAGAACATACTAAACTATTCACAAAGGTGAAATGTAGTAGTAGGTTTCTGGTAGGAATACTCCAACAAGAGCAATTAGTAGTTTATGTAAGCCTATAGCAGATTTGTTTACAATGCTAGTAGATTCTGTATTTTACATCACTAAAGTGATTTAAATATATTCTTCTCCGTCTAATATAGGTCGTATGAAAAGAACGGGGCATACATAGAACTGTGAAACTACTAGAACTGCTTCTAATATGCACAGCAGTTATTCACTGGGTAGATAATTGGTAGACAGGAGTTACTTATCGTACGGGCAGTGCTATAACAGAGATATAAACCAGGTTTCATATTCTTCACATAGAAGTTCTAATTACTTAGGTACATATCGCATGGGCAGTGGTTACCCTAGTGTCAGAGGTTTCAAACCCTCCATTAGGCTTATGACATGACTTGACAATTGCTGTCTAATGACCACAACGAGGACCGACAGTTTAACGTGCCACCTGTCCGGGTGGGAATAGAACCCACGACCTGCGGTGTGAAAGGCAAGTGTCTACCAACCACGCCAACCGGCCCGTCAAAAGCCAAGATGTTTTACATGTTGTAAAATAATTGTATCCACTTTCTAAAAACTTGTGACATTAATATTTCCAAAATATTCAGAAAGAGTTTTCACTTTTATATTTTTTTGATCGTTGCATTAAATTTAAACTTGTCCTAAATTGTCGTGCCGTGAGTCATTTACAGGGTTGCCAACTGAAAACCAGTGCTAGGTGCACCTCACCATGGTGACCTTTCGACGGAACATACAGGAGCTATAGTACTTTTTTATTGTGTTTATATATATTTTTTAATTTATAATTTTTAGTGTTCTTATTGTGCTGATACCGTGTTTATTGTGTGTTCGTGTTAAATGAATTGTATTCTATTCTAAATATTTTCGAAATATTAAACTCATGAGATGACCAAGACGAAATAATAAATTGAATCTATTCGTATTGAGGTCCTGTCATCCATAATGAGCTGATTCAACTCTACGCATCTAATCCACGTAATAATAGAATACTGTATCGCTAGCTGTGCCTTTTTGTACCCGCAATAAATAAGCTCGTGCCAACTAAACTAAGCTAAGCCTACCCCGGACTACGATCTTTTCGCTAATTAATACATTCGCTGATAGTAATGGTGTGTATATTTTTATGTACTGTGCTGATGTGTGGTGACGGCATAGAATATCATCACCCCATCCCATCCAGTGGCGGGAGTTGAAATCTACCGAGGGAATACCTACCAGAGAACGGGCAGCAGCGTTTTATGTGAACTATGACCATCAAATTGCGATCGCCAACCCGTCTGCCAAGCGTAGCAATTATGGCATATGCCTCCATTCTTTGGGGAGGCTTTTGTCCAGTATTGGACGTACTTTGGCTGACATGATAATATTTTTGTGACAATAATAGAATTTAATTGTTGTTAATAGTTTATTTTATGTTTCTACTCATTATATACTCTTTGATCTATGTAAATGGTTTCGAATGCCCTGTAAATTAAATAAATTCATGCAAGTAAAGATATTGTAAATTCGCATAGACATGGTAACCCATAGACATGGTAACCCATAGATTGCAGAACCAATAGATATGTAGATAATTTTGGCTTATTCCCAGAGGTCCTTTTGTTCGCCTTTTCCCATTTGGGTCCATGACACGTTTTAAAATATCCAAATATGAATTCCAAGCGGGTATATGAGTTTTTCTAAAGTACAGTCAGCATGTAACGTTTGACAAGATAACGCGGTCGGACGGTTAAAACAATATCTGCTCGTGAAATCATAGGGAACGGAAGATTATAAAATTTGTTAAAATTGACAACTTGCATTAAAAAGCCGAGCGGAAAACTACTACCATACGTATTTTAATGATTTGATGCTAGTAGCCTATTTTATTCTATGAATGAACGAATTTATTGTTCTGAAGCTTTGGGTACTGCGATTATCCTGAAAGTGTGTTTTTTTAAATGCTACTAGAGCATTATAGACTTAAGATTTTATAACGTAAACGTATGTGACGGGCCAGTTGGCGTAGTTGATAATTGCTTGCCTTTCACGCCGCGCATTGAAGTCGTTGCATGAACTTGTCTGTTTGTCCTGTGTCTGGATGTAATTATATATAAAGATCTTCTATAAATCTGTTACTAGTCTTTTATTTCTAATATCTATACATATAAAAAAAATCGTAGGAAAGTCAAAACTGTCCATTGAATAGTTTTTAAAAAGGATTAATACTTGGGGCGTGATCTACAATCGATATCGAAACAAAAAATATAGTTTTTAGAATTTTTGTCTGTTTGTCTGTATGTATGTCCGGGTTAAACTCAAAAAGTACTGCATGATTTACTTCAAATTTTGCATGAATATTACTAAGAGGTCGGGGCTACATATAGGTCAACATATTATCACGCTATCATCTACGGGGAAAGAACCGATATCATTTTTAAAATTTAACGCGGGTAGCACCGCGGGGCACAGCTAGTTATATATAAAGATCTTCTATTAATCTGTTACTAGTCTTTTATTTCTAATAATAATAATATAATTCTTATACGAGAGTTTGTCTAGTCGGCGTTTACGTTGCTAGTACTAGATCATAGAAAGTAAATTTTTATACCAGATTATTAATAAGTATTTATAATCATCCAAACCATAGCACTTTAAATTGCTGACTGCTGCTGACTGTACCTAACAATCTTATGGACCTGTTGAAAAACAAAGAGCTTTTAATTTAAAATGTCGTGGACTCGTTGGGAATCAATGTATGAACTTACATTTTTTCGAAAGAATGGATTGTGTACCTCTGGAAATGAGCCATCATTTTCGCACTTAAAATCGTACTGCGAGTTATTGAATCAAATTCTATTACCTATTTTAAGATGAATCTACCCAAAAAACAGAAGGAAGGAAGAAAGAAAACACATTACATCGTAGAAACAAAAGCTACACTACATTTTAAGAGATAATCATAGAGAGAACTTAGATGTTTCTTGCGTGCTCTTCCGTAAAGCTAAATTGTTTCTTGCATGGTCACAAACACATCAGAACATATACATACATATGAATAAGTTATCTCATTGGTGGAGGGAACTTTGACTCTGAACACATTTGTGAAATATGAAAAATATGTTTTTATCTCCCCATACCAACGGATCAACATTTTTATATGGGAAGGTTATCTTCTTTTTGTGTTCTTATTGATGTTCTACGAGTTGTTTAGTTTCATAGGTCAACTAAGCTCCTCAAGTTTTGTCTACTTTTTATATTACACTTACACCTTGAATATGTTTATAATTACTTTAAATAAAAACGAGTGTGCTTTAGACTATACGACTGAAGTATAACTTAGATATACAAAACGTAACTGGCTATGAGACAAAGGGAGAAAGAAAACGTGTGCTCGGACCTCTCTCTTTCTCTTTCGAGCCCCTACAGTAAAAGCAAACGAAACGTAACTCTATCTCTTTCCATCTTCACTAACTTCTATCTCCCTTTCAACTTAATCTCTCGCCCGATCACACTTTTCGTGACGCTCTCGTCACGCATTCACCAGCTTACTCCCCAAGTCAAGCGTGCGTAGAGTAGTTTTACTTCATATGCTTATTATTGATTAAAAGTGTAGTAAAATCGTTGTCCATTTGTCCCTTAATGAAATGATTGTAATGATCCTTCTCACCCGCTGGTAACTCCTGGAGTTAACCTAAATGTAATGAAAATAAATAGGAACAGCACTTAACCGTGAAAATATTACATACGTAGCAAAATTTTCTATAGATATCGTTCTAAATTTAGATAATGAAATATCGTGAAGTAAACATTTTTTTAAGCTTCGTTATATGAAAATAAAGCCAATTTCTCTTTCGTCTTTTTTGAAGTCCCATATTTGCTATTTTTATTTATTTTATTTATTAATATTTTGGCTTACCAACAGTAACTTATACTAAAACATAAAACAGAATTGGTACACAGAACAAATTCCAGTATAGTTACCTCTTATAGGCAAGCACCACAAGCTCAATATAAATAATGTGGGGTACAATTCTTAATTAAACTAAATAACAATCTGAAATAAATTAAGAAAACATAATTAAAAAAACATTTTGCGGCAATGATGAACAATGTCAGAATAATTAAATTAAATTGAATGTAAATTATATAAATTATAAAGTTAAACATTAAGAGTAATCAAAAATAACATTGAACAAAATTAAAATGTCATGCTAGAGTGTTAAGTATATGTTTACGAAATGAATTGAGTGTAACAGCGTGCACATCAACAACGTCGCTGCAACCGTTTAAGAGTTTGCACAGTCGAGGGATTGCGGAGTTCAAAGACGGTTCTTCTGTTCTTCTTCTATTTAGTAACATTCTACCAGACAAATGACCTATTAAACTCGCAGTACCCATTACTGGCCATATACTCTTACCATACCGCACCTAATTAGCCTAGTGGTAAGACCGTTGCACTGTTGAGCCAGTGTTCTCTATTTCAAACCATTCCAATCATTAAAGCACCACTGGCTTTGAGAGTTCGTATGCGTATTAGAAATTAATAATCTCGTACTTTAAATGACGACGTAAAACTCAGCCAGGAAACCTGCATACCTGAGAGTTCTCTAAAAATGATTTTCATGGCAGTGAAGCCTGTGCTCTGTGGCCTATGCCCTATCATTGTGAGAGGAAGCCCTTGCCTCGCAGTGTGACAGTAATGGGCTGCAGCATCATTCCCTTACCATAAATTAATAATCTCGTACTTGGAATGGCGAAGTAAATCATCATCAAAGAACTAGCATGTCTGACAGTTCTCTGAAAATGATTTTCATGCCAGTGAAGCCTGCCAACTTGCACTCCCATGCCGTGGTGCTCTATGGCCTATGCCCTATCATTGTGAGAGGAGGCCCTTGCCCTGCAGTGAGACAGTGATGGGCTGCATCATCATATCTCTTACCATAGACTATAGAAGTGAAATGTAGATTGTCTTGCTATTTATTGTTATTTAAAAGTAAATATATAATCTAATAACAGCGCTCTTAGCAAATCTCTGAATAAATAACCTTTTAACGATATGTGGAAATTGAAAGAATAGATAAAAAAGATTAACGTTGCGATAATTTTTTTTATCAGAATATATATTATATAATGTTCTTCATCACACATTTGTACATCTTTACATAATATTCATATTTATTA
The DNA here is from genome assembly GCA_951640165.1 of Pseudoips prasinana. Lineage (NCBI taxonomy): Eukaryota > Metazoa > Arthropoda > Insecta > Lepidoptera > Nolidae > Pseudoips > Pseudoips prasinana. The sequence goes on from OX621240.1 coordinate 26,465,717, forward strand.
CAATATTCATAAAGTTACAAACAGTAGGTAACTAAATTGAATGGATCGATTGCTCTCAAGCAATCCGTCATTTTAGTAAGACAATGTATATATCACATACAGATAAGGAGCAATATATTTGTGTTATCCCTTCTTTGGTTCGAATCAAAATTTATTTTAATCTTTTTAATACCAAGCTATGTATATTGTGTCTGCTCTCGTGCTTGTTTTGAGCTACTGATTCGAGATTCTCTTCTTCATACACAAATAATGTCAAAATAAAATTTAAGTAGTAACGTATAAGTTTCGTATTTTTTAACTATTGGGTTGAAACCAATGGTAATAGTACTACCGAAAAAACCTTTTGGTAACTAGCTTAGATTATTAATTTAAAGCACCTTCTGCGGGTTAATCTGTGTAATTTAGTCCAATGGTTTGTCCCTTCGTCTAAACGAATCTAATAATATTGTCGGCGTGCCTTGAAGGGTTAACAACGTGCTTGTTGCGTGACTAAAACGCGTGCTCCCATCTTATTCTTTACGACTTTGTTTTCTTTCAAAGTGCATTAAACACTCTATGATTGAAATCTACTATTTTGGCTCAAGCAAAATGTTTGATCTCAAATCGTAAACATACTCAAGTCATTAGGTATACGTCATAATAAAAGGGATGTTATGACGAATCTGTAATGTTCTGCGGGTGCAAAACGTGATACTCGTCCATTTGTGGTGTCAAGAATTTAAATGATAATAACACCATACTTAAGTACGACATGTCGTTATTTTAAATTTAGCTGCACTTTAGCAGGACATATTTCGTAGTTTAAATTGGGTACTTATTAGCAGTATGTTATAGCTAGCCACTTTAGTGCTACGAGTAAATGAGTGCAAAGAGTGTGATTTGATATTTAGATTTTGTAATTTTAGATAAAAGATGTAGGTACAATAAGTAAATGAATCAGCTATCAGATGTGAACAGAAATGAAAATGCGTGTTTTTACTATTATGTAATGAATCGTAATGGAAGCAACTATAAAAATAGTAATTACCCTTGTAAATACTATTCGTGACTACCTTTTACTTAATTGAGTTATTCATAACTGAAAAATAAAATATTTAGTCTTCCGGCGGAGATCGAACCCTAACTTTATGATATGCAAGTTTTAAGTTTAAATTTAAGCTTCGCATTGTAAATAAGCTGTGTGGCGGCAACTGTCACAATCTCTGCCCCGTCTCATCCCGTGGTGGGGCGTAGAAGTTATCCCGACGAATATCTTCCAGAGGACGGGCAGCAACGTCAGTCTGCGTTCATACTGCGACCGCCAAATCGTCACAAGCATGGGTATTATGTCATTCCTTCAAATGATGGACACAATTCGATTGTGGAGGTCCAAATAGGTAACCTAATTCGGCTGACATAATGATTGAATTATGTCATAACATTAAAATATAATCAATTATCTTGTATTGTGATACAGTAGATAAACATTGTCTTACCAGTAAGCCGTTTAAGTGGTTTTCTACAACATATTACATATAAGCTTAACTTTTCTTATAATAAAGAAAAACAACAACTTTTTTCATGTTTGTTTGTTTGTAATTGGATAAATAAAAAATTAACAATCGAAATTATATCATTATGATCGCTCGCTGATGTAGATTTATATGAACAATATAAATCTAAATTTTATACATTCTACGAATTTTTAATGTTATATCGCACAATATAAAAATGCCCATAAAAGTCATTACTTGGCGTGCGCTGCGATCTATTTATTGATGATACATTAAAATCCATGAAGTTATATATCTAAATATAAAATTAAAATAATAATTACTGTTTTCATTTAAATTAGTCAATTAAAACACGGAAAAAGAACGAATTTATTTTTCTATTTACTCGTGCTAGGCTCCAGCTATTTACGACTACTACTACTCCAGCTTTTTAATACATTGAAAAAATTGTGACCAATGGCAAGTTCCTCTGATCCTGCACGTTTGGATGTCAGTTTTGGAAGTATAAGCTTACATGATCATCATTAAATTCTAACATCAGAATATCAGATTTCTAAGCAATTCTCTCTTCCTTCCAACAAGACTATTATTACTGACGTCAATCCTTATAAGAATAAGATTTCCGATAGAGCTAGCTGCGTATAAACGTCTCGAACAGATCGGTATCGCCAGCGGTAAGTAAATAATCGACCACGTGACTTATTGCTCACGTTACAGCTTCAGATGCACTTCGGAAGGCACAAGTCTGACCTCTTTCGTCATACTTGAGAAATTTTTCCTTGTATCTACGTTTATTACACTTTTGGAAGTACTTAAGAAAGATTCAAGTACGTTCTGTCGGTGTCTACTTACCTTAGATATATGGGCCCAAGATATTTTTTTTATGTTTTTTATTGTTGGTAAAATAAGTTACGAAGTAATTACCTATTATTACTATTGAAGTAAAAATATTGTTTTAGCTAAGAACAAATTAAAAAGTGAACAAAAGTAAGTTGTATTTAAGTCAAAATATTTTTTAATTTCAACTTTTTTTTTGTAAGACAACGCCTGCACTAGGTAATGTAATCCCTGTGTCGCGGGGTACTTCACGAACATATAATAGACGGACTTGAATTACATCCAGACTCAGAAAAACTATTTATGGGTTACACAAATAGTTGTCCGGCGTGGGACTTGAACACGAAGCGGCGAGACGACTGTCTTAGCCGCTGCACCACACGTGCAGTCGAAGTCAAAGTCACATTTTATGCTACATACCTTACAGATTTTACATAATAGTCCCATAGAAAAACAAACTTAGGGTCATAAGGACGATGGCCTTCGCAGCGCGTCTGTGGCCCAATATATCTGATTGTGTGTGTCCAGAGACACGAAAGCTTCTGGGATGGCCAGATACCTACTAACATGTTTTAACGTCCAATTCTGAAATAAGTGTAACCTCCTCCCACAATAAAAGTCTCGCATATATGTATACCTTGTTCAAAACCAGTATAAAAACAAAACTGATGCTGGCCAAAGAAAACTTATAATAAGTATCTGAAGTGTACACCTCAAGAACAAGACTTACCTAAGTTTTCCTTAACTTCGATTTACTTGGGTATTAAATATAACGTAAGTAATTAACGAAGAAAATTATGTCTCTCTAGTAAATATCAGATTACTAGTAACGTTAATTCGTGAATTTAATTACTAACCTGCAGATAACATTCTTATAGTAACAGGATTAAGGGTTTTGGTACAGTCAACATCGTCAGGGTTCACTTTTGGGACTTGACAGCGTCTTTATTGTGTACGTAGTAAGAACGGTTTTAGTTGTGCAATCGTATCTATAGACATGGCGACGACTGTACATCGTATAACGGTTAATTAAATATGAGAGAAGACGATAAATCAACAAGTGAAATGGGCCAGGTCCCTTGAGAGACTCCAACACCTGTTGATATCCAATTTAGGATCATAAGTTATGAAGAACTATGGCGGCCGTCTGGGCGTGACGTAAAGTTCTCATGTTCACCGATCTCATCTAAATTCGTGAATGCAGAGTATTCACACGTGTTCAAGTATGTAACACTTGTGTTCTACCGCATATAATGATAATATAATATATCCTGGGACATTATTCACACACGGCCAACTGATCCCAAAATAAGTAGAGCTTGTTCTACGGAAACCAGATAACTGATAACCTAATCATTATACTACTTATATAAATATATACTAATATAGATAATTACACCCAGACTCAGGACAAACAGACATGTTCATCTACACAAATATTTGTCCTGGGTGGTCGAACCCACGACCTGCGGCATGAAAGGCAAGTATCTACCAACCAACCGGGTTCCTGCCTTCTAATTCCGGGTCGCCTAAAGTGCATATAATGCGATTTGTTGGTTATTGGTGATTACCTCGGTGTCTCGGAGACCAAGTAAAGCCATTGCCATAAAATCACTAAATCGCCGTCACAGGAAAGCATCTATCAAGGTTAATGTCAATATACCTATTCCAGGTGTATAGAGTTGAATTTTCCATGACAAATTTCAGTTCATTACGGCTCTTTAGCTTATGTCCTGCGCTTAACCTAACTCCTGTCGTAACGAATAGCCATCCCATGGAGTTACAAGAGAGAGGAAATATCGGGTCGGAAGATTAATAAAAGTGGGGGAATCTTAAATAAGTAAAACTTTTCTCCAAAAATGTTTTATAAAATCGTCGCATGACAAGTTTCTGACGATGGACATATTGCAACTCCGTAACAGCATGCGGCGTCTAGGGATATTTTGATATGCAACATAAGAAACCGCGATATTTTCTGCCTTGTACCGTTCCTCGTCAAGATCTAGCGATGAGGCATCGGTGTAAAGTTACTGTAATCCTATAAGTGAAATTAATATTACTTTAAATTATCTGGTCTGGTACACAAGCTTTTCAAACTACTTTCATTTTCAACGAATTATGAGTATATTGTGTTGAGTGTGTGCTTATTGCTTAAGTATTTGTGGAAGTTATTATTTTGAGTGAGTGGGGCGATGATCGGCACAGCACTGGTTGTGGCCACATTACGCCACGATGACGTGTCCGGCCAATGCCAGGCTATACCCAGTGACTCATAGAAGTCTTTACCGCTGCAAAGTACTAGGTCTACCAAGCTATAAGGTATAGGTTTATGCTGCTTTTTCTATGAATGTAAAGGATTATGAAAGTAACTTTTTTATAGATATGCGCATGTAAAAAAAAGATTGGGTTAGTTTCACCATTTAATCTTAAAGAATGGATGAATTTCGTATGTTTTATGATATTTCGTTTGTTGGATTTGTCTCCGCTCCAAACAGCAGAATTAATGTATTTTTGTCGAGCATATAATAATGCTTTTTAAAATATAGTTAAATTTGGCTTACATATTTTTCAACATGTTACCTAATTTGATTGATGACAGCGCCATAGCATAGGAAAAGGTCATATGCATCGTATGGAACGGCTTTATTGATCTAATCTCGAGAAGGGAGTGACTGATTTAGATGTATTTTTCTGTTAGTCTTGGCCACAAAATGTTAGAAAATCACAAAAAAGTGTTAACCGGATCTTTTGTTTATTTTTGGACCGAAAAATGTTTGCCGGGAACGCTTGTTCGACATATTTAAAATTTAGATCAATGACAATTTTCGAGGCATGTAACAGGTAATATAACTACAATATATTTTATGTTGTTGGTGTCATTCAATATGGAATTGATATTAGTATTAATGCTTTACTCTGTTGAGGAGATAGGAGGAGCATACAGATGTAATATTTACATTATAAAGTGTAGTATGAATTATTAAGGAATTATTACAGTTGTCTTCCTTGGTGAATACCAATATTATAATAAGTTCTTTTTTAAAAAGCATTTTATATGGAATAGAACAATAGTAACAATTGTTTCTATTTTTATATCGGGCTTGTTATTTTTTACTTTGACTTTATGCATAGCCAAATGATGAGGTGTTCCAGAGTAAACTTAGCAGCAGCACTATGGAGCTAATCAGTTTGCAGTCGCTTTGTAGATTGGAATGACCCTACTTCTTTTGGACATCTCAGACAACATACAAAATTCATACTGAAATTGTAACAAAAAGTGTTTCTTTTCATTTGATAACAATCTGACTGGCCTGTTGTTGGCCGAGTGGTTAGTGATCCTAACTGCTAAGCCAGAAGTCGTGGGTTCGATCTTCACCTACACAAAAAACAATAGCTTAGTAACTTGCTATTTTTTATTTAAGGATATTAAAAATATATGTGACGAAACAGACCGCACGGACGGACTAATTCAAAATATTTTGTTGCTTTAATTACTATTTTTAAACTGTGTTTATGTAATACATTGTGAGCTTGGCAAGTACAAGTGTATGTAAATACCCAAGTGCTGAATAAATTTCATTATATCATTATTTCACCCAGGTATCCTTGAGTGATGATCACGATTATCTTTACTGTGTCTGTGTGTAATTTATCTATAACATGTATGTGTTTTTAAATATATAAGTATATTTATCAGTTGTCTAGTTGCCCTAGTACAGGCTCTGGCTAGTTTGGGATCAAATGGCAGTGTGTTAATTGTCCCAAGATATTTATTTATTTACGAAATTGGTCAAGTGTAAGGTGAAATCGCACACGACGGCGAGCGACGCGACGTGGGAAAATGGTGTGTAAAAATTAAGTTTAGCTTAGAATTAAGTTGAGAGCGTTAAGAATAACGTCGTTATACTGTGTCAGTTCTTAACTTAACAGTCTTTGGAGGGGCAAGAAGATTATATTCTTTATGGGTAAGGCGCTAATGATGTGTTAGAAAAAAACCAGATTCCGTTGTAGATTTGGTAGTAAACTATGCAAAAAGTAATTTCCATTTTTTATTATTTTGCAATAAAGATTCAAAACTTTAAGAAAATTAAATCAAGTGAGTATTATTATGCACCATAAGTCATTTTAAAAAACTTGACTTTAAAATCTTCTATGAACATATTACTGGATTATATGGGATCAAAAAGTTATTAGGTTGTGTAAGTATAATCTAAACTATTTTAAATTGCATATTCTTTCTCTGAAATTTACAACTGTGTTCAACGGATCCATGGACGAAATCATACTCGAGAGATATAGCGTCTCTACGTGTCCTTTGCCGCATTTATCACATAGAGTGTTCTGGGGAATTGTTCGAATTTATAGCTGCCACAGATCCGCTTGCCAGAAGTAGAAATTTCATGGTTGTCTACCGCCGTGCGTTTCACAAGAAACTTAACTGCGCACTATCATTCTGTGCAATCAATAAATTGCGGAGGTATTTATAATCCGATGGGACATGGCCACATGTCCCACATGGACACCTTTAGGAATCAAGCCTATTCCTTTTTTTAAAGGCCTGAAATGCACTTGAGAACTTTCTGTTGTTGCGAGTGTCTATTGGTGGCGGTGATCACATACCTACCATCACGCGACACGCTAGCCGTTGGGCTTCCTATTTTATAGGTATAAAAAATGCTCTATACGTTTCTTTTATTGCGGTATGGTGTTGAGTGTTCAAGGACTTAAAATCGATTTTTGTAATTTTACAAAAAAAAATATTTTCAGTTCTATGCTTAGTTTACACTGATCTTATACTAAGTGTGTTAAAAAAAAGTCTTGCCCTCGTAGAAGCGGTTATTGTTTGTTCCTATTAATCAGGGAGTAGCGAAAACATGGAATGTGTAAAAGATATGAATTAATGTAATAACGTCAGAATATTACGCAAATGAACAGTATTAGTTAGTACTGTTTAGTCTACAATGCTCTTATCCGTCATTTGTTCTTATTTTTCATTAAGTCTATTGTCTATGTTCATGATTACTCATTGCTCAATATATCGGTTTGATTAGAGATTGATGCCAGTAGATATTACTGTAGGTATAAACATGATTTGTTATAGGTAAGTGTCGGTAAACTTCTTTGCTGGAGGCGGATAATCATCACCATGGCAGCCAAAGTAGTTCCACTGCTCGAGAAAAGCCTCCCCAAAGAATGGGGTGATATGTTATAATCGCCACGCTTGGCAGACGGGTTGGCGATAGCAGTTTTTATTCATGCTATACCATATATATTTCAGTTGATCGTTAGCCTTGTATTAGAGGTGCTAATATTATTTTTTTTGTGTATTTTGCATCTGGATGAATTCATTGCTCTTATTCAATCGACAGACACAAAATATATAATCACTTACTTGTCCGATCCTATTATTTTCTTCTTTTGTCGTATGGAGCCTTAAAAACGAACTCAATGTTTTCATTTTCAAACACACATTTGCTATGAACTGTCAGCTAGAGTAAGAATTGTGTTCAAATTAAAAATTCATTTATACCATTAAAATATTACATTTGTGTGGAATCGTCATTTTTTTTACTGTGCAGTGTATGACGTGTCAGTTACTTAGAAACACTGCCGGAAAAATCCAGTAGGAATCCGTTTTAAAAATATTTATTTTAACATAAAAATACATTGTACTTAAATGTGTTAATTTGTAGAGCGACTCAATCCCAAGCCATTTTGTCACTTAAACAATCAGAAGTTTTGTAGTAAGCCCTGCAACACAATTTGGGTTTTATAGTTCTTTTAAACTTATTCGTAGATATTTCTCTGATCTGATCTTGTATATTGTACAGACGCCAGCACATCCAGCTACCCCAATCTGTCTATTTCTTTTTTATCGATTTTCAACTTTATCACATAAGCATAAAGTTCACTTTCAATTGGGGAAATTTGACAGATTGGGGTAGCTTGATGTGCTGGCGTCTGTACATATCTGTACATATGTATCTATGAGACAAACGGTGGTCAAAGAATATGGCAAAACCGGTGGAGTGTTTAAATGGAGATAATGAGGTCCTGGGTCAGCGAAAACGAGTTATAGTGAGCAAAATTGACAGCAGCAGTCCGGATTATGAGTGTTTATAAATAGAGGAATGCTCGTGAGTATTGATCACGTGTAGGCGCAACATGCCGGTGCAGCTTTAATGTAAATAGTGTGCAATATTAGCTTACGGAACTAGAGCAACTTAGAATCAAATCAAATCTAATCTAAGCAAATCGTGTATTTTTATAACGAAGTTTATAAACTGCAGTAACATTTTATACACGTGCACTGTTTTCTAGTACAAGGTGTGTAAATTTTTGTCACAGGACATAGATGTAGAACAAAATAATGTGCTAGTGCTTTTCAGGATATTGTGGTATAGTATCTGTCTATCTAATACGGTTCATTAAATACACCCCACTGACAGGAAAATAGACGGACGGACGGATAGCAGCGGAGGCTTAGTAATAGGTTCAGTTCCCTTCAATTATGGAACCTTAAAGCTAATAAAGAATATTGCAAATCATAAACAATTAAGCCCTGTCTTTTGGAGAGTGCTACAGTTGTGTCCAACAATACAGTAGTTTTCATAAAACTATAATAATAATATCTAATCCTATTTTTATATTTTAAAATGTATCTTTCTGCTTTTTATATATTTTAAAATGTATTTAATAAAAAAGATATTTGAATAAATGATAATAATAATAATAATATCCTGGGACATTATTTACACATGGTCATCTGATCCCAAACTAACCAGAGCTTGTACTATGGAAACCAGATAACTGATATACTACATATAATACTTTTCTTTTGTAAATACATACTTATATAGATAATTACACCCAGACTCAGGACAAACAGACATGTTCATGCACACAAATATCTGTCCTGGGTGGGAATCGAACCCACGACCTCCGGCGTAAAAAGCAAGTATTTGCCAACTACGCCAACAGGCACGTCAAACTAGGTGCCTACATTAGATATCTTGTAAACTGGGTGTGAGTCTAACTTCAACATCTATCTACCCCAATATGTATTGGGGTAGACAGATGCCCAAGCTGGACTCTACGTCCGTATTTGAGGACACCAGGTCACCCAGCACACCGAACTTTTACAGATTTTATGTAATTTAATTATATTAATCCGTATTTTTAATATTAGTAACTTGGTTTACTATAAGAGAAAATATTTGCGAATGTGAAAGATGATTATGTATGTGTGTAAAAGGAAACATAGTTGTGCCACATCATGGTCATCTATATATTTATGATGGCGATATTGCCATTCGCGAAAATAGGCTAAAAAGCTGATTATTTTAAAGGACATCGTAGTTTTTTTTATAATTACGTTTGGAGTATTTCTTATGTTCAAAGTCTTACTCAAGCTATGCGTCACTGTGGTGCAGGTTCGATGCCCTTGACATTGTAAGATCAGCACGTGTAAGGTATTGTCCGGCATTCGCCATGTACCTATGCATGCATGCCTGTGCTCACATAATTTTGATCACCGTCATAATGTATGTATTTAGTGTAATGTATATTTAAGATATTTTCTAACATAGTTTATAATCTCCTGTTGTTGCTAATCATAATGGATCACGTAATCTGATAATAAATAAATAAATAATAATAATACTATAAGTGTATGATTGTGTCTCTGTCTATGGCACAAAACAGATTTTAATTTCTTTTCGAAAGTTTATTATATATGTAGTTTATCGAAATGGTTCTTAATTGCATGTTTGGCGCAGAGGTAAAGGTATATTATGTAATATAAATATTTTCTTGTACTTCAACTATTTCAGCACCCTCATCAGTTCGACCTCCACAAAGAACAACTATTAGCGTAACCCAAACATATGTAGTTGTTCTGAGTATGGGTATTACGTGTCAGGGAACTGCAAGTTTGTTAAGTCGTCGGCAATAGGGGATATTTTTTGAAGTGAAAACTTGTTTAGCGGCGTTGTGCACTTTTGGGATTGGAAAAAAATGTTAAACTCGCGTCAGGACACGTGACCTGATAGAATGTTCTTAAGACGGAGGGTCTTTTTTTATTCACACTGGCAGTTTATAGTCTCACATGAACGCAGCCTTTTTTTCTTAATTATGTTAGATTTTTATAGCCGAGGACAGCCCAACCAAATTTAGATATATTATTAAAATTAATTCGCGCCATAGGGAGGGAAGCAATAACTATTAGTCTTTACCGCCCAAAGGTGGGAAGTCGCATCTTCCACTCGCTACTCGAATCAAATAAGCTCGAAGTGTGAGCTCAATTACTCACGGCAGAGGGAATACCCTATGCCGTGAGTAATATCGAAAATAACTATTAGTCTTTACCGCCCAAAGGTGGGAAGTAGCATCTTCCACTCGCTACTCGAATCAAATAAGCTCGAAGTGTGAGCTCAATTACTCACGGCAGAGGGAATACCCTATGCCGTGAGTCATATCGAAAATTCTTATTAATTTTCTACTCCATTATATAAGAAACCTCTGTTCAAAATTTTATCAATCTAGGCTCAAGAGTTTGGACTGAACATCGTATGAGTCAGTCGGTGAGTGAATCAGAACGTTTAATTGTATACGTATCTCATATGTAAGAGTTTTGCCCTTGGTTACCTTCCAATTGATATACTACTCGTCAATATAAACATCAGATTACCACTATCAACATTTACGTAATTTGTTAACTTTTCAAAATATATAAACAATATGTCCCAATGGTAATGCTCACTCGGTTATACCTTACACTTTACAGATTAACGTAACTTTGTTTTAATGTCTGTCGGTAGTGGATGTTTTTTTAAACTATTTATTTATGCGGGTTCAATTCCCAGAGTCGGTGACTCACACGGTGTGGTAGTGCAGATACGTTGTTCCCATAAGATTGTTTTCAGTCCCCGAGAATGGCGGTTTAGTCAGTTTGCAACAATACTGAGGCATGGTAATGTTAACGCGTTACTGGTATCCCAAAAACTACTTGACTTTGTAACTAGTTAGTCTGTAGGTTTTGCTATGATGAAGATGAAACACCACTTCTCTTGCACGGCGAATGTGGACCACTGATGCATGAACACTATCCGGGGAAAACACCTACTGCCCCATGAAGATGAGGTTCACATCACTTCTATCAGACACAAAATTGCAATTCTGGACGCAAAGTTAGTAGGACTTTCGGGAACTGGAAATAGTCGTCACAAAATACGAATGGATTACCAGTATAACCTGTTTGGTTGTAGCTATCGAATGATCTGGCCTCTAACCTCATAGAAAATCTAGCAACCAAAAAAATCTGCAATTTGTTTTACCAATTACATATTAATAATTTTTATCACAAGTACCAGGACTCACTGAACGCAGCAAAGAGCACAGTTAAAGGTAATATCGTTTTGTAGGTAAGTAGGTATTGTAGTCTTAGACTACAATACTTATCTACAAATAAATATTTCTATGTACCCTTGAAGACTTAATTTGTTGAATTTTCTTTTTAAAGCGGATTTCCAGGCCACAAGCCCGTAGATCCATTCGATACTAATGATATTCCGTCGGTGTGAAAAAAAAAACATTTTTTAACCAGTTCTCGGAGTGATTCACGATCATACTAACCGCAAATCGGCGTATAAAAATTGGTTTTTCATACAAAACAAGATAGTTATTTATTAAGAGTACGATTGTAGTATATCCGAGTCATGATTTCGGTTCGTGATCGGATTGAATCGTCTTAAATTTACGTGAATATTTTGCTTTTTGTCTATTGACATAATTTAGAAAGCTTTCTATTCATACCTAAGGGAATAACGGAAATATTGTTATTGCGTAATTGCTCGTGGCTACAGAGTGTCATAAAGAGCGTATTCAAAGCTGATATTGGGGATAACAATACTATTACGTTATTTCTGAAGAAGATTCAGGAGAAAACTCCAGATGGCAAGCAGTGGTGGCTTGAAGATTCTCATGGATTTTTTATGTCCCTCATGGAAGAGTTATGTCTTTCTGTATTCAAGTTGGAGCTATCTTCATAAATCAATGCTCGGAGAATTTGATGACACACGAATATTAATGACATGAAATAATAAAGCAACGTTTAGGGAGTAAGGCTGTAACCCAATCACCACAAACAGTGTAAGCGTACTCCGTTGTTAACACTATTATATACTACTAGCTGTGCCCCGCAGTTTTACCCGCATTAAACTTTATAAATTATAGCCTATGTGTTAATCTAGGATATCAGCTAACTCCATACAAAATTTTATTAAAATTGCTACAGTCGTTTAGACGTGAAGAAGTAACAAACATACTTACATATTTTATAATATTAGTGTGAAGTGTGATAACACAGTCGAACGGCACTTGCCGTTCGACTGTGTTATGTTACGGTCACTCGTCGCCTGCCGTGTGCTGGGTGTTGTGCTACATTGGTGTACGGCGCACATGTGTCAAAGGACTGTTTGGCCCGATGCGACCCTCGCTCGTGTTATGCGAACGATGTTGATACCAACAACGTGGACTATAAATGCGCAGCCATATTTATTTCGTTTCTGTTAACTATAAAATTGTCCATTGTCTCTGCCTCCCCCCTCTGGGAAACAGGCGTGAGTCTATGTATGTATAAACTTGAAATACTAAGCGCAAGGTAAGCGTTGCTTAACAATTGAGCTCGGATCACCGCTCTAGGTAGCGCTGAAGCGGCACATAATCAATGACACAGACTACACGCAGGCACGGGATCACATGGACCAACGTGGTTCTCTTCAGCGAGGATCCTAACTGGTAGTTTCTTTTAGTTAGTTACCTAAGTAGAGAAGAAAGTAAGAAATAACTTCGGGTTCGTTTTTTAGTATCTTGCACTACGAAAACTGCTACTACTGCCAACATACAACATTATGAAGGATAACTTATTTCTGCTGAAAGTATGATAAGCTGGAATCTATTAGGTACTAAGCGTATTTATTTGTCTATGGCATCGTGATTCCTTCGCTGATGAATTAATTTCCATGCAGTAATTTTAGTAAAAAGCAAATTGGAATTGTAATTATCTTTTATGCAAATCACGCATTTAAATTTTACAGCTCTTCTTTCACTATTTACAGTCATGTCTTTATTAGAAGGTTACGTCGTTATAACTTAAGGCGTACTTACGTAAGTGTCGTAAATATCGTAAAGGTTACTTACGGGACCACATTGACACCTTTGATACAAATTGGTGTCCCCTTACACGAACTACCTGCTCCTATTAGAAAGCCGTTTTAGTACCAAATAATAGGGTTTGCCGGACCAATCTTTATGTATTATTAGATGTATGTATTACTTAAAAGAAGTACGTATTCTACCCAACGACATTGAAGTCAATGGGATTAAATTTGGAAATGGTATTAAAACCTTCACTAATGTCGGTCAAATCACGTGGAGGCGTATCAGACAAATCATCAGGTTTATATGTTCCAAGGATTGAATATTTTGCTAAATGAAGGTCGTATAACTCACTGCAAATAATAAATTATAGAGACAATTACCTAACAGTTATGGCAACTATGCCAGTGATTAAAAAAAACTAAAATTGATGACTAATACTGTATCTTAAACAACCATGCGTCAGTATTGACTCACAGCTAAGAATCTGTATCAGAATATAAACCTGTAAAGCTTCCGGTGAGGTCTCCACTTAGCTTAAAGGCTTCATTCCCTAGAAGCGCAGGGCTGGCAAATTACGTAATAACGCTCAGTTGATGACTTATCAGAATTCAGGTTTATTGAAGCCGCTGTAATTCGTTATATGTATCTATATATATAAAAATCAATGCCACTTTTCGTTGTAATGTTATAACTTAACAACGCCTTTACCGATTTGGCTAATTTTGGTCTTGAATTATTCGTGGAGGTCCAGGGAAGGTTTGTACGTAGAGAAAATTAAAAAAAAGCCTTGAAAAAGTGTAAAATTAACATCCTTTAGCAATATAAAATATTATTTTGTTTGAATAAATGAATTTAATAATCATTTTTTTTTGTTAATATGCCTTATACGTAGCGTAGCACGTACCGGGCCGCTAGTATTCTATAAAAGTGCAGCCAACATCTTTTCTATTGTTTACATCCTAATTAACTTTGCCAATTTTGGTACAAAAAAATAATGTGTTTTGCACACATTCAGTTAAACTAAAGCACAGAGTCTAGACTTCAGCGTGCCACCATCTCGATTGCACGTTTAGATATTTACATACTATAAAATGATGACTGCACTTTTTGGAAATGTGCTTCTCGTGTAATTAATATTGTGAAATATGTAGAAGGAGAATTTGGTGACCACGAAACATAAAATATATATAATGACATTTTATTGATCTTACAAAATGACCGATGCACGTTCTTTAAAAGTCCTTACAAAAATTTAATATCTTAGAAAACCTTTAAATGAGGTAGCGATATAGCTACGCGCTGAATTCAGTGCCATGTAATATACTATTTGGCCAAAATTAAGTGGGCTAACATTTCCGTAATCTTACTATTTATATAAAAAGCCAGCAACCCTAAATTATATTAAATATTATCTTACTTTCATAGCATAAATTGTTACCAATCTTTTGGTAACAATTTATGGTTTTCTTATTTGGGCCATTCCACAAGTTAATTAGCTTTTACATTTTATTATGGACTTCTAAGCTGTGTGTTCCTTTATTCGTGTCAACTGCACGTGTGGAGTAGTGGTTCAGGTAGTCGCTACATCCTGGGCGCTCTTGTATTTCAATCAGCTCGATTCCCAAGTCTAGTATTTTTGTGAGACCCATAAATATTTGTTTGGAGTTTGGACATGCTTTCTGTCCGTGACTAGCATTTTTGGGTGCGGGCGTTGTCATAAAAATATTCAGCATTCATTGAAAATACTTAGGACGTTTAATTTCTGGATAAAATCAGATATACGTATATACGTATATCTGATTTTATAGTATAGGGATTTTGACAATACATATGTATTGTCAAAATCCCTATACAGTTGTTCAGGTAATTAGCGATGACGCTCCAAACATCTAACGCAACAGGAGGTTATGGGTTCCAGCTGCAAACAATCTTCGGTTAAAATCGAACACAGTGAACAAATCAGACCCTGAAATTTGTTTCAGGGTCTGGTTTGTTCACTGTGCTTTGGAGAACACATTAGGCAGTCAATTCCAGTTTTCATATCTACATTAACGCCACTATTTTCGGGTAAACAGAAGTGAAATAGAATCTGACATTCGGTTAATCCTTTTAATTCCTTATGGGTTTCAAAGTCAAATAGCAGTAGCTTGTTTAATTCTGGTAGCTAGCTGCATTAGGGTAAACTGGGAAATGATCACAATAGATATGGAAACAGGTAAGAAGAAGGTCGAAATACGATATTTCTACAGCAGATATTTATCAATACACGTTAACAGTATATAATGTATTCTTTTATATTAGGCATTTAGGTGTGGAATTCCCACCATCTCTATCTTTTCTTTCTGCAATCATCTAAATTTAATGTAAATTTTGAATTAAAAAATTCTATGTCCCTTTTTTTCAACTAGCCTTTCCCTTTATTCTTATATTAAAAAGAATAATCTCGAAATTTTTGAAAAGTCTCCATTAACTTTCATTGTTACTGGGGATCAAACCCCAAATCTTAGCGGAATAAACCTTGACATTTGAGTCATGTTGTATTAAATTGCTGCACGAAAATGTTTTTTTCAAACCCATTTGACAACAACGTCATGTCAGCGATGTCACAAATAAAAAGAAATGTATAGATCCATTCGCTGATCGATACATAAAACCCCAACACAAACCCATGAAACTTATGAAGTAAATAAGTAGCTGAAAGGTGAGATTTTTAAAGTGCCGTGGCGCCTGTTAAATCATAATATAATAAATTGTTTCGGAACCTCGGAGCCTTTATAAATAATGGGAATATAATAAAAAGTGAAATGCTGTATTTAAATTGTGTAAAATTATTCGTATCTGTACTATAAATATGTAAATTAATTCTCACGTCTAAATATACCACAATTTCGGTGATGACATGATAATTAACCGACTTGGAAACAAAGAGGTTATCAAGCCGACTAAATGATTATTATTTTGAGAAATTACGTACTGTTCTTGTAAATTATTTTTTTTATCGACATGGAATACTTTCGGTATGGTCACATAATAATTTCGTTCCAATTGTTGGAACAGAAAGTTGAAGTCGATTTTAAGGTTTATTTTCATTATAACAGCAATTCCACTTACGAATTACAAAGCTTATATTCTGTTGAAAAAACAAATAAAATAAAAAATAAATAAAAAAGGTTTTTATTCACGTAGACTTTAAATGCGCTTGTAAATAGTCAGAACATGTTTGTAGTAATATAGTTGTATACATTAGATATTATTTCTAGTAACATAGATATTTAGGTACATCTTGTATGAAAACATTTATAAAATTTATTTTATTACAGAAATGATATTTAGCTAGCTCGTATCATGTTATTAAAGCAATATTTAATTTATAAATATCGTCCAATTTAAAGAAAACTTACCGAAATCGTTAATATGTTATGACGTTTTAAATCTCATTACTTACGATGCCTTAATTCCCTCGGAATATGGAATAAATAGGTAGGTAAATTATAATTTTCATCAATTACAGTCAACCCAAATGGCAATTTGCAGTAATATTATTGTTTTGTTTTTACCGGCGGCGGCGCGGCGTAAACAAATCCGTTGGATATTTGGCATCCATGTATAATATTAACGACGCGAATGATTCGCATTCCAGAGCAGTGGAAGTGTTCGGTTCCATGACTTCCTCTCGCACAGACATAGAATACAGAATGTATATGCATATTGAATTAAGGTACGAGCTAAACGAACTTGTTGCATTAATTAATTGAGCTTTTGACTACTAAGCCGGCATACGAGTAAGCTGCCCACATTATGGTTATCGATTACCGCAGTCTTTAAGGTTTGGCAATACTGGCGCATTTCGGATTATTTCCCCCTTGCCGCGGACCTCACGCACACCGTCATAGCTGTTCCTGGCCATTACAAAGTCTAAAGATAGTAGGTACTATTGGCACCGGCATATATAAGGCACCGTTTTCACATTATTGTTCATCGTTCAGTGCAAAAACGCCCTTAGTTTATTGAAAAACAGTGCCCTTTACTCGATACACATAAGTCATTCTATACCTTCATTCGTGCAAAGGCGACACAGCGACACCTACGAAGGCGCCACCGCGACACATTTGGAGCAACATTCCAATAGCTGATCGTTGTAAGTGTTAGTTCATGGACATAGACACATTCATCTTAAAGACGCCTCGCTGCCATTGATTAATCTTTTGTTTTTAACACGGAAAAAGCATGTCAAGGTTTGCGGACCGTGCATGGTGATGTATTGTTCTTAATTTGAATGTTACTTTGTGCAGGCAATAACGTAGATGTAACAGAATTCCTTGTGAAAAAAAAAGTTATAAATGTAGTAATTTCCAGTGGCGAAAGTAGACATGTACAGATGCCAGCACATCAAGCTACCCCAATCTGTCAAAATTCCCCAATTGAAAGTGAACCTTATGCTTTTGTGCTAAAGTTGAAAATCTATAAAAGCAATTTGACAGATTGGGGTAGCTGGATGTGCTGGCGTCTGTACCTAGCGATTACAGGAAACCGTTGGATGGTCAATATCGGGAAATCACTATCGTTAATCACATGGTATCGGTCCTTTTTGCTGTTAATAAAATGTATTAATGAACTTCCAACACTTGGCAGTAGGTTAGCGTTAGCACAATTAAGCAATAAAGTCTAATAATATAATGCTAAGCGTAAATTTTTAAGAAACTAAATGATATCTCTTATCACATATAGGTTGTTTTATCCTTAAATAAGTAACAAAGTATTTTATTAGGGCATATTCTAAAGTTTATATTATGAACTATTATGGAACATTAAGCAAGTCCGCAGTAAGCAGCAATTACTAAAATAGAAGTAAAATAAATAAAGACCTTTATTCACGTATATTTAAAGGCACTTGTAAATATACAGAACATATTTCTAGTAAGAATATACATATATTAAGTAGTTATGTAATAGTAACTATAGATAATTATTTCTAGAGGTATATGTAGATATATATGTACATCTTCCGTTTGTACAAAATCATTTAAAAATAACATATAATCTATAATAGCAATGAGTTTGTTACTTAACTACTTCATTTAAGTTATTTTATAGTACTAGTTTATCAAAGTGGCTATTTACAGGTTTAATACTTATACGTGTTTCACTTTTACTCGGAGTCCAAAGATATTGAATATACACTTATTCTTTGATTATAGGTACTCTCGTGCAGTAATACAATTTATATTTCGGGTCTATCGGAATTATGAAAAGAAAAAAAAAACAAAAGCCAAAACTTATGGCTGTTCGCAGTACCTTCCCTATCAGGAAACAAAATCTTAAAAGGGAAAACCTTTAAAGCTTTTCCAGTAGAGTATATACAACATGTAACGTAATTAACGCACACCCTCAAACACCCCCATTAGAATATTATGTTGTAATCATAATAAATACACTAAATTTTTTTAACTTTTTAATTTAATTTAACATGTATATGCATTGTTATTTACTAAATTCGTTTCTTGTAATAAAGTTTATGTTTCTTTATTTTGTATTGAATGATGGAATTTCTATGACTACAAATAAAACTGCGATTTCAAAAGGGTTAATATGACAATAATTTCTGTAGTTTTAATTATTTTTGGAATAAAATTATAATTAACTGTATTAAAAATGATATAAATCGATTCAGTCAACGATTCTGAACAAACTATTTTCAGGATGTGCGCTAGTTAAGTTGTATACTTCAAGTAGCTTTGTCGTTTACTTCGCATAGTTATGAAATGCAAGAAATAAATGGAGATGGCTCAATGGCCCACAGCAGTTGACCTTCTACGGCTGTTATGAGCATACAATTCATTTGATTTGTACATCGTATAATTTGAAACCGTGATGGTAGTCTGTGTATTATCTTGTACTGCGTAATCAGGGCCAGTGTTACAGAGTGCGCTCGTGTTGTACCTGCTAGGAATTAGGTAAATTGTCTTTAACATTATGTAACTTTTATCTGTGCATTTTTTAAATAACTTGGCTTGTTTGGAGATATATGAGGCAGAGAATATTTATTTATTCAATAGGAAGACCAACAGCTTGAACATACAATTATAAATGACATTGCCAAGCATCATAAGGCCAATTACAGGTCCTAGTTTATTAATATATAATATATAGAAGACTAGCTGTGTCCCGCGGTTTTACCCGCGTAATACTTTATAAATTATAGCCTATGTGTTATTCGGATAAATAAGCTGTATTGCTACAAAGTTTCACCAAAATCCGTCCGGTGGTTTTTGGGTGAAAGAGTAACAAACATACACACTCACGCATTCACAAGCTTTCGCCTTTATAATATTAGTGTGATGTAAATGTAAATAGTAGATAAAACTTGAGGAGCTTAAATTGTCTATGAAACTAATCTACGCAATCAGCTGATGCAGTTTGTATAAGGACGCAACATTTTTTGTATTTTATAAACTGGTGTTCTTATAAATATTTACATACATACATACAAGCACTTTTGTATTTTATTATTTAATTTGCTCAGACATGCGCGCGTGTCTCTTTTAATTCCTTTAGCAGGAAATAAATAAAATAAAAAAGGTTTTTATTCACGTAGACTTTAAAAGAGCGCTTGTAAATAGTCAGAACATGTTTGTATTAATACAGTTATTATTTCTAGTTACTTATTACAGATATTTAGGCACACGGAATGTTAAAACATTTATACAATTTATTTTATAATGGTAGTGATATTTAGCTAGCTTGTATTAAGTTATTGTCAAGGAGATTATGTTTAGGTTTAATTATTGAAATTAATATTTTGCTACATATTGTCTGAATGGTTCTGTCTATATTTCAGTATTATTATTATAACGGACCTTGTATTTAAAACGACGGTTGCGGTTAATGCTACCACCGGATCCAATGCGCCCCAACTGAGAAGACCCAGCGAAACAAACTCAGCAGATTCATCTACTACCGGTTTCAACACGGCCCAGTTGAGACGGTCCGGCGTAACATACTCAAGCCGGCATGAACACGGAATTTGGTCCACTTAAAGTAATTATTTAGTAGGCAATATCTGCTCGATCGGTTGTCTGAATGAATATTAATTTAGATTATATTTAGGAAACAAAAGAAAAACATCGAAACAATAACATTATTCATTTTGAGACAGAGTCAATAAATTTAAATAGAGTATATGTTAGCAATCATATTACAGATAATCACAGACCACTGCCTCGTTGGTCTAGCGGTAGCGTGTTCAACCGCAGATAATGAGGTCCTGGGTTCAAATCCCGGGTCGGGCCAATAAGTGATTTTTGGGATTTTTTCGTAAAAAGAAATTTCTTAGTATCAGCCCGAAGTCTGGAAGTTGGCGGTATTACACCCCCGTGCCTCGGAAAGCACGTGAAGCCATCGGTCCTGTACCTGAACTCTTTCCGGTCGTGTCGCTAGGCGTCCCATCGGATCATGAGAGTGATGGAAAAGAAAGTGCCCCTGTGTTTGCGCACACACTTGTGCACTATAATATGTCCTGCGCAATTGGCTAGTCTCCATTAAGACTGACCGCCGTGGCCGAAATTCGGTCGGGAGGACATCAATCACAGATAGTTCACATAATTCAACAAATTAGTCATGTCTATATGGCTACAAGATCTCCAGCGAACAATGTGCAGGAGCGCCAGGCGTCTTTGTCATCGATGTACTCTTTAGTAGTATAATAACCCCTAGCTATTTGATTCAATTTAGGTTTACAGAATATTTTTTCTTGCTTTTCACATTTCTACTACTGGACCTAGGCCTCCCCCAAAGGTTTCTATAACGTTGCCATTTGGAGGGGTTTGTTCATTTTTAACCTTAATCTATTTGAACGTCACGGCGTCGATCACGATTGCAATGATCGGCAAATTCGGCGGTAGCTCCTAAACTATATAGTATGTGGGGCGCGATACTGCTACGGTTAAGCATTTTGTGCCAAACATTATTTTATGAATTAGTCCCATGGAACTGTACTAAATAAATTTACTGCTAATAATATCAATGTGCGTACCGTGCGTAGTTATTAAGCGATCTAAGTGGATATCTCCACAATTTGCTTTTATCGGAAAATTAAGTGCCTACGGTCGTGTTGGCGGGTTGGTACAGTCATCCTGACATCAGTAGGTGTAATAGCATAAAGAAAATGATCTTTACTACTTACGCAATAAAGGCGCTGTCATAGTATATAAATATGTGTATCCACCGACGAGGTGTTGAACGAACTCTTTTAATATCTTAGTGTTAAAGTTAACTGCTTCATTGGTCTAGCGGTGGCGTATAAGCCGCAGATAATTTTGTCCTGGGTTCAAATCCCGGGTCGGACAAAAAGTGATTGAAGGATTTTCCGTCAAGAAAATTTGTCAGTAGCATTCCGAAGTCTAGGATTTGGCGGTAAAACACCCCCGTGGCGGCACATTAAGCCGTCAATCCTGTTCCTGATATCTTTCCGGTCGTGTTGCTAACTGTCCCAGCGGTGGAATAAAAACTAGAGAGGTGTCAAGGGACACCCGGATGGAACGAAGTTATTTCTTATTATTTATTATGTACAAAAAACCTGTATACACTCAACAAAAATAATCGTCGCGACACCACACTGTTCAATGCGAAATAGAAATGAAAATATCTGGCTTGCTTTCTATAAGAGAGAGAGAGAGTGAGAGACAGACAGAAACATGCGCACGCCGCACACCTGCAAAAAGTGTCGTGACAACTTTTCGTAAGATTTTTTTCCGTCTAGCCCCCCTCACAACGCGCGATAAGGAACTTCGTTCCAAAAGTGAGCCTGTGTTTGTACACAGACTTGTGCCCTATAATAATATGTCCCACACGGATGGCTAGTTTCCATTGAGACCAGACTTTCGAAATAAATAAATATAAATTCGACCAGAAAGACATAATTAAAGTAGAACAATATTTAATTGCCTTTATATTTATTCGTGTCGATAGTAGTTACCCTTGCGTCAGAGTTATCTATGCCTCCCAGTAGTCCTCTGACACTTCTAACAGAGTGTTGACTAATGAGTATAGTGGGACCAGCTTAGCGTGTAGGTAAGTCCGAAATTATATCATTTTTGCCTTCACCCTTCTAAAGTCTGAACTCGCACCTCACTGATTGTTTACAAAACCGGTGAGTGCTATGTAATTTATTATTATTACAGTTACAGTATATTAAAATTACGAGCTTGTCAGTATTTTTGATGACTAGATAAGGAAAGCGTAATACTAAAATATTACCTCACTTGTAGTCTAAACTAATATTATATTTAAGATTAATAAATAATATTATATTAGATTTTATGTATATTTGTTTGCTTGTAATAGACAAAATTAATTGCTACTCAACTGATTAAAATAAATATTTTACCTAACAAAAGCGAACTCTATGGAAAATACAAAAGTATGGTAACATTTCTTTTTTATAAAATTAATTAAATTTTTAAATATTTATTTGATTATATTCGAAGTGTTCAAAAATACTAATTTATCTTAGTGAGTATGTAAACTTCATATGAATAGTACTTCCCCAAAGGATGGCAAAATAAACTCATATCCCACTCACAAAACACTCTAAAAGTGTAAAATCTTAAATCCTCAAAAATATTTCAGCTGATTTCAATTACTGGTGTTTTTTAAGTCTAACTTCATCTAGTAATAGTAGTATAGTATATATATAGTAATATAGTATAGTAATATAGTATAGTAGTAATATTTAATGTTTACAATTCTGTGTATGAGAAAAAAATAAGTTATATTATTCCTTTTCGCTTTGATTTTTATTCGTTGATATTTACCCAACGTCACTTCTATTTCACTTATCACTCAATACAAAGAACAAAAATGTATCTTTGCGTGTTCCCAAGTTATGTTTTCATTTGATCTAAACGAATCTATTACCATACCACTTAATGCCTCAAATACTTATCATTAGTCAAATTTTAAATCTGGCAATATTATGTAGTAGTTTATGGTGATGCATAATAATTTATCACTTCCGATTTTCGCGTGCGGCTGCGGGCTGTCCACCATTTTGAATTTGGAATAGAATTATTCCCGTGTTGATTTACACAGGAAACGAGGTGTTTCGTGTGATCAATGGATTGTGCGTTATGCAGATCAAGTTGTGATCGAACTTCCGTCGATTAACAGTTTAAATTCGGTGTGAATTTGATGGATTTATCCAATTATGAAACATTTTAACATTCAACTTATATCATTCGGGTAACAGATTACCTACTTATAGACACGTTTTAGGTGCAATACGTTATTTTTGTTTATGTTTTGAATGTAAGCGGAAGTTCTTAAGTGGTGTGTTGTTGTGTTTGGTTGTTAACTTTGATGTTATGTGATTTGTAAATGATTGCGGCAATTGAGGCCGATGATGCAAAATGTTTAATAAATTATTCAACTTTTTTGCAGAGTATTTTATGACGTGTATATTGATTAAACTTTTTAAGATAGTGTGAGTCGATGTTGGTTTTTGAAAAAAAATTATATAATCGTGTTGATATGGGTATTTCTAGGTGAAGAAGTTTTTTCTTGTCTGTGTATAAAAAAAAATATATAAAAACACATGAAACCGACTTCAGCTTTAGTTTTTGACAACAAGCTGTTTTTATTTATTTATATTTTTATGCGTGTTTGTGTTTGTTTTATTTAAAATAATATTGATGAGGTGCTCTCAGCCAGTTGAGCTCTCCGGTCCGCAAGTAAAAGGCGAGGTAAAGCACCTATTCATACGGCCAGCCTGTAGATGGGTGATTGCCAAAGTCATTTCCCTCGAGTCGGTCCCTCTTGTTTACGTTAGAAAACAGTCGTAAAGCTATGTCAGAGGCCAACTGTGCGGCTTGAACTACTGTGACACCAGGGTAACCACTACCTATACGATAAAAGTAATAACTTTAAATTATAAATATTAAGTAAGTAGACTTTATGGGCCCAGCATGCATGTATTGAAATATTTATATAAACAATGTAGTAAACCATTTCTATGAATACATTTTTGAAAGAATTTAAACAACACAAATTTTAAGTAATGACCTACATACTAGTCTCGAACCCATTAAAATAAATCACAGAAGTGATACTGTCCGTGACAGTAACAAACTATATAGAATGTTCAGGATAATTGCACATATAAAACATTCGTAAACTTAAATATAATAATAATAATCATAAACCGCTATTATTAAAATATCAAAACAATAAATTAGAAAAAAACTTTCTTACCGATTTAATCCCAGACCGAACAACGGACAACCAGCTCTTTCCCTGAAAAGAAGGTGAATTAAATAAAAAAAATACTTTAAAAAAAAGAGACTTGATAAAAAATCAAAAATGCATAAGAAAATTGTGCTTATTTTGATAATATTCATATGGAAAATTGAAGTTAAATATTTTCATTATTTAGGAAAATATTTAACTAAAATTTTCCGTAATTTATGAGGTTTTGTTCTTTTTCTCACTCTGTATTTTTAATATATTTTCTTAGCTTTTTGGTCACTTTATTTTGACACGTAGTTTTTAATGTATTCAGGTGGGGTTAGCATGAAGTGATAAAATTAGGTGTTTTCGACCTCCCATACAAGCTTACCATATCATATTAAAATTAGATGCTATATGTTAACCTGCTGCAGTACAGGAAATACGCACACCAGGAAACCTCTGACTATTTGACCACAACAAAGTATCCATTCGGATGTTCACAGACGATCGATTTATCGCCTGGTGCGTCATTGTAGTTCCCTTTTTCGATCGTCGGATGGCGCCCTCGATACCAAGATATCGATAAAGCACCCGTATTGATGACTATTCTGTTAATATATATAGGGAGAATGTCACACAGATCATCCTAGCCCCAAACTAAGCAAAGCTTGTACTATGGGTACCAGGCGACGATATACATACTTATATAGATAGATAAATATTTAAATACATAAAAAACATCCATGACTCAGAAACAAACATTCGTGCTCATCACACAAATATTTGCACTTACCGGGATTCGAACCCAGGACCACCAGCTTCGTAGGCAGGAGCACTACCAACTAGGCTACGGTGACCGTAATAATTATGTATAATAGTAAAATTTGCCAAGCTTAATGAGTATTGTTAATAGAACACAAAAGCAGTTGCTACTAAGCGGTCGTTTTGTACCGGTAAATATAATTGCTGTTTACACATAGTCGCAGGAACATGGCTGCACATTACCGACTAGGAAGTAGTGTTAGTAAGTAATCAGGTCGGGATCTGCATTGGCCCGTGTTAGAGCCGCCTTCCGGGCGCCCGCTTCGATGTCTTAAGACGCAAATTGTATAAACAGACACCATCATATAAAATAACATGGATGACAATCACGAAAGATCCATTAAATTTTGACTGCACATGTGGCGCAGCGGTTAAGACAGTCACTTCGTGTCTCGGGTTCGTTTCCTGCACAGGACAACTATTTGTGTGATACGAAAGTAGTTGTTCTGACTCTAGTTGTGCTTTCTGTCCGTCAATCACATGTTTGTAAAGTACCCCGCGACCCAGAGACTCATTTCGCCATTGAGGGCGTTCTTTTTCAAAATTTAAATGATAATATCCTAATATATTGACATACTAAACACTACAAACTTTTTTTTAAAAAAATTTTATTATAGTAATATGTGATGATGATGTCTTTCCGGGCGAATTTCGGCCACGGCGGCCATTCTCAATTGATATTAGCCAATTGCGCAGGACATATTATAGTGCTCAAGTGTGTGCGAAAACACAGGGGCACTTTCTATTGTATCACTCTCATGATCCGATGGGATGACTAGCGACACTACCGGAAAGAGGTCAGGTACAGGACCGTCGGCTTTATGTGCTATGTATCTATCTAATTAATCAAGAAACTATTCGTCTAATATTTCATACCTTTCTCAATAACCCACCCCTAACCTGGTGCAAAGGTCCCCATCACACTCGCCGCATTTTTTATTTTTTACATAATTAATATCTGTTTCTTGTATCATAATAGTTTTTTCTTGATTATGGTTCTACCTGGTGGAAAGTGGAGATGTGCCCGCGGTCGTCCGTACGATGCTCATTTACTTCGGCACTGAATAAGCCCGTCCTATAATCGTCAAATACACTTCCCGAGCGAGTTCTAACACTGTTTTTCGTAGGAATAAAAGAAGCAATTTATTTAGACAAGCTACAAAGCTTGTAGCTTGTTTTTGTGCTTGCCAGCATTATAAAGGCTCGTGATTTGTTTTAGGAATAGGGAAATTATAACAAGTTCATGGTCCTGTGATGTGGAACCACTTATAGAATACCGACAAGCATATGACATGCTGTAGTGCCTCTAGGCTCTTCAGGATTTTGACTGTAAGGTAATAATCCTTACGACTCGTTTGTCCAATGAACTCGGACGCTCATGCATACTGTTACTAAAGGCACCTTACAAATGGAATTGTATCTTTTTGACATATTTGTTTTATTCTTTAGCTAAATTTATCGTAATCAGATAATGATTCCTAAACGATATCAAGGAACGTAATATGGGATAACTATCCGAAAAATAGCTAGAAGCTGTTTCTTTGTAAAGTACTTCCATAGTGTATGGTTTTAAAAGGTTTGTAATTCAACTGTTAACCGTTATTTTTAATGTTACCTGATTTTTTCATACTTTGCGAACCAATTTTATTAATACTTTATGATTTTTTAAGATTTTTTTTCCGTTCTAGGATTTTATATGGGACCACCCATATAAAATTTTGTTCATTTCGGTTATTGGAAAGAAAAGTCAGCTGTGTGGTGAAGGCATAGAATATTCGTTCATCACCAGGGAACGGGCAGCAGCGTTTTTATGTGAACTATGACCATCAAACTGCGATCGCCAACCCGTCTACCAAGCGTGGCGATTATGGCATATCTCCCCATTCTTTGGGGAGGCTTTTGTCCAGCAGTGTACGTACTTTGGCTGACATGATGATGATGAGAGAAAAGTTGAAGTGTATGTATTTTACTGTAAGTATGTACTTTGGATACCTGTTTTACTTACTTAAAAAATAAAGCTCATCACATAAATATACAACACAACCAAAATTTGTAACTGGATTTACTGTTAAATGCTCCCAAACATCTGGATTATATTGGTAATTTATCTTCTTTAATTCATAATTTAATGGCTGTTTTGACCGTGACGAATGTTGACATATTTGAGCATTATGTTTGGAACGTTCTATTAACGGTGCTTGGAGATATAATAAGTTATTCCAATTTATGGCCGGTGCCGCCTGTATTTGCATAGATGGTTTATTTGTGGTCCGAGTTCAGACGCAATTGATGATACGGCGAATTGTGAGGGTAATTGCTGTTAGATGGAATTAAACCTGTGTTCGTAAGAGTTTATTCACATTTTCAGTATTATTTTTCGTTGTACACATAATTAAATTACTGTTTCTGACATTAATGTTTTTAAACTTTCGCGATTTATACACATTTTTTATATACTGTAGATACGGGTCTCATCGATGCTGTCTCATGCGAGGGTAGATACCGATACCCGAGCTTCACGGAGACGACGCTGCCGAGCCACACCAGTCGACCCGTGACCACGGCTGGTGCAATCCATGCCGAAACGTCGGGTAAACAAGGTAATGATTTACCTAAATATTTATCGCGATGAGACCCGTGTCTACAGTATATAAAAAATGTTTCTGACATATTTAAACAATCGCAATTGAAACTACCTACCTACTAATATTCCATGCCATCATGCGTAAGCGCTGTGCATCGATGATGGCGCGGGTGCGCGACAGCCCCAGCTCCATTCTGACCGCGTGTGCCAGCCGCTGGGACTCGATACTGATGGCTCACTGGATAGACCTTCACGCGAGATCATATGCCTGACCTAATTGTACCCTTTACTAACATTAGGCTAAAAACATTGTTACTAACAAATTTATGGACCAAAATCTGAAATGTTGTTGTATTATAATAAGTAAATACATTTGTTTACTTATTATAATAATAATAATAATATCCAGAGATATTATTAACACACGGCTATCTGAACCCAAACTAAACATAGTTGGTACTATGGAAACCAGATAACTGATTTCTTTTGTACATACTTATATGGATAATTACACCCAGACTCAGAACAAACAGACACAAATATCATTCCTGGATGGGAATCAAACCCACGACCTGAAGCGAGCACACCAACCAGCCCGTCCTTATACATTCTTGAAATGAAAATAAAGACGACTTATGTATACGTATATATTATGTGTGAGGTCCAGGCCGGATTCACTCCGTCATAGTACGGAGAGGCCGATGCGAATCTCGCGGCGGGGTAAGTCTTTGTGCAAAAAATATTTTTGACGTAGTCTGAATGTTTCCGACACTACGGTACCCTTAATACCTGAAATAGCTTAGTTATCCATATCAGTACAGTTAATAAGATCTTATCATAAAGAGAAAGCTTTTGCTATGATGCTATTATAATTGTAAACCTGTGTGTACTTTGTGAGAGAGAATAAATGACTTATTATTATTATTATTATTAAAGAAATGCTGAAAGAAATTCCTGTTTACCATTTTAAGTTGAGTAGCCACTAAACTGAAACAGACAAGTAGAGTAGAAATTGTACTTGGTGAAAGGTGAATGACTGCAATTTCTTTTTCCTATCTGTTTTTGTTACTTTTATTCAACAGGGTTCTGAACATTTGTTCTAACTTAGATACCTATAAACATTATAAGTCCTCAGCTCGGAGGTAACCAGTCTCGCCAAGCTGGTCTAAATTGTGCGTCATTCAGATGTACGAGGGAAGTAGGGCTAATACTTACCTTGTATAAAACTCGGAAAACGATATATATATATAATAAAAGTAAAAGTTGTTATTTGGTTAGTTTACTTCATTTTCATTGGTTAACTTAAGTCTAGTCCTCTAGTTTTGAATACAATAGATATACAGACGATTACCGATTAATGTATTTTACTTAGGCAATAGAGCTGCACCTACGCGTCAACCAAACACTAACAAATCAACACACTCTTTAATTTAAATAGCATCTATACACACTACTTGCATTCAAAGTACTACGAACTTTTAATATCGAAACTAATTGAATCAATAAAAAAAAATATACGCTGCGACCTTCACGAGATAACAAATGTGAAGCATGGTGAAGCAATGCGCGTCAAATCGGCGGCATGCGGCATTCCGGATCGTCCGCGCACCACGCCGTTACGGTACCCGGACGCGGCTTGCGCAACGGAACGCATTCGCTTGCTGTTATGTAATGCCTGTTGCATCGTGTACTCACATGGAGGGGAATCTCGAAGGTCAAAATTTCTTCGAGGTCCGGTTAGTAAGATTAATTTGAATATTTTAGGGTCAGAATATTTATTAGTTTGCACGGGGGGTTTTCCCGAGCGTTGAAACAGTTCAGATGGATCTTGGCTACCGGCGCGGCGGCGTGATGGTACTCGTAGCTCTTTTACACGCGGCACATTATTTACAGTAGACTTATTTTTACAGAATATTTTATGTTCTTATATAAATATTATAATTGATTTGTTATTTTTATTTTTCATTGTATAACAATATGCCTATGTTTAAACAAATTTAAGCATAGGCATTTAGAATTTGGTGCATGTATTTATGTTACGAAAAATCTGCACTGGTTTAAATGTATGCCTTATTTATAACTATAAATAAGGCATAAATTAAAATTACCTGGTAAATTAACTTATGGGTAGTTTGGCATATTCGAATCGAACTACTAGACACGATGCAGTTTCAATCCGTACTAGCTGTACCTAGTGGTTTTACCCGCGTTATAGTTTATACATTATAGCCTATGTGTTAGTTGGACACATAAGCTACTTTCATCACAATCCGTTCGTTAGTTTTTGCGTGACAGAGTAACAAACATCCATACATCCATGCCCACAAACTTTTCGCATTTATAATACAAGTACGATTTGGTTTCCAGTTTTCATCTGTGATTATGCGGGAGCGGCAAATCTCATTGTGCTAATTAAAGAATTAATGCGGATACACTTTTAGGTTCACACGAAGTTTATCAAAAACGGAGGAAATTGAATTCGCAATTCGTGTAGATAACCCTTAAACACTAGGTCACTGAGGTCACCCATATAATGTATGACAAGTAAGTAGGTAGGTAACAATCATTATGACTTGTTTGATAATAATGTCAAAGAATAACTTTACACTGATATTTATCTCTACATGCCGGTCAATGATGAGATTGATAGCCTTTTCAGATTGGTACTTTAAGCTCCTTATAAGGTGATTGCTTGTTATTTACTGTGACGAGATATATTTCTACTTCAAAATATGTACTATAGCAGCGTTTGGGACGATAGATATTGCGCTATCAGTATACTCCAAGGTTTATTCCCTTCTATTAAATATGAAAATATAAAGCGTACAAACAAATATTAAACACAGCGCCTCGGTGATGCAGAATTGTCACTATCTTATAATAGTAAAGGCTTGGCTATATAACCCTGGGTATTGAGTCATCCTTCTATCCCAAGCTGGACACTATTTCCTAGCCTATTTAGTTTAAAGGCGCGCTGACACAGTATGCGCTGGTTTGAGAATAACTACTATATGTCTACTATCTAGGATAAATTTGACATGCTCTAGAGAAATTTTGAATTTTCCCTAGCTGATGTTACGTGTGAGAGATGGACATGTCATCATGTCATTGGTATTGATTGAGTAATACTTTCGGAATTCATCTCACTTTCCATATTGAGAAGTTAAGTAGGTATTATTTACTTACGTCGAACGGATCAAATACCAACTGAGATCGACTGTGGGAAAACCTGAATTGTTTGGAAGTTGCACAACTTAACAGAAATTCACTAATAAGTTATGTATGAATTGAATGTGTATGCCGTATTTTCATTTTATTTCATTCTTAGATTTAAATTGAGTAATCGAACTCTGTTCTGTGTCTTGCTTAAGAGTCAAATACCAATATATAATGTTCCTCATTTTTACCTCTGAATTAAGAACTATACCTATATTTTACCATAATATAATTATCTGTTATTTCCTTTTGTTTTTGTAAACACAAAACTTTGTGAACAAGTCTTAGTGAATTATCAATAAAAAAACTCATTCTCAAAAATATAAGTACGTATTTCCATTCAAATGAAGATATAGCATTATATTAGGGAGAAATAGACCAGTGTGAATCGAGCGTGTGCAGATGAAGGTGTGCTGCGCACGCGCCGCGGGCGTTCGCGGCCTTGACAATGTCGTCCGTAGCTGGCGCCTCGGTCGCGGTGCTGCACGAATATGCACCTTTCATTTGTAACACTATTCGAACATGCCGTTATGACACGCTGTGTAACAACAAAACATGTTTTTTTACTTAAGCGCACGTAGTACTTAATACTTTAGGGTTTCATACTAAAAACATAAAGAGGAAATCTTATTAGTAATGATAATATCCTGTGGCATTGTTCACACACGGCCATCTGATCCCAAATTAAGCAGAACTTGTACCATGGAAACCAGATAACTGTATACTACTTAAATACATACTTATATAGATAGTAACACCCAGACTCAGGACAAACAGACATGTTTATGCACACAAATATCTATCCTGGGTGGGAATCGAACCCACGACCTCCGGCGTGAAAAACAAGCATTTGCTAACCACGCCAACAGGCCCGTCAGACGTCAGAGTTATTCAACCACTGGTAAAGCAGTCTTAAGGGTTTTATTTGATATTGATAGATTGACCCCTGTTGAGTCAATTGTGTTCTTGGGTATCACAATTGATTCAAAACTACAATGGGGCACACAAATAGAAAAACTATCAGGCTAATTAAGTTCTGCTATTTATTTATTTATGAGTAAATAAATAAATAAATAAATATGCTGCATATGCTGTTAAAACTATAAGACGGCTTACTAAAATAACTGAAATAAACTATACAGCTAGAATAGTTTATTACAGTTATTTTCATAGTATAATGTCCTATGGAATTCTTCTCTGGGGTAGCGCTGCGGACATTAACACCATATTTCTATTGCAAAAAAGAGCTGTAAGAGCCATATATAAACTTGGTCCGCGAGAATCTTTGAGAGAGAAGTTTAAAGAGATTAACATGCTGACTGAGTAGCATGTCAGTATATATATATATATATATGAGAATCTAATTTATATGCATAAATATAAAGACTCCTTCTGTAAAAGGGGTGATACCTACTCATAATATAAATACTAGATATAAGCATAACTTTGTGTTACATACCACCCGTCTCCACAAAGTAAGTAACTCTTTTATGGGGCAATGTATAAGATTCTATAACAAACTTCCCAGTGATATCCGAGAAATGTCTATGAATAAGTTTAAAAGAATTATAATAGCCAAATTGTGTAGCAGGGCTTACTACAAAACTTCTGATTATTTAAGTGACAAAACAGCTTGGGATTGAGTCGCTCTAAATTAACACATTTAAATACAATGTAACTTTATGTAAGAAATAAATATTTTAAAAAAGGATTCCTACTGAGTTTTCTGGCAGTGTTTCTCAATAGCCACGTCATGCACTGCACGGTAGGGTAAAAAAATTGACGATTCCACACAAATGTAATATTTTAACGAAATAAATGACTTTTCTGAATTGATTTTGATTTTGATTGGAATGTTTGTCATTTGGGGCGAGTGTATGTTGGTATCCTGTGGCAGCCATGTTGTTTTGGTAGCGCTTGTCTCTATTGTTAACGTTTCAGTCATTGTTGCCCTGGTAAGTTTCCAGTCTTAGTAAGTTACACAAATGAATATCGCGTCCAACTAATAAAACTGTAGCTATTATCCAAATTAGTGTAAAATCGTGTAATGATGTGATTTCTATTGGCTCAAATTGGATGTTATACATAGACTGTTCAGTAAGGTAGTAGCGCAACTTGTCATACATGAAAGCCACAATGTACTGTATGTACTATAGACTATAGTTAATACAGAAGTATTAACTATAGTCATCTGCCACAGAGATGACGTGAATTGGCCACCAAGATCATGCCATTTGACCTCGCTAGTATTTTCCTCGTAGAGTCAAAGTCAAAGGTACTTTATTCCGTAAAAGTTTAACATTTATGTGGAATCGTCATATTTTTTTACCCTACCGTGCAGTGCATGACGTGGCAGCTACTGAGAAACACTGCCAGAAAACTCAGTAGGAATCCTTTTTTTAAATAAAATATACTTAAGGTTAATTACAATCATGTGTGTTGACTCAGAACAACTCAATCCCTAGCACTTTTATCACTTAAATAATCAGAAAGTTTGTAATATGCCCTGCTACACAATTTGGCTTTAAAATTCTTTTAAACTTATTCGTAGACAATTCTCTAATATCATTGGGAAGTTTGTTATAGAATCTTATACATTGTTTTTTTACAGAGTTTTTTTTAAGCCAAGTAATTATGGATATATAGATCTATGGATCTATGCCATTAAGACACAATTTACTGATGCTCTCAAAATCAACATAACCACGGCTATCGCCCTTCAGCTAGATCCATGCGGCAGTCATTGAAAAATAGGAGTCATTGATTCATGTAACTGTGAACAGCCGTGGTGGACATTGAACGATAATGTATTCTTTAGAGTATTGGCTGTTCGTGAAGGACACACCATACAGAAAAGGGAAGATGCTCCGTCTGGACGACGTGGTTCATTCAACTTCTTTTCTGACCTTCTATATTTCCGTACGTGCATGTGTATTTCGTTATTGCGATGCAGGCCTGGAGCTGTGATTTTAAAGCACTGTATTCTTTTAAATGTTAACTGTTTTAAAGCTTTAAAATACATGGGGATGAAGTATATAAGAAAAGTATTTGTACCTTATACACTTAATATCATTCTTTTTCAAAATCGAATGACAGAAAGATGCTGCCAAAGTCAAAGTGTATGCACAGACGTGACAGTTCATACACATTTAATGAGCAGAGTTTTTCCGATCGCTTAAAAAATAACTTCACCTCACAGAATACGCAGCATAATGGCAATTAGAAGCAAAATTATGTTAATAACAATGTTTTTATGTGTAACTAGAACTCATCCAGAGGGAGATAGGTGTGTAAACCGTGAGTCGTCGGTCTTCTTCTTAGCGTGTCGATGGCAATCTAAATTAAGTCAGCCTAGAATTCAGCTACGCGTTGAGCGTTGTCAGAAGCGTCCATTAGTTCTTCCAACGTGCAGGCATTAGGGCACGCAGGACATGTCAACAAGTGTGCCATAGTTTGAGGAACGGAACCACACTTGCACTCTAGGTTGGAATTGTTTAAAAAACCCCACCTGAGCAGGTTTTCCTTGCTTCGACCAACTTGGGTCCGGAGTCTATTCAGGGACTTCCAGGTTGGCCACGGCAACTTGTGTCCAGGCGGAAGGTTTTCAGCGGGAGGGACGAATGGGATGGGTAGGCAAGCACTGTCTCGCCATAGTTTGAGCCGAGTCTTAGACCGTTCGCCAGAAAGTGGAAGCACACACTTCAGGAAGCTTTTTCGACTTTTAAGCCGTCGGTTACAGTAACCACTTGTTACCAGGCGGGCAGTAGGCTTGTTTTACGTCCTGTTTATATAAAACAATGCTTCTATTTCGGCAGACATAAATAGCGTTTATGATTGAATTAGAAGGTAACAACAAATTTGATTATATTAATTGGAGGTAATAGAGAAAAAACAGTGTCCTCAAGCAAATTAGTGGAATGAGGGTCAATGACCTGCAAACTGGTCAGTTTGTAATCCGGGTTGCATTTAAAAATGATGTTAAAATAATTAATAATTAAATTTAAGAAATACACGGTGGTATACCAACCTAGATATCAGTAGTTTATTGTATAATATATCTTATAGCAACGAGAAACAACTTCCGTGCGTTAATGCTCTTTTGCTATACATACGATTGAGATCGCTTGATATGATCCCTAAAATATACCTATGATGCTTAATTGCTTATGCAACAGGCTTCTCTCGTTGCAATACTTAGGTTTTATGAGCGTCTGGAATCGTAATATTATTCTGTCCCCCGCTTTGTTCTGGACGGTAGAGGAACTTCTTTTTTCTAACTCCTCTTTGTTTCTTTATAGTTTCATTCGTTGAGGGATCCAAGACAGTTGAAGCGATTCCCTTGGACGTTCCTGAGCCTCACCGCTCTGTGGCATTTTATTGAGTGCCAATGGTGATCCTGGCTTACAAAAGTTGCAGTGTTGGGTAACAGGAAGGTACTAAAAACCTCAATATCACTTTATAGCAGGCGTGTGTCACTCTGCATTTGTGACCCAACCATACAATTGCATCGAAGGACTATTATAGGGAGCAAAAAAGAGAAGCACGATCATGCAATGTTAGTAGCAAAATAAGCTAACGTATTGACGAGGTTTGTAGAAACTTGCCTGTCACGCTGCAGTTCGTGGGTTCGATTCCCACAGGGTAGATATTAGTCTGCATGAACATGTCTGTTTGTCTTGAGTCTGGGTGTAATTATTTATACAACATGTAACGTAATTAACGCACACTCTCAAACACCCCAATTAGAATATTATGTTGTAATCATAATACATACACTGAATTTTTTATTTAACATGTATATGCGTTGTTATTTACTAAATTAGTTTCTTGGATTAAAGTTCATTTTTCTTTATTTTGTATTAAAATTATGGAATTTGTATGAATACAAATAAAACTGCGACTTTAAAAGTCTTATTACTTTGACTTAGGGTCCTTTTCAATTTGTTTTGACTGTACTGGGTTAATATGACAATAATTTCCTTAGTTTTAATTATTTTGAAAAAAAAATATCTATATTAAAAATGATATAAATCGATTCAGTAAACGATTCTGAACAAACTACTTTCAGGGTGTGCGTTAATTAAGTTACATGTTGTATAAGTATGTATTTACAAAAGAAGAATAGTATATCAGTTATCTGGTTACCATAGCACAAAAGGATCAGATGGGCAGATGTTTTGTTAGTATGATATGATATAATATATGATAGTATCTAAAATACGGAGTTTTTCGTCTCGGTTGCCTAACATTCTTTTAAACATATTTGTGTTATACGATACATCGCTATTTGTGAACTAATTTTGATAATTATTTTATTCGACAGGGAATGCGTTAGAATAACACATAACTAGTACGCCTGAGCAAGTTGAAAAAAAAATTACGTTCTATAATTTTT
Source organism: Pseudoips prasinana (assembly GCA_951640165.1). Classification (NCBI taxonomy): domain Eukaryota; kingdom Metazoa; phylum Arthropoda; class Insecta; order Lepidoptera; family Nolidae; genus Pseudoips; species Pseudoips prasinana. The sequence goes on from OX621240.1 coordinate 26,502,447, forward strand.
CATTATCATGCACATTTCTACAGTACTTCTTTTGTGACTACTATAAAAATATCCAATCGGGTAGTTTACACGATTAAACAACGATTTCAGGACACAAATTCGATTAAGAAACAACGATTTTAGCCTTGAAAACCCGATTATTTTCAATTAACTGCATATATTTAAAGGTTGCTCTAAAATCAATTAATTTACAATATTACCAACGCCAACTGCCGCTGCCATTTAAGAACCAATTGATTTAATACTTGACAGTGGCAAGAGTCCGCAAGAGGACCGACGGGATGACCGTAGTTTCTTGGAGGATGAGATGGGCTTTGGTTTAGGACGATAACTGCGTGAACAGGTTTGCACCATCTAATATTCTCGGTTCTCAAAATAAGACAGGTGAGGCAGCTGAATTAGCTGAGGCCCTCAAGAGGCGCATATATAGTATACTTGATAGCGGTTACATATTCGAGCTTTTTGGGGGGGAACGACCAAAGTTAATAATATAAGGAATAATAGCACGCCTTGAGGCGACACATTCCCAGAGTGCTGGCATATATTTCGCCCAACAAATACATACATATGTATTGCTATACATCATGCTTATGCAGCCAATATTCTGGAAGTCGCTAAGCGGAGAAAATTATGATTACATATTTATAATTTTACGTTTTAAATATATTTTTAAGTTGGTATTAGTTTAGATACATTTTAAGGCGATATTTATATGAAAATTTATTTTCAATCAGATTAAATTGTATTACTGAACAACTCAATTGAGTTGGTAAATTCTTATACAAATTGCTATTGCTATTGCCTTAGAAGATGTATGGGGCAATCAGGTTTTGACAACTTCTAAAACAATTACTGATATAAAAAACATAAAAATGACAATTTTCTAAGGTATTAGCAATTTGTAAAGAATTAATTTGCCAAGTCAATTGAATTAGTCAATTAATTGATTTAAAGCTACTAAAATACTTGCGCCGTTAAATGAAAATAATCGGGTTTTCAGGGCTAAAATACAGTGTTTCTTTATAGAAATTGCGTCCTGAAACCGTTAGTTAATGGTGTCAATTACCCGATTGGATATTTTTTATATTATCAACAAAGGTAACAATATGGCATCATAGTTAATGGGAAATGATAGAACATACATATTTTTTATTTTTTTCGCCATGATAGTGACGTGAGCTTCGCTAATACTGTCCCCGGGCCGCATGCGATCCGCTCACCTCAGTTTGATGACCACGGATCTATGGGCTACATGCTGATCTGAGAAGTTACAGTGTATTTCGTGACCCATATTCTTTGTATAACAATAATCTTTTCGTACCAACTCTTCTATAATAAAGTATTAACAATGAAATAGATTCTTTAGAAATAGCATGGTGACGTATACTAATCAGTCTTTACAGCGATCGAGTAATGTAATCACAGAAAACACACAAGTCTATCCATGACTGCAAATATGGGATTGTTCTTACGCTGGCTGTAAACGTAAAGATACACGAGTCTAGCTATGACCACAAGCATGGGAATTGGTCGACCGCTGACCGGAAAGATAGACAAGTCTAGCTATGACTGCAAACACGGGGATTGGTCGAACGCTGGTATTAGAGAGATACAAGTCTAGCTATGACTGCAAGCATGGGGTTTCGCACGCTGGCTGTAGAGAGACTCGAGTCTTCGTCGCCATCCTAGTTTGCCTAGTGGTAAATATACGTAATAAGTAAACGGGAGTACGCAAATTCAAGTTCCCTTTTATATACATTTGTTAGAACACAGTCTAACCGCTTAGAACTTGTTTGGATTTGAAGGATGTAAAAATCTACAACTTGGCTGTGTGTCTGACGGCATAGAATATCGCTAACTACCCCATCTTATCCCTTGGGGGGCGTAGAAGTCGACCCGAGGGAATATGTATCAGAGAACGGGCAGCAGCGTATCTGTACTATGAATACGATACTGCGATCGCCAGCCCGTCTGCCAAGCATGGCAATTATGGAATATCCCCCATTCTTAGGGGAGGCTCTTGTCCAGCAGCGGACGTAATTCGGCTGATGATGATGATGAAATCCCTACAATACGGATTGTTGGTTGTGAGGACCGCTTGAAAACGCTGGATGCAAGACCAGCATTTGTGGAGATCCTTGGCGGAGGCTTTTGACAGCGGTGGACGTCTCTCGGCTGATATGATGATGATGACGATTTTTCAACCAGTGTGCGAAGTATTGCAGTCTATCTCATGGTTACACCTCTGCTCTATGACGTGCCTCTACATATGTACTGTATCTAATTAAGTACCACGTGTTTTTGTGTTTCCTTTTCATGCTATGAATTTTCTTGTCATCATAAAGTATGGTCTGAATACCACACAACAAGCTTTGGACATACAATGTATTGTTTGCTCGGTCACTTTTATTTTTAGCGGCAGCTTTCTATTTGTCGCAATCGCTTAAATGCACAGCCAATTAGACTGATTGAAAATGACACAATACGGATATTTTGCAATTATTAACGCTACTGTGACCCCTGAAGGGACATGTAGATTAATATTTTGTTTCTAGGTATTATAACATTACGTTGGTACTTACCAGAGTCAAAAAACGGCATACGTTGTGTCATCTTGGTACATAATATAGTGCTCAAGTGTGTGCGTCAATACCCATGCATTTCCTTTACTCCCATCAAAGAATGGGGCGGATGTCAACATGACCGAAGAAAGTTAAAAGAAAAGGGGACCTATTCAATTTTAAATGAAATTGTTGCATACAAGAAATGCGATATTATTTCGATGCTTTGTGCTCGAGGTTCCTTGATTGACAACTGTGTTACCTTAACTGTGTGTGTTCAACTCGCACTTGACTGATATTTTTCTTTTTTCGTCATGTATGTATATACTGAATAGTGTATTTGTGTAACGTTACCTCACTTCAACGTCATCGTCATCATCATCATATCAGCCGAAAGACGCTCTATGCTGGACAAAGGCCTCCCCCAAAGATCTCCACAACAGCCGGTCTCGCGCTATCCGCATCCAGCGATTTCCAGCGACCCGCACAAGATCATCGGTCCATCTTGTAGGGGGCCTGCCCACACTGCGTCTTCCGGTTCGTGGTCGCCACTCGAGAACCTTTTTGCCCCAGCGGCCGTCGGCTCTACGAGTTATGTGCTCTGCCCACTGCCACTTCAGCTTGGCAATTCTTACGGCTATGTCGGTTACTTTGGTTCGCCTGCGGATCTCAGCATTTCTGATTCGATCTCGTAGGAAAACTCCAAGTATAGCCCTTTCTATCGCTCTTTGGATGACCTTGAGCCGCTTGAAAAAGCCCATAGTGAGCGACCACGTCTCAGTTCCGTAAGTCATCACTTCAACGTATTTGCATAAATCTGGGTCTGGGTCTAGAGATAAGTGACTGCTCAGCCAGAGATCGTGGGTTCGATCTCCACCAAAATACAAACACAAATCTTGTGTGATAAACACGATTATTTGTACTATGCCTGAGTTCAATCTACCGATATTATGTATTTATTTATTAATTATTAACATAAATTTACTAAATCTACTCCAGTAAACAAAGTATCCGGTTAATGTTAGTAGTAACTAATAATCTCATTATGTCAGCCTAATGAAGTCCACTGCTGAACAAAGGCCTTTCCAACAGATTTACATAATGGAGTAGAGAGTTCTCTCCAAGAAAACATCCTTGGAGAGATAATATTAAATCGCGCAGTATGGTGGTCATAATACACAGAGAGATGCTGATGCCCGTCCTCGGGGAAATATACCCTCAGATCGACACTACACGATATTCTATGCAGTCAGACACACAGCAATAATCTAAAGATCGATAAAGATATACATATTTAGATACTCAGAGTGATTGCACGAAGCCACAATCTAATTAAGTACTTCCTGTAAATTACTGCGAGTAGAGACAGGACAAACTTAAGTGCGGAACCGTGTGGATAGTTGTAACAAAGTAATGGAACTCAACATTGTTACCGAGCCTTAAAACGGATCTTAAGAGCAATTAAAATTAAAAGCCCAACCAAAATAGCCACTGATGCAACTTATGACTATACACTGTGTGGCGTAGTGGTAAAAGTTCCCTCGCTACTTCCTTGGCACCCGTGTATTTAGGCTTCAATCCTTACCAATTTTGACGGGCTTGTTGGCGTGCTTGGCAAATGCTTGTTTTTGACGCCGGAGGTCGTGGGTTCGATTCCCACCCAGGCCTGATATTTGTGTGCATGAACATGTCTGCCTGCCTGAGTCTGAGTGTAACTATCTATATAAGTATGTATTTACAAAATAAAAGTAGTAGGTATATTGTCACGTTCGACTCTAACAAACAGCAAGTCGTAAAGTAGGAACTGCTTAGTTTGGGATCAGATGGCCGTGTGTAAATGTCCCAGGATATTAGTATTATTACAAAGGTAACAATGTTGAAACGGGCATAATGGGTAACGAAAAGTGATAGAACATTAAACATTTATATATTCTATTTCAAGTTTTTTTTTCATAATTTTTTCGTCATGATGATGACGCGGACCGCTCAAATACTATCCTCGGGCCGCCTGTGACCCGCGCACCGCAGTTTGGCGATATACGGGCTTCATAGTGATATGAGAGGTTACAGTGTATTTAGTGGCCCGTATGCTTGTCCACTTATAGTAGTATAACAATGCCACATGACAATTATTTGTGAGGTCCATTGAGTTATTGTTCTGAATCTGGGTGAGCTTTATGTACGATAATTGCAAGTTTCTAACGTCTCTTGCAATGTAGGCATTCGTTTTCTTAATGTGTTGTTATTTTAAGATTCTTTAAAAGTAATCGATGGCCGTTAATCGATTTTAACTTTTTATATCAACTAGGTCAATTAAGCAGTAACGCCATACTGAAGTCTTTTTGCAGTTTAAAATTGAAGCTGTTTCGTTGAAACCGTACCGTAGCAAATCCTATAGATTCTAGAATGTGAGGGGAAGTGTCTGCGAAAAGTAGATCTGAGCTTGGTAAATTCATTAGTAATGCTTGTATCATTCATAACTTCAGCTTTTAGATATAAAATACTAATACAGCACAGCTAATGATACGCGGTTACTGTAGCATTTGACGTTTGTGATACAGATTGCATCTAACATGTTACCGACTGTTTACTTTTTCCGACATCATAATACTATTTTCTGGAATGTATTTTATAGGCTGTAGGTATTTCTCCAGTAAGCTGCATGAGAACAAAAGTCTGCTACTATCTAACTTACTTCGTTACCGTTTGATACTGTTGGAAATGTATTCGTTGGCTTAACAAAGCATGGAGATACAAAAAAATTAAGCTCACTTTGCGGCCGACCAACTTCTGGACTGGCCACCTGTCAAGGTGGTATGTTAAGGTGTGATTATGAATATGTGTAACATTTACTGTAATGACAGTTTATATCATTCAGTGATACATAGTTTTCTTCGCAACAGACGCCAATTATTTTTAGAATAGGGTCATTAGAAAGTGGAAGTTAATTAATTTGCGATTTTAATTCGGCTATAGAAAAATTACAACATGGCCGAACATATGTATGTTCGCCACCGACCACAACTTGAGGATATAAGTGAATCTGAACATATAGCACTGCCCAGCAAAGATTTCCTTCATATTGACAAATCGGCTCACTAGATGATGTTACCGTTGTATTAGATTGCGGTGTAGTTTCGAGCTACCTATTGGTAGTCAAAAGGAATACCTTTACATTTTGCTTGGAAAGTTAACGATTTTTGGTTGATATTTGGTAACTATATTTTTAATACGTGTCTATTACATGAAAAGGTCTTTTAAAACTCATCAAACTTAGTACTTATACGATAGAAGATATTGATATAGGAATAGCAACACAGCCGATCAGTCGTTAAAAATTATACTTAAATGAATAATTATTATGAAATAAGTGCATTACGTAACACAATGTAAAATATGACTATAAAATATAGTTATTAATTTGATTTTCGAGTTAAATAACGGTATGCCATTATTTTTTGAAGAACCCTAAATAACTGACATCTAATCTCAAGAATGTGAAATCATAAATTTAATGGCCCGGTGGGTCTCGAACCAGCACCCTCTAGTTCCCTCTACCAATATGAGGTAGAAGCTCTGCGTTAAGCTACAAACAATACATACTGGCAGATCAAATTTATTTATTGCGAATCATCATCATCATATCAGCCAGGATAGCAATAGCCGATCTTGTGCTGCCCCCATCCAGCGGCTTCCCGCGACCCTTGCAAGATCGTCGGTCCATCTTGTAGGGCCCACGCTGCGTTTTCCATGATCTTACTACTGCTACTCGAGAACCTTTCTGCCCCAGCTGCCGTCAGTTCTACGAGTTATGTGCCCCACCCACTGCCATTTCAGTTTGACAATTGCGAATAATGCTATACAGATATCTGTCATCGCTCAGCTGTCACTGCGAGACGCGCCGGTTTAACGAACTTTAATCGAGTTTAGTTTTAAGTTTTGTGTGTAATCCGGCGAGTATATTACTTTATTACTTAATATTTTACACATTCATGCTTACTTAACCGACCATTTACTCAACTCATTAGTGTGAGTCACGTCTATCATACTGCCATATTCTGTCTCCATTTGCTTGACTTAATGTGTGGTAGCAAATTGAACGACGTAATTAGCTGGTTACAGCCAACATACACTTCAAACTACTCAATAATGACACTGATATACTCTGCCTTTTGATACATTTTGTCTGTTACACGCATTGATATATAACTCAATGGTTACACGTGTAGTGGCAACAACTACAGTATAAAACTACTCTCTCTCACTAAATCCAGTTTAGTAGGTGTCACCAATTTAGTGAGACCAATAAATTAGTAGAAGGAGTAGAAAATCAGAAGCGAGTTAACATGTAAAATTATTTTATTTTCTCTTGACTTAATTCTGAAGTAATATAATATCTTTTTTAAACGTCACTCACTCTCATAGATAATTTGTACAAAGTAGGTTTTATACTGTAGTTGTTGCCACTACACACGTATAAAGTTAACCCGCCTCGACCCTAGTATAAATTTCAATCTATGAACTCTGATTAGGCGTCAAATAGATAAATTTATTAGTCGCCTGCTACTCTTGGTGACTAAATATTTCAGTGTTGTTACATTTTGACGGGCCGATTGGCGTGGTTGGTAAATATACGAGATAACATAAGACTTGCCTTTGATGCCGCCGGTCGAGGGTTCGATTCCCACCCGGGAAGGATATTTGTGTGCATGAACATGTCAGTTTGTCCTGAGTCTGGGTTTAAATATCTATATACGTACGTATGTATTTACAATATAAAAATTGGTCTATGTTTGTTCTGCTTAGTTTGGGATCAGACGGCCATGTGTGTCGTAGGATATTATTATTATTTAAAGTCTATTGCCCTTCTGTCATTTTGTGTATTATTTCTACTGATAATAGTAAGCTATTTTCATAACTCACTCTTTTAACTTAATACTATTAAACATTCACACTCACATTTATTTAAAATTTTCTGTTCACCCTCTCTTTGTTTAAAGCCCATCCTCATTTCGAGTTCTTACATGACACACACTCTAGATGTTTACGGTCTTCGGAGAACTTAATTCTAAAAACACCTACACAGGTAACTAATTTTTATTCAAAATTTTTTAATGCGCAAGCTGTCCGCCTCTGGAATGAATTACCATTAACTACAAGACGTGCGCAATCTTTAGCGACTTTTAAAGGAGAGGTGAAGAAGTATTATCTTTCCAAATTAGTTTCCTAAACTAGTATTAATGTCGTTATCATTTATTTATTGTTTCTTTTTCATAGTTACGCAATTTCTGCTACCTTTTACATTAGGTTTATAGGAATCTGTTGTTAATTACAAAGGTATTCCTAATATAGATATTTATTATTATATATTATAGGGATATTAATATATTTATTTATTTATGTATTTATTTTATATCTGTTGACTTTTGTTAGTTTAAGTTAGGTTAAGTTTAATTTATTCCAACACCTTCACTACCCAGTTTATTTTTAGATCCTTGGATTATATTCCGTTTAAGGTTGTCTGGAAGAAATCGCAGCAGCGATAAGACCGCCCATTGTACTTTAATAACTTTATGTTCAATTATTATGCTATGTATTGGTGTACAATAAAGAGTATTTTACTTTACTTTACTTTACTTTACTCATTTACGTAATTTCATGCAGGCCCAAAACATGGCTGCAACTCAAGTAGCTAAACATAGGTTGAAGGATCTCAACGACTTACAGACATACCAAGTCCAGTGTCATAAATTTTAACAGGAGCGTGAGGGCACCGAAAAGAGAACTAGTGAGACTCAACCACCAACAAAAGTCTACCATCGAAAAGCGACACAGTCTACGAATGGAGACAGATTATTTTGATAGGTATAGAGTACCCATTTCATGAAAAGCTCTGTGTAAAGTTTGGTATCTAGAATTCGAATTAATTTGCTGTTACTATAAATTAATTAGTTATGATAATGTCTTTTTTTAAGAGAAAAAAAAGAATATTTGTTTGAAAATGAAGAGTTATCGAAATATAGGTGTAATACCGTCCACTAGCAAGCTCTGGGATGTTAATAAGATTTAACATAAATGTTAACAGCAAAAACACGTTATCAATTTTTAGTCCGACCCAGGATTTTAACTCAGGGCCTGAGAATGAGGCAATCAATACTAACCGGTATGCCTTAAAATAGTTTATTTGTGATATAAAAAAAAATATTCGTAGAATAAAAATTCACCTGTGTTATGGAACTATAATGACCTACATATTTTTACCATCGTTGTTACTGTTCACGCGGACGATATCATTTATAATTAATTTGATCTGATGAAGCCAGCAACCGATGAACTAATGACTTATAAAATAATCCTAGACTATCTAAATTCGACAACCTGACTAACTAATATTTCATAACTTATTTAACTTTCTTGAACTTTGATTATGACTGTTCCCACGGCAAACATAAAATTATGTTGCGTTTTGAATGTTCCCACGGCGAATATAAAATTATGTTGCTTTTTAATTTAAACAGTGTTGAATATTCATATTATAAGGTGTTAAAACAACATAAAATATAATATGCAGCCATCGGTGATGGGTACATTTTTCTTCCGTTTGGGGTTGAATACGTAGATTTGTGAACGACTTGCCCTGACGCCTCGAAACGTCGAGTTACCCAAGGGCTGGCGTTTACCTCCGCCAACGTATCGACTTACCTACACTAGAGAACCGTATGGTTTCCGGCCCTAAGAAGGATAACAGGGCCAGCCCATACTATCAATTGCGGGTATTAAAAGGCGGCTAAGGGATAGGTACAGACGCCAGCACATCCAGCTACCCCAATCTGTCAAATTTATTTTATGGATTTTCAACTTTATCACAAAAGCATAAGGTTCAGTTTCAATTGGGGAAATTTGACAGATTGTGGCAGCTTGATGTGCTGGCGTCTGTACATCAGTTAGTCGGTCAGCAGTTTCCCCAGTGTATTAGCTACCATCTAATTGCGGTCGCCAACTAGCATGCTTAGCGTGGTGACTACGGCGAACTATTAATCTTACATTCCTGGTCATATATTTTATGTTATAATTACATCAAAGTGAATTAAAAATAACTAGCCTTACGTCTGTTTTTAGATTCGTTTTTTTATATTAATGTTTGATATTATTGTTTCTTATTGATATTAATGTTTATGTTATAGAATTTTCTTGGAGAGTTAGAAGAGTTTAGAAGAATTGGAAGAGTTAGAATTACGATCTGACCTTAGAATAACTACTTATATTGTATTGCTGTGCCCTAACAGGGGTAATGTTAGAAACAAATATACAAGTACTGTAACACCAATTTTAAACCCATGAAATAAGCAAATGAAATGAGTTTACACTTATTAAAAAATGTTACTCAGTTCAGAATTTTTTTTGAATATTAATTCTGAACTAGTCTAGTAAACAAAAACTTCATATATGCTTAGCACGTATTTTAACTCTTTACACGTCGTATCGCGTATATCATCTGTTTAATTATCCAACCAGGATTGTTATATGACAAAATTTGCTTGCTTGACAGATAAATTCAAACCGATATAGCGAAGGAACAGTATAAATGATTAGGTATATGAAATGGGATGGCCAATATGACAATCTAAAATAAAATAAGTGATTTTCAGATCATACAATTGTTGGATGTTGTCACTTAGTTCTTAAGTGGTGGAAGAAGTAGAAGATTTGTTTTGAGCTTCAAATGAATTTCACTTGAAGGTTTCCAAGGCTAATTTCAAACGTCATAATAAAAGAAAAATAGATAGTCAGATAATTTAAAATCAATTTTCGATAGTACATCATTTATAAACTTAAAAACTATTTTTAGTTAATGTCTTAAAGCTTCAAGCATCAAAAATACCACTAGAGTATGTTTACGCATCCAATGTTCCTCTACTGGGCCGTCCCACTGGTACACAATCGTGTTAAATATGCTGTTGAGACTGCCTCGTACCCTGCTCACAATAAAAGCGCATCGCATGATGGCGTGGAATCCGTCCATGCGTGATTCGGCAAACATTGCTGTCACGCTTCAATGTCTTGGTAATCCCACCAGCATCTGAAACGCGTTATTGTATTGGACGCGTTAAGGGATTATAGCTAACCCACAGATTGCACATGTAAAAAGACTGACAGTAATGACCTGAAAATTATCGTCTTTACCTGTTTCAAATGCAAATCTCGTGAAAATCTTTGGGCCGCATGTTGTATCGGACAGCCAACGCCCTGCGCTCCCGCTCTACTCTACGTATTTGAGGTTTCCGGAAAGGTAGTGACACAGATACTCGAAAGGCGTATTCGACATAACTTACTTTTCACGCATTTGATACTAAATGTTGTTAAAGCAATGTAAGAACGCGAACGAAACATTTTGTTATCAGATGCCTGGAAACAGATCCCATTCACAAGAATGTGCTCTTAACGCTTTTTGGTTAAGTTATGCACATTACAAGTTTATTTCGTATAGAAACAAAGTGTGGGTTAAATTCAATTAAAACTAAGGCTTGAGGCAATCCAGTACAGTATGTTGCAAATGTCAAAACTTAATTTCAAAGTTATACATTACCAGCTGTGCCCCGCGGTTTTACCTGCATTAAATTTTACAAATTATGCCCATGTGTTAACCCAGGGTATCCATACCAAATTTTATTAACATCGCTCCAGCCGTTTAGACTTGAAGAAGTAACAAACATACTCACTCACTAACTCACAAACTTTCCCCTTTATAATATAAGTGTAATTAATCTTTTGATAACATACTTCGGAGATGTAGTTTTCAATATCTATACTATAATATTATAAAACAGTGTTTTTTTTTTGTACGACACCTATATCTAACTCAACTGCGGAAAAAACAATTGGAACGAAGGTAACTTTCACTAAAATTCTTTTCATTATTCGATAATATTTAATAAATTATTATGTAATAAATTTTATATTAGCTGTGTGATTTTCAGCGTAGAAGGAATAACAGGGCCACCCAATACCATCCCGTGGGTAAAAGGCGACTAAGGGGTACAACTAGTAGACGGACAGCAGCGACACCTGCCTACTAACTTCGGCCGGTAACTCGCTTGACAAGCGCGGTGACAAAGGCAAACCCCTTCAAATGGCAACGTTATGGTAACCTTTGGGTGAGGCCTATGTCCAGTAGTGGACGATATCAGGCTGATGATGAAAAGTCAGACAACTGTATTATGTTGCTACCTATGATCCACAATAAACAATCTGAATCTTAAACAAACAAAAAATGCTCATTCCAATAGTCATATGCAAATAATTACCTAACTGACCACATCAGAAAGTATATTCTTAAAAAAAAAAACTTGTGTGTACTTATGTACACGCGTTAGAAGTTATACTTCTTAATATACAACTTGAACATAGTTATCAATTTTCATACCACCTAGAACTAACGTCATGCTGTTATTTTTACGATGCGCGCGCATCGTAAAAATTCACTCTCATACCACCTAGAACTAACTTCATGCTGTTAAATTTTTTGGTGTCGGTGTGCGCGCGCATCGTAAAAATTCACTCTCCTCATTTTACTCCATCGCGCCAAAAGAAGTATAACTTCAAAAAACATAATGACGCTCATAGCCAGATACTCTAACCGGTCTCTAAGGCTGAGATCTATAGAGCGTACTTAGACTTTACTCAAACTTTACTTACGTAAAACTTTGCTAAGTGTATGCTAATCTTATTCTTTGATTTGGTATTTATAGACTTTTTGACGTTAAGATTATGCTTAGCATAAGCTAAGACAGAAAAAGTCAAAACACCAATTGTAATTTCGTTACATGCATTAACTTCTTAATTACTCTTTGGAAAACATTTTAAAACAGTCATAATTATAAATAAAACATGGTGCGCATCGTTCCTCTGTGTATTATTATTATTATTGAACTATTAAGAAAATGACGAGTGAGATATAAAAATAGATTTTATTAATGATCAACAATCGAAATTAATTTTTATTATGAGAAACGGAACATTGTTGTATCATCTGTGAACGGAAACGTCAACTACTTTTTTTTAATTTTTTTCGGCCCTGGCATCTTCGGCCTTATGAGAATGTCAACTACAGTATATCAATGTTGCCAGATGACAGATTAGATGTCTCTTCACGCCGTATCTAAAATTCCCCGAAAATTTGGTTCGAACACATAAATAAATAATAAATACAATGATAATGTCTAATAATTATTGCTTTCTGTATTTTAGAAATATTTATCAATATATCTGTAGTATTCCTTTGTATACAAATTCCGTAATTTCCAATTTCTCTGGAAATCCTATACAATGTGGCATCACTGTCTCTGATAATACGGAAAAATTAAAAAGTCGTGTAAGTTATGATGGTCAAGTATATTTTTGACTACTTTATTTTTATTTGGCTTATAGTGTAAGTTTTTAGTAAGTCGTCGATTTTGTGGACTTAGCATTTGCTAAGCATGCACTCAGAGGGATTTGAAGATTGCTTTATAAATACCGACTTTGACTTAAGTCGAAAGTAAAGTCTGAGCAAAGTCTAAGTACGCTCTATAGATCTCAGCCTAAGTGATTGGCGAGGTTAAGCAAATAGGCTCGCGGTCAGTTCATAGATGTATGACCACCACAGTGGTTTAATTTCTGAGCGGCTCCGTGCTTCGAAGGGCACGTTAAGCTGTCGGTCCCAGTTGTAGCCATTATGTAACAGTCCTTAAGCCGTGACAGAGGCCAACCGGGCGGCTTGAACTGCTCTGACACCAGGGTAACCACTGCCCATACGATAAGTAAGTAATTAAAAAATGCATAAAAAATGTTAAAGTTCTATTTTACCTGTAACATTAACTTGAACATTACCTATCTATAATTTGTTTTTAAAGCGCCGCATGAGAACAGCCCTCAAATATTTTTTTACTGTTTTCGTGTTGGACATTTTTGTATCAACACAACATACTTGCATTATTAAACATCCTGTAAAGGCACGAAGAATGCTGTAATAATAAACTGTCATTGCGGCGTTTATTTCGAGTATATATGTCGAACAACATTGCTTGGGAGTTGTTGAGAACGGAACAATTGTACAAACACCTCGTGTAACAACTGAAACCTCTATTTTTTTAACAAAATGCGAAATAATTTTGTCAGTGTTTTAATGTTGGATGGTAAACAGAGATGTAGCGATATACGAGCATCTCACAGTCGAAAAACTAATTATTTCTATAATATCCCGAGCTGTTCTTTAAACTCACAGTTTTTTACTATTCTTAGATATGTATGTGACGTATAGGATATAGGATACTTTCTAAATTAATCTATACAAATAAATAAAATTGGAGTGTCTGTTTGTAATATTGAAATAACCGTTTTTTACTACATAAAGATGAATATATATACGGTATATGCACCAAAATATATTTTTTTACAATTTTTGTCTTTCTGTCTGTCTGTTTGTTCCGGCTAATCTCTGTAATGGCTGGACCGATTTTGACGGGACTTTTATTGGCAGTTAGCTGATGTAATAAGGAGTAACTTAGGCTACTTTTATTTTAGGAAAAGTATTATTTTTTTACTAAATAAACTAATTAACACGCGGACGAAGTCGCGGGCACAGCTAGTATAATATAAAAACTGATATTAAGCGTTTTGTTATACTATGATTAGCTGGGACTAAACCTGGCATGTATTTTTATGAAAGAGTTAATCATACCTGAAGTAAAAAAATTGTTTGCAGTCATACTGTGACTGTAATGACCAATTATATTGCTTATTCTAACAGATTGCTATTATACAGGGTGGCGCAATAGAACGTGCATATTGCATCATTTTTTTTGCGGGGTAGAAGGGGCGTGGGCGAGGGGAGACCGATATCGTTGGGTAGCGCGGTTCATGAAGTTTTAGTCACTATGAGTCACTTCGACGGGAAGCGTCGCGCATTTTGCGTGCGCGCATTTTACGAAAACTCTCGTTCGTACGTAGTTGTCAGGCGACTATTTTGTTCTGAGTATGGTGTACGGCAAATTAGGGAGGCTCCGAGTGCTAATTTAATTAAAATCTGGATAAAGCGGTTTGAAGAGACTGGATCGACGTTTAAACCACACGCAAAAGGTCGTCCACGCACATCTAGGACCGAAGACAATATTGAGAGTGTTAAGCAGTCGGTACGAGAAGATCCACAAATGTCTACTCGCAAGAGATCGTCTGTCCTAAACATATCGCGACGAAGTTTGCAACGAATTTTAAACTTGGATCTTAAATTGCATCCATACAAGCTGCAATTAACTCAAGAATTGAAAGACTCTGACTTCATAGCACGGCTCACATTTGCTAATGAAATGCTCAATCGGTTTTCAAATTTTGAAAACATCCTTTTCTCTGATGAGGCACATTTTCATATGAATGGGTTCGTAAACCGCCAAAATTGTCGTTATTGGAATAGTGAGAATCCCAGACTCAAACATCAAAAACCGTTACATAGCCCTAAAGTGACAGTTTGGGCCGCAATCTCTGCCAAAGGAATAATTGGTCCTTATTTTTTTGAAAACGCACGGGGGCAAAACATCACTGTTAATACCGAACGCTATGTTGCGATGTTGGAAGGTTTTTTGGCCCCAGAACTTGAAAATTCAAGAATAAAGAACTCTAGGACTTGGTTCCAACAAGACGGAGCTACCAGTCACACATCAAATGACTCCATGGCGGTTGTGAAGCAGATGTTCCCTGGCAAACTGATTTCGAAAAGAGGTGATATCCCATGGCCTCCGCGCAGTCCAGACTTGACGCCTCCTGACTTTTTTTTGTGGGGATACCTCAAACACAAAGTCTACACCAATAATCCGAGAAACATCAGTCAGCTCAAGGAGAATATTCGTGGTGAAATGGCATATTATCACCTTATGAATATATGGTACTATCTGAGCCCCGCGGTTTTACCCGCGTTAATAATCACACTAATACTATAAAGGCAAAAGTTTGTGATTGTTTATGTTTGTTACTTCTTCACGTCTAAACGACTATAGCGATTTTGATAAAATTTGGTATGGAGTTTAGAAATTATAAAATTTAACGCGTGTTGGAAAACGGCGGGGCACATTTAGTTTATAATTAAAAGATAGCCTATGTGTTATTTGGATATATAAGCTATATTACTACAAGATTTCATCAACATCTGTTTGGTAGTTTTATCCATGAAACAGTAGCAGATATCCATACATCTAAAATCACAAAATTACGTAATATTAGTAGGAGTCATTAGTTGGTACCTTACTAAAGGTCATTGCAAGAAAGAGCTCGTATCTAAAAGTTCATTACCGAGCTTCAAACTAACCAATTGTATATATTTATTTCCGCGAATCTCTTGCAATGTTATCATTTGTCTAATCTCAATAAAATCAACATTACAATTGCCTCGCTTACTCACAGCCAGTAGCAGTGACTCACGCGCTCCGTCAATGTCCAACACTTATCAATAATGTGTTAATCATGGACCATCTGGACTAAAGACACCACCTTGAAATTTAAGAAAAATACAACTAATTCGCGGAGTATTCTGTTCATTTCTTGTGCGGGTTTCTTGCACCCGCATCCGTAGGTTACTGAGGTAGGGGGACAGCGTTTTGTTTGCTCTTTGAGCAACTTGATTGGGAATGTTATGGTCTTGGATGAGAATAAGGTCGCTAGAGGTCAATGGGAAGTGGGATTGAGTCTGTATCGTGTGAGTGATTCCATGTGCCTCTTAAACATCATAGGTGAAACCTATTAATATTATAAATCCTTGGGGGAGGCCTTTGTCCAGCTGTAGACGTCTTTCGGCTGATATGATGATGATGTTGAAAGTTTGCGAGAATGGATGTATGGCTGTTTACATACATAGACTCACGCCTGTTTCCCAGAGGGGTAGGCAGAAACAACGGATTTCCATTTGTCACGATCTTTGCATACTTCTTTTGCCTCAATTACTGTCATTATATGGCTGTTTGATACTCTTTTACGCAAAAACTACCGATTCCAGACCGGATTTTGATGAAGCTTTATAGTAATATAGCTTATAAATCCAAATAAAACATAGGCTATAATTTACAAATGGTAGAATAAAATCCAGGTACATTATTCACACACAGCCATCTGATCCCAAATTAAGCAGAGCTTGTACTGTGGTAATCAGATAGCTGATAAACTACATAAAACCCATACATATGAAAAATAGACTTGTTCATGCACACAAATATCTGTCCTGGGTGGGAATCGAACCCACGACGGCGGCGCGGCTGCGGCGTGAAAAGCAAGCATTTACCAACCACGCCAACTGGCCTGTCAACCTGGTTTAACGCGGGTATAACCGCGGGGCTCAACTAGTCAGTTTATATAGATAAACTACAGTTGAAAAGAGAATGACCAAAACTGGTACCAAGAACTCTCACGCATCAAGATCATAATTGTATAGTAATTATTTTCATGTTATTTTAGGACATTACGCTTCATGGATTTGATGTTTGAACAGGGAATTTAATTTTAAAGTTTAAAAGTATGAACATTGT
The DNA here is from genome assembly GCA_951640165.1 of Pseudoips prasinana. NCBI lineage: Eukaryota > Metazoa > Arthropoda > Insecta > Lepidoptera > Nolidae > Pseudoips > Pseudoips prasinana. The sequence goes on from OX621240.1 coordinate 26,519,554, forward strand.
TTTACTCTCTCGTCACACAACCAGTCATAGAGATGTGAATGCAATAGAAACTATTTTTGATGAATCGACTAACCAATTATTCAAACAGTTTCTTTTGATAATGAATAACTGTAACGTTTGCTTCAAAAAAATTAAACGAATTCTATGTATTAGCATTGCTTTCGTTTCGTTCAAATTAAACCAGTACCCCAAATCGATTTAGTATTACTAATTGACACAATATCGATTTTCTTACTAAAGATTATGATTTATCGATCGCATCCCTAAATCCCGCCAGACATATTTCTGACATTTGTCTGTGTTTTCGTTGAGAATTGAATTGAATTGAGATTTTTATTGTATTATGTTTTGAGAAAAATTACTTGTTGTTATTTTGTGAACTTATTTCTGTGTATCATTGTACAAATACGTCGAGTCGTAGAGTAAACAGACTGATGCCGACAGTTCGGCAAAACCGATGTATCAATTGTTCATTTTTGATACCCAGAAATCTACATACACATTTAATAGAACAAACGTCTGATGCTGTGGCCAACACATTAGAAACCATAGTAGGTTATAGCTGCAGCTGCCTCGTTGGTAAGCGAACAGTGGGCCGCTGTGCTCATGTGATGACAGTAGTGTGGTATTTGAGCTGGGGACGGTATAATAGCGTGACTGCACCGGCACCAGTCTTAGATGATTTTTTTCAGGAATATGATGAATGATTTAAGTTGTTGTTAATAATTATTTTTGATTTTGAATCGCTATTAAAAACAATATGGAACTATTTGTTTTTTTTTTTATCCCTTACCTCCCCTATCTCCTCACCTAGTCGCTTCACTAAGACAACACGAGCATGAGCATGTCTGTCATAAATAGTATTTTAAGATTACCAAAGGGTTATTATAGTTTAAGATGCTCTCTAGATTCAATGAGCGCTTTATTTAGCCTCACTAGTGGTAATGTTTTATTGGTATTGTTGCTATCACACGATAGCGTCCAATGATATTATATCATTATTATTGTTTATTACAATTAGATAAGTTACCCGCTCACACTGTAATATAATTGTCGAGGAAATCCCTGAGTGTCACTCGCGTACCCTGTATCGCGATTGTTCGTCTTTGTAACTACTAATATAAGCGAAATACGCTGTTTTTGGAGCAATTATGTTCGTTCGTGTATAGCATGTCAATATTATGTAATACTTACTTATTATGTTATACTTACGTCATTGGTATCATCGAACAAAATATACCCACTTACCTACTTTTTAGGTTAGGTTAGGTTATTTACGTTTTTTAAAATAACTCCGTAACCCGGGTTTTATTTACAAAAAGAAATTCTGTAGGAGTTAGTATGATAAGTATAGTCTCTTAAAAGCAACGTTTTAATTCGATGCAAGATGGTACGGGATCCCATATATCCATGAGCATTATCCTTTGTAATGAATCTTCTTGTCATAGGACTAAGGAGACACATTTCAAAGTTAGGCTTTCTACAGACCGATTTACGATTTTATCTAAATGACTTCACTAAAGGACAAGTTTTAATGTCTACATATTTTTTGGCTATTGCTTGTTCTTTTTTAAAACAATGATTCTAGTAAAATAGTCGTCACAAACATGCAATTAATGGACACAAAGCACACACAGACTAGTAACAACCCTATACCTATAGACGGCACAAATATTGTCCTATGCGTGGATCGAACACGAAACATGAGGACTTCGGGGTGATAACGAGGTGAGAGAACTGCGGCACATGGGTTCTTATTAATTCATCATCTTCATCATCATATCAGTCAAAGTATGTCCACTGCAGGATAAAAGCTTCCCTAAAGAATGTAGGGATATGCCATAATCACCACATTTGGTTTGGGTTGGCGATCGCAGTTTGATGGTCACAGAAAAACGCTGCTGCACGTTCTCTGGTAGGTATTCCCTCGGACGATTTCTCTGCCCCTCACGGGATGAAATGGGGTGATGATATTCTATGCCGTCACCACGCAGCATATTATTAATTATAGAAAGTTTTTTTTAATATTAATGTGGATGGTAATCTTAGGATGTATTTAGACAGAGCTAGGCGCCTGCGGTATTGTAATTTTACGCTGTTCATTTCTTGCTCGACCACTAAAATCGTCTGGAAAGACTAAAACAATAGTAAAACAAATTCAATTTCAAACTTCATAATAATATATAATCATTTTCACAATATACGTAATACAACATTTGAAATTGATAACTGTAATAACGCAGCAATGTCTGTGCCCAACTTACCAGAAGTTTTACTTACAAGAAGTAACCAATGCGCCTACTTTAAATATTGTAGAAATTATATGATACTTTTTAGAAGCTAACTACTAAAAAGTATCATATAATTTCTGGTATTTCAGTCGGTATTTTGTTATTTTAATACTGTTTTTTTTTTATAAAACGTATTGCCATTGGTACTATCAAGAAACGTTACATTAATATCTAAGCAAGAATGTTTTTCTTGCCTGAAAAATAGACATAACTTTTTATCACTACGCAGACTGAGGAATATGACTTGTTACGCCGCTAAAAAACTTTGTTTTAACTGTTACTCCTATCCTCTCACACACTATGTCATACTCCTATTACATTATTACATTTACATCACCTATTTATTACATTTCAGAATTTGGGTTCGAAGCAATCTACATAGTTGTTATCCGTACTCAGGCTGATCAAAGATAACTTTGAATCAGAGGACCGGTGCCGCGATGACTAAAGAAATCGGGAGTCAGTTGTACTATGTTATGTCTTAAATATCTGGGGCTCAATAGAGAATTCCTAGATGCTACTTCTTATACATTACGCCCCTCAAAGAAGAAAAAAGCTATCGTAATGTAATATCGCGTTGGCAAACATTCACAAAAAAAATCTGATGTTAATTGAGTTAAAAAAAGCTCCACTTCTTTTGCTTTTCCCAAGGACCATATTATGAAGGTTAACTAGAGCTAAACCCGACCTATCTTTCCGCTTCAACTACTAATAATATCAAGCTGATGATGAATATTATAATATATAGGTAATAGGTACTTTGATTGCCTTGCCTCACCCGTCCGTAAGTAATCGGCGGGGTAAAGCACCTAGGCACGCGGTCAGTCTATAGATGGGTGACCGTTTAAGTGGTGTAATTTCAGAGCGTCTCCGTGCTTCGGAGGGCACGTTAAGCTATCGGTCCCGGTTGTAGTCGTTAGACAACAGTCGTTAGGCCATGTCAGAGGCCTGCTGGGCGTCTTGAATAACTCAGGCACTAGGGTAACCACTGACCTTACGATAAAGAAGAAAGAAGTAGTTTATTAGTGTTAATCATGATTCTACTTGTTGAACTTTGTGAGATAAATATAAAAATATAATTTATTAACATTTATTGTAATTTTAAACGGGGTCTGGACTTCTTTAAGACTAGCTCCCTAAATCTAGCCTGGGAATAGGCGATTTGTGGCAGCTGCAAGTCACCTATGCGTAAAATATGCAACGGAGGCTTTACGCCCCGGGAAGAGTCTATTTTGAGACGCATTGGTGCAACAGTGGTGGTTCCGGATGGCAATCGTTGCGAGTTCCCGGAGCCATCACTATAAGCATCTAGAGGCTAGGATGCCGTGGTGGTTTTAGTGGGTAACCCTGTGGACTCCCACATACCCCGTCGTCTCCCCAAAACGGCTTGAGTCTAAAAATTATAGAGAGATTATAGAGAGTTTGAATAAATGGTCATTGTTAATTCCATGTGCGTAACTAATTCCGAATAGTGTTTAGACATGGTGGGTATAGGTACATACAAGAGATCAAACAAACAAACGTAGAAACGATTAAATACATTAAATGAAATAAGAACTGGTTAATAAAAAAGCTCTTCTGGATGGGTTTCAATCAATTTTACGTATGTTTATATACTTTAATTTGTTACGCTTGATTGTTTTGCTGGCGTAATGCCAAAAAGCTCGGTACTATATTCCACCACAATATCCACTTGTTGGTACTCAGTACATGTGTACTGACATGACGTGTTCGTAAGGTTGTGTGTGGAAAGTTTGTAGTAGTGGATTGTTTGTTTAGCTGTATAAAGGTCACCAAAAATGCATGATACAAGTCGTAAACGAGCTGTAATTTGACCGACATCAACGTCACTCAAAAAATCTACTGGAAACCGATTCCAAAAATATAAGCTCCTTTATAATACCGATCTACTTTTCGTTGTGTGGTTTACGGCCTAGAATGAATATGAATAATAGGGCCACCTCATAACATCCCGTCGTAAAAGATGACTAAGAGATAGGTAGGTAGTCGGTCCTGCCTACGAAGCTGGTGGTCCTGGGTTCGAATCCCGGTAAGTGCAAATATTTGTGTGATGAGCACGAATATTTGTTTCTGAGCCATGGATGTTTTCTATGTATATAAGTATTTATCTATCTATATAAGTATGTATATCGTCGCCTGGTACCCATAGTACAAGCTTTGCTTAGTTTGGGGCTAGGATGATCTGTGTGACATTGTCCCTGGATCTTATTATTTGTCAATAATATAAAAAAAAAAAAATAGCTACCACTTAACTGCGGTCGCCAACTCGCATGCCAATCGCGGTGAGTACCTACGGCAAACTCGGTCTCCAAATGGCAACATTATAGAAACCTTTTAGGGGGGCCTCTGTCCAACAGTGGAGATATCAGGCTGATGATGTGATATACTTTTTTTTAAAGCTGTTGGTGTTTTTTTTATTTTATATAGTAGGTACATTATCCTAGGCGGTTATTTGAAGATCATTTGCTTCTACAACTGGTCACTTAGGAAGAACCCAAATCCACAAAAACTACACTAGCTTTATCACTTTTCCTACCGATCGTACTACGTCGATGTCAGCTAGATCTAGATGATACTGAAGAACAACTCGATAAGCTTGAGCGCCTTCAAAACTTTTACATTAGGATCATATTTGAACTTCGCAATATGATCATGTCTCATCATTTCGTACTAAACTCAAGTGTTTACTAATACTTTGTAAACAAAACATCAAGATCATTGGTGATACGCATTTGCGATCTTTAATATCATCGGAAAATGTTGAAATTCATATTATCATTTAAGTGGCTAAGTCGTTAAGTGAATAGGCAGCTCGACAATGAATATTGCCTAACGAATAAGACGAGTCTAGACAATCTCAGTTTTGAAAAAGCTAGTCAGGAACACTCACTATTTGTCTATATGTCTCATAAAACAAGTATGTTTTAATTTTTTTTATTTGAAATTTATGGAAAATCATGTTATTATTAGATATATGACAACATTGGTAGCTAGATATATCTCACCTAATAATATTACTTAATATTGAGTTTCTGTTAATGGTAAGACTGTCTGCAAAATATCATTTTATTTGATTAGACCGCCCTTTGTACAACTTGTTTTACGATATGTATATAATATATATGTTAAAAAGGCCTCCATTAATATTTCACCCCAGGAAGCTGCTACTCAATTAAAAGAGCCCTCTTTGAGGCTTAAAGTTTAATTGTTGAAATTTCTAAAATGTTCTATTTAATAAACAACTCTAGTATTTTCTGAAGCGTATATGAGTTTCAATACCGTAAGGACGGATATGATCTTGAACCTCAAAACTCGTTGGAAAGTTATTCAATTTTAAAGTTTGATCTAAATCGATAGTAGCAGACGCTCTTGAAACTCACGACATATTTTTGATGCCTATGTTATTACTCCTACAGAGAACATTGTAACATATCGACGCTTGAAAGGCAAAAATTACAAAGCGGCATATTGGCAACTTTACACTTGATCGGTTAGAAGAAAAAATTAAGTTACGATGAAAAATTGTAAACAAATTTTAAATTTACATTCTGTCAAAAAAGTATCGGGAACCACTTGCACCACGATAATGCGCCTTCGCACAAGGCCATCATTGTGAACGAATTTTTGACCAAACACTCAACAAATACCATCCAGCAACCACCATATTCACCAGATATGGCTCCAGCTGACTTCTTTCTTTTTCCTAAACTCAAATTACCACTTCGTGGTACCAGTTTTCAATCGGTAGAAGACATAAAGGAGAATTCGCGGCGAGAACTGAACTCAATTCCGAAAGCAGCGTTTAAAAATGTTTTGATGAATGGATTATTCGTTGGCGTAAGTGTATCGTTTCTGAAGGAGCATACTTTGAAGGTGATAAAATAAATTTGGATGAATAATAAACATTTTGTATATTATTTATCTTTTCCCGGTACTTTCTTGACAGAGTAGTATATATTATAGGCTTTATAAACTTGCATTCAAATATTATGAACAAGATTTTACCCGCATTAACCTTTATAAATTATATCCTATGTGACAATACAGAGTGTCAGCTAACTCCATAACAAATTTTACTAAAATCGCTCAATGGAATAGAAAGTGCTCCTGTGTTTACGCACACACTTGTGCACTATAATATGTCCCGCGCAGATGGCTAATCTCTATCGAGATTGGCTGCCATGGCCGGAATGCGGCTAGGAGGACGTTACATACATAATTACACCCAGACTCAGGACGAACAGACATGTCCATGCACACAAATATCTGTCCTGGGTGAAAATCGAACCCACGACCTGCGGCGTGAAAAGCAACCAGGCTAACCAACCCCTCAATTAAATTATATGGGTGGCCTACGTGATATAGCTGAATGCTGAATTCGAATAGCGTATTTGTATAAATTGTACGCAAATTATACTGATAGCACGCAAGAGTCACGTGTTATATGGAAAATAACACACATCAGACAGCAGTACAGCAACCACCTGACATGCAGATAGACATGTTTAAGAAGAAATACATATACATGGGCGCATACATATTGTTTAGTTCTCTAGTGTATAATGGACGATTACCATGGGTTTGCATAGATTGGTCAGGTTAAGTACGAGACAAGAAACGTACATATTTTTGATGCAGCGTATCAAAAGTATACGTTGATCATGGTCATGATGACTATGATCATATATGATTTTTGCAAAATTGGTTTGTAAAATAAAATAATACTCAGTACTTAAGTATTAAAATATGACACCTTAATGTCATTTCTTAGATTAATTTAAAAAAGCAGTTCCAAAAACAAGTTGAATTTAGATATATCCTATTTTTCCAAAGTAGTCTATGAATAATCTCTTTGAAACAATTAGATATTTTACAAACATATAATTGACGGACACCCTGACTTACAAAAATTATTTAAGTAGCACAAATAGCTGCCTTGTGTGGGAATCGAACCTAGTGACAAAGTAGCGAGGCGACTGACTTAACCGTTGCACCACATATTGTGTAGTAATTATGAAACACGGATATCAAAATTATCTCGGATCAAGTACATTTTTAACTTAAATGAAATATCCAATTAATGTTTACCAAATCTAGTATATTCATATGATTTGCAATGTTTGGCACATTGTGGTTACTTAATTAATGTCGTCAATTAAATGACAAATATAAGGCAAAAGTGAGTATTTTTTATTGTAAACATAAAAAAAAACTGTTTCTAACATTAACATGAATTACAGCGATTTGACATGCTTAAAATCAGTCCTTTCCATAAAATAATTCTGTCACTGTCACTTAGCCACATGGAAATGGCCGCCCACCTTAATTCTAACAAATCAAAAAGTTGTTATGGGAAATGCGTAACTATAAGCTTTTATATACTGGTATTTACCGTTGCTACTATACTACTGTACATTAGGACATCACAAAAAAACTAATAATAATAATTTCAGTGAACTAAACGATAAAAATAACTTAATAATCCCACAATACGAGATGAAACGTAAAATTTGTAATATTTTAAGTTACCATTGGAGTGGAAATTGAAAGTTTGATGGCTAGTAAATATGCCATACAACTTATACAGCACGCTGGGGTATACGCCTTCACTTTCTAGGTAGCTCCTTGACCAGGCATCAATCAATCAATCATTTATTATTAGTAAGACTATCTATTGAAATCTCATGGTAACGGTGCAGGCAATCAATTGTGTGTCAGTGCGTTTGTTTTGCAGATACCACAAATTTACATAGTATACGTTATTCTCATAGCATCCGACAAGTGCTTAATTTGTTTTATTAACAGTTAATTGCTTGCTTTTGCGTAGCTAATTTTCTTCACGAGTGTTCTATAATGTGAAGTCAACAGGAAATGACCAGCCAAACTCTGTTAACGCAATACGTTTTAAAGAATTCTTAGGTTGTGTTAAACTGATAAATATTTAGCCCAATAGTTCAAGAAAAAAGATATAAGTATATCATTAGGCTTTCCACCTGGGTTGAACCTTTAACGACACCTTTTTGTACTAAACCACCTGTCAAGAATAATTTATGAGCGCCTTGTATTAGTAGAATAGGCTGGTATCTGAAGCTTAACAAATGTTTACGCGACAGTAGAAGGTATGTCACACTCGTGGAGCAAATCAGGCACTTTGCGGGATTTATTATGGCTCTATCTATCTTAAGATCACAAGTGACCAAAAAAGTGTACTGGTGGTCAGTGATCTCGAGTTCAAACAAAAGCCACGTACCAATCCATTTCGAATTCATGTACGTATTAGAAATTTTACAAAAAATATTATGCTGGGCGCCGGGAGCTCAAGACCAGCCATTGTGAAGACTCGGCTAACGTGATAATGATGATAATATAATGATACTCCTTACATATTTACGGCCATTTTAGATATTGTTCTACAAAACAAATAATATAATTTTTCGGCATTAAGTCCGCCTCTGTAAAATCTTGTGCAAAAAGTTATAAATTAATAAATTGTGGTGTTTAAGTATTTGCGTAAACAGAGATGCAATGTCTATTTACTTTTTTTAATCTCATTGATCTTGATAGAACCTAATTTATCAATTCTATCTATTCCTTGCGTCAAATACTGTACGGGTTGCCAATAAAAGCTTTTCTTTGCCAGTTACACTTTTTCGGCCTCAATCGGGTATCTTACCCTCATTATCTACGAATGAAGATGTTCCATGAGTATGACTGAGACACAGTAGGAACCTACGAACTAAAAATTCCTTCCTTAGACCTTCAGAAAGTCTATTAAATGGTTTATTAATAATGGTGACGCTGGCCAAATTTTGGCTAGGGATGAAACCATTAGCAGTCTTCTTTGCTACTAGGTATTTTTCTTATCCGATAAATCCGAATAAAGCTCTACGGCTCGACCTGGGGCACAAACCCCGCAAACCATAAAGCATTATTGGGATTGGGAAGCGTTACTGGGTTTGCACCCAGGACCTCATTATTTGTGGTTGAATACGCAAGCCCGACGATTGATGTCCAATGGTTTCTTACGAATCAAGGAAGAGGATGTTCAGTTTCAAACTATTTTGTCAAATAAACATACATAATAAGTATCTTTGATCTAGCAAAGGTGTATATTCATTTCAGAGATTGCGGATCGACACGTTATCAGAATCAATTTGGGTCGGGTAGTAAGTGCGCGAGCGCAGTAGGCCGAAGGTCAGTGCTCGTTCCTACGGGACTGCGTGTCTGCACTGCGCATTTTGTTTACGAAGATACTGCGTACACAGATAAATAAACATTTATTTTCCCATATAAATCATATGATAAGTCAAGTGGATATTAAATTAGCGAACACATGAATAATAAACAGCGCAGAGTATGAGCCATAAACGGAGCCCCGAATTCATTGCATTTAAACATCACAGCGGTTGACCCAATGCCTAGACATGTTTGCCATTTAGAAACTGTATGGACTTTTGAGCTGTGGAATATTTCCTTTTTGGCGGCAATAAACGTTTTATTGCGAGAGGTTGCCTTGATTGTAACTGATCCGGTTGCTTTCCAGGTAACGCGGGTACGCAACCACGTCTTCTCCAGCCATCACTGCAACATTCCCTCGTTACCGCAGCATTGGTGTCCCCATCTTTCCCGACTTGTGACAAGCTGACGCAGAGTTCAGGGTGACCCGGTGGGAATGGTTCCGTCGTCGTTCACCTGCCGGACAGCTATCCTGGCATTTGATGAAAATCCCGTCATGCGGTCTTTGTGCCAGTTTGGCAGACCAGAGTGGAACCCAACGGTCGGAGGCCCTCCCGTGCTCTGTGTCAGTTTTTCACATAATAATTAGGCCCGCCGAGTCTTAAACCCCGCATATTTTCTTTGGGTGTCACCGTGAGCCCCGTACGCGCCGTACCCCTCATAGAACCGCTTTCCCCACTCTTTATAAAGTACAATGCAGAAACCGAAGAATTAGATAAGGAATTCTACGGCGCAAACCGCTGCTATATCTAAATTGGATGGAGGAGGACGCCGCGGCTAAGCGGCAACGCGTCGCCGAATCCGCCCCAAGAACATCCTCATAAGCTGATGCCGCTGAAGGAACCCGCCACCAAGGCCGGCAGGAAATCTACCCGCAACGACACAGGCACGAACAATCTCCAACTGTTGGGGAAATAGAATACCAAATACTCCTCTCTGGTGGTTGAGAAATTCCCAAATTGAGGGTTCCACCTGCACACTCCGCGACCAGCTGGGGTCTACGTACGCCTTTTTAAACAATTTTAACTAAAATTCTTTGTTTGTAATTATATTCAGTAGAAAGTGACGAACTTACCATATAAACATTTAATTCACCCTCCTACAACTAAAATTTTCTAAAACACTAAAATACGTGTATATTTATTTCTAACCAGAATATATGAAATTTATTGCGTCATATTTTTAATAATAACGGACTTCCATGCAATTGTTCACCTTCCCCTACATCCTTAGGGGTAAAATTTATAAAAAATCAGACGAATAGCGTCCACAATTGGACAAAGGGCACCCCAAAATATCTCTACAATTAAATTATGTCCATCATTTAGACGTACACAAACGTAACGCTTCGTTCCCGTTCTTTTTTTCTAACTTGCTTTATTCTAACCCGTCTAGAGTTGGCAAACGTAGAATAATGGTCATGTTAAGCAGAGGGATGACTTCTAGGCCTTCCACGGGATGAGATATGGTAATGATATTATATGAGATTTAGCCACACAGCACAAGTTAGTGCGAGGGACACAGAAAAAACAGTGTTATCTATATTATCTATTTGAGAAAAACCTGATGATGATGATGTCTTCCCGGCTGAATTTCGGCCATGGCGGCCATTCTCAATGGATATTGACCAATTGCGCAGGACATATTATAGTGCACAAGTGTGTGCGCAAACACAGGGGCACTTTCTATTCCATCACTCTCATGATCCGATGGGACGACTAGCGACACGACTGGAAAGAGGTCAGTTACAGGACCGACGGCTTTACGTGCTCTCTGAGGCACGGGGCGCGAGGGTGTAATACCGCCAACTTCCAGACTTCGGGCTGATACTGAGAAATTTCTTTTTACGGAAAAATTCTAAAAAAATATCTTTTTGGCCCGACCCGGGATTTGAACCCAGGACCTCATTTTCTGCGATTGAACACGCTACCGCTAGATCAACGAGGCAGTCAGTGAGAAAAGCCTAAGCGTGAGCCGTCTATAAAGTTTCTGTATATTCAATTGGATACCGGTGAATTTGTGCAAAACTACACAAGTTGTGTCGAACAAGGGCAAAGGGATCAAATATGGCTTACAAGATTCGACCTAAACAAACTTAACCAACGTAAGGAGTTCAATAGTCTTCAAGTTAAAGGGTTATTGACTCAAGAGTTACAGCCTACAAATGAATAAATATCAAATATGATGAGATTTAATTCTGCATAAAAATCTAAACACTATAAAGATTTTTTTGTTATTTGTAATGGATAAACTTAAAAACTAATGAATTGATTTTAAATGTATCAGCAAGTATTATGGGCTTCTTTTATTTTTTTGGTTAAGGCACGGGGATTAGGCTCTTTTTGCAAGTGGCATACGTCTACGGGTAGGTATGTCGGATTCGCACCGACTAAACCTAACCTCCCGTGGAATTCTCTTGCCACCTAATGGTAAGAACCATGGCCTGCATTTTATTTGTAAAAATATTTAAGTACTCTACGAAAATTACAATAGTGTAATACAAGATTATCAAAAATATCTATTAAAGTTATTATTTGGCGTGCATTGCGTAAAATTTTATGATATATAAAATACTTTTTTTTTAATTTAAATTATATACTTCTATTTGTCCCAGTAAAGGACTTTCTTTCAATTAAATTGTATATTTCTATCTATCTACTCGTGCAAAGCTGGGGCGAGTAAGTTTTCCGGATTATAATGCATTTTTATCAGGAAAAATACTTCACGTACAGACGCCAGCACATCAAGATAATCCAATCTGTCAAATTTCCTAAGTTGAAAGTGAACCTTATGCTTTTGTGATAGATTTGAAAACCTATAAAAGCAATTTTGACAGATTGGGGTAGCTGGATGTGCGGGCGTCTGTACAATAACGCCAATCAGATTGTATAAAGATTCAAAATGTTCATTTAATCATTTAGGGCAATGTTTTATGTCTAGGTACAGCTGGCATTTGGAATTTAGTGAAACACAAAATGTCAACGCCAGCGATGAACCGAAAAAACATTATTGCAACTAGAGTGCTGACCTTACTACTATTTTAAATAGTACGTGATTAAATTTCGAATCAGAAGTTTCACAATCACTATTTACCCAGCAACACAATTAAACTGAAGGAATTTTCAATCAGGCGTAACCCTTACATCCTTACTCTTTACCTTGAATTTGTCCAAGCTTCAATGCAATGTTGTACCTCTAACAATGTCTTCCAAGGAGTAGATGAAATATCTGTGCCATTACTATTGATGACTATTGATGCATAAAGGTAATACCATCTAAGACACCATTTGAATATAATAAGGCGAAGTAAAGGTCACGCCTGACAGAAAAATCCTGCAGTTCAATAATGTTGCTGTGTATAGCGATACATTTTTAATAGGAGCGGTAGCGGATAATCCTCCTAGCCGAATTTCGGCCATGGCGGCCAGTCTCATCAGTCTCAGATTAGCTATCTGCGCGGGACATATTATAAAGTATATACAAGTTCTCATGTGCACAAGTGTGCGCGCAAATACACGAGCACTTTCTATTCCATCACTCTCATGATCCGATGGGACGCTAGCGACACGACCGGAAAGGAGTCAGGTACACCTCCGGCGGCTTTACGTGCTCTTCGAGGTACGGGGGTATAATACCACCAACTACCAGACTTCGGCTGAGATATTTTTCTTTTTACAGAAATGTCCCAAAACCAGTTTTGGCCCGACCCGGGATTTGAACCCAGGACCTCGTTCTCTGCGGCATCATGTTACCGCTAGACAAATCTATAGGAGCAGTGTTACCTGGACACGAGACCTAACCATATCCGCCAGAAGAAGAATAAAAAATGGGCAATTCAAGTTGCATAAATAGAAGTCTTTTGTTCACAATATGTGAATGGACAATGATTGGTTACGTAAATTCGGTATGTAGGTTTAAGTAATAAATACTGCCATTTATACTAACTATATAATGTATAACAAAATTAACGTCCATTATTAATCCTCCTACTAAAGTGATCATTTCTTAGATATAAATGCAAAAGATGTATAAATTTTTCCAACGATCAACCAAAATATTTTTTTAGAAACATAATTTTAACTGAAATATTAAATAATTTTTTATAGTTGTACAGAGGTTAAAAATATGATGGCCTCCTTTTACTTTGGAACTGGCAATAGACCATTTCTAAAACTTAAAAGGACTAGGCTAGATTTAGTTATTTAAATACATTTATAATTTAATTTTAATAAATTTGACGTCGTTTTATTTCTACGGTTCGCTAAAAAGGTTTCACTGCTTTACAAGACAATATTGATACGGTATGGAGCACTTACAAGTAGGGCGTGAACAAATGTATATTTATAAGCCACAACTAATAAAAAATCGACTTTTCATATTCCAAAAAAATTGTCATAGTCGTCAGGTGATTTTATATTATTACTGGCGGTGTTACCCGCGTTAAACTTTATCAAGTATAGCCCATTTGTTATTCGGATATATAAGCTATATTAAAACAAAGTTTCATGAAAACCCGTTCCGGAGTTTTTGCGGAAAAGAGTAACAAACATCCATACACCTATACACACAAACTTTCGCATATAATATCTACTATATAAAAATTGGATAGGTAGGTATTTAATTACAATTGGATTATTGGAAAGTTTTCGTTGGACCAATATACTCAAAATGTTTATTAATTCTATCACCTCGTTTAGTAACTACACAGAAGTGAAAGAAGAAATAAATCGTCATTGTCTTTTAACTTACTTCAAAAAAGGAGAATTATAGAATTATTAAAGTATACATTCATTGGAGAACACTTTCGAGACTATCCCATAGATTTTTTTTGCGATGTACACACCCATACTTAGTTTTAACAAACATAATTGAAGCATGATGTGTATCTTTTATTGTTTTAATATAAGTTTGTGCTAACACTATTACCTATGCACACTATGAAGGTTTTAACTATCATACTGACTACTCATTTATGGTATAGGCACTGCAGTGATTACCCTAGTGTCAGCGTTGTTCAAGCCGCCCAGTAGGCCTTTGACATGGCTTAAGGACTGTTGCCTAACGACTAGAACCGGGACCAATAGCTTAACGTGCTCTCCGAAGCACGGAGCCGCACAGAAATTAAACCAGTTTGCTGGTCACCCATCTGTGGACTGACTGCGAGCCTAGTCGCTTAACCTCGCCAATCACTTACGCACCGGTGATGGCATCTAGCTACGAGCCCCGCAAAAAGTAAAAGAAATAAATAAAAAAAATAACTTTGAAAAATACTTGGTTACAGTTAATTTTGTTACAACTTATATAACTGCGAAACATTACGGCAGAATCCTACAAACTGGACAAAGTGGAAAGGAAACTATTTGTGAAGAGACCTTGACTTTATACCGAGATAATGTCTTTAACCTTATGAAAATAGAACTTGGTATTATAATTTATAGCCTAACTTTATGTTAGGAGTTTCCTCTCACTACTTGTAAGTTATATACTCTTTATAATTGTAAAAACGAATAAATAACGACAAATTACTTTTTACAATATTTAGTACATGTCAAGATATTTTAGCTTGGCTTAGTTTGGGACCAAACTAAGCTCTCTATCCCCATTTTCTCGTTATATAATGGGCTAACGGACACGACCAAAGAGAGGTCATGTGAGGGACCGAGATCTTCACCTGTGCTCACCGAGGTACGGCTGTAATACAAACAACTTCCTGCCATGAGACAAAATTGAACTTGAGAAAAAATTCCATTGTTTTCTTCCCGACATACATCACACACACTATTATTATAATGGCGAAAGTTTGTGAGTGTGTATGTTTGTTACTTCTTCACGTCTAAACGGCTGGAACGATTTTCGTAAAATTTCGTATGGAGTGAGCTGCTGCCACCCTGGATTTTAAATTTATAAAGATTAACGCGGGTAAAACCGCACGGCACAGCTAGTAGAACAATATAGGACATTCCTCATTATCTGCAGCTAAACGCACTACATTTTTTTTTATATTCAGTAGGTCACCTGACGGTAAGTGATCACCTCCGCCCATGGACACTCGCAACACCAGACGTGTCGGGGGTGAGTTGCCGGTCTTAAAAGTCAGCAAACAAGTGTTGCTGACTCTTCCCCCCAGCCCAATGAGCTCTGGCGACCTTACTCACACTCGGAAACACAACATTAAAATGAATAATGTTATTATTAAGGAATGTCTTCTGAACCTCTAGACAAACAAGGCCAAACAGTTTTTAAAGCTTTTGGAGTGGGTGTAACGTAGTAGCGGCCTGTGCGAAGTGATAATGGGTCGAATGCACGTCGTATAAATTCTCACCATGTAATCTTCGTATAAATTGTACATTGCCATTATTAGCAAGGACATTTTACGAGCTGAGAATTTATAATTATATTTATTTTTATAATTTATAGGCAGTAAAGTTGACTATAAGCAATTACTTACTTACTTATCGTATGGGCAGTGGTGACCCTAGTGTCAGAGTTGTTCAAGCCGCCTCGTTCTCTGACATGGCTTAACGATTGTTGCCTAGTGGCTATAACCGGGACCACAGCTTAAGGTGCCTTCCGAAGCTCGGAGTCGCTCAGTAATTAAACCACTTTGGCGGTCACCCATCTATGGACTGACTTGAGCCTAGTTGCTTAACCTCGCCAATCACTTACGGGCCGGTGGGAGCATCTGGCTATGAGCGCAATTGCAGCACAATTACACACGAAACGTTGACATTCGCCACAAGTTATCATATACATACATACATCACGTACTATGGTATTCCAAACTCAAAACTGGGGCTCTACCGGCTAAGTCACCGAACTTCGATTTCTTAAATGACGTTCAAATAAATAAAGGTTAAAAATGACTTATTTAATCGTTAAATCGGCTTGCATGAGGACATGTGACGTCATAAATGGTCCGGAATTGACTGTCCACGTTGAAGCCGATTTAACGATTGATTAAGTCATTTTTCACCTTTATTTATTTGAACGCCATTTAAGAAATCGAAGTTCGGTGACTTACCCGGTAGAGCCCCTGGGAAATCATGAACGTAATCGTTCGGCGTGGATCGAACCAGCGCACACCGGTTCAGCAGACGCTCTGCCGTTATGGTGTGCGCGGTACAGATGGTGATGGCGATGGCTTAGTTTACGTTTTGCGTTGAGAAAAATGGTCGTACTAAAATTTATGATTTAGTTAAATGGGTAATTTATTTTAAAATTTATTTGTAACACTATAAATAAGGCTCTAGTGTTCTTAATTGAGCAACAA
Organism: Pseudoips prasinana; assembly: GCA_951640165.1. Classification (NCBI taxonomy): domain Eukaryota; kingdom Metazoa; phylum Arthropoda; class Insecta; order Lepidoptera; family Nolidae; genus Pseudoips; species Pseudoips prasinana. Next base: position 26,536,372 of record OX621240.1, read on the forward strand.
TATTCAGATCAGAATGGATTAGAAAAACCGGCCAAGTGCGAGTCGGACTCGCACATGAAGGGTTCCGCAGCTGCAAGTATTTCAGTTGATTGAATGAAAGCAAATTGCGGTTTATAATGTATTAAAAAGAACTACTGCCTAGATCTCGTTCAAATCTTTGTTAGTTTCTATGGTAATGTACATCATATATTTTTTTAATTTTATCATTCTCTTATTTTAGAAGTTACAGGGGGGGGGAGGGAACACTCATTTTACCAGTTTGGAAGTGTCTCTCGCGCAAACCTATCAGTTTAGACAAAAATGATATTAGGAACCTCAATATGATTTTTGAAGACCTATCCATAGACAACCCACATGTATGGGTAAGATGCATTTTTTTTTGAGTTTCTGTTCTATGTATGGCGATCCCCCAAAAATATTGTTCTTTATCTATTTTTGTGTAAAAATCTTAATGCGGTTCACAGAATACACCTACTTACCAAGTTTCAGCAGTACCGCTCTTATAGTTTCGGAAAAAGTGGCTGTGACATACGGACGGACAGACAGACAGACAGACAGACGGACATGACGAATCTATAAGGGTTCCGTTTTTTGCCATTTGGCTACGGAACCCTAAAAAGGAAAACTTAATGTTTTTATTGAACACATTGAAATTAATTTACATACACAAATCTTATACTTTAGTGAAAAAATTATTTACTACTACAACAAAACGAAATATGATTAAAACATAACTAATTTATTTTTACGGTTGGTTTGACGTTTATACTCATCACAACCATCGTGACATCCATGACTACCACAGATCTATTCTGTTCTAGATGCACAACATGTTTATGTTGCCTTTTATATTTAAATATGAACTAATATACTATATATGAGGAAAATAATGTATCATATTGTCGATTTCAAACCGCGCACCAGTGACTTATGTCATTACTGTTTTGTAGACGAATAAAAAATTGGGTTGTGTGTGCCTTGGTTTTGATCTCGAGACCACTCATTACACATCCCAACGTATCTTGAGTATTAGTCGATACTAGCTGTGCCCCGCGGTTTTACCCGCATTAAACTTTTTAAATTATAGCCTTTGTGTTAATCCAGGGTGTCAGCTAACTTATCAAATTTTAATAAAATCGGTCTTGACGTTTAGACGTGAAATAGTAACAAACATACACAATCACAATTTTTCGCCTTTATAATATTAGTGTGATTATCTGAGGTTGAACAGGCTACCGCTACACTAGCGGGGCATATTTCTAAACTCGATTCAACAATATAGCAAAGCAAATGCCAAAACATTTTAAAGATTAATCATCTTAATACCTCCCACTTATAACCCTAATTTAGTATTACCTATAGGCAACTAATTTGTGCTACAGTGCTTTGATACTTTTGCAATCAAGTTTAGGATTCAATTTTACGTAGGTGACGCCGTGAGAAATGCTAAATCTTAGATTGGTGGTTGGTGGTTACACTTTGGCTTTGACAGTGACTTTATTACGAAGGCAGTAAGGGTGGTTCTACAAGTACAGGTGCTTATGCTGATGCGGCGTCCACTGTACCTTCAATGTAAATGTATTTATTTATAAGCATTTATCTACGTCTTAAATTACATGTTATTCAGTTATTGAAAATGATTGCAAATTTATAACTAAACTAAACCAACTCAGATAGGATTCATTCATAAGTTTACTTTTAAATATCTGTTAGAAGATTATTTTTGACGTCTAATTTATGGAATTTTGCATTAACATATCTATTTTTTACTTTTCATATCTTCTTAATGGTCACTAATACCTTATTGATATTTTTATGGGAAATTCTAGTCCATGATTAAAGTAAAAGGCATTAATGATATTAATAATTTTCCTACCTCCAGATCAGGATAACTCTCACAAGAACTGGCAAGACGCTCACAACTATATATTTATGTATATTAATATCACTAAACTGTTTCTGGGTGCAGCCAACTGCCAACACTTTTGTTTAATGACGCTAATTTGGACTAGGCAGAAGAACGAAACACAAAAACGAAACGAACGAAGAACTTTAAATTTGTTATAAAAACATAACAAATTTAAAGTTCTTCGTTCGCTTTGTTTAAGTTTAACTAAGTTGTTCATGAGATTAGAGAGTTCAGTTCCCTAATCTCAAGATCAAAGAAGTTGTAAAATCGTTTACGCTGAACGTTTACAAACGTGCTTTAAAAATCAGCGCGAGTAAAACTGTGAACTTTTGGTAGTGTAGATTTTAACCTTGGTATAGACACCTTTCCGTATTGACCCTTGACATTCACCTAATGTTTTTCGATATTAGTCGACAAGTGTTTATCACGATTTCAATTGTGATGGATGCAACGAATACCTACTTAAAATCTCTTTGAAACTTTCGTAAACTCATTCATATTAAAATATTGAAGAAGGGTTTTTTTCCATTTAATTTTTTTATTTACATGGAAAATATATAAATAGATATTGGACATAATATTATAAAATGTTAAATATTATTATGATCAATTTGATTATTCAATTATACTACAAACACAAACTATCTTTCCCTACTGTGGTTATGAAATCCACATGTTACACTCTTTTTAGCCCCGTGACAGTTCAAGGGAAATCATAATGGAAGTTTAGACTTCCACTTTGTCGTTATGAGGTAAATAAAAAATATATATAAAATTAGTGAAAAAAATATTAGATAACAAACGTCCACAGGAAATAGATTTTGAAGAAAAGGGTTGAATGATAGGGTGAATGTTTGTAGTATAATTGAATAATAAAATTGATCCCAATAATACTAAACATTTTTTAATGGTTTTTATTCATTTTCTATGTACTTTAAAACAAATAAGGAATTAATTCCGCTAGCTGCTAGCTTTGTTAAGACTATCATTGATAGCTTGTGATAAAATAAACCGTCCAAAAATATATTTTGCGTTGTAGCACTAAAATACTTATCACGCTTTTCTTTGCACACGACACGCGCTTGCCTTGTACGCAACGCTTAGTGACAATACACAGCACGTAAATATCGTAGCACTTCGTAGTAAACGTATCACTGAGATATTTATTTTATGCAGTGCTACGTTTGCTACGACACGGCGTGATGCGTGACGGTAATTAAGCCCAATAAGCAATTTGTTAAACATAGCAAAAAATCGGGAGATGACCGACATTGTTATTTCCTCTTGTCTTCATCAGTGATTTATACGAGTATATTGGTTTTTGCCATTTTTGTGTATGTTTATATTCAGACTTTAAATGAAATAAATAAATTTAGTACACAATTTGATAATTAGAAGTATGAATAGAACTTTAACACTAGTTCTTCCATACTACAATGCGTAAATTTTCTAAGTCTATTAAGATCCTATGCTTGTATTGCTATAAATTGTAAGCAAGATGCTCTCACCGGCCCGTAAGTGATCAGCGAGGTTAAGCAACTAGGCTCGCGGTCAGTCCACAGATGCGTGACCGCCAAAGTGGTTTCATTTCTGAGCGTCTCCGTGCCTCGAAGGACACGTTAAGCTATCGGTCGAAGTTGTAGTCATTAGACAACAGTCGTTAAGCCATGACAGACTGGTGTCTGACATGGCTTAACTGGGCGGCTTTAACAACTCTCACGCTATGGTAACCACTGCCCATACGATAAGTAAGTAATAGCCGATGTCTACAACTTAACTTCCTCTCCAAAGTCCTTCACAATGATATAAATATACTAAAGAGGTCAACTATCCAAAAACTAACAACGCTGACGTTGTTCAAAATCGCTTATCAGCTTAGCTTTAGCTTAATTTTATTACAGTACTTTGTCCACTATAGCCATGTAATAATCGTAGTAATAATAGCCAAAATCAATACTTGTGCGTCAGATAACAATAAACGCAAATTTCCACATACGCTAATCTATCCGGGTTTTATTTTATCGCCTAGCTGTTTAGTTTTGGCAAAGTGCCGGACGCAGATATCGCAAACATAGATGTACCTGCAATACCAGTTCTCGTAACGTTTAGAAGTGAATCTGTTTTATTGTAGATAGGTATAAACTTATATGTGAGAATTGTGTTTAATTTAAAACATTATCGATGGCAAGTAGGTACCGAGAAAGAAAAAAATACTGATGTTTTTAGTCGGTGCGGGACTTAGAGATTTTTCTTTCAATGAAATATACTAAGCCGCTGGATGGGTAGCGCAAGGCCGGCAGTTGTGGAGATCTTTTGGGGAGGCCTTTGTCCAGCTGTGGGCGTCTTTCGGTTTATGATGAAAAATATTAGGTTTTTTTTTTATTTTCTTCTCACATAAGAATTTAGAATACAAAAAATTACATTGAAACTTAACTCATCATGTCAGCCAAAGTATGTCCACTGCTGGACCAAAGTCTCCCCCAAAGAATCACCACGCTTGGCAGACGGGTTGGCGATCGCAGTTTGACGGTCATAGTTCACAGAAAAACGCTGTTGTCCGTTCTCTGGTTTGTATTCCCTGGGTCTAGTTCTACGCTCCCGACGGGATGAGATGGGGTGATGATATTCTATGCCGTCACCACACAGCAGAAAAAGAAGACGAAAGAAACTGAACTAACGAGAGATAAATAACAGTCAAATTATAGGCATAGGTATACCTGTATTTCAGATCACAATTGAAACGGTCTAAAGATGCAAAAACCACTTTGTTTTCATGACGTTTACAGTAAGTCTGGAAGGGTTTCACTGCTCTGACGGACAATAGAGGCTGGCGGCTCCAGCCGTCTAGTAACTCCTTAGGGATTCGAGTCTAGGCTTAGAACGGCTACTGACGTGGAAATAAAAACGGTTAAAAAAGGGTAGGTTTTTAGGGACGTTATGGCAACTGTCGCTATACGTTAGTGTGCAGGCTTGCAGGCTACTCGGCCGATTAAAGATCGGAGTTGGCAGTTCATCAATACATATGCATACTAAGGATCATGGAGCAACCATTGGGCTTGTGTAGTTTAGTTTTGCCACGCAAAAAATCTGAAGGCTCGGCACAAGCTAGCCTCTATTAAAAACTCATCAACTAAATGCTGCTAAGTTTCTAATAGTAATTTGATAAAAGGGGCAAGCACAACGAAAGTATGGAGCAATCACACCTTTAAGACGAGAGATAATGTCCATAGCTGGAAATAAGCCCCCAAAGGTTTTTTAACATTGCCATTTGGTTTGCCGTCGTCACTGCGCTTAGGTTGGCGACAGCAGTTAGGTAGTATCGAGTATACAGGTGGCCCTGCTGCCCGACTACCTGGAGTAGGTATCCCTTAGTCGCCTTTCGCTACACTCATGGAATGGTATGGGATGGCATTGTTATTATTTTTAGGCCGGAAACCACACGGTAAATCTTATTACCATACTATTATTATAAATGTAAAAGTTTGAATATTAGAATATCCTGAGACATTATTTACACACGGCCATCTGATCCCAAACTAAGCAGAGCTTGTACTATGGAAACCAGATAACTGATATACAATTTTTTTTTGTAAATATATACTTATATAGATAACTAGCTGTGCCCCGCGATTTTACGTGTGTTAAAGTTATGAATTATAGCCTATGTGTTAATCGGATATATAAGCTATATAAGTAAAAGATTCATTATAATCTGTTCGGTAGTTTTTGCGTAAAAAAGTGACTAACATACACACATAATATTAGTGTGATTTCGTCCAGACTGAGGACAAACAGATATGCTCATGCACACAAATATCAGTCCTGGGTGGGAATAGAACCAACGACCTTCAGTGTTAAAAGCAGGCATTTCCCAACTACGTCAACGGGCCTTTCAAATGTTTGTATGTTTTACTAAATGACTCAAAAATTTCGGAAAAGATTTGAAATATATAATAGGTTCGAATAAATGACGCACGACGAATAAAAATCGAAGCTAGTAAATGCACGAATGAAATTAATCAATTGAGTAATCATGGAGTCGTCACTTATTAATCGTGTTATTTCAATACTATGTGCCGCCTTATACGTTCATATCAACAAGCATCATACATAAATGTGACAGCTATTGTTCAAATCGTTCAAGCGAGATATTTGATTAGGGTCTGATATGTCTCAATGACATCGCGTATGCTTCTGTTGGTTTGTTTCTTTTTGAAAAAATCTACTTAATAGGACAATGACCTAGGACTTCGGGTGTGGTCTACCTGGCGATTAATGGCGCCTACGCAGTGGAAAATACCTACGACATAAATATCGCAGTCAGAAACCCTCTTGCTACCAACACTTATGATCTTTTTTTATGTCGACAAACGAGCAAGTGGGTCATTTGATGGTAATAGTACACCGCCACCTTTAAGAAGAAGTGTTGCTGGCCTTTCCCCCACCCCGATGAGCTCTGGCGACCTAACTCACACGCATTAAAATTATTAAGGAATGTCTTCTGTAAGGTGGAGGTACTTCCCCAGTCGGGCTGCTCCTGGGGCGAATGCACACTGTGTCCTACTCTATCCTAGAGCTACGTTAGCCGATTAAAAACATTGTAACGTCGCCTTTTCTCCATCTTTTAGGGTCATAGTAAATGTACATTACGAATCTTTGTTTCATAAATGTTATATCAATTCTGTATCAAGTATCCTTGTGACACAAAGGCGTAAAAACATATGTATGAATTCGTAGACATGATTTTCCGTACATAGATATACAAAGATTTGCATTCCAGAATGTACGATAAGGATAAACGCTTATAAACAAACATATCTACACAAATATACGGTATAACAAAACGCACTGCAAATATTGAGAGGAATCACTTGGTAATATTTGAACATAATAAAAATACTTAACGTAACCTAAACGTAATCACCTCTCATACTACAGGTACACTCATCATCATGTCAGCCGAATTACGCCCACTGCTGGACAAAAGCCTCCCCAAAGAATAGGGCGTATACTACAATCGCCACGATTGGCAGACGGGTTGGTCATCGCAGTTTGATGGTCATAGTTCACAGAAAAACGATGTTGCCCGTTCTCTGGTAGGTATTCCCTTGGACTATTTCTACGCCCCCCACGGAATGAGATGGGGTGATGATATTCTATACCGTCACCACACGGCAGCACACTTATATATCTATAAAAATTAAATAATCTCTTGTCAGTGCAGTTTCCACTATTCCTTCTCGTCAGCAAGCGCTTTGACTTCTTGTTACTTCCACTTTTTTTTTCTTTTGATATACGTTATCCTTGGTCTTTCCCAAGTATTTCTTTTCCCTACTTTTTAATTATATAATATTTCTTATGAATATGCCTTAACAAGTGTCCCAAAATATTTAATTCTACTTCTACTACCTATCGTCATTAGAATTTTTGATTTTCTCTCCATCTTATTAATTCTCTCTATTCCTTACCAACATCATATTTCAAATGAGTTTAATATACAACATGTAACGTAATTAACGCACACCCTCAAACACCCCAATTAGAATATTATGTTATAATCATAATACATACACAATTTTTTTTATTTAACATGTATATGCATTGTTATTTACTAAATTAGTTTCTTGGAATAAAGTTTCTTTTTCTTTATTTTGTGTTGAATGATGGAATTTGTATGAATACAAAAAAAAACTTCTATTGAAAAGTCTTATTACTTTGACTTACGGTCCATTTCAATTTGTTTTGACTGTACAGGGTTAATATAACGATAAAAATAATTTTGGAAAAAAAATTACCTATATTAAAAATGATACACCTAATACGATTCAGTAAACGATTCTGAACAAATTATTTTCAGTATGTGCGTTAATTAAGTAACAAGTTGTATATAAAGCTTCAACATGTCAATATTAATTATGTAGATACATTATTTAAAGACAAAATCAAATGCATGTTATAATAGTATGAAGAATGTCGCATGTAATTGAAGTAGGTAATATGCTGGCCGATAGATGCTGCTCACGGTGTAGCAAGGATAAAAATAGCTCTGTTCAAAGCCTTTTGTCCACCTCTCTACACCTGCACCCTGTGGATAGTGTATACACTTCCTCAGGCACAATATAATAATGTTTTCAGAATGCTGCTCATCAAGGCACTCATCAAGGCGCTGTGGTCTATTTACGCTTATTTGTAAAATAATGTAAGTAATTTAATTATTATTCCATTGTTTATTATTTTATATAATATAACACTTTCATTAATTTTAAAATAAATACACGAGGATCTGACACTGGCAGCAGGAACGGGGTTCATGCTACCGGAAATTACGGCTCTGGAGACAGGAACCTCCTGATATGTAAATTGTATTACATCGAAGCCCATCAAACACCAATATAGGTATTTTGAATATATTGGTGTGATCACCGTAGCCTAGTTGGTAGTGCTCCTGCCTACGAAGCTGGTGGTCCTGGGTTCGAATCCCGGTAAGTGCAAATATTTGTGTGATGAGCACGAATATTTGTTTCTAAGTCATGGATGTTTTCTATGTATTTAAGTATTTATCTATCTATATAAGTATGTATATCGTCGCCTGGTACCCATAGTACAAGCTTTGCTTAGTTTGGGGCTAGGATGATGTGTGTGACATTGTCCCTAGATATTATTATTAATATATTGGCAGAAATGGTCCATTCTGACACTCTGAAATTCACTCTAACTGTTGCTTTTGTAGTTTAATAAGGGTAATAATACTATGAAACAAATTCCCACATTCATATACTTAAAATCAATGTACAATGTGCATACATTAGTTACTTACTTATTTTATATATATCGGCAGTGGTTACCCTCTGACGTCCCTCTGGCCTCTGACATGGCTTAACCCTTTTCCGGGCAGTGGGGATATAGTTACCACCACATTTTGAACTCTATTAGCTTATAATAAGGTCCAAAACCAATGAATTAGGAATATACCTACTGCCCGTTAAAGGGTTAACGACTGTTGCCTAATTGCTACAACCGGGACCGAGCTGAACGTGCCCGCTGAAGTATACATTCATTGTAAGTTTATGAATTCGGGAATAATTATTGTAAATTATCACTATTTATTTTGTGAGAAATCTAAACATATAATAAAATCGTAGGATAGTCAAAACTGTACATTGAATATTTTTTAAAAAGGCTACTTGGGGCGCAATCTACTATCGATATCGAAGCTAAAAATACAGTTTCTAGAATTTTTGTCTGTGTGTCTGTTTGTCTGTATGTATGTCCGGGCTAAACTCAAAAAGTACTGCATGGATTTACTTCAAATTTTGGATGAATATTACTACGAGGTCGGATCAACATATAGGCTACATATTATCACGCTTTCACCTACGGGGGAGGAACTATGATAATTTATAAAATTTAACGCGGTTAAAACCGCGGGGCACAGCTAGTAAATAATAATATAAACTTTTAAAGTTCGATGTATATAGTTTCGTTGCTAATAAACTGTTGGACCACTACGAGTAGTACGGAACAATCGAGATCCAGACTTCTCAAACTTTCTACAGTATGTTTTGTTACATGATCGGTATATTCAGTGAATGTTACATTATACAAGATCCAAATCGTTGGCATGAAGCGCGCATTAATATTGCGTTTTGAATTCAGCTCTCAATATGAGTTGGACAAATATTCACGTTCTGCTAAAGGTAAATGATCCCATTGTGTGTTTCGCTCTTAAGAGCTTGATAAGACCGAAATTTTCCGGTATGTATAACCTAAACTACTCGGATCAAAGTAAAAAACCGGCTAAGTGCGAGTCGGACTCGCGCACGATGGGTTCCGTACCATTATCTATAACAACGAGCAAAAAATTCACGTTTGTTGTATGTGAAACCCCTTAATTTTTTTTTTATAATCTGTTGTTATTACGGCAACAGAAATACATCATCTGTGAAAATTTCATCTGTCTAACTATCACGGTTCATAAGATACAACCTGGTGACAGACGGACAGACAGACAGTGAAGTCTTAGTAATAGGCTTTATAGCAGATTTATAGAAGATTTTAAGCACTTTAAATGGGATCCATGAAGAAATTATTATGATATGTATTTCTACTGACCTTATCTGGACTTAAAAATAGAGATATCTTGTCTAGTTATATAAATATAGAACAACACAATTAAGTCCCAAATAGTTATTAAAATATCTACACGGTAACAGTATTTAGGGGCAGAATATCTACGTTAGCTACAAAATTATAAAAATGCAAAAAGAAAAAGCTTTTCTCTATGCATCTATGGGATAGCAGCTTCCAAATAAATGATGTAGATCTGTTTCATATAAAGCAGGTTTAATTGAGATGATTCTTAGCTATGGTTAACTCCGTTCAATCATTTAAAAATACTGCACTTTTTGTCTAATAGGGGTTAAGGTGACATTATGATGCTAATATCTACCACCACACACCGGCGCAGTTCATCCCCTTTATAACTACTCAATCAGCGATTGAAAGTCGGTACGGTGAGCGTTGTATCGTTTATATTTATTTAGAATTTCAAATAAAAATTTCACTACTAAATTGTAGTTAAATACTTTAATGAATAGTTTTTTGAATGGAATAAGCTCAACCCTAACCATTTTAAGTAAACATATAATAAAATCGTAGGAAAGTTAAAACTGTACATTAGGATACTTCGGACGTGATCTACTATCGATATCGCTGACAAAAATATAGTTTTAGAATTTTTTGAACGTTTGTCTGAATGTCTGTTTGTCTGTATGTATGTCCGGGCTAAACTCAAAAAGTACTGCAGGGATTTACTTCAAATTTTGCATGAATATTACTATGAGGTCGGGTCAACATATAGGCGGTAATGCGGTAATGCGGGTAAAACCGCGGGCCACAGCTTGTGCTAAATAAACCTACACATAATATTTCTCATTTTATTTAATAGCCAAATCAAAGTTTGTTTTAGTTTACTGTTGTTTCACAGTAATTACTTTATGTAGAAGAAAAACAGCAATTTGATTTACTACACCCACGCCACTCTGTACCTCTTTAATAATTTCTTATTGAAAATTGAAGAGGCAGGCTCTTATTTAATATTCGAAAACAAGTATTAGTTTTGTAAAATAATGAAGTAGTGCCTACCCCTAACTTTACTTATAAGCGTCACTTTACTTATAACCTTTAAATCTAAATAGAATATTTAATGAAGAAGAAAGAAGTAGAAGTATGCAAAGATCGTGACAAATGGAAATCCGTTGTCTCTGCCTACCCCTCTGGGAAACAGGCGTGAGTCTATGTATGTATGTATGTAGAATATTTAATATGTATAAAATAAAAATATTATTTATTGTAATTTAATATTTTTGTGACGATTATCGTATAGACCTATTTTTTTGTACTAATTATTTTATTTGACTTAAGTTTCGTTTTAGTATATTTTTGATTTATTGACGTTCTTTAGACATTTAATGTATTTTATAATCAATTTCATGACATGTAAGAAATCTTGCCAATAAATGACTTTTTGACTATTAGTGTTAAGCTAACACTATTTATGGGATGCATACATGACTACCTACTCAATTAATTATTTAATAAATTTATATATCTGCTGTACCTGTATAGACAAAATAAATATTTATTACTGGCAGAGGTATAAATATATACAAAGTACTTATAGAATATAATAAATTAGGGTATAGTTACATATTAAACAAATTTACTTTTGACACTTCTAATCTACATAATCTACAATATACTCGTAATAATTATACATAATTATTATTATAGCTCATGGGAAGCGTGATGCGACGATGGCGTGAGTTTTACGCTTTTTGCTCACCCAAAAAGTACACATATGTATACGTACACAGTACTTACACATATACGTACACAGTACACATATACGTACCCAGTAACATACTCGTATAGCTCATGGGAAGTGTGACGTGACGATGACGCGAGTTCCATGATAAATAAAAAAAAAAGGTTTTTATTCACGTTGACTTTAAAAAAGCGCTTGTAAATAGTCAGAACATGTTTGTAGTAATACAGTTATTATTTCTAGTTACTTATTACAGATATTTAGGTACACGGAATGTTAAAAAAAATTAATACAATTTATTTTATAATGGTAGTGACATTTAGCTAGTTTGTATTAAGTTATTGTCAAGGAGATTATGTTTAGTTCAAGTTTTTAATACTATGTATTGAAATTTAAATTTTACTACATATTGTCTGAATGGTTCTGTCTATATTAAGGTATGAATTCAGTATTATTATTATAACGGACCTTGTGTTTAAAACGACGGTCGCGCTTTAATGCTACCACCGGATCCAATGCGCCCCAACTGAGAATATAGTTCATTAGTACCCAGGGGGACCGCAGTAGTAAGTAAACTGGAGGCGCTCGCTGCTGCCCGAATACCTGGTGTATTTCTTAGACGCCTTTTACGACGCCCACGAGATGGTATGGGGTGGTTGTTATTCTTTCTGGGCCGGAAATCATACGGCTAAGATACATAATATTTTTTGAGTAGGTATATATGCCAATTACAAGTCATCCTGCTTCTTGTTGTTACAATCCTTAAACTATCATATGAGAGACTAGCAGTGCCCGCAGACTTCGTTCCGCGTTATAAATATTTTTGTCCCTGCCCGTTATTTTACAATTTAGGTTATATTATTCAAGTTTAAGTAAAGATGCGTTTTTATTTTTGGTTTTTTTCATAAACTATGACACTCCACGATAACGTAGCTTTCTATTGATGAAATAATTTTGAAAATTGTTTCAGTAGATCCAGAGATTACTCCGTACAACGTCACAAACTCACAAACGTTACCTCTTTGTAATATGAGTATATAGATAGTATAGATTAATAATTACCAGTTATTTATACATATATTTAGGGTAACGGTAGCGATGACCGGCTTAATCAACATAATAATAAATCCTTCCCATTGCTGCAGTACTACTTATTACTTACTTACTTCAAAGAAAGTAGCTTTACGAGCGGGGGTGGTGTAAGCCAGCGTGGGAAGATCAATGTCCTTCCTTTATGACGTATAAAAGGTAAGAAATATTATTATATGCTTGTACAGACGCCAGCACAACAAACTACCCCAATCTGTCAAATTTCCGCAATTGAAAGTGAACCTTATACTTTTGTGATAAAGTTGAAAATGTATAAAATAAATTTGACAGATTGGGGAAGCTGGATGTGCTGGCGTCTGTACATTGAAAATTCATAGCAGAAACATTAAGTAGAAAGTAATCTTTTCAAGTAGGGAACAATGATCTGCTCATATTACTTGGACGTCACTTATGGAAATGAATCTTTACCATACAAGAGACTTAGCCTGATAATGAGTTCCTGGGTTGTAATCCCGGGTCGGGTTAAAAGTAATTATTAGCTGGTTTAGGCCAATAATAACACTTAGTAGTAGCGCAGTGTCTGGAAGGGTGGTTTTATACGCTCGGTGTATCGGAGACCACGTGAAGTTGTTGATCATGCGCCTGATCCGTCGGATCCCATCGAATCAAATAGAGAGACGAGAATAAAGAATGAACCCGTGTTCGCACACACACTGTAACATTTCCTGTTGTCTAATTTCTGTTGTGTATGACAGAAAAAGTGAAAGTAGAAAATACCTGAATTAAAACGCTTGAAACATATAATTAATAAAATTTATTCAACCAAGTGCAAGTCGGGCTAGCGTAAAGGGGATTTTGTCTCTTCCTTATTCCAAGTTAAAGTTTTCTGCAAGTCACGTGTGGCGCAGCCGCTAAGACTCACTGCTTCATGTCACGGGTTCGAGTCCCGCGCCGGACAACTACATTCAGTCAATAAATGATCGGGAATGGATGATTTGTTTATGGTTCCAAATTCATTTTTTTTTTATTGTTAGATTGGCACAACTGTTTTCCATTTTGGCGCGGAGTTTGAGTTGCATCTGTTATTTATATTAAATACAGTGTTGGTTTTAGTAATATCATATATAGTCTGTATTGCGAATTTCATAATGGACAAAAATATCGAACAAAGAGTTTGTCTTAAATTTTGCATCGCTAATGGAATTTCGTGTTCGGAGTCACTGAAAATGTTACAGAAGGCTTACGGTGAATTGACTTTATCAAAAACTCGTGCTTATGAGTGGTTCAAAGCGTTCAAAAGCGGTCGAGATGTGATGAAAGATTTGCCTCGCTCTGATAGGCCATCAACGTCTGCAACTGAAGTTAACATCGCAAAAATGAAGGAAATAGTGACTGAATATCCTCATTCAACTCTGAGAAAGATAGCCGCCGAACTTTCTGTATCTCACGAGTCGATTCGTACCATTTTAACTACTCATTTGGGTATGAAACATGTTGCCGCTCGGCTAGTCCCAAAATATCTGAATTTTCTCAAAAAACTCAATCGCATGAAAGTCGCTGAGGACATGGTAGAACGAGTCAATTCCGACCCAACATTCATGAAACGCATTGTTATCTATTGGTGACGAGACGTGGGTTTACGAGTTTGACATGAAAACTAGTCAACAAGCTTCGGAGTGGCGCCTTCCAACTGAACCGAAACCGAAAAAACGATCAAAAGTCAAAGTCATGTTGACTGTTTTCTTTGACTATCGCGGTGTTGTGCACTCTGAATTCTTACCGGAAGGTCGAACGGTAAATAAAGAATATTATTCGAGCGTTATGCGGTGTTTAAGAGAGCAAATTCGACGAAAAAAGCCAGATTTGTGGAAAGAAAATTCTTGGATTTTACACCACGAAAATGCGCCTTCGCACAAGGCCATCATTGTCAACGAATTTTTGACCAAACACTCAACAAATACCATCCAGCAACCACCATATTCACCAAATATGGCTCCAGCTGACTTCTTTCTTTTCCTAAACTCAAATTAGCACTTCGTGGTACCCGTTTTCAATCGGTAGAAGACATAAAGGAGAATTCGCGGCGAGAACTGAACTCAATTCCGAAAGCAGCGTTTAAAAAATGTTTCGATGAATGGATTATTCGTTGGCGTAAGTGTATCGTTTCTGAAGGAGCATACTTTGAAGGTGATAAAATAAATTTGGATGAATAACAAACATTTTGTATATTATTGATCTTTTCCCGGTACTTTCTTGACAGAGTAGTATTTTTGTGACCCATAAATAGTTGTTCTGGGCTAGGTGTAATTTGTGTCCGTCTATTATATGTTTGTAAAGTACCCCGCGAAACAGGGCTTAGATTCCCTAATGCGGGCGTTGTCTTTTTTAAAGAAAAGAAAAACAAGATATATAACATTAAAAAAAAATTACTAAGTAATACTCATATATAAGGTCCGGGTAAGTTCCGTTGTTGCCGTTAAACAAAAGTCTCTAAGCCATATCAGAGCCGCGGGCGACTCGAACAAATCTGACACCAGGGCAATCATTGCCCATACTATAAAAAAGAAAGAATGAATATTGCACACAAATAAACTGTGGCAGTTATATTCCCGGAAACATCTATGACTTATAAATATTTCTGAATTTTTATTTGTTTAAGTATAAGTTGAAAATAATACAGATTAAGAATAAAGTTGAGCATAATCTAAATCTTTCTGATTTTTAGTAACTGAACCTCTTTCCATTTGACCCAATATGTCAAAATTTAGACCCCATTCCGGCCCATCCCAGCCATTTTAACTCTATTCGAAAAATATATTATTGACACTACTTATAGTGTTGTATAGTTAAACTAGTGATGTGCAAGTATAATCAACACCGAGGATTTAATATCTATGTTTGAAAAGTGAGAATTAATTGGACGAATCACTTATTCTTTATCCAAGTAACTATTAGAAATAGTTTCCATTATCAAATGTTACAATTATCATTGAATTCAATTTAAGAGTAGATTCACAAATATGCAGGTATTCGATTTGAATGCAGCTAGTCATCGAATATATATTTGATGCTTAGTTTAGTCACACCGTCGCCTTGTAAATTCGGGGGCGTGGTAGGCCATCTCAGTACTTAAGCGCAAAATATTATTTGTAAGTTACAATTCATGAGTGGAAGCGATTTCAGTTCAATAATTTTAGTAGATAAACAACGGCAGGGCAACAACACAAACAAACAAACAACCCAGGACGGGTTTAAATCTAGGAAAGACTAAAAAAAATCTTAATAAAACGGAATTATTTCTTTATTTCTGAAAGGTTTTTAATCACTTCGAGGAGAAAATATTTGTACGCCATTAAATTATAAACATAAAATATTATTTTTTCTAATATTTATTTTACATTAAGCGCAGTGAGTACCTTCACTGCGCTTAATGTAAATTAATTATTGTTATTAATTTATAATAACAATAACCTTAATAATTTTCAGAAATAAAGTAGAGTTGATAAAGGTATATAAGGATAACCCGGAATCTGGCATTTAGTGGTGGCTTACGCACGGATAGACCCTCTGAGGTCACGTAAAGCCGACTTGCACCTAACCTCTTTCCAGTCTGTGCGCAGCCATGGCAGCCAGTATATATATTGTTTTGTCTAGTCTCTATGGAGACTGGCTGCCATGACCATAATTCGACCAGGAGGACATTTAGAGCCTTTATGCATAATTTGAAGAATCCATTTAAAAATAAGGAGTATCAAATTTCGAAATTCATTTAGTATATTTCCAAAAAAATTAGAAAGAAAGAAAAGAAAGAAAAAAGTTTTATTAGACACAACATAAAAAACATTAAAATCAACACAGATATATACTACCTACTTTAAACAAAGAAATAAACAAAAACAGCGAGAACAGGTATAGGTAAGTACATAAAAGCTACAATACAAATCTACATATAAGTACAAACATAATTCCATACGTGTCTAAAAGGCTGCAGCTCAGCATATCGTTACAGTCTATGTAGACTGTAACACTGATGTTCAGCTTCCAGCCTTAAAACGTTAGGCACAAATGTTTAGGAAGACCTAGCATGTGATACGCGGGGAAAATGTGTCAAAAGTATTATTTTAATTATATTTTGACTCACTTTTACATCATCTATTTTATATAAATATCCAATTAGTGCTCAAGGATGCTTTCATTACTATATAATTATTATATATGTTCAAATATTTAAGAAGCAAACACACATGTTTTAATATTCGGATATTTGCTCAAAAAAGAAACTAAAAAATTACTTTATCGACAATGTATGGCGGTGGAGGATATAGTATTATGTAATCTTATGTATAATTCTGTAGGATTGAATTCACCGTTTTAGGCTATTGACTTAAATTAGCTTTTAATTAATATTTACAAATTAATAGGGGTGTAATTTTACTTTGTATAGTTTTGGAATATCTTGCTTCCCTAAGTAAAACATTCATTTTTTTGATGAACGCGATTATCAAATGAACGCGGACGATTCACCGCTGGAAATTAATAAATTTCCCCAACTTTATAAAATTCAAGCAGCGACTCGTCTCTTTTAGTGGTCGTCGTCGTTTAGCGTAGCGTCAATCGGGTGGAGACATATTCGTATGTATGCCATGTAGTGTGATCAAATGTATACTATATTAATTTCTTCAGGGTTCAATGTATCTCCTTGTCAAGGTTCATTACGATCAGTTCAGTGGTTTAGCCTCCAAAATGTAATAGTCACTTACTTGTGCATTTATAGTATTACTCACCTGGCCTATTAGTCTAGCGGTGAGTGACCCTGGCTGCTAAGCCAGAAGTCTTGGGCTCGATCCCTACCCAAGACAAATCTTTATGTGATGAGTACGATTATTTTTCTGTGTCTGGGTGTAATATATCTATAATATGTATGTATTTAGTAATATATAAGTATGTTTATCAGTTGTATGGCTGCCATTGTACAGGCTCTGCTTAGTTTGGGATCAGATAGCAGTGTGATAGTTGTCTTAAGATTATAATTTATTTTCTCTCTTTCCTTATTCCTCAATTAAAATTAGGTCTCACCGGTCCGCAAGTGATCTGCGAAGTTAAGTAATTATGCTCATGATCAGTCCATAGATGGGTGACCACCAAAGTGGTTTCATTTTTGAGCGTCTCGATGCTTTAGAGATTTAGATTAAATAACCTCTGAGTTAGTAGTCAGGGTCATCCACCAGAAACTAACAGGCCAATCTAGATATAAAGTAATATTATATTGTTATGTTTGTTTGGAGTGTAATAAGACACTTGCGGCCCGCAAGTGCGCAGCCGGTCTTTAAGAAAGGAATAGGTTCGATTCTTGAACGTTGCCATGTCACCATCATATCAGCCGAAAGACGCCCACTGCTGGACAAAAGCCTCACTCAAACATCTCCACAACTGTCGGTCTTGCGCTACCCGCATTCCAGCGACGCTCACAAGATCATCGGCCCAACTTGTGAGAGGTCAGCCCACCTTGTGAAATACCCTCGCAGTAACTTTTTCAGATAATAAAATCTTATTTGATAGTGAATTATTTTAAGGCTCGAAATAATTTTCTGAAGCGTGATAACAAAGAATAGTTTCATTAGAAGTTGAGAAAATTATAAACTCAATTACAAAAGGCTTTCTAAATATAGGACAGTAATATCAGATATAACGTCGAATATGTCGGAAGTAGCATCGATAGTTGTCAGGCTATTGTAACTGTCACTATATTCAGATTGCGCCCTATGGGTCTGGAGTTTATTTATACAATGTCGGCTGATGTTAGGGTTGGAATATTTTAGTCAAAGTTCAAGTCTTAATTTTTTTATTCATGAAATACAAAATATTTACTCGGTTTAATGGGGATGCCTTCTAAAAAGTACGTATTGACAAAAGGAATGTAGTGTATGTAGTGTGTGTATGTAATGTAGTACCTATATCAGTTATCTTGTTTCCATAGTACAAGTTCTGCTTAGTTTGGGATCAGTAGACATAAAGTCCCATGATATTTATATATTATTATTATAATATGATATATAATTATTTTATTAATAATTTTATAGAAAAATACAAGTTGAAATCGTGTCAGTGTCTAAACTTATTGCAAAAAGGTTAACATTAAAAAATGATATAAAATTAAAAAAAGGTATTGCCTCGGATTCCATTCTATACCAACTAAAGTACTTTTAAATAACGTTGTATTACTTTCTAACAAAGTTCTTATGAAAAGAACATAATATATCTAGTACCATTTTAATTTTGGCACGAAATAATGAGTAAAAATAAGCGACTAATTATGCCTGGTGTGTGGTTTATTCTATGTTTATGCTGTTCTTTTCATTCGCGCTATTTCAGAGACAGATGTAATTCCATTTAAATTAATTCGGTGGTGTAAAAAAAGGAATCCATAGCATTAACAAGAAGTTCCTTCTGCTAACTACTTACTAATAGGCACCTGTAATAGCTATATCCGCTTTCCGCGCCCAACAATATACCACACAGCACTTTATTACCAGCCGTTCATCGATCATACATAGCTGACCTCTCGTAATTTGCGCCGGCGCCGCCTAAACAACAATACGGGCAAGGTGAGGCAACCTGCGAAAAGGGCAACACTGCTAGATATATAACGTGCACATCCCTGCGATCTGTATTCCGTCTCCGGCGCCGCCTGTATCGACACGAAACATCTCCGACATCATGAAACTGGTAAGAATGAAGGCGTCGCGGCCTATTGTTGTTGTACATGACTTTAAATGGAATATCGCTAGATCTTAAAGAGTTCCAAAATAGCACAGGACATTTTATCCTTTTTAAGAGTTTGTGTTATCACAAAATCCTCGACTATATTTAACTATGCATGAATTGTACAGACGCCAGCACATCAAGCTTCCCCAATCTGTCAAATTTCTTTTATAGATTTTCGAACTTTATCACATCAGCGTAAGGTTCACTATCAATTGGGGAAATTTGACAGATGGGGTAGTTTGATGTGCTGGCGTACTCTGATGTACGCGTCTGTACCTCTGATGTTGCGAGTGTCCATGGGCGGCGGTGATCACATACCATCAGACAGAGATCACTTTTTCTTCTTTGCTTGTTTATTATTAATAGAGCCATCGTGTACCTATTTATATAAAGATATGTATGATTAAAGCTCAGTACTGTTAAAAATATTATTCCGAAAAACATGATCAAGCAACTTTAAGATTAATAATAATAATAAAAAGTATTTATTCTCTCCTCACAAGATGAACGTTACAATAATATCATATTTAACTTAATGTAGATCTTAATTAGTTCAACGTTGTGAGGGATTGGTGCCTGATTAAGGTTTTTAACAAAACCTGTATTACATTGGCGTATTTATGAAAAATGGCATAAAAGGCCGACGAACTTTT
Organism: Pseudoips prasinana; assembly: GCA_951640165.1. NCBI lineage: Eukaryota > Metazoa > Arthropoda > Insecta > Lepidoptera > Nolidae > Pseudoips > Pseudoips prasinana. The sequence goes on from OX621240.1 coordinate 26,556,575, forward strand.
GTTCGTTTTTGGTTATTTAATAACTATTGTAAGCGATTTGGATGAAATAAACCAATCAGGGATACATTTTTAATTTATTGATTTGGTTCACCGACAACTTAAACAATAACATTAGTCTTGAAAAAATAAAACAACCTCTTACATTCGCATTTCTAAATGTCTTCATTATTCTATTAATTGTCTTCGTCATTTAGGTAAACATAACATTCAAATTTTTTTACATTATAAACCTTAGATTAGCATACTTAAGGAAAGGAAAACACCAATGATAATAAGAAAAATCAGTTCTCGTATATACCGATCAGCCGACGCGCGACACATTTGTAGAAAGAGCTGAAACTTTCTGTGCACACTTCGCAAACCGACGTTCCACAGTTTTATGGGTAGATTTTTTTCGTTAAATATAATATTACAATATTAACGTCACACTTTGTCTAAGTAAGTGCGTAGGTACGAAAACGACTATATTACTAGATAAGTGGCAATTTGTCTATTGTTACGACCGTGTAAAATACTTGTAATATTAGTAATCACGTCGGTATTACTGTTATTATTTCGATACTTGCTTATGGTGGGTGTTAATTTATTACTATAGTATTCCGTTCTACTTCTACCCAGGATGAACAATAGGTTCTACCAACAATTTTATTTTGTCCTTCATATAGTATTAAGGTTATATATATTGTAATTTCCTATTTTAGAATTGAAGCCGTGCTTATTCCCGTTGCAGTACTACTCCTTTCCAAGTTTCTATGCGTGGATTGAGAATCTTTTTTTATTTCACTTGATGTGTACAGTCAGCACCAAAGTCGATGAACAGAATCAACTTAACAAAACACCTGTTCACAATAAAATGCCATAAGTTATAGACGCATTTAGGAAACAAAATAGCCTGTACACCAGAAATTTACAAAAGTCGTTAAACACGAGTATTTCAAAAGTATCTGTGCACTAGTATTCCGAAAGTCGCTGCACACCATCAATCCAAATCAAAAATTGTTCATATTGGTCCTGATATGATTGGTGAAGCTAACTATCGCGATGAGTCTATAAATAGGTGACCGGAGAACTTAGTTTAATATGCCCTCTGACCTGATGGCTGTAGTCTAATAGTCGTTAAGCCATGTCACATGGTGGTTTAAACTTGGGGGCTTTTACAATTCTGGCACTGTAACGGTAAAAACTGCCTACAAGAATTAATAAATTATAACGTTACAAGATTTTTGGCTGATTTTTAACAAGGTTTTGATGCCCCTTAATGTTAAGTGGTTACCGCAGCCTTTCGACGTCAGCAACACCACTCAAGAATTGCGCTCCATCATAAACCTTTTCACTCTTTTTTTACTTCAAACCAAGAGAAGAACCTCAATTTATAGCCTCTTTCCTGAGAAACCGAATGCTAACTACGAAATCCTACAATGTGAACTGCACACAGTATTCATAACATTAATATTAAGAAAAAAAATTATATAAGGTATATATATTTCATTTGATGATACCTAAAATTAACCAAACCTCAGTTATTTTATATCGGCAGTTATTTTTAAATCATGTACTAACATAATCTTAATATCTTTTAGTTATTCGCGTTTGCCATAGTAGGGTGCGTCGCCGCCGCTCGTTTAGATCACCTGGTGCCTTCAGGATTCGGCGGGGGTCGCGGGTTTGACGCCACGCCCTACCACTACGAAAATGTTAACAATGGAGATGGCAACTATAGATACAGGTAATGCAAAATTATTCTAGTACTTAGTGAATGGAAGAAATGGAATGTTAATAGGATTTCTGTGACCTTTGTACAGACGCCAGCACATCCAGCTATCCCAATCTGTCAAATTTCTTTTATAGATTTTCAACGTTATCACTTAAGTATAAGGTTCACTTTCAATTGAGGAAATTTGACAGATTGCGGTAGCTTGATGTGCTGCCATACTGTCTGTAATGTTGCCACTCCTAATTTAACAATATCGGTAGGTACTATTTTGTCATGTTAATGTTCGTAAAACTTGAAATTGAACTTTTGTTTAATAGTCCACTTAATGTTAAAATGTGAAGGCTTTGTTGGTTATTTCACTCTCAGTACAGGTATACAAGTATAATGGGAAATATTGGTTAGTATCATTAGTGTCAAATAATAGTTAATTAGGTCACACTGGCAATGGGAAAAATAAAAAAAATACTTTGTTTTAAAGTGTGTAGCAAATAGTAATTACTGTTCAAAAAAAAAATCAAAGATTTAACAATTGATTAGTGTACTATATATATATATATATGTATATAAAGAGTTCTTATGCAAAAAAAAATTGTAATGGAACTTAGTTGCGTTTTGCGGGCATTGCAAAGTTTTGCTTACATTTATTCTTGATTTAAATAAATTTGAAATGTAATTTTAGTAGATTAATGGCAAAACTCATTACCAACCTAATTACATAAAATACATGTGTCCTAACATTAAAAAAATACATAATTAAAGTTACAAAACATACAAACGGGCCGATTGGCAAGGTTGGTAAATGCTTACCTTATTACTAGAGCGAGAGCCCAATAAAGACCAAGACAACGACTCGTTCTTTCCTTCAGACCTTTAAATATTATTTATCTTTTCAGCTACGACACTCCCGAAGGAACATCAGTGCACGAGAGCGGTGCCCCGCGGGCTCCAGGACCCGAAGGTTTGGCGGTGACAGCGGAAGGCGGGTTTTCTTTCCACACTCTGGATGGCCAACAAGTTTCCCTGACGTACACGGCTGACGAGAACGGTTTCCACCCAACTGGTTCTCACATCCCCACACCCCCACCTATCCCTGAAGCAATTCTGCGGTCTATTGAATTCAACAGACAAAATCCTTCTTCGTAAGTCTTTTTTTCTCATTTTACTTCAATTTTAAAACCTTTAAAATGTTGATGACGGATATAGTTGGTTTGGGATATAGGTAATCGCTTAGTTATGACTAAATCGGGTACAGGTAAAAACTCGATCGAGAATCAATCGGAAAGCAATCGATGTTTTACTAATAATCAGTTAGAAAAAATAAATAAAATATTTTAAATTCTCTCTTTAGTTTTCAACATTTGCATCTTTTCATTGAGTAGTATCATCGATCGTGGCATAGCTTACAATTTGTATAAATTAAAAAATAACATTCGCATATATGATATTTTGCGCGTTCGTAATTGTCAGGTAAAATATAAAAGAACGTTGAACATTTTGATGGTGCTTTTAATAAAAATAAGTCCGAGTTATTTATTAATAACTTATTTAGTATTATTTTTTATTAGTAAGTTACTCACTTATTAATAAAACGGTAGTATTAAGGGCTATTGCCATACCTATGTATACTACGCCAACTCGCCGCCGCCTTTTATGACGTTATTTTACTGATCATATTTTTCTCTTATTTCAGTGAGGGCTCTTACAACGGCGGTCGCAACTTCTTCAAATAAATCCATTTCGTTATATGTATATAACCGTACCTCATATACTCAATACTCACTAAAGGACTGTGATATCGATAAATAGTGTTATATATGTACAATGTAGCTATTTATTTAGATACAACTGTATTTTTGAATAAAGTATGATGCTTTAATAAATTCTTGTTTAATTTTTAACGCAGACATTTTCTTTCCATTCCATTTTTCCTTTCTTACCCTTGTTTATTGTATTCTTTTGAAACGAGATATATTAAATTTTAAGTGTTATGCATGTCATTAAGAGATAATTTCTTAATCCGTAGTCCGTATCTGTATATTATCTGTAATGTAATGTATGTGTTTATACTGTTGACATGTCTAACAAAGAAGGAGTAAGTTATAGAATAGAATAGAATATCTTTATTTGCTTTGAATGTAGGTACACATTTTTTTTTGGACGCGGGTAGTTGTGTAAAGAAGTTGTACTGAATTTTACTGCTCAATTTATTTAATTTAATTTTAATATTTATTATTATTACTGACATCTAATGTGCTTAAAGTTAAGCTAATACACTCACCCTGCCAGTCTAGTGTTATCTTTGTCCAACTCATATCTCAACATCACAACACTATTCACTGTTTGAAATGGAGTCCATGCAGCAAGCTTTCTCAAGCATGAAAGAGACCCTCTTGAAGCGCATGAATGATTTTGAAGAGCTCCAGAAGACACCTAGCACACCTGCCACTGCAGTCACTTTAGCAGCGGACTTTGCTGACTTTAAGAAGTTCGTTTACGAATCATTTGGCTGCTTTCAACAACAACTGGATGCCCTTGTCCGTTGTAATGACCAAATGGAGATGCGAGGAAGGCGTAGGATGCTCTTGTTCCATGGTGTTCCAGAGGAGAAGAAGGAGGTGACCACTCAGGTTGTAGTCAACACTATTACCAAGCAGCTGAAGCTGCCCGACTTTTCCAAAGCTGATATTCAGCGTTCACATCGTCTGGGCCGTGCTCCAACTTCTGACAGACCCAGGCCAATACTGGTGGAATTTACAAGTTACCAAGCTCATGATAGTGTGTGGTTTGGCAAAACAAAGTTTAAAGGTAGTGGAGTCACAATTTCAGAGTTCTTAACTAAGTCCAGGCATGAGGTCTTCATGACTGCGCGCCAGCGTTGGGGAGTTTCAAGCTGCTGGAGTCGCCATGGCATTATATATATCCAAGCTTCAACTGGCCAAACACACAAGGTCGTAACAATGGAGGAACTCAATAAGATCGCACTGGCTGCGATGCCGGACGACATCACGAAGGAGAGCACCTCAACTAACAAGGCTATCACAGCAGCAGCTAGGCCTAAACGAGGAGCTGCCACAAAGAAATGAAGTCCAGTCCTCTGACAATCCGGTGTGTAGTGCAACATGTTTTGAACATAATCACTTATTGTGTGAGTGATATATCTTTTTATTCATATCTTATGTTATCTATATTTAGTTTTGAAAGGCTTGCTTTATATTATAAATAGACAAGAAGACACCTTCTTGTTGTTTAGTCATTGATTACTATTATATATTATAGGCATTTATAGGTTAAGTCTCAGTTCTCATGATTACTTATTGTACAGCAACCAAAGAGTCTATAACAAACTACGTGGTGACAAGAAGTCTTGTTTCTAATATTATATATTTATTTATTTAACTTTGTTTTGAAACAGTATTTATTTCATGTTAATACAAAGGATTTAAATTATCTAATAAACTTAAATTATCAACTAAGGAAACGTAAAACTATATTAAAAACTAAATTAAACTACTAAAAATATATACTTATATTTAAATTAAAATAAATATACTTATACATGATATACATATTATTATATACAGGTCTCATCTTTGGGCGTCGAAAAAAACTTCGGTATCGCTGCCTTTGAGCATCGTGCCCAGAATGCTGGCCGCATTGCCACGCTGGATGGCAATGCTTAAGCGCTGTCCAAGATATTGGCCAGCCCTCTGGTCGCGTGTAGCGTCCACCAAGCGTTTGGATAATTCGCGGAAAAAAATCCGCGCTCTCGGACCCCATGGCCCCAGCGTCTCCACTCCAAACGGCTCAAATATAGTCTCTTTCAAGGTTTGTATATTTGAGCCGCTTAGTGACCTCAGCTGATGCAGCAGCAGAGCCGGCGCATGCCATTGTCTTTGGAAGGTGAGATGGCGCAAGGGTGTCGACGCATGTCGCGTCCCATACCAAAGGCCTACCCAACTTCCAAGGGAGCAACGTCATACCATCAGGTCTCTTACCGTCGTCTCGTGCCAAGCCATTTGGTTCTAACCTAGCTGGGACGCCGGCGGCGACAAGAGCCCGACGGATAATGTCGTTAATGCTCGAATGGCGTGGAATCCTACCTGCACTCCTGGTGCAAGATAAGCCATGGTGTCCGAGTCGGTCGACGCTAGTGCCACAAAGGCAACGATGCGGAGCGACGCTCGGGACACCCAATCGGAGACATGCAGCAATACGGAAAGTGCCGTCATCCAACATCGTACCGATGTTAGAGGATGGAACTGCCTGGAGCCAAAGAGCCGACTCCCATTCACCCAGAGCCAGCAGACGGGCCTGCTCTGCAGGATTCTTTGACGTATTTAACAAATTTTTTTGTACTAATGTGCAGAGCGGCTGGTCCCACTGCCTCTGGGAGGATGGGTCAGTCGGCAAGTCGTCACTTGAGCAAGCCATCTTCCAAGCGTTAATGCCGTCGGTAAAACACATCACCTCAGAACTAACCTGCGTGTTAGAGAGCTGGTTAGCTCTTTAGTGCTATGGACCGAGGACAGGAATGCGGGAAGACTAACACTGGAAATTTTACGGATGCCAAGACCTCCTAGACGTATAGGTAGTGTCATTTGAAGCCAAACTCGGTCATCCAGGTCCAAATTAAGAAGAGAAGTTATGGTTTCTCGAAGAATTTGGTCAACCTTTTCCAGAAGTTCGACGTGTTTCCAAATGTGACAGGAGCGAAGAAAGTAAGTTAATTTAGGAACAAACAAGCAATACCGAACTATAGTATAAGCCGAATGCATATTAATTTTGAAAAGATTGTCAGAAGTATCACGGAAATTTTTAATTTTTTCTTCAATGAAAGGCGCAAAGGATTCATCGAAGATAGGCGACCCAAGGAGGCGAAGAGAATCCTTATCTATTACTTTTATGTTCGGGGTTATTGCATTAAATTTTCTAAGACTGTCAATTTTGTTTTTTTGGTCCGAAAGAAAAATTTCACATTTGGCTGAATTTAAGGTCAAGCCAATGGTTTTAAATTCATTTTGAATGAGTAGGAGATCGTCCAAAACGGTTTCTATATCTCCTCCAAGAGTCCCATCGTCTAAATACCATACATTAAATTTTGAATTTAGACGACTAATGATGGGTTGGATTGCTAAACTGAAGATGACTGGCCCAAGAGGGTCACCTTGTTGACAACCAACAGCTGATTCCAATAAATGGTCCTTATAAATTAATTTAGAGGGCTTTCGGTAGCACTGCCAAAGAAAACTATAAATTTTGGGTATTTCTTATTTTGCTTCCGCCAACAAAGCGTCCCTATTGACAGAGTTGAAAGCATTTCGAATGTCTACTTTTACGAGGACCTCACCTACAGCGCCACCCAAATAAGCTATAAAGCATGCACGGCTGCCTCACAGCCCCCTCTGGAACCAAAACCTAGCTGGAGGGGCTGGAAAAAATCAGTCAGCTTTTCTTTGTAGAATGAACAGCAAATTTTGGCTGCCAAGCGTCTGTAGGTACACCCCACGGCAATGGGCCGAATGCCGCCATCCTTCTTGTTCAGGGCGCATAAATTTGCCCCGTACAAGACATCGATGACTGCCTCGTTCACATTGCCGCAGAGCATTAGGTTGATTAGAGCCGTCAACTCCATCAGCAAAGTCTCGCCGGCTTCCCCAGCACTAGAACTCGTGAGATCTTTTAAGTGCTGGGGCATTAAGCCATCTAGTCCACCGGCGGAACCCTTGCGGAAGGAGTCAACGGCCGCAATCACCTCGCGAGATGTTACAGAAAGATTATGAGTGTCGTTTGGAGGAGCGGGATAGGCGAGGTCATCAGGCGCGGCGGGGTGCTTGCTACTTAGGGCAGCAAGAGTTGCGGGTGAATAAGGTGCGACCACGTCGCTACTAAATAGCAATCTGGCAGCTCCTCCAATGTCTCCCTCGCCCAATTTGTATTCTACATGACAAAAAGGGTTTCTGGTTGATGATTTAAAAACGGTAGTATAAATTTTTTCGGATTCATATTAGGATTGTTACAATTTTCTTTAATGTGGGCCGTGAGAGTAATTTTATAACCAGAACCTCTTTTCGCATGTAAAATCCTATAGGGGAAGGTGAGCAACTGCTCCCAAGCCAGAGTAGTATTGTCCCGGACAACGAGGCGGATACACTGTGCCAAATATCTGGCTACTACTGGCCTAGCGCTTCGGGGTACATGTTTCAGAACTGGAGTCGAATTTTTGAAATTTGATAAAATTTTCCAAAGTGAATTTTGGGTCGGCGTTGAGATGGTGGGTGTTGAGTTGTTAAGGCTAAGGGGAACATTTTGCGTTTTGTGGACCTTTCCAAAGTGGACCCTTAGACCTCGCTCACCTTTGAAGAATCGGGCCTCGGAGCAGAATGGGCACCTAACCAGATTGGGGTCAGGTGACGTGTTGGGTTGACCGACACTCTCCGCATTGCCGTAGGCATTATTATTCATTTCCTTAAAAGTAACTATTTACATTAGTACTAATATATATAAAGAAACTAAATAAATAATTCAAAAATTAAAGTAATACAAAAATAAACAAAGATTGGTCCTTGGCATGTAGATAGCGATAGTAACGCGCAATCCATGCATCTGCGCATGTCAGCCTTGTTTGTCGTTGCCATGGTTTCTTCCAAACTTATTTTAATATTTGTTCAAAATTTATACAAATACTTCCAGTTGACGAGGCTCGAAACCTGAACCTCTGTGCTATAGTGGCTGGAGGTCAGAACCCCATGAGATTCAATACTGTTTCTCCTTAATAGCCACCAATCAACAGTGTTTCGAACTTCGGTTTCACTATTTGCACGTTATATCCTCCACAGTTCGTCCATACCACATTTCCACACATGCAGATACGCACTAAATAGGGATTATCAAAGCTATGTGTCTATATTAGCATCTTGTTTCTTATATTCTCTTTGACAACAAATATCTATGGGGCATCAAGAAAAGGAGCATTAACTGCAGGTTTTTATCGAAGTGTCAAGAAAAGTAGAAGTATCTGAAACTTAGGAAATAGTCTGTTAGGGTAATGTTCGGTTTCTCCGTAATATTGAATAATACATTATTATTATTGCAGTCTATTGATACAAAAATATACAAATTTTCTTGGTAAGTATTTATTTTAGAGTTAATTTATTTCTCCTTTTCTCTATGTCCAATACGCATTAAGCCATTTGAAGCCTTTTATTTTTAAAATTGATGTTATTCTTAAGTATAAGATAATATATATTTTGGGCTTTTATCATGAATTAAAACTATAACTAACTATAAACTATTATAATAGTATAAAACTATTATAATAGTTTTATACTATATTTTATAGTTTTTAATTGAAATATGTTTAGCTGGTTAGTCATACTTTTGTATTTCTTTTGTTTTTATTATTATTTCTATTAATGCCTCAGATGGTGTGATCCAAATGTATTTAGCACTGCACTGGCGGGTATTGAGTGTAGATTAGTGCATATAAGTTTAGTCGTTAAAATTATTTATTAGCATATTTATTTATATTTGTATATATATATTATTATATGACTGATGCTGAAGATGCTGATACTGATCAAGATTTCTTTCTCGCAGCCGCCACCTGCAAGTGCTGGTGAGCATCTTTTTCTCGAAATTGAGCTTCACCACACTAAAGTCTTGCTGGGCGTGTACTATTGTCCCTCTCTTAGGATTAATTTTTTCTCTTCTTTTGAAAAATTACTAGAAACTTTCTCACCTTCTTATAGCCATACGATTGTGATGGGTGACTTCAACACCTGTTTGTTGAAGAATGACTCTCGTTCTTCATCCCTTATTTCTGCTGCGGAATCTAGTAACCTATCTATCCTTCCTCTCAACGCCACTCATCATTTTCCAAATTGTACTCCTTCCCTCCTTGATCTTGTTCTTGTCTCTTCGAAAGACCACGTCGCTAAGCACGGACAGTGCATAGCTGATGCTTTCTCTTACCATGACCTACTTTTCCTTTCTTACAAAATTCGCCTTCCTAAGGCAAAATCTAAAATAATTTTGCAACGCAATTTTGGTGGTATAGATTTGGATTGTCTTGGAGCGGATGCTGGCAGCATTGACTGGGCTCCTCTGTTTGCTGCTGATTCGGTCGACGAGAAAGTCATGATGTTCAACACCAGTATTATTGGATTATACGATGTGCATGCCCCATTGCGTAAAATAAAAGTTAAGCATCTCCCCGCACCTTGGCTAACATCGGAAACGAAAATTCTTTTAGCTAAGAAAGCGGCAGCTAAGTCACGGTATGCGAGTAGGCCTAACGATCTGAATCGCCATAAATATATTTCTCTTCGAAATCGCTGCAATAAGGTGTGTAGGTATTCACAACGCCAACACATCCATAACTCGGTTGAGAATGGAGATCCAGCAAAAATATGGAAATTTCTGCGGTCATTGGGAATTGGGAAAGCTCGAAATGATGCTACTCCTAACAATTTAGATATTAATTTACTTAATAAGCATTTCACTACTTCGCCCAATTTCGACAGGGCAACAAAATTAAACACTTTACGTGACCTTTCATCAGTTCCCTGTCCCAGCTACTCTCCCTTTTCTCTTAGTCAGTTGTCTGATTGTGACGTTAGGAAGAGCATTCTATCCATTACATCTAACGCAGTAGGCAATGACAATATCACCCGTAATATGGTCCTTCCTATCCTTGACGAAATTCTTCCTGCCATTACCCACATCCTAAATTCATCTTTAAGCTGCGGCGTCTTTCCAGTAATATGGAAAGATGCACAAATTACTCCCCTTCCAAAGAAAGCCAACCCAGCATCCTTTTCTGACTATCGCCCAATTTCTATCCTGCCTTTCCTTTCCAAAGTCCTTGAACGCCTTGTCCACAACCAACTAAGTAGCTTTCTCACGAAAAATAATCTCCTTAATCCCTTCCAGTCTGGTTTTCGTCCTGGCCATAGTACAACCTCTGCCTTGGTTCATATTACGGATGACATTAGAGCCGGGTTAGAACGTGGTCATTTAACAGCGCTTGCACTGCTCGATTTTAGTAATGCGTTTAATACTGTGGATTTTGATGTGTTACTGGGGATATTACGCTCTCTTAACGTATCTCCAACAGTTATTGACTGGTTTCGTAGTTACCTGTCTGGCCGCCGGCAGTGTGTTCGTATCGAGAATTTATGTACTTCCTGGTGCAATACTATTGCAGGCGTACCTCAGGGTGGCGTTTTATCTCCATTACTATTCGCAATTTTTATAAATTCCATTTCAAAAAGCCTTCTTTCTTCCTACCACCTTTACGCAGACGATCTTCAGATTTACAACCAGGCTCCTTTAAATAGGCTGGCAGAAGCTGTTAGCAATATCAATACTGATCTGGTTACTATCAGTGAATGGAGTCGTGCGCACGAATTACTTATTAACCCTCAGAAGACCCAGGTCATTGTTGTTGGCAGTTCGAGGATGATAGCTAAAGTGTCTTGGTCTCAACTTCCACAACTTCGTTTTGGTAGCAATATTTTGCCGCTATGTCGCGAAGTAAAAAATTTGGGCATATACTTGGACAACTGCCTCTCCTGGGGCCCTCAGCTTCAATACGTCAGTCGCAAAATATTTGCGTCGATTGGATCCTTGCGAAGATTTAAAAACTTTCTCCCAACTAGCACCAAAATTGCGCTTGCTCAATCCCTTCTTCTTCCAATACTAGATTACGCAGATGTCAGCTATCTTGATCTTACCGAGGCCCAGCTTGATAAACTTGAGCGTCTCCAGAACGTCTGTATAAGATTCATATTTGGTCTACGTAAATATGATCATGTCACGGAATTTCGCAATAAGCTCAAGTGGCTGCCCATTCGCTTTCGCCGGAATGCTCATATTCTGTCACTTCTATACAATGTATTGTTTATTCCTTCTACTCCCTCTTATCTTAAAGATCGCTTTTCTTTCCTTTACGAGTCACATTCAAGATTACTAAGATCATCGCAAAATCTACGATTAAAAATGCCAGAGCATTCCTCAATATTTTTTGACAAATCGTTTGCTGTGCAAGGTGCCGGTCTGTGGAATGCAGTGCCATTAGTAATTCGTCAAGCAAAATCACTACGACAGTTTCAGAATCTTGTGAAAGAACACTACTTGTCTCTTCAACAAAGTACAAATTGATTACTTTTAATTTTTCTAGAACTTCAGCATAAAAAAATAGCTCTTGTGTACATTATGGTTATAATTTTCAAGAATATATATATATATATATATATATATATATATATATATATATATATATATATATATATATATATATATATATATATATTTATTTATATTTATATATGTATATAGTTATATATAGTATAGATGATATATAATATGTAAGTTAAGTATAAGTTTGTAGCGTATTAAGTTCACTGTTTTAGTCATGGTACCAGTGCGTACCATGTCATCATTTGTGTACACTGACAACTACCGCAACTCTTTTTATTCCATACTCCAATCCCTGCCTAGGTTGTCTGGAAGAGATCACATTTAGTGATAAGGCCGCCAATTGTACATTTCTGTAATGCATCCTTGTTCTTTATATTGTATTTTACTTGGTGTACAATAAAGAGTTATCTATCTATCTATCTATCTACACACATTACTCGTAGTTGTTAACATACATTTTGAAGAATCCTTGAACATTCTGCCTTAATAAAGCATGCACATTCAGGGTTAAACTAAAAAGACATGGATGCATTAATTTAAATTTGCTTATCATCTAGGAATTCTTGCAAGGTATAATAGCATTTTTCAGCTAGCAGTGCTGTGAGGTGTTTTTTGAACCTTTCCAATGGGAGATCTTTAATGCTGTTTGGCAGCTTATTGAAGAAAACAGGTGCCATACAAATAACACTTTTTTTCAAAAGACTGGTTTTGTATGCACCTGTACATAACAAATTCTGATATTGCGATCTCAGACCTGTATTGCGTTGTCTAGTTTGTTTGAAGTATACAAATAAGTTTTTATTATATTTAACAAATAATGCTAACTCTAGGATATACAGGGATGGTAAGGTTAGTAATTTACGAGACTAAAATATAGGTGCGCAGCTATCTGTTACTTTCAGATTAAACATAGCCCTGAGGCAGCGTTTTTGAGCTTTAAAAATGCTTTCTCGTTCAGTACAATCGCCCCAATAAATTACACCAAATCTTAAAATGGAGGCCATGATAAGCCACTAATAGTGTACGTAGTTATAAACATCGTAACTCCCAAACAGAGAGACCGATTTGCGATTTTTCATCCAAAATCGTAATAATATCGATGTTTAAATTTGTGGTTAAAACTTAGTAACTAATTGCAAGAAATTGTTAATCATGTAAAATATGATATAAAACTTATTAATAATTGCCTATATTCTCCAATTTACATATTAGCATATCAGCTGTCTTAGCGTTCAGGTTTCGGCGCGATGGCTTTAATAAGAGTCTTCATTTGTAAAGTTCATGTACTCCATTACAAATGGCTTGTATATGCTTGAAACTTGAGGTTAAAACGTTTAATATTAGGTTGGGGAAAAAGTCTTTTCGCATTATAGTATGTATGAACTTGTCATAAAATCTCTTTGGCTATGCTGTTTGTATCTGGCTGGTTTTGGTATCATTAAAAGTTCAAATTTTAAAGAACATAATTGCAAATTAAAATTAGGAAAATTTGTGATTTTCATTTGTTTTCCGTTCTGTCAAAATGAGTGAATCTCGAAAATCTAATGAATAAATTCGATACATTTTAAAATTTTACTACAAAAAAGGTAAAAATGCAACGCAAGCCGCGAAAAATATTTGCGATGTTTATGGATCTAGTGCAGTATCTGTGAGTGAGTACCACAAATTTGGTTTAAGCGTAGCTGAAGAACTGGAAATTGACCATAAAACAGTCTTGGTGCATTTTAAAAAAGCTGGGTACACAAAAAAGGTCGTTATTTGGGTACCTACCTCACGTGCTCACTGAAAGAAACCTAATGAACCGTGTACTCATTTGTGATTCTTTATTACCACGTAAAGAAACCATTTTTGAAGAAGCTGATAACTGATGATGAAAATTGTATCACGTACGACAAGAACGTGCGAAAAAGGTCGTGGTCAAAGGCCGGTCAGGATTCACAGACTGTGGCGAAACCCAGGTTAACTCGCAGGAAGGTGATGCTGTGTGTGTGGTGGGATTGGAAGGGCATTATTCATTATGAGCTGTAACCAGCAGGCAGGAACATCGATTCTGAACTCTACTGCGAACAACTGATGAGATGAAAGCAACAAGTTGAGAGAAAGCGGCCGGAATTAATCAACAGAAGGGGTGTGATTTTTCATCATGATAACGCTAGACCTCACAAATCTTTAGCCACTCAGCAAAAATTAAGAGAGTTTGGCTGGGGGGTGTTAATGCATCCGCCGTATACAGTCCTGACCTTGTACTTTCAGATTTCCACCTGTTTTCCAATTCTTTAGTCAGTGTCAGGTTAACATCACGAGAGGACTGCCAAAACCACTTGTCGCGGTATTTTGATCAAAATTTCTATAGCAATGGGATCATGTCCCTACCTACATGATGGCAAAAAGTTATCGAACAAATGGTACCTACATACTTTAGTTAAATGTAAATAAACTGTATTAAAAATGTTTCGAAATTTTCTTAAAAAATGCGAAGAAACTTTTTCCCCAACGTATTACCTATATCAACATTTTCATTTGGACCAAAGAAGGATGCTTAATTAAAAATTTAATAATGCAATGCGTAATGCGTATTATGCGTCTTGTCGATCTTGTCGATCTAATTTACCATGTGAAAAGGAAATGAGGGCCATTACCATGAGTTAATTCTTCCCATGATTTGGATAACACGAGACTAATAACAAAAACCATTTGTATGTTTTATTTCCGTAGGTTGAAAAATATGAAATAATTCCCGAATGGAAAATTATTATTTAGTCTTACAATGAAAAAGTAAACTAACCGAAAGGCTGAGTGTATGTTACATCCCGCACTGTGTTGGGCTTGGGGTCATTACAGCCTGGCGTGTATTTTTCAACCTATACTTCCTATGAAACCCATCTGAAAAAGGCAAAACATACCTCATACGTTAGGATACAAAAATATACTAATATTTTATTGATTTACGGATTTTGTTTTATAACTTTCTATATACCTAGAAGTTTAATTAAATTGTAATATCGATAAAACTGTGGAAGTATGCATATGGAGAGACACACTAACGGACTGGCAGACAGACAAACTTGACGATAACTGTAAGGTTCCTTCAGGGATTTGGCAGGCTATATAACAAGTACCTACGTACTTATGTGATCACGACTACATTATATATCGCGACCGGAGACCAATACAATTGGAGTAGAATCAATAGTAGTCCATTAGACCATACTGACCGAAATTAAACTTGGGATGGGCCCAAGTTTAATTTCGGTCAGTATGGTCTTATGCGCACAAAACACAATATAAATTTTGCAGAAACAGTTTTTTCAGTTTTATCAATGATAATAGGAAATTATTATTATGGATGACTCATGGTGAGGGCTATTTTGCCAAATTGGTATTAGAGGTTCAATAAAGATTACACAAGATTATACCACGTGCAAAGGCTTTCATGGCTTTATTTATTTCAATTCGTTTAAAGGACCAAATTGAATTGGGAGTCCTCCACTCACAATTTTCCCTTAAGAATTGCCAATGTATAATTTATTATACAACACAGACTATACAGCATAATATTAGATCGTAGAACGTACGACTGTGACCATAAAATATAAAAATACGCGAAAAAAACCAGCTCTATTTTGTTTTTATGGTCTGTAAATTACATCAATTTCTAATTCTCGTTGTACAAACTATGTCTTTTTATATATTAGAAAGTAAAGAATTTTAAATTATTTTCTTTTTTTGTTCTATTGAAGTTCTCATCATATCAGCCGAAAGACATCCACTGCTGGACAAAGGGTTCTCCCAAAATTTCCATAATTTCCGAATTTAATGCTGTTTACTTTTAATAGTAGATGCTTTAAGACGTTAAGCTAACTACTATCAAATCATAAGAAAAGTAAACAATGTCAAAAGTAGATGGTTTAAGGATTCATTTTTTTACATATGTTTATGGTTTAGGATAATGCATTTTGGCATATGCAAAGCTAGCTTAAAATGAGAATAAATTTAATCTGTTATTTTGCACGGCATATCTATATCGGATATAATTAAACTTTACTACGATGCGTCCAACGACTCTGTAACCTTTAATTTAAGAAAATAAACATTTACTCAAACATTTCAAATCATATTCATAAATTAGCATGCCATAATAATTTTGAAATATGTTTATGACTGTACCGCAAACTCCATGCCCTTGAGATTCGAGTTCGATCCCTGCAGACGACAATTATTTGTGTCACCCATATATGGTAGTTCTGAGTCTCGATCTTTGTGTCTGAGAATCATATATTTGATAAGTCTTCTAGAGTATAGGGATTTGTTTCACTAGTGCGGAGATTGTCTTTTGTAAAAAGATAAGAAAGAAAAAAAAACATTTTGCTAATCGCGAAGAACATAGTAATGATTGTTTTATAAAACAATATAGGTAATAAATGTTAAATGAACCTCGAAATCAAATCAGCCAATCGGCAACATTAAATGAATTATTCAACGGAATCTGGTATACTTCTTTCCAACGTAAATAGAGCTACATCATCTCTATAATTGTATTTTTACAAACCAAAGTAAATACATCGATACGAACCATTTCAACATCGAAATTAATACACGTGCTTTTGCATGTTCATTGTTTACGGTTTTTTTGTTGGTTATAATAAACTAGCTGTACCTTGTGGTTTTACCCGCGTTAAACTTCATAAATTATAGCCTATGTGTTAATATAAAATAAAGGGTGTCAGCTATCTCCATACCAAATTTTTACAAAATCGCCCCAGCCGTTTAGACGTGAAGAAGTAACAAACGTAAACACTCACACACTAACACACTCACAATATTTCGCCTTTATAATATTAGTGTGATTAATGGAATACCTCAGAAATCGTAGACAACAAGACTCACTTAACACGCTTTTGCTTTTGAAGACCGCCGGGTCTCAGTTGGTAATGAACCTGTCTTCTCATTAAAAGGTTGCGGGTTCGATCCCCACCCGGGACAAATCGTTGTGTGATGAGCACGATTATTTGTTGTGTCTGGGTGTGTTATTTACACAAGGACTTCTGATCCCAAACTAAGCAGAGCTTATACTATGGAAACCAGATAACTGATATACTACATATACTTACTACTTTTATTTTGTAAATACATATTTATATAGATAATAATAATAATAATAATATGGAACCTAATGAATTGTATAAATACTTAGGATATCAACATTCTAAAGGTCTAGATCACACAAAAATAAAAACAACTCTTATAAACGAGTATAAAAGTAGAGTCCAGGCCGTCTGTAAAAGCAAACTAACAGGGAAAAATCTTACAAAAGCTATAAATACTTACGCAGTACCCCTTTTAACTTACTCATTTGGTATAATTAAATGGACCAAAACCGATATCAAGCATATCGAAATAAAAACAAGAACCATTTTAACTAAATTTAACAGTCTACACCCTAAGTCCGCAATTGAAAGAATGACACTTAAGAGACAACATGGAGGGAGAGGTCTAACCAATATAACAGTACTATGGAATAAGCAAATAATCTAAGATCATTCTTTCAACAAAAAACTGGAACCAGTGACATTCATAGGGCTATCTTTTTCAACGATTTTAATTTGACGCCTCTAAATTTAGCTACAATAGATAGACCAAATACGGAAAGTGATACTGAAAATTCTACGATAGCTCAATGGAAAAGGAAAGCGCTACATGGAAGACACCCTCATGATTTAGAACAAAATCACGTTGACTCCGTAGCATCAAACAAATGGCTTTCAATAGGTTACCTAATCCCCGAAACTGAGGGTTTTATGATAGCGATTCAGGATCAAATTATTAATACCATGAATTATAGAAAGCATATTATCAAAGACCCTACAATTGCTGACGACAAGTGTCGAAAATGTCACATCCACCCAGAAAACATACAACACATAACTGGTGCATGTCCAACGCTTCCACAAACAGATTATACACACAGGCATAACCAAATTGCTAACATTATTCATCAACAACTAGCACTTAAGTACCAACTCATACCAAATACCCCACATACACCTTACTACAAATACAGCCCTCAAAATATTTTGGAAAACAACACCCACAAATTACTTTATGACCGAGCTATACTAACTGACAGAACGATTCATTATAACCGCCCCGATATTGTCCTGCAAAATAAACAAGATAAAATTACATATCTTATAGATATTGCTGTCCCAAATACCCACAACCTAAATAAAATGATCACAGAAAAAGTTAATAAATACACAGAACTTAAAGAGGAAGTCACCAGAATCTGGAAACAGAATAAAGTATACATCGTCCCAATAGTATTATCCAGTACTGGAGTAATCCCAAGACACATACACCACAGTATTAAGCTTATTGATTTGAAACCTAACATTTACATTCAATTGCAAAAGGCGGCCATACTAAATACTTGCCGCATTGTAAGAAAATTCCTCCAATTAGATGACGACAATAACGCAACTGACGGACATAATAATATGACTAGCTAACTCCTTGTCATTTACTTGGCGTTTGCCCGTAAATGATAAGAAATGCCAGCAATAGCTGAGAAAAAAAACAAAAAGAAAATAATAATAATATCTAGGGACAATGACACCCAGATCATCCTAGCCCCAAACTAAGCAAAGCTTGTACTATGGGTACCAGGCGACGATATACATACTTATATAGATAGATAAATACTTAAATACATAGAAAACATCCATGCCTCAGAAACAAATATTCTAATCTATACATATAATAAAATCGTAGGAAAGTCAAAACTGTACATTGAATATATTTTTTAAAGGGTACTTGGGGCGCGATCTACAATCAATATTGAAAATTTAGTTTTTTAGAATTGTTGTCTGTTTGTCTGTATGTATTTCCGGGCTAAATTCAAAAAGTACTGCATGGATTTACTTCAAATGTTGCATGAATATTACTAAGAGGTCGGGTCAACATATGGGCTACATATTATCACGCTATCACCTTCGGGGGAGGAGCTGTGATAATTTATAAAGTTTAACGCGGGTGAAACCGCGGGGCACAGCTAGTAATAATAATAAAAATAGCTGTGCCCCGCGGTTTTACCCGCGTGAGTACTTTTTGAGTTTAGCCCGGACATACATACAGACAAACAGACACAATTTCTAAAAACTATATTTTTGGCTTCGATATCTATAGTAGATCACGCCCCAAGTATCCTTTTAAAAAAATGTTCAATGTACAGTTTAGACTTTCCTACAATTTTATTATATGTATAGATTATCGTGCTCATCACACAAATATTTGCACTTACCGGGATTCGAACCCAGGACCACCAGCTTCGTAGACAGAAACACTACCAACTAGGCTACGGTGACCGTCAAATTTGATTGTTATATAGTTAAATATATAAGTATGTTTATTGCTGTGTGGTGACGGTGGCAAATATCAGACTATCATCACCCCATTTCATCCCGTGGGGGGCGTAGAAGTCGACCCGAGGTAATATCTACCAGAAGACGGGCAGCAGCTTCCTTCTGAGTACTATGACCATCTTACTGCGATCGCCAACCCGTCTGTCAAAAGTGGCGATTATAGCTTATCCCCCAATAGATGATTCTTGGGGGAAGCTTCTCCAACTGTGGACTTCTTTTAGCTGTAATGATGTTTATTAGTGTCTGGTTGCCATAGTATAGGCTCTGCCTGGTTTGAGATCAGATGGCTGTGTGTTAGTTGTGCCAAGATATTTATTATTATTTATTTATAAGTTTATAAAAAGAACTTGGTGACGGCGTAGAATATCATCACCCCATCTCATCCCGTGGGAGGCATAGAAATCGACCGAGGGAATATCTACCAGAGGACGAGCAGCAGCGTTTCTCTATGAACTATGACCATCAAACTGCGATCGTCAACCCGTCTGCCAAGCATGGACATTATGGCATCCCCATTCTGCTTTGGCTTTGGCTTTTGTCCAGCAGTGGACGTACTTAGGCTGACATGGTAAAAAAAACAGTTTACAAATATTTCTTTCCGTTGTCTAGTATCCCAATTACAAGCTTTGAATGCTTTGGACGAGATGGCGCTATAAGGTGCAAGACATAGACCAGCGCCGCGGTGCTGGATATTATTATATTCATTTTCACTAACTTCACATAGATATAAAAAACTCTTTATTGCACACCAATGACATAAACTTAGGCAGTAGACATAAACTTAGCAATTATATAAAATATAGATTTAGTTCAAGTAGCGTACTATCGTTAAAAGCAATCTATCTATCTGTTCTAGGCAACCGATGAATGGTCTAGAAGTCTAAGTATATACCGAACACGTAACAAAATAATTGAATATACAGACACTTAATGGCAGAATGAAATCAGTATGAAATCATCATATCAGCCGAAAGACACTCACTGCTGGACAAAGGCTTCCCCCAAAGATCTCCACAATAGCCGATCTTGCGCTATCCGCATCCAGCGCGGCTTCCAGTAATTGAAATACAATATTTTAATTAATGTATTTTTCCTTCCTTATGACTTCTGAGTATTTTTCCTCTGAAGATGAGGAGGAATTTTTCGATGCCCAGAAGCTAAATGATGCTTATCTTGCATCAAGCAAGCAAGCTAAATTCTAGCAGGCAAGGCATTAATTTAGTTGATATGTTTCTTTTAATATTGTATTACTTGGTGTGGATTTCTTTCATGAAGATATAATATCTTCATGAAATAAATCCACACCAAGAATTAATAATATGAATATAAATATAATATGAATACATATTATAAAAATAAAAACATACATATAGTATTCCGATTAGATCTATGAGCCTTTAAACTTATAATGTTGTTTTAACAAATTTCAAATATAATTAGAGATGTCTTACTCCAAAACGACATCCCATTTTGTCCTAATTTTGTTATCAAAACACTAGTCAAATTGAGATGGTGTTAACTATCGTAGACCATCAAAAGATGTGGTTATTTGATGGAGCTCAAGCTATTTCTTTTGGGAAAGTTATTAAATAAAACCAAAGAATTCAATTATCTTATTCTCAAAATTTTATTTAAAGCTTCATAATACAATTAAGATTAATACTGGAATAAATATTGTTCCTAACAATAACAAACGATCTAAGTTTATGAAGCGCAGCGGTTCAGGCAGTCCTCTCGCCACTTCGTGTCCCGGGTTCGATTTTGTGTCAGTCAATTATATGTTTGTAAAGTAACTCGCGACAAATCACTGTGTCGCAGGGTACTTTACAAATTCAAGTTATATACGTACATAATACATATGCATAAAACGGGCGTTGTTTTAAAAAAAGGAAATCCGTAGGGTAGCCGCCAATCAGTTTCGTTGAATTTTATTTTAGTAATTGTAACCACGATTGTAATTGTTGTACTGGCCGTTGTAAGATCCATCGTCACTGCAACACAGAATAAATCATTTTTCAACACGGTATTAGTGGTCTAAATTATATATTGTGAATTATTTACATTGTTAAATATAATTTCATATTTATTTATTTTTTTAACTCTATTTTTATTTGGGGGTTTTTATCTAAACAGATATGCCAACCCCACCGTGCCTTTTACATTAAATAACATTATAATTTCATATATAATTTCATGACTGTGGGTAAAAAGATCGTGTATTTAGTTAATCTGTGGTTTAATTATATGCAGTAAGTATGTAAGTTTTACAGTAGTAACAAGTTTTCATTGGCTTAAATACAGCTTATATATTTTTGACGAATTTATTCATTCAATCCCTTGATGATTCATATAATTTATTTTACGGACTTATAAAGAAGGTTGGCCTCAATTCAATAATGTGTGTATATTTTATTAGCATTTTTGTATCTATTTAATTTTGTTTTTTCAACAGAATATGATTTTGAATTGGAACTAAATTGCGTTTTTACATGTCAAAACATATCAGTACTTTTAGTAGTTTTCCTACAAATTTTAGTTGTGTGTTCGTATGCTAAATCAGCCAACGATCATCGATTAGATTTGCCTGAAGGCTAGGTCGTTATGAACTAGACTATCTTTTGATCAAAATTAGCGAAAAGATAAAATCAAAGTCAGGTAAGTAAAGGTTCCCTTGCGAAACGCCTGAATTCAACGTAACATTTCATAATGTAAATCTCTGTTTTGCTAATAAAAGTGACTAATACGGAATGTTATGGCGGTTACTAATGCCGAGTATCATACATGCCTCACAGAGCAACTGGAGCCTCCAGCGGTAACGACATCACTTTTGAAATTATAATTCGCCGTCCGAATCGAGCACCGTTGGTAATTGGAGTTGAAAGGTCATAAGTATGATTAAATTTACAAGGGAAAAGTAACAAATGAGTTTGAATTCACCGGCAAGTTCAAACACACAATACTATAAATACCATAGGCTTCTTATTTATAGATTTTGTTGATAAATAAATATATCGGTAAAGTACTTTTTTTCGACATTCTAGGGCCAGTTGTTTCGGAAATTTCGAACAGTGTTTTCGAGGGCAGTGGGTTTTCCAGCTTATTTTCTTAAATAACTTCAAAACTATTCTTTTCGAAATATAAAAGAAATTTGTTTGAAAATCTAACAACAGGCCTTTTCTTTTGGTATGACACGATATAATTAGTAAAACATTTTCTAATTTTCTGATGTCTCCCCAAAAGTAGGTTCTATGTTTTTAAATCATTGACTTTACACGTCTTTCGTCAAATTTTTGTCTCAAACAGTCCAAATCAGCTGTGACATACAACCAGACAGACACCTGAGTGATTCTATAAGGGTTAAGGACATGGAACTTTAAAAGTTATGTAACATTAACGTCAAATTAATGTAATGCTTCAAATTTGTTGTTTAAGATTCTTAAATGATCCCGGTTAACACAAAGGTAAGCGCCGATAGAGATGGTGGCTTTCTAAGGCTTTTGACCTGCTAGAAAAAATACACTCAAGTTTTGGGTTTTTACGAGAATTGAACCCGGAAAAGGTTTCATTAGCACGTTCACCTTTGACCGGTGTATTAAATATTTCTAAAATAAAGTCTGAAGTTGCTATTGAGCACATACATATACAGAATATGTAAGTTTTCGCGCTCATTGCATTATTTTCTCATAAAGCCACACTATATAATTCAAGAATTAACTTACGATGAAGGATGTTGCCTGTTGAACTCGAGAGAGCGGAGGATAGCTTCCGGGATGGGGGGAGAGGTAGGGATGTGGGAGCCAGTGGGATGAAAGCCGTTTTCGTCAGCGGTGTAGGTGAGGGAGACCTGCTGGCCATCAGGAGCACGGTAGGAGAAGCCACCGTCAGCGGCAACTGCTAGACCTTCGGTGCCGGAAGCACGTGGTGCTCCACTCTCGTGCGCTGAGATGCCGTTACCGGTATCATAGCTGAAAGAAAAATATCAAGATTAAGCACATATGTATTTTATTTAGATTTCGGAATCAATTAGATGGCCGGCCGGACTTGGACTTGAATCTTCGGCTATTTTTTTTATATGATGTCTTCCTTCAGTTAGCCTACGAGACTTTCACTACATTATCAGGCAATGGCGGTGAGCGTGTAGAGTCGTCTAGTGAAATTGAAACTCCTTTTGGGGTCCAAACCTTGACTCTGCGCGGTTATTGACGTGGAAATGTTTGAGAGGTTTGGTTATTTTTGGGAAATATAATACAATCGTCACTCTACGTTAAAACGTGAAAAGATTGTCTGATTGGACATTGGAAAGGGCATTTTAGTGATAAGATTGCGTTCCAATACTGAATCACCCAGCCATGGTGATTCCTACCCCGAAGAGGAGTCCATTTGAGTGCCTCTACTGCGTTAGAAAACTTAAATTTTGGATTTCAGCCATTAATCAAACACGGCAATCTGATCTCAAACTAAGCAGAGCTTGTGCTGTGGAAACCAGGTAACTGATATATTACATACAAAAAATTTCTTTTGTAAATACATACTTATATAGATAATTACACCCAGACTCGGGACAAACAGACATGTTCATCCACACAAAGTGGGAATCGAACCCACGACCTGCAGCGTGAAAGGTAAGTATTTACCAACCGTGCCAACTGGCCCAACATTGATCATTCACGAATTCTTGCTAGTTGGTCGAATCCAATAGAGAAACACAAATTGACTTCCTCCTCTACTAGTTGTATCTATTACCTTTTTAACATTTCTCACGGGGTCGTAAATAAAGTGTATTGTAACAGTGCCGTATATTGTCGTTCATAGCAGCGGTGAAAAGTTACACGTTTTCACAGTCAGGCTTTTCTATAAGTTTATCTTTGTATTTTCATTATTTTCTTGAAATCGGACTATACCCTCCCTCTTACCCACCACTGCAACTCCTGTAAACCAGGATCAACAGTGGCACACAATGAAATGACACTGAGCGGTGAGGCTCAGGCATGTCCCGGGGAATCGCTTGTCTTGGATCCCGCAACGAATTTAAACAGAAAAAATGAATCATCCTTGTATTCTCACCTGTATCTGTAAGTTCCATCCCCGTTGTTTACATTTTCATACGGCAAGTTGGGGATATGAGCGCCACCGGCGTTGCCAAAGTTCCCAGTGTACGCCGAAGCTGAGGCGGCTGCCGTACTATATGCATTTCCGCTGAACGTGTTGTATCCAGGCTGTCCAAAGTGGCCCGCCGTAACTACTGAGATCAGAGCAAAAGCTGATACAATCTGAAAAACATCAAGAATAGTTGGTACATTTTTCGTTTATAATATTAGTTAAACCAGTCTCCTAGCAAATGTCATTGGAGTATTCCTTTTAAAATTACAAAAATATCAAATTAGAAAGTAAAGGTTTTGTATTGCAAAATCGATATAACCATTGAAAACACTAAGTAAGTATTGTGAGGAAAATAATGGCTCAGACAATGACTTACTGATCTGCCATAAAATTAACCCAGATCATCATCCCTACATCGTCCACATATGCCATTTTACGGAAGGCCTATGTCTACCTCCTCCAAAGGTTTCTATAACTATGCGGTGACTAAGGGCAACCCCCTCAAATGGTAAAATAATCCTATTTTCCTCATATTATTTACTTAGAGTTTGTAATTTTTTTTGAATTATCTACAGGCTCAGTTATCAAGATACACTTTCCAAATTGTATTACATAGTATATGAGGATAATTTTATAGATATATCAAAGCTGCTGAGTTACTAACGATAAATGATTAAGTAAAAGTTAAAAATATTAAGAAATCAAATTTTGATGTAAGTACAATATTTTTTATAAAGTCTTAGTAATAGTACACAGCCAGCACATCAAGCTACGCAATCTGTCAAATTTCCCCAATTGAAAGTGAACCTTATGCTTTTGTGATAAAGTTGAAAATCTATAAAATAAATTTGACAAATTGGGGTAGCTGGACGTGCTGGCGTCTGTACGATATAGATTAAAGGTGTCACACATGTACATGATCTCTCAAAAGAATTGGAAGAGAAGTAATAAAGCCGTTATAGACGAGTTCTGTTAAACAGCAGTAACCGTCTTGATTATCGAGTTAAACTCGTTTTCACGAGTTCAATGAGTTAATTTATAGCGAGGATTAGTTACCCAGGTACTTATACTTAAGTATGTAAGTTGAAAATGTATCCATATTTAGAAACATCAAACGTCGTTTGCTGCACTTATCATCGGAAACCATCTCAATAAATTGCGCCTGCTAAAAAGTCAAGACTAAATCGCTTGTACTAGGAACTTACCTTTAAACCGGCCATTGTGTTTGTTACAGTTCGTGTTGATGTTCACTACAGTGCTATTCGCTGAATGATATCTTACCAACAAATACAGTCTTTTTATATTGATGTTACCCTTCTACTCGAAACCTTGCACGATATCAGTCAGGGCGTATTTAGATGAATTCGACACATTTGGCATTCCATTGCCGCCACCCCCCGCCGACAGCTTTACATGCTTTCAGAAACAAGGGGATGTAGCAACGCCGTAGTCTTAACTTCGGGCTGCTACCAAGAGATTTTCTTGCATGAATTCCAATAAATATGTTGAATATGTTTTGACCAGTTGAGTTGGGTTGCAGTTTTAAAATAAGTAACTTTTAAACTTAAGACGACGACGAAGACGCAGCGTGGGCTGATCTTCGTCGTGGTCACAAGATCATCAGTCCATCTTGTAGGGGATCCCCCTACAAGATGGACTGATGATCTTGTGAGGGTCGCTGGAAATCGCTGGATGCGGATATCGCAAGACCAGAAATTGTGGAGATCTTTGGGGGAAGCCTTTGTCCAGCAGCGGACGTCTTTCGGCTGATATGATGATGATAATGAACTTCAAACTTTCGCATTTATAGAATTGGTATGTCAAATTTAAAGAACTTTCCTGAGAGGCATTTTAGCATCGAGCTTTTCATTTGCTCGTAACGATTGTTATTGCTAACATTATGACATTACAAAGAAATTATTTTTATACGTAAATCGTTTAAAAGAGGTATTTTTGTCTGCTGAAGCAGTGGAAGCATCCTAGGCTACTTGTAAACGTCATGTTAAAAAAATATATAAAATAGAGAGACTTAAATAGAGTTCACCGCTAACCCGCTAACAATGTCCCGTTTATTGTGGCTTCTCAATTTTATAATACAGCTTTCACTGTTTATAAAAATCTTCAGCAACGGGGTTGAAGATTTGGGGTTCCTTTGTTATTTCACCTTTTGGTTTTAGCTATATATATGCACCTTATCCCTGGACAGCACTAAAGTGAAACTAAAAAAAATATATAAAGAAATAAATGACCGGGTTAAATCACACAGAGCCATTTAACCAAAACTAAGCAAAGCTTGTACTATGCATTTGACGATGGATAGAAATATACTTATGTAGGTACTTTTTTAAATACCCTGACAAATAGAAATGTTCATGAACACAAATATTTGTTTAGTGCGAGGATGGAACCCGGCGCGCCATAAAAATGAAATCAAAATGATTAAAATTTTATATTTTCATTTCACATTAATATATTATAATTAAACAAAAAACTAAAAAAAAAACATAATACAAATTATTGATAAATGTGGTGACGACGGCCGCTGAGGCAGAAGGTTCTCGAATGGCAACAACAAACGGAAATACCCAGCGCGGGCAGGCCTCCTACAAGATGGACCTATAGTCTTGTGAGAGTCGCTAGAAGCCGCTGGATTCGGGTAGCGCAATACCGGCAATTATGTATATATATTACTAGCAATGGGCGTCTTTCGGTTGATATGGTGATGAAGAAGTGAGGCGAGTTTTTTGGCCTATGATCAACCCAACTGTTCTGATCCCGGGTGCAAGTAAGGTCGCCAGAGCTCAAGAGTCATCTTTAAGATATCGTCAAATTGGTAGCTCCAAAGATTGCTATGCTTTAGCTGACATCAGCCAAATTGGTATAGCCATACTAATAGGTTCATATTATTAAACAAATATATACTTATGTTCAATCTATTTTGGAGAACTTCATTGATTCCAAAACACGACTAAATTACTTTCACTCGATAGAAAAACCACATAGTCTCCTCTAAAAATGCTTAAAAGGAAATATTCTCGAACAATTGAAACGCAATTTAAAAAGTTATTAGAGTTTAATATGTAGTACACTTTGTTCTATTAAAATTGTCATAAAAATTATGTTTTATTGAAATTAATAATTTTATCATAATCTCTGGTCTTGTACGTGTTTTAAAGATTTCTGTTTATTCTATTTTGATCCTTGTACTTAATAGTTTATTACGGGCTACAAATGTGTGTTACGGCAAAATTGGGTGAAGTCAGCCTCTTAACCGAGCGACACGGAACTTCATGGCAAATACCTACTCGTACTATTGTTCGGCGGCCTTGTATTATTTAGAGCGAGCGTTCTTGGTTACCAGCTTAGGCCTCTTGACTCCACGCCACTCTTCAGTCCAAAGGCTGCTATCCAAAACTGTGAGATTATTGATCATCCTATGATTACTAGCTGTTTTATCCCATAAGTCTGAGAAGGGAGTATGGCTCCTTGTGTGTGTTTTACCGCCTGCCTAATGATGAATGTGGGCCAGCGCAGACAGAGAGGAGCGCGGCAGCGGAGAGGATTTTATCAAGGCACAAGAAAATCAACTTTAACATTATGTAAATAAAGTGCATATATGCTTGAACATTATATGCCCGACACCACGTGAGCATTTTATGTCATGTTCAAGCATATATGCACTTTATTTTCATAATGGTAAAGTTGATTTTCTAGTGCCTTGATAAAATCCTCTACGTTGCGCTCCTCTCTGTCTGCGCTGGCCCTGACTCGCACACCGTGCTTTCCTTGGACATAGGAAAAGTTACGCTCGTGAGTCTTCCTTGTTCGCCCGTACTCGGGTGAACGAGGAATCAGTAATAGGGCTTGTGCCCCTCGACCGAAGTTTCATACTCGTGTCATGAAACGGCACCGTCCCTGGGGTGTGATTTTGTATCACGCAGGATGATGTCCCTTACCGGTACCATCCGTAGCCATTTGGTTAATTTTGTAATTAGGCCAGTGTTGTTCTGGGGAGTCATTTATCTGGGAATTCTCCCCTCCAAGGTTCCCATTCGCGTCCTCTGGGTGTTCAGGTCCTGCCGGGTGTGACGCCGTAGGGCGAGGCCCAGAAAGACCGACCTGCGACACAGGGGCAGGTGAGAGGGTGTTTCCTCGGGTGTTCGTTTGAGGCGTCATTGTCACCGTTTTACTCGGTGTCAGAGTCACGGGTGACAAGTTGCGGATTTAGTTCGAGTATCTTGTACCCGGTGACCAGTGAGGCCACGTGGTTTAGCAACGCCGGCCAGGGGTCCTCCCCGGCTAGGGCTGCACCCGCTGCATTGACCTCATCTATTCTGACTCAGGCTTTCCAGGAGCTCTATCGGGTACATGTATTTGTACTTGGGCTCCTCTTTTTGTCGCGGTAACTGCACTGGAGGAGTGCTCCTGGCGTCCCACGGGGTTGTCATCGCTCCTAGGAAAAGTTGCTGGTCTGAAACCTTGCTCTATTTTTGCTGTCATATTATTCTACCGTAAATATTTGTACTGTAAATATTTGATAATTTATGCAAAAAAATCTTTTTCAGATAAGGGTGACAATGATCTTTTGGCATATTTGTTACTAAGCGAATAATGGTGTAAAAAAATATATTTTGGAGTGGTCAAAAGTAGTCTTTTCCATTATATAAAATGCATTAGCATTAGTAAAATCTGTACCATGAATGTGTGCTTATATAGCACACATATTTTCGAAGAAAGATTTGTTTATAGAAATTTCAATCCCTTATTTTTATCAGTCAAAATCAGCTCTAAATCCGAATTATTCTGATATGATTCTGCAGTATATAAAATGCTAGAAGGTGTTAGCGATGCATTATTTATTTCCATTGTAGATGAATGCACGATAATTTTGTCATTCTCAACAGAATAAGAAGTACAATGTCGTAGCATATAGTCAATTGTTACAGTTGTCTGTTTGCAGTCTGTGTTGTCCCAAGATATTTATTTATAATTGTGGAATAAATATAAATATAAACTTATCATCAATTTTCTGGGCATATGTGGATAATAGTTTTCAAATTGTAATAAGTATTAAAAAAATTAAGAATACCAGCGGTTAAATTGCAGCAGTCTTCATGTCAGCCGAAATACGAAGATTTCCACAATTTTTCTTTTTTTTTACGTTTTTTGTGTTACGTTCATGATGTTAATTTTGATTTTATATTCTTAAAAGTATAGTACCACCACCGTCTAACTCGTTTAAAAACAAAGATGCTTTCAATAAAATTAAGTAGGTACTCCTGTGTTTATTCTACTAAAGAATTTAAATATAACAAACTCACGAGTACCTACTTTATTTTCAGAAACTCGTTTAGAAAACAAAGATTCTTTCTGTAAAATTAAGAAGGTACCTAATCGAGTGCTTATATTACTAAAGAGTTTTAGTATAATAAACATAGGAAAACCTACTTAATTTTACAGAAACTCTTTTAAAAAACAAAGATTTGTTCTGTAATATTAAGAAGGTACTCAACCTTCTTAATATTGTGTGTCTATTCTACTAATGAGTTTTAGTACCTAAAAAAATTTTTCAGAACGCATAATATTACTTTATTTTTTTCTCCCACACACAGAATTTTATACATAGAATATACTTAATCTAGGTGTAGGTACATTACTAGGTGTAGTTAGTATTAATCTTTGTTAGAGACTGGTGTCTGTACTAGGAGACAGTGTATTTAGTCTTTAGTGTGACAGATCACCAGTCTCTCTACATTCTGGATAGATAGATCTCAATTTTGTACCTTTCGACAATGGCCGGTCTTGTCCGCATCCAGTGGCTTCCCAAGACCCTAGCACGATTGTCGGTCCCCCTTGTAGGTGGCCTGCCCACGCTTCGTTGTCCGGTTCGTAGTCCCCAGTCGAGAACCTCTCTGCCGCAATGGCCATCGATACTAGAAACTGCGGCCCGCCCACTGCCACTTTAGTTTGGCAATTCTTTGGCCTATGTCCGTCACTTTGGCTAATCTGCGCATTTCATCATTCCTGATTCGATTTTGCAGAAATTCGAGCATAGTCCTTTCCATTGTTCTTTGGGTGACCCTGAGCAACTACATCTAAGTTCCATAAGTCATCATTGCTGAAAGTTTTCGGCTAGTGTATGTTACAAAATTTTAGACTTCCGACACTGCGGTAATTGGGACGATGAGATACTACATACATTCCTAAACACTACTGGGTACTGGCTAAAGAGGATTCTGCAATATAATGTATATTATGAGTTATTTACTACATGGACAATTACTACTATGTGAGTGCCTACTATTAGTTTGGCTCTGATAATAGATCTGTATAGACACACTTGTGAATCCTTCATTTACTGTTAGGTATAGCTCTATCTTAATAACTGGTATGAATAATTTTCAACGGAATTCTAAATTTGATCTGCCATCCCATTGCAGACCCCGGATTGGAAGATGGTGCTGGTTCGAGACCCGCCGGAAGATTTAATTTATGATTTCCCATTTTTGAGAATGGTATAATATAATAATATAATATCTAGGGACAATGTCACACAGATCATCCTAGCCCCAAACTAAGCAAAGCTTGTACTATGGGTACCAGGCGACGATATACATACTTATATAGATAGATAAATACTTATATACATAGAAAACATCCATGACTCAGAAACAAATATTCGTGCTCATCACACAAATATTTGCACTTACCGGGATTCGAACCCAGGACCACCAGCTTCGTAGGCAGGAGCACTACCAACTAGGCTACGGTGACCGTCAGATATAAATAAGTATAAGATTTGCTGCTTCCACCATCAACTGTACACAAACACAACATCATAGATTTGTTTACACAACTCTGATGTAAACAAATCTATGATGATCTTAGGCGATTGGCACACTGCCCCGCATGATGCAGCGTAGTGCGTGATTACGTGTTCTAACGTTGCTTGTAAGTATCTCCGTTTGTATAGAAAACACGCACAGTCCAACACACAGAACATGCATCTGCATGAACGTACGTGGATGCATGTTCTGTCTGTTGGACTGTGCATGTTTTCTATACAAACGGAGATACAAGCAACGTTAGAACACGCACTACGCTGCATCATGCGGGCCGGTTTGCCAATCGCTTTAAGTTTTATACACAAACACGTTGGTTTTAATTAAAGTGTTATTAGGTTTCTAGTAACACTCCGTATTGCGATAAATAGTAACGAAGCACCTTTCCTGGTCCCTTCAAGTTAAAGTTGCACGTGATAAAGTGGTATGGGGTTATATCTCGGTAACTTTTGTATCAGTCAGTAACATAGTAGCTCCTAAACTCAAGCTATTATTCACCTTTATTTTCATCTAAATCAGGAATAGATTGGGTGGTTTTTAGTTATGTTTTATGTATATCCGTTCATACCTTCCAAAATGCAGTTTCTTTCCTAATGCTTTTTTTGACAACTCTAGGAATGTAATCCCTGTGTTCCGAGGCGCTTTCTAATACTCCCTCACTAGGGAAGTTAATCCCTGTGTTCCGAGGCGCTCATAGCTAGATGCTTTCACCGATCCGTAAGCGATCGGCGAGGTTAAGCGCCTAGGCTCGCCCTCAGTTCATAGATGGGTGACCATTAAAGTGGTTTAATTTCTGAGCGTCTCGGTGCTTCGGAGGGCACGTTAAGCTGTCGGTCCCGGTTGTATTCATTAGACAACCGTCGCGTCGTTAAGGCATGTCAGAGGCCTACTGGGCGGCTTGAAGAACTCTGACACTACGAGTAGGTTAACCACTGCCCACACGACAAGTAAGTAAGTAAGAGGTACTTTACAAACATATAATTGACGGATATAAAGTACATCCAAACTCAGAACAATTTATGGGTCACACAAATAGTTGTCCCGTGTGGGAATCGGACCAGGGACACGAAGCGGCACGTAGACAGTCGCCTCTCTTAACGCGCCGCTTCGTGTGCTGCGATACACGTGCAGTCAATACTAGTAGTTCTAGTCGAGGGCTTGTAATGAAAGTACGTTAAAGGTTATTAACTAAAATATAAAAATATTTTCTTACTCTTTAACTTTATTTAAAGCTTGCAAAAACAATTAACATTAATACTGAAATAAATAGTGTTGCTAATAAAAACAAACGATCTAAGGTAGTCCGTAGGGTAGCCGCCAGTCGGTCTCGTCGAGTTTCCTCTTAGTAATTGTAGCCACGGTTGTAAATGTTGTACTGGCCGTTGTAAGATCCTTCGCCGCTGAAAACAGAGGAAGTACCTATATTTAATAAATATTAAATACAAACCTGAACCGGCCCAAATTTCATCTTATTGCTTTTGAGCAATTCGAAAAGGATTCAATAATTAATATAAATTATTGGAACGAAGTTCCTTATCGCGTGTTGTGAAAGGGGGCTAGACGGAAAAAAATCTTACGAAAAGTTGTCACGACACTTTTTGCAGCTGTGCGGCGTGCGCATGTTTCTCTGTCTGTCTGTCTCTCTCTCTCTCTTTTAGAAAGCAAGCCAGATATTTTCATTTCTATTTCGCATTGAACAGTGTGGTGGTTGACTATTATTTTTGTTGAGTGTATACAGGTTTTTTGTACATAATAAATAATAAGAAATAACTTCGTTCCATCCGGGTGTCCCTTGACACCTCTCAAGTTTTTATTAATTAATGTTATTGAAAGTTATTGGTTCAGAATTATATTTTAAGAATGGTCTTTGCAGTGTTTGCAATAATTGACGGGCCGGTTAGCGTGGTTGATAAATGCATGCCTTTCCGTCGCAGGTCGTGGGTTTGATTCCCACCCAGGACATATGTATATATGTGTGCATGAACATGTATGTTTGTCCTGAGTCTGGGTGTAATTATCTATTAACTATGTATTTACGAAACAAAATTAGTTCATGTAATATATCAGTTATTTGGTTTCCATGTATCTGGAAACCAGTTCTATAGTACAAGCTCTACTTAGTTTGGGATCAAATGGCCATGTGTGAATAATGTCTCAGGATATTTATTGTAAATGTGAACTTGCATGTAAATTCATAGGTTAGATTTCATCTAAGAACGAAAACATTAGTCGAGATTTCCAATATCAATTTGAAAATCGATAAGCGTTTTCTCACATGTGTGCATCGTCAATGAACTGTCACTTGTCACTGTGGTGCCACCCTTAACTTGATAGTGGTAGGCGTTTTACCATAAAGGTAAAAATTAAACTTTTTAAATCTGTTAGTGCAACGGAATACACGTGCAGCCTGTAGGTAAAATTAATATAAATTGTACCTACAACTTATTTTATGACTAGGATTTTAGTAGATAAACAAAAACAAAACTAGCTCAGAAATGAACTTTTTTAAATAATTTAATTATTTTGAGGATGTTTAAATGATTTACTAAATTTCTAGCCATCATAAAGACCTCATACAACATGAATAACGAAAGGTTAGAAAACTTACGATGTGGGATGTTGCCTGTTGAACTCGATGGAGCGGAGGATAGCTTGCGGGATTGGGGGAGGAGTGGGGATGTGGGAGCCAGTGGGGTGGAAGCCATTCTCGTCAGCAGTGTAGGTAAGGGACACCTGCTGACCATCAGGGGCGCTGTAGGAGAAGCCACCTTCCGCCGTGACTGCTAAACCTTCGGGGCCGGGAGCACGGGGCGCTCCACTCTCGTGCGCTGAGATGCCGTTACCAGTTTCATAGCTAAAAGCAAATATTTCTTTAATTAAAACGTGGGAATCTTTAAGATCACTGAGTGGATTTGAACCTACATTATGTGGGTAAACCTGAACCATGTGCGCAATGGTGAATCCTACCAGCCTTATTATATCTCTATAGAAATCGCAGAAAATAGTCCATTTGACGGGTCTTTCATGCCCCAGGTCGAGGTTCGAATGCCACCCAGGACAGATATTTATGTGCATGGATATACTGTGTCCTGAGTCTGGATGTAATCATCTATATAAGTATATATGTATTTACAAAAGTAAAGTAATATATGTAGTATATCAGTTATCTGTTTTCCATAAAACAAGCTCTGCTTTATTTGGTTTAGATGGCCGTGTATGAATATTGTCCCAGGATATTATTATTATTTAAAAACGTAACAGCGTACATACGCTAGTATGAACCCAGTCAGTGTGTGTTGCTCCTGCTGGTTATTCCAATTTATTAGGTAGTTACTTTCTTTTGTATAGTTACTATGAGAAGGTTTTCTATTAGATTTTCTTGGTCGTCTTACCTGTATCTGTAAGTTCCATCCCCATTGTTTACATTCTCGTACCGCAAGATGGGGATGTGATCGCCACCGTAGTTGCCAAAGTTGCCAGTGTACGCCGAAGCCGAGGCAGCCACCCTACTGTAACTGTTTGCGCCGAAAGCATTGTTCCCAGAGTGTCCATACTGACCGAATTGACCAGCTGAAGCTACAGATAGCAGAGTAAGGGCTGAAACAATCTAAAAACAACAAAGTATTTTAGAGCAATATATTGCGAACTGTAGTTAATATTCGTTTTCATCATTAGTTGATCTGTTCGGTTTAGGAGATTCTGTTCTTAAATATATTCTAATTTCAAAGAGGTTGACAGCATCTGTCACATAATTAGTATCTCGATAGAGGCAATTGACAGTTGCATTTTATCACTGCTCACCTTAAATGCATATATGAAGATGCTAGTATTCGAACTACGCAGCTCGCACAGTCGGGACGTAAAGGCAAAAGACATAATTTCGAATCACCGTAGCCTAGTTGGTAGTGCTCCTGCCTACGAAACTGTTGGTCCTGGGTTCGAATCCCGGTAAGTGCAAATATTTGTGTGGTGAGCACGAATATTTGTTTCTGAGTCATGGATGTTTTCTATGTATTTAAGTATTTATCTATCTATATAAGTATATCGTCGCCTGGTATCCATAGTACAAGCTTTGCTTAGTTTGGGGCTAGGATGATCTGTGTGATATTGTCCCTAGATATTATTATTATTATTTTACTTTTCCATATTATAAAGATAATATAAAATTAATTAGTAGTTTTATAGGGATTTTAAGGCATTTATTATTAGGGTGTGCGAGGAGATCACTTTTACAACCCAAGGTTTTTAAAATATGTTCCAACAATAAGTCTTGATAGAGGCTTTTGACAATTGAAGCTTACATTTTATCTCTGCTCACATTAAATGCATAGGTACTTATGAAGATCCTTATTCGAACTGCACAGTTGGCACACTTCGAAAGAAAAGCCTGGCAATAAAAGCTCATTTATCTTTACTATATTATCAAGATAATATAAATTGGATTAGTATTTCTATAGGGATTTAAAGGGGTTTATTTTTTTTATAAAATAGGATGGCAAACGAGCTAGTGGGTCACCCGATGGTAAGTGATCACCGCCGCCCATGGACACTCGCAACACGAGACGAGCCGCAAGTGCGTTGCCGGCCTTTAAGAAAACAATACGCTCGCTTCTTGAAGGTTGTTAAAATAGATTCCGAAAATAAGTTTTGAAAATCAAGCAGTAATATTAA
The DNA here is from genome assembly GCA_951640165.1 of Pseudoips prasinana. Lineage (NCBI taxonomy): Eukaryota > Metazoa > Arthropoda > Insecta > Lepidoptera > Nolidae > Pseudoips > Pseudoips prasinana. Next base: position 26,592,523 of record OX621240.1, read on the forward strand.
CTGGTTTCGCCTTTGTTTAAGTAGAAGTATATTTTTACAAGATTGATCGTAAACGAGATTAAATTAAAACATTCATTATCTGTAATTAGCATCTGGAAGCATCGCAATAATACGCGCTTAATTTAAAAGTCAAAACTATATCACTTGAAAAACTTACCTTTAAACCGGCCATTGCGTTTGTTACAATTTGTGTAGATGTTCACTACAATGCTATTCGCTGAATGATATCTTACCAACGATTACAGTCTTTTTATATCGATGTTACCCTTCTACTCGGAATTCTGTTCGATATCAGTCAGGGCGTATTCAAATGTATTCAACACATTTGGCATTCCGATGCGGCCACCCCCCGTCGACTGTTTCGCGTTCTTTTCGAGACAAAGATGTAACGTTGCCATATCCTCGACTTAGCTGCTGCTAAGAGCTTCCTTACAATCATTCCAAATTCCAATACTGTAGGAATTTATGGTTCAATCAATGACTTTATTGTCTGTGGTTAAAAAAAAAGGTAGCATTTTTTTTACATTTGTAGGTGAATTTTTTTTTTTACAAACGCGGTTACGACCGTTGTAGCTAATCTAATTCCTGTGTCGCGGGGTATTTTACAGACATATATTAGACGGACACAAATTACATCCAGACTCAGAAAAACTATTTGTGGGCCACGCAATAATGTAGCTTATATATCAAAAAAACAGATAGGCTATAATTTATATAGTTTAACGCGGGTATAACCGCGAGGCAAAGCTAGTATACCTCTAGTATATGTATATTAAAGAAGGGATGTTTGTTTAATCATAATTATATAATTTATTTTATACGATTAGATGTTTTAGGTTTGATTTTTGTTACTTAATGTCCCAGGATATTATTAATGTTGATGTATAATGATTAATGAGTTACAGTTTACTTCAACATCCTTCAAATCTAAATAAACCAATGTAGAAAATTAATATTGCCCCCAACTCTTGAATTTAATTTAATTTTCTTCTCTCGAACGGATTTGTATGAAAGGAATTGAAATAGGTTATAATAAAATAAATAAAAACTTGTGACTACACTGGGACGTCGGTCCCGCTTTGGGTGCTTAAGTGAGCACGGAAGGCTCAGAAATAAAACTATTTTAGCGGCTACTCACCCATAGACTAACCGTGTGCCTAGGTAATTGACTTCGCCCATCACTGATGAGAACCCTGGCTATAAGCGCCTTCAATTGGTAAACACGGCGAGGCTAGTCATTTATAAAAGAAAACAAAGACTCGCTTGTTTTAAGAAAGTTGGATTGTGTGCAATTCTGTCTGCCATTGAATGGAAACCAGATAACTGATATAATACATATACTACTTTTCTTTTGTAAATACATACATTCAGTCAAAAAAGTATCGGGAATGGATGATTTGTTTATGGTTCCAAATTCAAATTTTTGGTTTTTTTTGTTGCTGTTAGATTGGCACAACTGTTTTCCATTTTGGCGCGGAGTTTGAGTAGCATCTGTTATTTATATTCAATACAGTGCTGGTTTTAGTAATATCATATATAGTGTGTATTGCGAATTTCATAATGGACAAAATATCAAACAAAGAGTTTGTCTTAAATTTTGCATCAAATTTCGTGTTCGGACTGAAAATGTTACAGAAGGCTTACGGTGAATCGACTTTATCAAAAACTCGTGCTTATGAGTGGTTCAATGCGGACGTGATGTGATGAAAGATTTGCACCGTCTCACTCGGTGTCAGAGTCACGGGTGACAAGTTGCGGATTTAGTTAGAGTATCTTGTACCCGGTGGCCAGTGAGGCCACGTAGTTTAGCAACGCCGGCCAGGGGTCCTCCCCGGCTGCACCCGCTGCATTGACCTCATCTATTCTGACTCAGGCTTTCCGGGAGCTCTATCGGGTACATGTACTCGGGCTCCTCTTTTTGTCGCGGTAACTACACTGGAGGAGTGCTCATGGCGACCCGCAGGGTTGTCATCGCTCCTAGGAAAAGTTGCTGTCATGCTTTAGTTTGTCTTTGAAAAAACTTCTTAGAAACCTCGCTATATTTTTGCTGTCATATTATTGAACCGTAAATATTTGTACTGTAAATATTTGATAATTTATGCAAAAAAATGTTTTTCAGATAAGGGTGACAATGATCTTTTGGCATATTTGTTACTAAACGAATAATGTGGTGTAAAAAAATATATTATGGAGTGGTCAAAAGTATTCTTTTCTATGATATAAAATGCATTAGCATTAGTAAAATCTGTACCATGAATGTGTGCTTATATAGCACACATATTTTCGAAGAAAGATTTGCTTATAGAAATTTAAATCCCTTATTTTTATCAGTCAAAATCAGCGCTAAATCCGAATGATTCTGATATGATTCTGCAGTATATAAAATGCTAGAAGGTGTAAGCGATGCATTATTTATTTCCACTGTAGATGAATTCACGATAATTTTGTCATTCTCATCAGAATAAGAAGTACAATGTCGTAGCATATAGTCAATTGTTGCAGTTGTCTGTTTGCAGTCTGTGTTGTCCCAAGATATTTATTTATAAGTGTAGAATAAATATAAATATAAATTTATCATCAATTTTCTGGGCATATGTGTATAATAGTTTTCAAATTGTAATAAGTATTAAAAAAATTAAGAATACCAGCGGTTAAATTGCAGCAGTCTTCATGTCAGCCGAAATACGAAGATTTCCACAATTTTTCTTTTTTTTTACGTTTTTTGTATTACGTTCATGATTTTAATTTTGCTTTTATATTCTTAAAAGCATAGTACCACGTGTAACTCGTTTAAAAACAAAGATGCTTTCATTAAAATTAAGTAGGTACTCCTGTGTTTATTCTACTTAAGAATTTAAATATAATAGACTCACGAGTACCTACTCTATTTTACAGAAACTCGTTTAGAAAACAAAGATTCTTTCTGTAAAATTAAGAAGGTACCTACTCGAGTGCTTGTATTACTAAACAGTTTTAGTATAATAAACATAGGAATACCTACTTAATTTTACAGAAACTCTTTTAAAAAACAAAGACTCGTTCTGTAATATTAGGAAGGTACTTAACCTTCTTAATATTGTGTGTCTATTCTACTAAAGAGTTTTATTACCTAATACATTTTTCAGAACGCATAATATAACTTTATTTTTTTCTCTCACACAGAATTTTATACATTAAATATACTTAATCTAGGTGTAGGTACATTACTAGGTGTAGTTAGTATTAATCTATGTGAGAGACTGGTGTCTGTACTAAGAGACAGTGTATTTAGTCTTTTGTGTGACAGATCGCCAGTCTCTCCACACCCTGGATAGATAGATTACAATTTTGTACCTCCCGACAATGGCCGCTCTTGTCCGCATCCAGCGGCTTCCCAAGACCCTAGTACGATTGTCAGTCCACCTTGTAGGTGGCCTGCCCACGCTTCGTTGTCCGGTTCGTAGTCCCCAGTCGAGAACCTTTCTGTCGCAATGGCCATCGATACTAGAAACTGTGTGGCCCGCCCACTGCCACTTTAGTTTGGCAATTCTTTAGCCTATGTCCGTCACTTTGGCTAATCTGCGCATTTCATCATTCCTGATTCGATTTTGCAGAAATTCGAGCATAGTCCTTTCCATTGTTCTTTGGGTGACCCTGAGCAACTACATCTAAGTTCCATAAGTCATCATTGCTGAAAGTTTTCGGCTAGTGTATGTTACAAAATTTTAGACTTCCGACACTGCGGTAATTGGGACGATGAGATACTACATACATTCCTAAACACTACTGGGTACTGGCTAAAGAGGATTCTGCAATATAATGTATATTATGAGTTATTTACTACATGGACAATTACTACTATGTGAGTGCCTACTATTAGTTTGGCTCTGATAATAGATCTGTATAGACACACTTGTGAATCCTTCATTTACTGTTAGGTATAGTTCTATCTTAATAACTGGTATAAATAATAAAATTTGCAACGGAATTCTAAATTTGATCTGCCATCCTATTGCAGACCCCGGATTGGAAGATGGTGCTGGTCGAGACCCGCCGGAAGATTCAATTTATGATTTCACATTTTTGAGAATGGTATAAATAAGTATAAGATTTGCTGCTTCCACCATCAACTGTACGATATACACAAACACAACATCATAGATTTGTTTACACAACTCTGATGTAAACAAATCTATGATGATCTTACGCGATTGGCACACTGCCCCGCATGATGCAGCGTAGTGCGTGAGTGCGTGTTCTAACGTTGTTGGTTATAAATATCTCCGTTTGTATAAAAAACACGCACAGTCCAACACCACAGAGTACTATGTATATATATGTCCAACACACAGAACATGCATCCACGTACGATGCATGTTCTGTGTGTTGGACTGTGCGTGTTTTCTATACAAACGGAGATACTTACAAGCAACGTTAGAACACGTAATCACGCACTACGCTGCATCATGCGAGATCATAGATTTGTTTACACAACTCTGATGTAAACAAATCTATGATGATCTTACGCGATTGGCACACTGCCCCGCATGATGCAGCGTAGTGCGTGATTACGTGTTCTAACGTTGCTTGTAAGTATCTCCGTTTGTATAGAAAACACGCACAGTCCAACACACAGAACATGCATCGTACGTGGATGCATGTTCTGTGTGTTGGACATATATATACATAGTACTCTGTGGTGTTGGACTGTGCGTGTTTTCTATACAAACGGAGATATTTATAACCAACAACGTTAGAACACGCACTCACGCACTACGCTGCATCATGCAGGCCGGTTTGTCAATCGCCTTAAGTTTTATACACAAAGACGTTGGTTTTAATTATAGTATTATTAAGTTTTTAATAACACTCCGTATTGCGATAAATAGTAACGAAGCACCTTCCCTGGTCCCTTCAAGTTAAAGTTGAACGTGATGAAGTGGTATGGGGTACATTTGGGTACCTTTTGTACCAGTATCAGTAACATAGTAGCTCCCAAACGCAAGCTATTATTTATCTTTATTTTCATCTAAATCAAGAATAGATTGGGTGGTTTTTAGTTATGTTTTATATTTATCCGTTCATACCTTCAAAATGCAGTTTCATTCCTAATGTTTCTTTTTTACTACTCACTCACTAGGGAAGTTAATCCCTATGTTCCGAGCCGCTTATAGCTAGATGCTCTCACCAATCCGTAAGCGATCGAAGAGGTTTAGCAACTAGCTTCGCAGTCAGTTCATAGATGGGGAACACCAAAGTGATTTAATTTCTGAGCGTCTCCGTGCTTCGGAGGGCACGTTAAGCTGTCGGTCCCCGTTATATTCATTAGACAACCGTCGCGTCGTTAAGGCATGACATATTGTCAGAGGCCTACTGGGCGGCTTGAACAACTCTGACACTACGAGTAGGTTAACCACTGCCCATACGACAAGTAAGTAAGTAAGAGGTACTTTACAAACATATAATTGACTGACAAAAATGACATCCAGACTCAGGACAACTATTTATGGGTCACACAAATAGTAGTCCTGCGCGGGAATCGGACCCGGGACACGAAGCGGCACGTTAAGACAGTCGCCTCTCTTAAGGCGCCGCTTCGTGTGCTGCGATACACGTGCAGTCAATAATTAGTTCTAGTCTAAGGCTTGTAAGGAAAGTATGTTAAAGGTTATTAACTAAAATAGAAAAATAATTACTTACTCTTTAACTTTATTTAAAGCTGGCAAAAACAATTAACATTAAAATGAAATAAATAGTGATGCTAATAAAAACAAACGATCTAAGGTAGTCCGTAGGGTAGCCGCCAGTCGGTCTCGTCGAGTTTCCTCTTAGTAATTGTAGCCACGGTTGTAATTGTTATACTGGCCGTTGTAAGATCCTTCGCCGCTGAAAACAGAGAAAGTATATTTAATAAATATTAAATACAAACCTGAACCGGCCCAAATTTCATCGTATTGCTTTTGAACAATTCGAAAAGGATTCATAATTAATATAAATTATTGGAACGAAGTTCCTTATCGCGCGTTGTGAAAGTGGGCTAGACGGAAAAAATTCTTACGAAAAGTTGTCACGACACTTTTTGCAGCTGTGCGGCGTGCGCATGTTCTGTCTGTCTGTCTCTCTCTCTCTTATAGAAAGCAAGCCAGATATTTACATTTCTATTTCGCATTGAACAGTGTGGTGTCGCTACGATTTTTTTAGTTGAGTGTATACAGGTTTTTTGTACATAATAAATAATAAGAAATAACTTCGTTCCATCCGGGTGTCCCTTGACACCTCTCAAGTTTTTATTAATTAATGTTATTGAAAGTTATTGGTTCTGAATTATATTTTAAGAATGGTCTTTGCAGTGTTTGCAATAATTGACGGGCCGGTTGGCGTGGTTGATAAATGCATGCCTTTCCGTCGCAGGTCGTGGGTTTGATTCCCACCCAGGACATATGTATATATGTGTGCATGAACATGTATGTTTGTCCTGAGTTTGGGTGTAATTATCTATTAAGTATTTATTTTCTAAACGAAATTAGTACATGTAATATATCAGTTATTTAATTTCCATGTATCTGGAAACCAGTTCCATAGTACAAGCTCTACTTAGTTTTGGATCAAATAGCCGTGTGTGAATAATGTCCCAGGATATTTATTGTAAATGTGAACTTGTATGTAAATTCATAGGTAAGTATACACGTTCATAATTCGATTTCATCTAAGAACGAAAACATTAGTCGAGATTTCCAATATCAATTTGAAAATCGATAAGCGTTTTCTCACGTGTGTGCATCGTCAATGAACTGTCACTTGTCACTGTGGTACCACCCTTAACTTGATAGTGGTAGGCGTTTTACCAATAAAGGTAAAAATTATACTTTTTAAATCTGTTAGTGCAACGAATTACCAGATGCAGCCTGTAGGTAAAATTAATTTAAATTGTACAACTTATTTTATGACTAGGATTTTAGTTGATAAAGTAAAAACTAAACTCAGAAATGATTTTTTTTCAATATTTTTATTATTTTGAGGTTGTTTAAATGATTTACTAAATTTCTAGCCACCATAAAGACCTCATACAACATGAATAACGAAAGGTTAGGAAACTTACGATGAGGGATGTTGCCTGTTGAACTCGATGGAGCGGAGGATAGCGTGCGGGATTGGGGGAGGAGTAGGGATGTGGGAGCCAGTGGGGTGGAAGCCATTCTCGTCAGCAGTGTAGGAAAGGGACACCTGCTGACCATCGGGGGCGCTGTAGGAGAAGCCACCTTCCGCCGTGACTGCTAAACCTTCGGGGCCGGGAGCACGGGGTGCTCCACTCTCGTGCGCTGAGATGCCGTTACCAGTTTCATAGCTAAAATATTAAGCAAATATTTCTTAAATTAATACATAGAAATCTTTAAGATCACTGAGAGGATTTGAACCTACATTATGTGGGTAAACCTGAACCATGTCCGCAATGGTGAATCCTACCAGCCTTATTATAATATCTCTATAGAAATCGCTGAAAATAGAATAGTCCATTTGACGGATCTTTTACGCCCCAGGTCGAGGTTCGAATCCCACCCAGATAGATATTTATGTGCATGGATATACTGTGTCCTGAGTCTGGATGTAATCATCTATATAAGTATATATGTATTTACAAAAGTAAAGTAATATATGTAGTATATCAGTTATCTGGTTTCCATAGAACAAGCTTCTTTTTTGTTTTGTTTAGATGGCCGTGTGTGAATAATGTCCCAGGATATTATTATTATTGAAAAACGTAACAGCGTACAGAAGCTAGTATAAACCCAGTCAGTGTATGTTAGTCCTGCTGGTTATTCCAATTTATTAGGTACTTACTTTCTTTTGTATAATTACAATGAGAAGGTTTTCCTATTAGATTTTCTTGGTCGTCTCACCTGTATCTGTAAGTTCCATCCCCGTTGTTTACGTTCTCGTACCGCAAGATGGGGATGTGAGCGCCACCGTAGTTGCCAAAGTTGCCAGTGTACGCCGAAGCCGAGGCAGCCACCCTACTGTAACTGTTTGCGCCGAACGCATTGTTCCCAGAGTGTCCATACTGACCGAAGTGACCAGCTGAAGCTACAGATAGCAGAGCAAGAGCTGAAACAATCTAAAAACAACAAAGCACTTTAGAGCAATATATTGCGTACTGTAGTTAATATTCGACATTAGTTTATTTATTCGGTTAAGGACATTCTGTTCTTAAATATATTCTAATTTCAAAAATATTGACTAAATCTGACACATATTTAGTATCTCGATAGAGGCAATTGACAATTGCATTTTATCATTGCTCACCTTAAATGCATAGTCATGAAGATGCTAGTATTCGAACTACGTAGGTCGCACAGTTCGAAAGAAAAGCCGGGAAGTAAAAGCAAAAGACATAATTTCGAATAATTTTTCATTCCCATATTATCAAGATAATATAAAACGAATTAGTAGTTCTATAGGGATTTTAAGGCTTTTATGATACACAGCCTGTGTGAGGAGATAAATTTTACAAGCCAAGGTAGTTAAAATATGTTCCGAGAATAAGTTTCGATAGAGGCCATTGACAATTAAAGCTTGCATTTTATCTCTGCTCACATTAAATGCATACTTATGAAGATGCTTATTAGAACTGCACAGTTGGCACACTTCGAAAGAAAAGCCTGGAAATAAAGGCTCATTTATCTTTCCATATTATCAAGATAATATAAATTAGATTAGTATTTCTAGAGGGATTTAAAGGCTTTTATTTTTTTAATGTAGAATTTTTTTTTATAAAATAGGATGGCAAACGAGCTAGTGGGTCACCCGATGGTAAGTGATCACCGCCGCCCATGGACACTCGCAACACCAGACGAGCCGCAAGTGCGTTGCCGGCCTTTAAGAAAACAATAGGCTCGCTTCTTGAAGGTTCGTTAAAATAGGTTCCGAATATAAGTTTTGAAGATCAAGCAGTAATATTAACTGGTTTCGCCTTTGTTTAAGTAGAAGTATATTTTTGCAAGTTTTACCGTAAACGTGATTAAATTAAAACATTCATTATCTGTAATTAGCATCTGGAAGCATCGCAATAATACGCGCCTAATTTAAAAGTCAAAACTATATCACTTGAAAAACTTACCTTTAAACCGGCCATTGCGTTTGTTACAATTCGTGTTGATGTTCACTACAATGCTATTCGCTGAATGATATCTTACCAACGATTACAGTCTTTTTATATCGATGTTACCCTTCTACTCGGAATGCTGTTCGATATCAGTCAGGGCACTCAGGGCGTATTCAAATGGATTCAACACATTTGGCATTCCGATGCGGCCACCCCCCGCCGACTGTTTCGCGTTCTTTTCGAGACAAAGATGTAGCAGTGCCATATCCTTGACTTAGCTGCTGCTAAGAGCTTCCTTACCATCATTTCAATACTGTAGGAATTTATGGTTCGATCGATGAGTTTATTGTAGAAAAACAAAGTAGCATTTTCTTTTACATTTGTAGGTGATTTTTTTTTTTTTTTAATAAAACTGTACGACCGTTCTACGGAATCTAATTCCTGTGTCGCGGGATAATTTACAGACGTATATTAGACGGACACAAATTACATCCAGACTCAGAACAACTATTTATGGGTCACACAATAATGTAGCTTATATATCCAAAAAACAGATAGGCTATAATTTATACAGTTTAGCGCGGGTAAAACCGCGAGGCACAGCTAGTATACCTCTAATATATAAAGAAGGGTCTTTGTTTAACCATTATGATATAATTTATTTTTTACGATGTTTTAGGTTTGATTTTTGTTACTTAATGACCCAAAAACAGCGAACGCAAGTGTATGAAATTTGGAATTGAAATAGGTTATACACTGAATTAGAACATTGCTTACTTTCTTTACCTTATGGGCAGTGATAAGTAAACCACTGAAATGGTAGTCATCAGTCATCGCTTTGGGTGCTTAATTGAGCACGGGAGGCTCAGAAATTAAGCTATTTTAGCGGCTACTCACCCATAGACTGACCGTGTGCCTAGGTAATTGACTTCGCCCATCACTGATGAGAGTCATTTATAAAAGTTAACAAATACTCACTTGTTTTAAGACAGTTGAGTTGTGTGCAATTCTATCTTTTACTTCGCTAAACTAATTTAAATGTCATTACATCTCTCTCTAAAATGGCTTGTATGAAAAGAACAGAATATACATAGAACTGTCAAACTACTAAAACGCGTACTTACACGCGTACTGGGCACACAATTAGTCGACGTCAGACCTAATAAGTCGCCATATTTCGCGCCAAAACTAAAATAACTATATTAGAAAGAAATGCAATTGTATTAAAATTAGTTTGAATAGTTGGGGGCAATATTAATTTTCTACATTGGTTTATTTAGATTTGAAGGATGTTGAATTAAGTAACTCTAAACTATCCTAATCACATTATTCACACACGGCCATCTGATCCCAAACTAAGCAGAGCTTGAAACCAGATAACTGATATAATACATATACTACTTTTCTTTTGTAAATACATACTTATATAGATAAATTACACCCAGATTCAGAACAAACAGACATGTTCATGCACACGAATATCAGTCCTGGGCGGGAATTGAACCCACGACCTCCGTCGTGAAAGGCAAGCATTTGCCATAATAATATATGTTTTAGACCTCCGAGGACAAAATGTTCTTTTTTCCATAATTTAATTATGGAAAATGGAGCATTCTATACTAATATATAAAAGAAGCTAAAACTTTGTTATCATTAAAAAAAACTTTTTCATTATTAGATTAAAATTTTCCTAATAATATTGCAAAATATAATAAAACATATTATATACCTACTAACCTTATTTACCTACTGTAAAATACACTAAAAGATAGTAAAAATTAAGTTATAAAATATATATGCTCACCTACCTATTTATTATTAAATACACATTACTATTATAAATTAAAAATAAATAATATATAAGTACGTACTATCTATAAATTACTATAACATAACGACTAAACACATAATATATTTAATTACTAGCTGTGCCCGCGACTTCGTTCGCGTGGATTTCGGAACTTAACAATGTATTTTTTAGTGTAAAGCGCTGTGGGAGGATACCGATACAATTTTTTTTATTTAATTTAGTGCTTCTTTATTTTGCCTGTGGAACCATCTGGAGCATTATTGGGGTTGTTTACGCGTGAAAGAGCTACGTATAGTTGACCATGGGAAAAGCATCCACCCCCGCAACGGATATTGTCTGGCCCTGAGCTTTATTAATCGTCATGGCATAACAGAGACTGACTGGGAATTGCACTGGTTTGAAAGAGAAAGGAAAGTTTTTAGGAATAATAGGTATCCTTGGAATAAAAACAATATCACCGGCGCCGCAAGCTTCGATAATGTTTTGCTGCAGATTTGTGACTTTGAGCCGAGTGCCGTTACAAAGTTTGGGAGGACATAAATTTCTGAGGAGAATTATTGGTACACCGATTTTTAAAACTATTTTGTGGGCTGGAAGTCCGGGTGTGCTGAGGGAATCCAAAAATTCTACCAGGTAGTGCGTCATCTTCTTCCATAACTGTATTTATTGAGCTATATTCTTTACTATTCCCGGACGCATCAGTCAATATAATGTAATTGCCGCAGCTTGGTCGTTGCGGGGAGTCAAAATAGCTCGCTGACATAGCCAAGAACCAGCTTGATTTCCCACGTTTGTGGTATCACCGTACACAGAAGAAATTAGCTCCTGCTGTGATGTAACGTTAGAGCAGAGATTACCAATCAAAATAACTTCCATCTTCTTGTACGGGGTATGTGCCATCGCCTATTTGTTACAATAAATTGGCAAACTCCTGTGCATTTTCGCAGCCTCTGACTGATTCGGCCCCCTCCTATACTTATAATTATCTCTTGAATAGCCAATAAGGACCTGTTGTGACAAATTTCACGTACCCTGTCAGGAATTTCTCCATCAGTAATTAGTTGTACATGTCTCATAAAATCTTCAGCAAACTTGTCATGGTACTTTTGCCATAACTGGTTAGCACCCGATAACGCACAAAAGGTCAATAAGATGGCAAACAAATGTAGCAAGCGATGTGGACTATCGCTCACGCATGGTTCCGCTAGAGCGTTATCCCAATGCTGACCTCCATCTTATAAATGGCGTGCTCGGCAAGCGGCCTGGTATGTGGGATGTTCAATATCATCCACTTTACGGAGCTCAGAAAAAGACGTAGGTCCTCGCACTACATGGACCAGACTGTGGGATGAACTCACACATGAGCACGCCACGTGAACCTTCCTTAAGTCAATTCCAACTAACTTGAGAGTTGGACTTTGCGATTTGTTGATGGTTATCGCGACACACACTTTTATAGGGAACTACAGTATTTTAAACTGAAAAGGGAAATCATTTGGCACTAACGGAATACGTGACACGAACACTGTTTCTCCCTGGGCGGATCCAGGCATAATAGTAGCCTCTATAACACGATGCAAAGTTTTGACTTGAAGCCTAGCACCCTTGCAAAGTTTAGGTGGCTTCAAATTCCTCAGAACCATTATAGGTATACCCACACGCAACATACACCCCCTATTATACGCCCTTAGGGGTGGAAATTCCTAAAATCCTGAAATACATATTTTTATTTTTAACGGAAAGGCCAAATACCAATTTTCATGCATTTCACTTAAAAAATTACACACTTTTCATACAAACTTACATCCCCTATTTTACGCCCTTGGGGTGGAATTTTCAAAAATTCTTAAATATTAATTTTTATATTTAGCTAAACTACTAAATATAAGTTTCAATGCCTTTAACTTCAAAAATGACGGATTTTCATATAATCTTTCATTCTCTATTTTACCCCCTTAGGGTTAGTATTTCCAAAAACCCTTCCTTAGTGAATTCATACGTCATAAAAAGTACAGACGCCAGCACTTCCAGTTAACCCAATCTGTCAAATTTCTATAATAGATTTTCAACTTTATCACTTAAGTATAAGGTTCACTTTTAATTGGGGAAATTTGACAGATTGGGATAGCTTGATGTGCTGGCGTCTGTACCTATCGGCAAAATTTCCGTTCCAAAGCCGTTCAGGCTGTGCGTTGATATGTCAGTCAGTCAGTTTCCTCTTTTACATAGGTAGGTATATAGATTTGTGCTGAGAAAATTATGAGAGACAGGGTTTATTTACTACATTCAAATACATTCAATCGGACAGGCTCAATAAAATTCGAATCGTCTGTACATTCGCGTTACAAACGAATCGACAGCACAAACTTTCGATCGACTGACATTATAATTTAAAATTAAATTATAACAAATCCAACCTTGTACATAATTCAATTTGCCCAAAGAAAACAGAATATTTTAATAACCAATTTTGGACAACGACATACTTCTAGGCAACCAAGACCTTATTTCGAAACAATTCAGAACATTCAAAACCCTACGTAACTCATGCAATCAGCAAACACGGGCAAATCTTAACACCGCGAGACAAAAGAAATGCACAACGACATCTTCTATCGAAATAAAAATCAACTATCAACCTAGTTCATTCAGAAAAGAGATGTCATAATATGCACAATGACATCTATCGGACAGTTAGGTAGTTCAACTATAAACATTAGTTCATCTTGAAGTAACGAAATGTGTGTTATTTTTTCATGATTACTTTAAAATCTAATATCTTTTGATAGACTGAGACGATTGCAATAAAACCAAAACTAAATGTTACCTCAAGTTACGCTCAATCGTTGTGTATAAAAGTTATCTACATTGCTTTCGTATATTTTACGTGATACCCGAACATATAAACAGACAAACAGACACACAGACAAACAGACAAAAATTCTAAAAATGCTGGAAATGGGTTCTATTGGTTGTTCTTTAATACCCTGGCTATTCTTTTTGGATTTTCTTTTGATGTACAAAAATTATTTTTCTACAGATTTATTATATGTATATAGATTACAAAAGTATAACCACCAAACACACACACATATATATATATAATCGCCATATCAAATTGTATATAAATTGTCATAAAGTTCGACATTACATTTTAACTGCGACACATCACTAAGCCATAGGCCTAAACTTGTATTGTTTCTGCGCCAACTGGACTGTTTTAGCGTTACATGGAATGTCATGTACTGATACATTTTTAATAATTTTTCAAACTACTCTGCAACTAGATACACGAATAGGTTAATATATTTAGTATTTAAGTGTATTTTTCTCTGTAAGCGATTACTGTAATAATCTTTTGAGAAAAATAAATATCCTAAGCCGTATAAAACACAATAAAAATATTAACATGTTTATATGATTGTACAAATTGTGTTATCGCTGGTTGCGATCTTTTTCACGCAACCGTGAAATGGACCACGATGAAAGAAAAGGTAGTTGGGTATTTGTTGGCATATTTTGTCAAACGATTTTTTTAAGTGTAGGTTCTTTATAGCGTAAATTGTTTATAATGTTTTTTTTAAAGACACAACCCGCACTAGTGAATTGAATCTGGGTATCGCGGGGTCTTTACAAAACATATTCATTCTTTGACATAAAGCATACCTATGGCCCACCCATGGCCTATATATAATAATACACACATAATAATTAGTTTTTACATATCGCATACTGCTTCCTGGTCCCAAGATAGCGGTAGGGTCTCCAACCGCATATAATGAGATGCTGCGTTCAAATCCCGGGTCGGGCCAATAAAAGTGACATTAGGATTCATCTAGCAGGAAAACATCTGTATCAGCCCGAATTATGAATGATGGAAAGCTGTCGTGCGTCGGTCCTGTGCCGGACTTCTTTCCGTTTCCGTTCGTCACTATTTAGACTAGCCGCTATGTCAGGATATAATATAAAGAACAAGAGAAAATAGTGTCGTGTGATTATAATAATAACCGCAAGGGACTATATCTATCACTTTTCATTACATTCGCGACTGTACATTGTACAGACGCCAGCACATCAAGCTACCCCAATCTGCTAAATTTCCCCAATTGAAAGTGTAAACTGCGTCTCACGAAAGAAGTCCCACAGGCGCGGCGCTACGGTCATGCGACGGAATGTTGCTAGCCTCTACTGATTTCGACTGCCATACTTTTTTAATTATGTAAATATTTTAAGATTTTTTTAATTCGTACAATGATACAATTAATTGCAGGTTCACATATTTCGCATATTTTGTGTGTATCTATGAACCTACAATGCTTCTGCAATCGTTGTCTAATCGCTAAATAAATCGAAGAACTTATTAAACATTTTTAATGTATAGTATAGTAAACAAAATAAAACATTTTAAATTTTAATCGTATAAGTATGGTCATCGATTGGGTTTATGCCAGACATACTACAGTCACTATCCGAACCGTCCACATGGATATCACTATCATGATCAGACTCCGATTCGCTATCGCTTGCAGTGGATATAATAAACCGGTCCATTTCCTCGTCTATCAGCCCGTCATTTCGAAAATATTGGTCTTCTAGATGCTCCACATGTTTGCATTGTTCAAGCCAATCTTCCGGTTTCACGCTTGCAAACGCGTCTTCTGTCAATTTCACAATTTTTTTGGGTCTTGGTCGACGTTCTTCTCAGCTACGCGTCTTTTCACAAGGCTCCATATTTTTTCAATCGGGTTGAGATCACAATGATAAGGTGGCAGTTTTAAAACTTCATGGTTGTGACTTTTTAAAAGTTCATCAACAACATAAGTTGGTTGTCCTTTATTTTGTTTGACTAGACTGATCAATACAGCTTTTGTCCAGCTCTCTTCAAAATTAATATGCTTTTCTTGCAACCACTTTGACATAGTTGGCGCTTTATTTACCTGAGTACAGTGGTACGGAGCATTGTCCATAACCACAAGAGACCTTTCTGGCAGATTTGGTATCAATTTTTCAGTCACCCACTTTACAAAATTTGTTGTATTGATGTCATCATGATAATCAGACGACTTCGATTGCGACTTAAACATTATTAAGGCGTTATTTACAAAACCATTCTCGGAACCAGCATAAGCGATAATCCATCTACTCCCAGCTGACTCTGAAATGAAAAGTCCTTTCCACTTCTCACTCCACTTCTTCACTTTGTCAACAGCTTTTGGCATGGTATGTGTTGTGTATATACGTTTCGTCTAAAAATATCACAGGTATTTTTTCGACAGTCCGATTTTTTCGCATTCTCGATGTATCTAACGCGCCATGCAGTTATATCAAAGCGCTCCATTAACATTTTTTTTAGACTGATCGTTTGTATCTGAATCCAATACTTTGCAATATTCTATGAAGTGTGGCGCGGCTTCCTTCAAAATCTATTTCTTCTTTTAACGCTGCACGTAATTTATTTAGAGTAGGTAATTCTTTTTTTTCAGTATAAAATACGTGAATTTTATGGCGAACAGCACAGAGGTCAAAACAAGTGACATTTTTTTTGGAAGAACAAGCCGCTATTTTTCCTTCTTGTGTTATTCTTAAGACAGTTTTCTCTGACACACCTGAAAATATTTATTGCTTTAGAGCATAATGTGCCTTTATTTTAAATATTATAATTCTACAATGGGCAATTTCAACAGAATGTTGACAAACTTTACATTAAGTATAATTTTGAATTAGATACCCAAATACCCTATTTAAATCAAACACCTTAACCAGAATATAGAGTGTTAATTGCAAGCGAATAAAACATACTAAATCCCCATTAAATTGGTAAAAATTACAAAGCGAGCAACCCTAAATTTGTACCTGTCATGGCGGCTACTCTCTTGCGAACATTATTTAGTGGTATCAAAACACCATTATTCTGCTGTTCTGCTTCACAAAACTCCTTTACTTTCAAAATCATTTTACGACCAGCACTTTTTACAACTTTAGGCATTGTAAACAACACTTTATCTAATTTTAATGATAAAAATCTCAAAAGCGTCCGAACTCCGTAACAACTGCTGACAACGACAACATGGCCGATCTGTCATATTAGTTCCACATTTTGCCGCGGGACTTCTTTCGTGGGATGGAGTTTACCTTATACTTTTGGAATAAAGTTGAAAATCTATAAAAGAAATTTGACAGATTGGGGTAGCTGGATGTGCTGGCGTCTGTACATACCTGCAAGTGAATGATTAACGTATCTCTCTTATTCTATTTAATTATATTGGTCTAGCGGTAGCGAGTTCACCCGCAGCGAACGAGGTCCATGGATCACATCCCGGTTCGGGCCAAAAGTAATTTTGGGACATTTCTGTAAAATGAAAATTTTCTCAGCATGAGGCCGAATTTTGGGAGTTGGCGGTAATATACCCCCGGGCCTCGGAGAGTAGATACGTTAAGCCATCGGACCTGACCTCTTTCCGGTCGTGTCGCTAGGCGTCCCATCGGATCATGAGAGCGATGGAATAGAAAGTGCTCTTGTGTTTGCGCTTACACTTGTGCGCTATTATATGTCCCACGCAGATGGCTAATCTCTATTAAGACTGGCCGCCGTAGCCGAAATTCGGTTAGGAGCACATTATTATACTATATGATGATGTTCTAACACACTCACAAGGGGGTTTTATACAACATGTAACGTAATAAACGCACACCCACAAACTCCCCAATTAGAATATTACCTTTGTTGTAATCATAATACATAACTGAATTTTTTAAGTAACATGTATATGCATTGTTATTTACTAAATTAGTTTCTTAGAAGAAAGTTTAAATTTCTTTATTTTGTATTGAATAATGGAATTTGTATGAACACAAATAAAACTGCGATTTTAAAAGTCTTATTACTTCGACTTACGGTCCATTGCATTTTTTTTTACTGTACTGGTTTAATAGGCCAATTACATTTAGTAATATATGTTATAAGATTCACAGACATAGTTACAATCTTCACCACGTTTAACTCGCAGATAAAAGCTTTACCCGTGAGTTTATACGTGGCGAACTTTGTAACCAATGTATGTTTATTTTTGGTTCCAATTTATACTAAAAGTCAGCAAACAAAAATAGCCTCCGAATTACCTCGTGGTATGCGGTTACCTCGTGGTAGCTGTGTGGTGTCGGCGTAACATATTCACCCCACCTCATCCCGTGGGGGGCGTAGAAATCATCCCGAGGGAATACAGCTACCAAAGTACGGGCAGCAGCGTTATTCTGTGAACTATGACCATCAAACTGCGATCCGTCTGCCAAGCGTGGCGATTATGGCATATACCCCCATTCCTTTTGGAGGCTTTTGTCCAGCAGTGGACATAATTTGAGTGACATGGTGGTGGTGAAAGCGGTTACCGTAGTCGACGAATGTGATACTCGATGTTCCACTAACGCGTTGCCAACCTCCCCCCTCTTTATGGCGATGAGCTTTAGCAACCTCACTTAAACCCAGGACCACAACTATAAAAGTAGGTATAACTAAACTACTATTAGTTAAGTTATAATTTTATAGTTGTGGTCCTGGTTGGCCTATGCCAATACTAATAATATTACTAGACTGCTGGTTTAGTGGTTAGTGATCCGGTCTACGAAGACAGAGGTCGTAAGTTCAGAAGAAATTTTTGTGTAATGAGTTTTGTTTTGTATATAGAAATATCTTAGTATGTTTTATGAGTCATCTGGTTGCCATAATAGAAGCTATGCTCAGTTTGGGGTCAGATGGCAGCGTGTTAGTTGTCCCAAAATTGTATATCTAGAGTCTATCCTATAAGGTGGACGTAATTCCCTCGTCGAGCTGCTCAGAGTGAACATCTGACGCACGGTAACCGTAGCCTAGTTGGTAGTGCTCCTGCCTACGAAGCTGGTGGTCCTGGGTTCGAATACCGGTAAGGGCAAATATTTGTGTGATGAGCACGAATATTTGTTTCTGAGTCATGGATGTTTTCTATGTATATAAGTATTTATCTATCTATACATATGTATATCGTCGCCTGGTACCCATAGTACAAGCTTTGCTTAGTTTGGGGCTAGGATGATCTGTCTGACATTGTCCCTAGATATTATTATTAAGCATAAGAGCATATTCTCAGTCCTTGCTAATCGGAGTTTTTCTTTGCTATGTTCCATGGAAATGCTATTAGACCATGTGCTGAACTGTATAGCAGTTCCTCTTTTACCTAGAAGAGTAATCGACGATCATGTTGAAATTTACTAATTAAAAAACATTATTATTTTCTCATACTTAGAACTTTATTTAAAGCTTGCAAAAACAATTAACATTAATACTGTAATAAATAGTGATGCTAATAAAAACAAACGATCTAAGGTAGTCCGTAGGGTAGCCGCCAGTCGGTCTCGTCGAGTTTTCTCTTAGTAATTGTAGCCACGGTTGTAATTGTTGTACTGGCCGTTGTAAGATCCTTCGCCGCTGTAATCATAGAACGTTTAATTATAAAAATGTCACTATTGTACAGACGCCAGCGCATCAAGCTACCCCAATCTGTTAAATTTCCCCAATTGAAAATGAACCTTATGCTTTTCTGATAAAGCTGAAAATCTATTAAAGAAATTTGACAGATTGGGGTAGCTAGATGTGGTGGTAGATGCGTCTGTACCATCTGTAATATAAATTGTGAATTGTTAGAACAAAAATTCGTTGCAGGATCCAAGACAGTTAAAGTGATTCCCTGGGACATGCCTGAGCCTCACTGCTGAGTATCATTTCATTGTGGGCCACTGTTGATCCTGGCTTACAGGAGTTGCAGTGATGGGTCAGAGGGAGGAACTTATCCCGATAAAAAAAAAACATAAAATTCAAACGAATGATATTCCAAGAGAGTATTTTTAAATTGTCTATGTGGCTGACGGCCAAGAAGAATATCGCCACCTCATCTCAACCCATGAGGGAGGCATAGAAGTCATCCCGAGGAAATATATTCCAGAGAACGGGCAGCAGCGTTCTTTTGAGTACTATGACGTCTGACAAGCGTGGCGATAGGCGATGATGGACACAATGCATTGTGGAAATCTTTTGGGGACGCTTTTGTTCAGCATCGGACGTCATTTGGATGACATGAAGATGATGATGATGAATGTACTTTTCATATCATTGAGTAACGAAATGTATTTGTAAGTTTTAGGTTACAGCAAGAGATATGTATGTACATTAATTATTTGTTCAGTGGAATGTTTTGATAGAAAAACCTTTAATTTAATAAAGTAATCAGTCATCTGTCATAATGTTCTTTTGTGCTGTCAATCTTTTGTTACAATACGTCGCTAGTGTTTAACGAAACAATTTTCACATGGTAAAAACTATAATATACTAGCTGTTCTGGCAGACGCTATCCTGCCTTACAAATAGAAAAATAACTGGCATTGTTGGGAAAATTAGATCGAGGTATTTTTTACAATAATACTCGCTAAATAAGACTTTTTTAACAACACTCGCACTAAACAAATAATTCAACCAGTAACCTTTTCAAAACAATAGATTTCAATTTATAGCTGACTAGCTGTGCCCCGCGGTTTTACCCGCGTTCAACTTTATAAAATATGGCCTATGTGTTATCCTAACTATAAAAATTAGCCTATGTTCTTTCTCAGGGTCTAGACCACCTGTATACCAAATTTCATTCAAATCCTTTCAGTAGTTTTGGCGTGAAAGAGTAACAGACAGACAGAGTTACTTTCGCATTTATAATATTAGTTAGGATACATATACTGACAGGTAGCGATGATTGATTATTCTTAAAAAATCTAATAATTTCTGTATTGTCAATACTGGCAGGTGTTTTTATTTAATTTCGATGCAATTACTTTCTGTGTATTTTAATTTTGTTCATTATTTTATAATCATATTACGATATCTTATTACTTATTATCCTATATATTTAATATATATTAAGTTTAGACAAATAATGTAAGAATAAATTTTTACTATATATGTAGTAAAATATCTCCTATATCTTGATTAACGAAAGGTAACTTACGATGAGGGATGTTGCCTGTTGTACTCGATGGAGCGGAGGATTGCTTCCGGGATTGGGGGAGGGGTGGGGATGTGAGAACCAGTAGGGTGGAATCCGTTCTCGTCAGCGGTGTAGGAAAGGGACACCTGTTGACCATCGGGGGCACTGTAGGAGAAGCCACCTTCTGCAGTGACTGCTAAACCTTCGGGGCCGGGAGCACGGGGTGCTCCACTCTCGTGCGCCGAGATTCCATTACCAGTTTCATAGCTAAAAGGCAAAATATCAGATGAGATTATTTTACTAATAACCTTTAAATACTTTAATTCGGGAATCTCTAAGCTAACCGGCAGAATTTGGACCTGCATTTTTTGTATCAAGCTCCCAGCAGAGATGATTCGAAAATAGTATTTGTCTCTCTCTGTTGCAGAAAATCGTCGATTTAATCCAGTGATAGAATGATTCTATGATTTTATTGTTCAAGTGCAGTAGAAAATGAGCAGAGATTTCAAGTGGACATTGCTTCGCTGGCTATTCACATTAGTTGCCTTCTTTTCTTGTTTTAAAGCAGCTTGTTCTACTTACTTAATACATACTTATCGTATGGGCAGTGGTTACCCTTGTGTCAGAGTTGTTCAAGCCGCTCTCATGACATGGCTTATCGACTGTTTTCTACTACTCTCTGTTGCTGTTGCTCTACGAAGAACAAAGGCGCTCAGAAATTAAACCATTTAGGTGGTCACCCATCTATGGACTGGCCTCGAGCCTAGCTGCTTAATCTCGCTGATACTTACAGACCGCTGAGAGCATCTAGCTATGAGCGCTTAAGCTTGCTCTACAATGCAGTTCAAGTTGGCACTTTTAAGATAAGCGTAACTACAAAATGCTTTTTTTTTATTCTTACCTATATCTGTAAGTTCCATCGCCATTGTTTACATTCTCGTACCGCAAAATGGGGATATGGGCGCCCCCCAAGTTGCCAAAGTTGCCGGTGTAAGCTGAAGCCGAGGCAGCGGTCCTGCTGTATGCGTTCGCCCCGAATGAATTGTATCCCGCCTGTCCCAAATGACCTGCTGAAGCTACAGAGAGCACAGCGAAGGCTGAAAAGATCTGGAAAACAAGAGAAATAAATAGATATTTTTTAAAGAAAAAAATTCAACTTCGTTTTTGTTTAAATTTTGAATTTTATTAAAGTATTCTTAAATAGTTCTAGGGCTCTACCAGCTAAGTCGCCGAACATCGATTTCTTAAATGGCGTTGAACTACAAAAAGGTTAAAAATGACTTAATCAATAGTTAAATCGGCTTCCATGAGCACATTTGACGTCATAAATAGTCCGGAATCGAATGTCAACGTTGAAGCCGATTTAATGATTGATTAAGTGATTTTTAACCTTTATTTATTTGAACGCAGTTTAAGAAATCGATGTTCGGCGACTTAGCCGGTAGAGCCCCTGCTTCTTCATTAACTTCAAGGTTGTAAAAGGCAGAAGATATCATCTTAAATAATAATAATAATAATATCTGGGGACAATGTCACACAGATCATCCTAGCCCCAAACTAAGCAAAGCTTGTACTATGGGACCAGGCGACGATATACATACTTATATAGATAGATAAATACATATATACATAGAAAACATCCATGACTCAGAAACAAATATTCGTGCTCATCACACAAATATTTGCACTTACCGGGATTCGAACCCAGGACCACCAGCTTCGTAGGCAGGAGCACTACCAACTAGGCTACGGTGACCGTCATCTTAAATCATTTCAATGAAATGATTTGACGGGCCTGTTGGCGTGGTTGGCAAATGCTTGCTTTTTACGCTGGAGGTCATGGGTTCGATTCTCACCCAGGATAGATATTTGTGTGCATGTCTGTTTGTTCTGAGTCTGGAAGTATAATAATATATTTACAAAAGAAAAGTAGTAGGTTACGTATACCTACTACTTTTCTTTTGTAAATATATTATTGTATATATTTTTGTATTATATTTTGTATATATGAGTTATCTGATTTCTATAGTACTAGCCCTGGGATCAGATGTGGAAATAATGTCGCAGGATCAACATAATCACAAAAATTAATTTTATTTTCATTTTATATACTGTGTATGTTACGTATCTACAAATTAGTGTTAATTTATTAGTATTTTTTATTTTATAAGTCTACATATCCACATATTTAGTATTTTCATTTATTCTTTTTAAATTTATTTTTATTATTATTTTTAAAATTGAAATGCGAGCTGTAGTGACGACGTTTATGGAATAAATATATTTCCTTTCTTCTTTCTTTCTAAATGTAATTTTTTTTTTATTAGACCGTTACAATTCAAAGGTGAACGAGGAATAAAGCCTTCTATCCAAGTAAAACTACGAACTAAGTAACCGAAGCAAAAAGGCATATCTTTTGGGTTTCAACCGTCGAGGTTAATTAAATGTAAATACATAAGGGAGTCACTTTTTAGAGATGTTTTATGCAACTGACATACTACGTTCATCATAAGGGTGTCGCTCATCCCATTGAGAATCCCGAGGGCATTTTAACAACCACAGTTAAAAGAATACGTTATTAAGTCAAGGCAAAAGTCATGGGTTAGGAGAATATTTTATTATTTTGAGTTTAAAGCAAATATTATCAAATTACATTTTGAAAATATATCAAACGTTTTGTTTTATTTATTTCAGCAGTGTAAGATACTGACTTCCTCTTTCGGCTGAGTCTTATGAGGGAAGTAATCACAAAGCTCCACAATTTTAATTTAAGCATGATACTAATAAAAATTATACTAAGGAAATTAAAAGTCTGAATGCCATAAATTTCTGACTGTAACGCAATAATACTATTTAATTTCGTTTCTTTCTTAGAATCTCAGAAATTATTTTTAAGTATGCTAATTCATACTGCATGTATCAATATTTTGAAATTCAAAGCATTGTTCTCCGCAATTATCAGCTGGAACCATCGCAGTAATGTGCACTTAATGAAAAAGTCAAGACTAAATCACTTGTACTACTTACCTTTAAACCGGCCATTGCGTTTGTTACAGTTCGTGTTGATGTTCACTACAATGCTATTCGCTGAATGATATCTTACCAACAAATACAGTCTTTTTATATTGATGTTACCCTTCTACTCGAAACCTTGCACGATATCAGTCAGGGCGTATTCAGATGAATTCGACACATTTGGCATTCCGTTGCGGCCACCCCCCGCCGCTGTTATGATTGTTACCGACGCAAAATTCTTCGGTGCTAGTGCTTTTGAACTTTATGACATATTCAAGGATGGATCTGCAGATACCGTACAATAACCATAGAGTACTCTATGTAGAATGAACAAGGTCAAAATTCATAGCACAGCTCATCGTCTAGACATTTTTATAGTA
The DNA here is from genome assembly GCA_951640165.1 of Pseudoips prasinana. Classification (NCBI taxonomy): domain Eukaryota; kingdom Metazoa; phylum Arthropoda; class Insecta; order Lepidoptera; family Nolidae; genus Pseudoips; species Pseudoips prasinana. Next base: position 26,616,808 of record OX621240.1, read on the forward strand.
CCTGTATTGAGATGAGATAAGAATCAGTTACATTTTTTCTAATATAAATTGACGCACCATAGCTCTGCAATAGTTTTTGTTTTGAATTTATATTGCTAAGTCGTGTACTGTAAATATTTTTTGTATTGAATAGTTTTGATCTGATGCGTGCTCTGTAAACAGAAATCACTGTGTTATCAATACGAGAAATCTATTCTATAATATAAATGTAAGGTTTTAAGTGTCTGTCTACCGAGTTATTAACCATGAAAAGCATTGTCTTAAACAGAGAATTTTTGAATCTACAAAGGATTGAAAAAGTAATAAAATAACTTAAAATATCAACTAAAGAAATGTTAAATAAACTAAGTACTAAAAATATATACTTACATTTAAATTCAAATTAAATATATACATATTATTATTATATATCCTTGGGCGTCGAAAAAAACTTCGGTAATGCCTTTGAGCATCGTGCCCAGAATGCTGGCCGCATTGCCACGCTGGATGGCAATGCTGTCCAAAATATTGGCCAACCCTCTGGTCGCATGTAGCGTCGACCAAGCGTTAATTCGCGGAAAAATACCCGCGCTCTCGGACCCCATGGCCCAAGCGTCTCCAGTCCAAACGGGTCAAATACATAATCTCTTTCAAGGTTTGTATGTTATAGCCGCTTAGTGGCCTCAGCTGATGCAGCAGCAGAGCCGGCGCATGCCATTGTCCATAAAAATAGCCTAGAAATAGGGGTGAAGAGAATAAACCCAGAAATAGGGAATGAAATAATCCAGTCTGAAACGACGCGGTGACTACTTGGAGACTAATACCACAAATCCGCATGCCTGTCTATATGCCTATATTAAGAAAAGTATTAGCCTAACTAAAAATAGATGTAGGTAACTCTATATCAGCATCAGTCGAATGAACTATGACCCCGTCATTGTACGGAGTTACGTATGGTATGAATATCGAACAATTAAATAATTTGTAATGAAGGAGATGAGGTAAAATTTTGACTTCGCATTTATGGCTTCAGATCGACCTTAATACCGCATGTTTATACATCTTATTAATATTATAAACGCAAAAGTTTGTTAGTATGGATGGATAGATGTTTGTTACTCTTTCAAGTAAAAACTCCTGAATGGATTTTAATGAAACTTTACAATATTATAACTTATACATCAGAATAACACATAGGCTACAATTTATAAAGATATTGTGTGATTTATACAAAATATGACTATAAGTGACAAGTAAGTAGGAAAATATCTACCATCTGCGAGCAATTCCGGCGTGCACTGCCAAAACCGCTAGAGGTCACACATCCTACTAATATTATAAATGCGAAACTTTGTCAGTATAGATGTCCATACATCTATAAATGTAAAAGAGTAACAAACATACACCCATGTGCATGTTTGTTACTCTTTTACGCCAAAACTACTTTAACTCGGGTGAAACCGCGGGGCATAACTAGTAACTAGTAACTAAATAGTGCCGAAGTCGATTTGAATCTATTATTCAAAGCTCAGCTTTATTTATTTACTAACAACTGTACGTTACTATTGAGTAGTGATCGAAAACAATGTATAAATTAAAACACGTAGAGTTGATTGAACATACGTAGTAACAGGCAGACCAAACATATTTATATAGAAGTGGGAGGAGCCGCGAGATAAATTGGTGTTTACGAGCACGACTCCGCCTATACGCTATATTATTTTATTGCCAAAGATATTATTGTATTACTTTTAGCCAAGTCTGCTCAAGGCGAGTCATCAAAGATGCCGACGCACCGAGCGGGATTTTCTTTATATATAAAAGCAGAAACTGACCGACTGATCGAACAACGCACAGCTGAGACCGCTGGGTCTAAAACTATGAAATTTTGCACAAATATTTCTTAAGTGACGTAGGTGTGCACTATGAAAGTATTTCTGAAAATTCAACCCGTAAGCTGGTGAAAAGGGGTTAAAGGAACGTGTTTTCGCAGTCTGATCAACTTCAAACTTTGCATTTATATTAATATGACATGTCTGAATATTGAAATTTAACCCGTAAGGTTAAAGTAGGTGTTGAAAGTTTGTAAGATACTTGATCAAATGTAAACAATATGCGAAGTGTTTTTTTTTCATTTCGGACAAAAGGGGGAAGTAATAAACCATAGGTAATATAGAATAGGCTCGTTTTAACCTCGTCGATGTTTGATTTCGACTATCACGAGGACGAAGTCGTGGGCCGTGGGCATAAACTAGTTTATAGATAATAATATTATACACGGCTAGTTTGGCAGTGTACAGACGCCAGCACATCAAGCTACCCCAATCTGTCTAATTTCGCCAATTGAAAGTGAACCTTGTGTTTTTGTGATAAAATTGAAAATCTATAAAAGAAATTTTACAGATTGTGGTAGCTGGATGTGCTAGCGACTGTACATCGTAGTCTCATGTCCATCATGATAAAATTCTAATTTCAACTATGGCAGCCATTCTAAACAGAGATTATCCACCTGCGCATGACATTTTTTAGAACGCATATGCGTGCGCAACTTCAGGTGTCGATACGGCGGGCTAGCAGACACCAGCAGAGAAAAGTCAGGTGCGAAGCTGCGAAGCTCAAGGATGCAACGCTATCAATTCCCTGCTGCTGGTTGCTTCTGGAAGTCTTCTTTTGATAAAAATCACATTTACACTTTTTTAACTAAACCCGGACGTTATTATCTGCGGTTGGAGCAGTCCAAGACCTGTTACAGCTTAAACCGACCGTGACAAGTCAACTAGAGTTGTAACTCGAATGAATTGGCCATCGCTAATTTAGATTTCGGCCATATTTTCTTACGTCGGATAGTAAAAAATATTCTTCCGGAATTTTGTTTGTTATTTTGACAACAAAGGGGATTAAGGGTGTTTGTGCATCTGCATGACGTGTCTCATAAAGTGTTGGGGTTTTCATCAGGAAAGGTAGATGTCGTGGCAATATGTTTTGCAAGCGTCATAACTTATTGTAACCGTGTAACTACTAAGTAAGGTCCGTATTTCGTCTTGATTGTAAGTAATAAGAAATTAAGTCTCTGAAAGTTTTGGTGTTCTCATCAGGAAAGGGGATGTTGAGGTGGTATGTTTTACAAGCGTTATATATTATTGTTACCGCTAAACATTTGAAGGGTTTTATGGGTTTGTTTGTATAAATTACCAAGTCAGCTCCATACGTCGCGTCGATTTGATGGTAGGTAAGTAATAATAGAATTTAGTACGTTCAACTAAAGCCCTCTTCCTCTCTTCTACATTTGCTGTGCCCGACAGGGTCCATAATGATGCCCTATATAATTATAACACCTAATCAACATTGTGGAATGCAAATAAAACATTGAGTATTGAGGGTGAATTTTAAACAGCCAGTCCGCAATCTTGGGGAGGCCGCCATATTGGATTTGCAAAACGGGGGTTGTGGCGGCCATGTGTATTGTAGGCGTCGTAGGTTACAGTAACCACATACCATTGAGAGGGCCGAGTGCTTTTGTTTGTATGCACTACCAAGTCTTTAAAGTTTTAGTGACTCTAAAGTACCTACAGACGCCAGCACATCAAGCTACCCCAGTCTGTCAAATTTTCCCAATTGGAAGTGAACCTTATGCTTATGTGATAAAGTTGAAAACCTATAAAAGAAATTGGGGTAGCTGGATGTGCTGGCGTCTGCACATTTAATTCTTAAATAACTTATCATTAAAATTCTATTTTTATGAATATGCCTTTAATCAACTATTCAGATTATACTGTGGCAACTATTCTAGAGAACTGAATAATAAATATGTTTATAATTATGTAGCGTAGTTTTTAGGACTCATAAATGGCTAACATAATACCGGCTATAATTAAAAAAAAAACCTATGCAAAAAGTAATAAATAAATACAGTTTCATAATATAACAAGAAAAATAAGATCATTTAAACGGTATTACAGTTTTTATCTTAAGAGTTAAGATATTCTTAGCGGACTTGCTTAGTAACGCGGTCTGACTTTAGTGATGTATGAATTAATAACTAACTTTTTTTATACTCACCCTTGGCTAGTTTTTTACAGGCTACCTTGAGTAGCAGAATTATCATGCAAAATAAAGTCTTTTGAGCAACGCGCAACATTAAAATTAAACAGTTAAGAGTCTAACTATACTCAAAGTTCGACTTCTAAACAAATCGGTTCACACTATGCTTTATATTCAACGTGTGGAAATGCTGGCAATATTATTTATTCCGATCGGTTGGCAAAAAAAGTTGAAGTCGGGTTTAGGTTTTCAATTTTCAATTGGATTACGTCCATATACACTGAGAAATGAATAATAATAATAAATACGCGGAAAGGGGTGAAACAGGTTGAAAAGCATTTAATGCAAAATATGACTGATTTGACCAATCTACGGAAATTTATTTCTACACTTAACAATTTAACTAAACCTAAAAGTAAGTTAACAATTTGAATAGAGAATTAGATAATCTTAATTAATCCTAATAGTTAATCTTAATTCTTCTCTTTTGGACATTCTTTTGTTCTAAGCACATTTAAAGTTAGTTTGCTATTTGCTTCAAACAAGGAAAATCTTCGATTCGATCAATGTTTTTCTTTGATACATATAATAGCTTTGGTACTAGCTGTGCCCCGCGGTTTCACCCTATAAATTACAGTCTATGTTTTATTCGGATATATAGCCTACCCATATATTACTACAATCAAAATTCGTTTCTCAATTTTTGCGTGACCGAGTAACATACATCAATCTATACTCACAAACTTTCGCATTTATAATATTAGTAGGACTATAGGTATTTGTAAGGTGAACCGACGGTACAAAATTGAGGTAAAATACAAATTTGGCCGTCGTTAGCCTCTTAAGTAATGTAAACATGCAAATTAATACAAGATAATATTTATGTGCGCAAAATGTTTCATGTGCGCAAAACAGTAATTCATTAACATGTTGTAGTAAGACTTCATAGCCATTTCCAAAACACTTACTACAATCATATTGCACCCATAGAATGCACATTAAAACGTTCTTATCTTGTGAAATGCAACAAAGTATTACGCCTACCAATGCATCAATTCTACGTAGTCTCCAGTTCTTGAATCACCAAGCGACTGTTACATTTCACTTCAAAATGGAGTCTTATCCCTACACAATACGATTTAATTTCGAATTGAACTCGTTGTTTCGCTACTAAGAGTTAAATTGAAGTATTGTGGATTCCGCTTATTATGGAAACTGATTATACAGAATTTGAGAACTAATGTACGGTAGTCTGTTATTCAACGAATACGTTTAGTAGCAATTTAGATGAAGGAATCTTAGATTGCTCGTATAAACTCGATTGTAGTAAACTTATGATTAAGTCAAATGGAGGTAGGTAGGTCAGTGAAGACGTGGTATCTTTAAATACCTATTGTTTATATAATTTGTATCATTTTGATTTATTAGAACTTTCCTAAGCGTTTGAACTAATTTTAATCGATCAAACCTGTCGAGATTTTTCAACCTGGTGATGAATAAATATGGTAGTAGGAACCCAGTCCAAGTGCGATTCGAACTCGTACCCAAAGTTCCATGTCTTCCTTAGACTGATACAAAGATATCATTACATACTTTATATTGCGAAATTACGTCCAATGCTGGACAATAGCCTTTCCAAATAAAAGGGGGATATGCCACAATCGCCACCTTCGGCAGACGGGTTGGCGATCGCAGTTTGATAGGTCACAGAACCAGAACACTTACTATCATGTGACCAACTTGTTCGTTTGCCATCCTATTTTATAAAAAAAAACTTTTTTGTTCAACTAAACTTTTGTATCGATGAAATGCTTCCTCCGATCCTCAATCGTATGAGAGCCCGTGGCAACACGTTAACTTAGGGCGATAGTTGTACAAAAGGTCCCTAAAACTCGACTCCCTAATAATACTCCACATCAGTAACCGGCCTGAGCAGAGGCTCAAATCTCAAAGAGGATGTTCTTTGGCGCGGGATACGGGATATATTTTAGTTTCATTAACTAGACGGCTTAAGCCGCCGCCAGTTTCTATTTTCAGGTGAAGCCTCCTAGGCTTAAATAATTAAAAAAATTACATGGAAAGAACTTAAATTTTTGGGTAATAGTTTTATAAACTAAACATCAGTCAACTGTAATAATCCCCTCTCCCGCCTCCCTCTTCTAGAAAGTGTGAGGGGGTGGAATGGTGTCTCTTTTGTTATATTTTCATCATAAGTTAGAAACAACGACGCATAAGAGGTATAAGCAATATCTAAATTTATTTTTAAATCAAAGACTGAATTCGCATCATAAAGCGTCTGCTTTACCATTTTGGTACGTAACCCTAGAATGAAATTCTAAAGTGTAAGTAGTGGTTAGTAACCCTGACTGCTGGAGCCAGAGGTCGTGGACTCAATCCCCACCCACGGCAAATCTTTGTACGATCATCTGTGAGCATTGTTAGTTCTGTTTCTGGGTATAATTTATGTTTAACATGTTAATATCTATACATATAATAAAATCGTAGGAAAGTCAAAACTGTACATGGAATATTTTTAGAAAAGGATACTTGGGGCGTGATCTACTATCGATATCAAAGTCAAAAATATAGTTTTTAGAATTTTTGTCTGTGTGTCTGTTTGTCTGTATGTATGTCCGGACTGAACTCAAAAAGTACTGCATAGAATTACTTAAAATTTTGCATGAATATTACTAAGAGTTCGGGTCAACATATAGGCTACATATTATTACACGGGGGAGGTGCTATGATAATTTATAAAATGTTATGTGGGTAAAACCGCAGGGCACAGCTAGTTTAGAAATATATACCTATATGTTTATCAGTGGTCTGGTTGCCATAGAACAGGCTGTGTCTAGTTTGGGATCCAATTGTCCCAAGATATCTATGAGATATTCATATAAAAATAAGAAGGTACCTAGTGGTTGCATCATTATCATCATATCGATTCTGTATGAACTAGTTATTACATTTCATACCACAGCACATCCACTTGCAACTTAACAAAATGTTGTTTGCATTTTGCTAAGTTTGCAAGGTTTATGAGCAATGATCGATGTGGTTGCTTAATACCTAGATAAAAGATAGGTTCGCATGATTACGATTCGCGAAGAACATAATGGCCGATATTTAGACCGATAAACTTATAATTGAGCACTACATGACAGGCAGAGATATTACAGGCTAATAATTGCGTAATACTCGTATATCATAAAGAACACTTCAGTTTGTTCATAACATTCATTCCGGTCACAGAGGTCATCAGAAAACTTGAGACTAAAAACTCCTTTCATGATTGTTTATGGCAGACCACCACCACCACCACCACCACCACCACCAACAACTACTAAATGGCCAAGCAGATGTGGTCTAGTCCTGAAAATGAATTAATATCCAAAAACTCACCAGTGCCACCTAGTGTAAATCTAAACTATCCGAGTGACCCACAACAAAAACAAGTTTCAAGACATAAATAATATTTAAAAAAACTAAATAACACGCCTTTAGCACCCACTAACAATGGTTTTTGTATTCCTGGCAGCAAACCCTTTTATTTGATACCCTCATGGAGGTGGATTTCAAACAGCCAGTCCGCCATCTTGGGGAGGCCGCCATATTGGATTTGTAATGACGTTTCTTAGCTGGTCCTGTATTGTCATCAGAACTCAGAGCGTGTGCAAAATTTCATCCTAATCGGAGACCGGGAAGTGGGTCAAATTAAGATTCCAAGATTTTCAAACATACATAGTTATTTACTAGTGAAGTTAATAAAAGCGTGTTAAAAAAGAACCCGATAGTAATCTGAATCTAAACCATTAAGTGACTCACTCAAACACACACATAGTTAAATTAATAAGATAATGATTCATTCAAACAATTAGTGTTTACCATTTAGGTATAAATTCCGCATCCAGCTACCTCCAGCGACTCTCATAAGACCACCGGTCCATCTTGTAGGGGGTTGCCCACGATGCGTTTTCCCTCGTTTCATGAAATGATTCCTTTATTTATTTAGTTGTGTAAATATTGATCCATTATCTGTTATAATGAACAGTTCATGTGTACGCTAAACTACAGCGTAGCCAGTATTCAACTTATTAAAATATCTAGAACAGTGATAGTAATATAAGCATCGAAAACATCCGACGCACATTAAGAAAACCGGCCAATGGCGTGTCGGGCTATTACAGCTTTTAATTTTTTAAGTCTTTGAAAGAAGGTAGGTATCAGATTGACTGTATTCTTTTTATTTATATGTACAGACGCCAGCACATACAGCTACCCCAATCTGTCAAATTTCTTTTACAGATTTTCAACTTTATCACAAAAGCATAAGGTTCACTTTCAATTGGAGAAATTTCACAGATTGGGGTAGCTTGATGTCCGCCAGGACTTATGTATTTTCTTTTACTACTTACTATTAATGTATTTACTTCTTATCTATACTACGTGGTAGCCTACCCTTGATTTTAGTGGCCAAGATCTGTGGGTTGCAGGTTAAGGAATTCGAGGGGAAATTCAGGTTGATCTCCATACAGTATATTTAGCTACGAGATGAGAACGGTAAAAATATTTTAAAAACCAAAATCATAGTGATTTGTAGGTACTCTTGAAAGGTAAGCTAAATCTATGTAGGCGATCTACTCTGCGCTCCAAGAAGATGATAAATGTATCTACTTAATTACAAAAAATTACTGGCAGTCTGTAGTCAATGCAAACTAAATTGATGATCTTTAAATGACATATAAATTGCTCCTGGCCTATGATTAGCTAGTATACGTCTAATCTAAGTATAAACGCACATTTATTGCGCTTGCCGTACAAATTGTTGGCGAAAATTTTATTTCGGAGTAAGCTATGTATGTATCATCGTCAATTTTGTGGTATTGCGTTATATGTATTTTGCTAAATAAATAAATAAATAAAAATAAAAAAGGTTTTTATTCATGTAGACTTTAAAAAAGCGCTTGTTAATAGTCAGAACATGTTTGTAGTAACATATAATTTATTTATAATTGTTTCTAGGTACATATAGATATTGTAAGGTACACGGATTGTATGAAAAAAATTACAAAAGGATTTTTGAGATTGATCTTTGGGGGAGGCCTTTGTCCAGCAGTGGACGTCTTTCGGCTGATATGATGATGATGATGTAATTAAAGAACATAATATGTAATAACTTCATATATTGAAATAATAAAGTGAAAGAAACTAGTATAAAAAGATATTAGCGTACGAACTGATCTTTTTACGTCCTTCTTTCGACGTCAGGTAAATATTTATTTTCCAATAAGTACATGTTACTTTCCTCATCTTCATTAAAGTCAGCAATACATTTTAAAGAGATTCTAAGTAAAATATTATATGTACATAGTTAGAAGCAATTTCCAAGAGAGCTACCATTATTCCTAACATTAATGCTACATTTGAAATACTACTACTGCACTCAAACGGTATGCTATTAGACTTAATATGGCTTTTAGGTGGCTCTAACAAACCGTATGCGGCAAATGAATTTTAGAAGTGATCAAAATAAATTTATGACATCTTAAAATGAGTTGTCTAAATTTGAGTGCGGGTGGGAATTGAACTCACGAACCACAGAGTATCTGGCCCATGTGTGTTAACTGCTCCGCGAGAAAAACATAAAACTTTTTAACTTTTCTTTTTGACATACCATTGTAATATGAACTATGTTCGACTTAAAATATGATTAAGTGTAGGTACTTAGTGCAATTTATTTTTTCATAATTTTATTTGATCAAATCTTTTCATAAACAAAAAAAATAAACATACAATTCATCGTTCGATTTACAAGTTCAAACAAAGATCATTTTCTTTTCTCTAATTATTGATTTTCCTGTAATTTTTTACAATTTCCCTTTCGTATATGAACAGAATTTTCCAAATTGGTTCATACGTTCTCAAATAATACTCACATATTTTATTGTATTTGTTTAAATATTCTCTTTAATCGAAAATAAACGTGTTAAGTATACCAAATGAACGAAGACGATTGAAGTTTTTATGTAGATACTTAATAAGTATTTATGACCTCATGTTTATCACGTTCATAAATCTTATTTATGTATATTATTCCTTTTTATCGTCCCTAATACTCCTAACATAGATTATACACTTAAAATCAAAGCAAAGACTTCGTTTATATAAAAATATCTCTAAATTTAGTTTAACTTCAACTCCCTAGATGGCGTTACTGCTGAATTAGATCGCGGTATGGTTTCGTTACCGTGGTTTGGTCAGGTCAAAACGAATTTTATTGCACAGATGTTAAGCTCGGTCATTAAACCGGTTGTCATTAGATAACAGTATTTTTGAGTCGTCTGGCGCACATGTATATGTGATACTAGACCCATAAATTTGTAATTCATTTATTTATGTATGATCAATTCTGATCAAATATGTTTCATTACACCACCCATACATGGCCCACCCATCCAGATTCCTTAATCCCTCAAGGACATTCTTTCTGAGAAGACTTTTATTTAAAGTAATGAGGTATCTATATTAAAATGTAACATGCACTGTGCACATAGTTAAGGAAGCAGATGCAGTAGTTTGGTTTGCGTATTTTATTTCAAACGAGATGGTAGGGCCAGCAGTTAATTTCCTCAAACACATGTCCAGTTTCGCATGCCCCTTATTAAACAAAAGCGACTCTATCTAGCGGATACTTTAAATAATGAAAAGAGACACCACGAGTTTTTAAAATAATCCGTTTTGTAGTTGAGACACTGCACAGAAGACACTGGCACTTCAATAGTTACTGATTAAGCGCCTAACATTTTGTTTTAGCATCACTAGTTTAGTGGTTTGATAGCTAGACACAAATTAAACGTAACCCGAATTTTACTTACATAATATCAATAGTAAAATGTTTATTAAATACTTTTTCCCATTACGTCTAAATAAAATGTCAACTTATAGAGTATTATAAACTTTATAACATACATGCATACGTGTTTAATTTAAAATTTATAGATTTACTAGCTGTGCCCCGCGGTTTTACCCGCGTTTAACTTTATAAATTATAGCCCGTGTGTTAATCCAGGGCGTCGGCTAACTCCATACCAAATTTTATTAAAATCGCTTCAGCCGTTTCGACGCGAAGAAGTAACAAACTCACACACTTTCGCCTTTATAATATTAGTGTGATAATATCTAGACTTTTGTCTGGACTTCCTAGACAAAATTCAGTCGACTCCATCTCTATCATCATCATATCAGCCGAAAGACGCCCACTGCTGGACAAAGGCCTCCCCCAAATCCATCTCTATACCTAAGTAAAATTCTATTGAGGTTGGTTCCCAGTGTCACCTGTCGTATCCACAAGAACAACAAGTGACATATTGTTATAAACTTCTGATTACCTGACGGGCCTGTTGGCGTGGTTGGCAAATGCTTGCTTTTCACGCCGGAGGTCGTGGGTTCGATTCCCACCCAGGACAAATATTTGTGTGCATGAACATGTCTGTTTGTCCTGTTTCTGGGTGTAATTATCTATATAAGAATGTATTTCCAAAAGAAAAGTAGTACATCAGTTATCTGGTTTCCATAGTACAAGCTCTGCTTAGTTTGGTATCAGATGGCCGTGTGTGAATAATGTCCCAGGCTATTATTATTAGAAGTACCTTTTTATTCATTAGTAATTAATACAATTTGACTGTCCTGTCCATGTTCTTTTCGACTTCGACTTCTACTTGGACTTCGACTTGACTTCGACTTTGACTTCGACTGCGACTTATACTTCGACTTCGACTTATACTTCGACTGCGACTTATACTTCGACTTCGACATGACTTCGACTTATACTTCGACTTCTGCATATTACTTTTACAAAATAATGTCGATGTTTCACATCTGCCAGGCGTCCCGTGACGGCTTACATTTTTTTTATGTGTATGGATGTAATTTTTCCATAATATGTATGTATTTTGGAATATAAAAGTATGTTTATCAGTGGTCTGGTTGCCATAGTACTGGCTTTGCCTAGTTTGGGATCAGATGGCAGTGTTAGTTGTACAAAGATAATTATTTTGTTGATAATAAATAATGTTCCATTATAAAGCATAAAATGATGTTCCATTATAAAGCACGATATATAAAATAAAATACTCATAAAATGTAACTATTGGTATTAATTAATTTGAAACTTGAACACAATTGAATAAAATATAACAAGTTTTATAAAACAAATTATTTTTTCAAATAAACGCAAGTAGATAAGTAATCAGAATTTCATATTATTATAAGTATTATGCTTAAGTGACACCAAGTTTCAAGCTGTTCATGTATATTTTACTAATTATCTAAGATCATTGTACTCTGAGCAATCCTGAAACAGATAATAGTATGCTAGTAAAATAAAACTAAAATTATGATACTGAAATTAATAATAATAATATCTTTATTCAGTAAGTACTTAAGTCTAACTTGACGCCATGCAGTTATACTGAACTGCTACTAACATAACAAACTAACTAAGAAACAAACTTTAAAATGATAAAGGAAAAAAAAGAATAATATTATACATAGACATAGGTATATTATTATACATAGACATTTATTTGGTTAGGTACATAGTTGACTTCACTGTAATAGATTGTATCAAAGAATTTTGGTAAAGACAATTTCTTAGTTTCAATTTAAAAAACAGGAGAAGGTGCTACATGCAAAATACATACAATAAATGGTACCAGAGCGCATACCATGTCATCATTTTTGTACACTGACAACTACCGCAACTCTTTTTTTCCATACACCAATCCCTGCCTAGGTTGTCTGGAAGAGATCACATTTAGTGATAAGGCCGCCAATTGTACATTTCTGTAATGCATCCTTGTTCGTTATATTTTATTTTACTTGGTGTACAATAAAGAGTTATCTATCTGTCTATCTACATTTCATTCTTCACCTGAAGACATAGAGGCCAATAGCTTAAAGTTGGAAACTACTGAACAAAATACTCTAAACAGCTGCTTGCACTACAAATTCTGCATTTGAAACTGTCTTCAGTTGGTTAAGCTTCCATGCCTAGACCAGAAAACTGGAAAACAGAAGACTGTCATTAGAATCCTGAGAGCATGAGATTAGAGTATAGTTGTACCTCTCCTGTCTATCCTGCATGTGGATAGTCACTGTTGTGTATCTGGCCCTCATGACTGTAAGCTAAACATTTCACAATATAAATACTTGCCTTACATGCCGCAAGTCATTGGTTCGATTCCCACCCAGGCGAGATATTCATGTGCATAAAAATACCTCATTGTCCTGAGTTGAATTATCTATTTCCTTAAGTATGTATTTATTAGAAAAGTAGTATATGTAATAGAATAGTTATCTGGTTTCCATAGTACAAGCTCTGCATAGTTGCGGATCAGGTGGCCGTGTGTGAATAATGTCCCATGATATTATTATATTATTAAATCAAATTTTAACAGAAGCTTTACACTAATATAAGTGGGAGCTTATGGTATAATTTAGAGTAATATATAAACCTATAATTTGTAATGCTTATTAATTGTAGATGCTTACAAGTACTATTCTTAATTTTTTCTGTGAATTAACAGTAGGTAACAATAATATTTTATTTTATTTTATTTGGAACAACAAATAATTACACAATAAATGTTACAAAAATTTTATCACTAATAAACAATTGTGTAATCCACAACGTTAATAATAATTATATAGTTAATATGTTTATAATAAAATACTTATAAGAATTCATATATTAAAACAGGAGTAATTTATAGGACCAACTGGTCCTATTAATTACTCCTGTTTTAATAGTGCTTAATTACTCCTGCCATAGTCAACATAGTAATATAATAATAGCAATACTGCAGCAGTTAATTTTTTAATTAGCCATACAGACATTCATTCTAACAGCCCGTGGGATGTGTTTAAAAAAAGTAAGTATGTGCCCATGGCATATCTTGTGCATTTTTGTATCTTTTCTATCATGTTTGCAATTGTAGAGCAGTGCTCGTCTTGCGGCTAATATGGTGATGATGTTTACAGCCTCGGCGGCTCTCACTACATTACCAAAAACGCATAACAATAAGGATAAATAAAACTTAATCTTTGATCTAGACAACAAAAGACAGATGCCATTGTTTTATCATTGTCTGTTGTAATGTTGTGAGTTGTGTGCTATTTAATAAATATTCATTTTATTATATTGATGATGTAATATAATTATTTTATTTATTTGCTAATGTTGAGTCTGAATTTTGACAGTAAGTATATGTAATTACTTATTTCAGTTAAATAAATTAGTTCTGACTTGAGAGAAAATATTTTTAGCATATATTTTGAATAGAAAATCAAATATATTTATATAATAATAAAGGCTTATCTAAACATTGAATATAAGAAATATTGAATATGTTGGAGATTCAGAAGTATGGGCAGGTCATTAATTGACAGGTAAATTATAAATAAAATAATGTTGGCACTTTCGTCAAATTCACATTCCATGCTTACATAGACTCTCTCACCATACCTTTTTCAATAATTGTTACTACCGACTACATCCTCTTTTACAACTCCTTTTTATAGCTTGGTTTTTTTAAACCAAGCTATAGAACGTAGTATTTAATAACTTAAAAGGAAACTTAACTTCATTTAGGTAAAAACAACAAACGAAATTGTAAATTGTCCTACATTATTGATATCTAAGTATATCTTAATCGAAATTTGAATTGAATAGGGTTTTATTAGTAAATTTAATAGCTCATTATTAGTCATTCATTAGACTATTGACTACCATAAACTGTCAACTCAAAAGTCAAAATATTTTTGGTAATCCCATGTCTTAAAATTTTTTCCCATAATTCATTTTGTCTGTAATAAAATTTAATGTTGAATGATATCTAGGTATAATTTAATTTAGTTTATTTTGGTCAAATAATTTAATTTTTCATAGAAAATCCTTGATGTCATTCGTTTTATTTTCAACAGAAGATTGTGAAGCTGGAAACCCCTACAATATTTTGGGAATTTTTGTGAGTTTTGGCGCCAATGCCGCCAATGCGCAACAAGGCGCATAGATAGATAGCTAGTAACTAACTACTAGTAAGTGTATTATCTATGTAGATAGAAGCGTGGTTTCATTTTCAAAAACTGGTGTAAATATGTGAAAATGACGGATTGTTAGATATAACGTCTTTAACAATGTTACACAAGTGGAGGAAAGTGCCATATCGCCGTGAATTGTGATTTTCCGTGTTGATTCATAAACTCCATAGAAGCATCTAGTTAAGTCTTTTCTGATTTACTGGGGTAGGACTTTGACTTGACTGTGACGAACTTTACTTGACTGACTTTGATTACATAAAATTGAGCATTTTTGACTTTTCTGTTATTATTTTGTGGTGGAAATATGTATGATGCCATAGATAACTACCTACCGCTGAAATATCTTTACACTGATATAATATGGGGAAGGTAGAAAACCTAGTAAGTTTACAAAAAGTAGGTATATTATGATGGAGGCAAATTATATGACATTCCGCCCCTAAGAATACCCACTGACCCATGTAGCTAAGTAGTACCGAAAAAAACTTTGCTTTCTCCAATCCCTGTATCAGAGTTGTTTAAGGATTACACCTAGTGAGGTGTTTAGTGCATCTTTGTGTTGCGGTCTGCGCACTAAGTTAAATCACTTTCCCCCAGTTAGAAATGAGCAATAACGCAGACGCAGATTACGTAATAATGTCAAACAAATAGGCGCTAGGGGTAAATTATTCTTATTTATTTTTACTAGTTTAATTAACCGCTTCCTCTATACAATAAAAAAACGTATCAGTGTACAGATGCTAGCACATCAAGCTACATCTGTCAAATATCCCCAATTGAAAGTGAACCAACCTTATGATTATGTGATAAAGTTGAAAATCTTAAAAGAAATTTGACAGATTGGGGTAGCTGGATGTGCTGGCGTACATTCGTTACATACATATGTTTTTATCTGAAAACACTTGCTTGGCACAAAGACAGTAAAGGGGAACAATAAATCGCTAATCCTGATTATCCTAGTAAGGATAACGGATCTAAACAGTCAATTACAGAATTACCTTTCATTCGAAAAAGTACGTACTCTTCCCAAAATAAATTTTAGACGGCAGAATAATTGATGTGGGCGATGATGCCGCAGGCAGACGCTAGTATGTTATGATTCTTCCTATAAAATCTCTTCTGCTACTGAAAGTCTCGTTAAAATCGAAACAGCCGATTCGGAGATTAGCCAGAATAAACAATATTGGCTTTTTGTTACATGTTTCGTAGACGCCAGCACATTAAGCTACCCCAATCTGTCAAATTTCCCCAATTGAAAGTGAACCTTATACTTATGTGATACAGTTGAAAATCTATAAAATAAATTTGACAGATTGGCGAAGCTAGATGTGCTGGCGTCTGTACGTTATATGCATTTAGTAAAACTACTGTTATTTGACTTTACAAAAACACAATTGTGTTGTATTTATTTCTTTCTGTTGATGTATTTATTATTACCCACTGCCCGGCAAATACTTTGTAGACATTGTCCAAAAATAGATTACAACGTTACATTATGTTTACAAATCGGTTCACTAGATGGCGTTACCGCTGAATTAGATCGCGGTATGGTTTCGTTACCGCGGTTTGGTGGGTTCAAAGGAAATACTATTACAAATTGCTTAGAAATTAAACCGGTTATCGAGAGATAACCGTAATTTTTTAAACGTCCTTATTTCATGTACTACAACTGTACGTGTAATAGGACTTGTAAGAATTAGTTTAGTATTTAGTGTTATTATTTATTTAATTACAATTTACAATGAATTCTTGAATTGGGGTGCGTCGATACGACATTTCGCTTCGAGGCACTGGCGCCTGCTCTCATGAATCTTGCGATGTGATTTGATTGAATATTTTTTGAGAGGTGTGATTATATTTCTAATCCTCCATTTATACATGACGTTTATATCTAGCTTAGAAGTTTCACTGCTACACCTGACAGCGATATGACGGTGAAGCACTGCTAGGTAGTGAGACGTTTGGTGGACTAAGCGGTTGGAGTAGAGATTTTAATGAATATGATAGATAGACATAGGCCATTTTAGCAACAGCACGTCATATCAAAATGGTTATGTGAATAAGAATAAATTTTAAAGTTTACACGTCTAGACAATATAATAATACAGGCAACAGGCGTCTAGGCAATAGAGTGCCGATTCTAGTTTACGAACGGTTCCGCTAGAGGCGCTGGCGCTCAATATATGGGACGAAACTGAACGAAGTATCGAGGAAGTAAACTACACGATCTCTTACAACTAGCCTGTATATAAACTGATTTACAACTTCCCGTAAGATCGTTTAAATGTATTAATATTTACTAAGCGATCTATTTCACCTATAATGCATCGAGGACATTATTATTATAACAAGAAGCTGCCACTCATATTATTAACTCGCTTCTATTTGCTTTGATTATTTACTGTTATATCTTTTGGGAACTGTCCTATTTAGCACATCCAGCTACCCCAATCATTCAAATTTCTTGTATATATTAATTCATTCTGTTTTGTCAGTTAATATAAATATTAACATATGATGATGATGCTCAATTTACAGCTTTTAGCTATGTAATTTATAATTTCGTTTCTTCAATGAAACAGACTGCAAGGACGGAATATTTACTACTAAAAACTAGTCATTTTAAAGTAGACTATTATCGCGGCATTGGGAGCTTGACATACACAGCTTGCATACATATCATTATATTTTATTTTATTAATTATAACACATTAAATAAAATTATGTAGTATAAATAAACTTAAGTAAACATTAATGTGCACTCACAACTTTATCACATAAGTATAAGGGTCATTTTCTATTGGGGAAATTTGACAAGATTGGGGTAGCTTGATGTGCTGGTGTCTGTACCATATTCTTTTATATGCATTTAGCAAAAACATTGTTATTTTGACTTTACAAACAGGCACTTCAATTTTATTTATTACCCACTGCCCGGCAAAAACATTGTTGATAAAGTCTACTTTATGTTTACAAATCGGTTCCCTAGATGGCGTTACCGCTGAAATAGATGGCGGTATGGTTTCGTTACCGCGGTTTAGTATGGTCAAAGTGATTATAATCCTTTTCACGCTCAGAAATTAAACCGGTTATCGATAGGTAACCATAGTTTTTTAAACGTCTTTATCACATATTCATGTGATAGGACTTGTTAGTATGTGTGGTTCATGAGTTCACGATGATGCGTGAGTGATGAATAATTAATCAATCATGAACCAATTTCGTTCGACTTGTCGACTGTCGCATTGAGGCGCTCCCATGAATCGAACGATATGATAGAAGATAGATAATATGATTATGTAATAATGTATGAATATAAACTGCTGTGTGGTGACGACATAGAATATCATCACCCCATCTCATTCCGTGGGGGGCGTAGAAATCGACCGAGGGAATACCTACCAAAGAACGAGCAGCAGCGTTTTTCTGTGAACTATCAAACTGCGATCGCCAACCCGTCTGCCAAGCGTGGCGATTATGGCATATCCCCCCATTTTTGGCTGGGAGGCTTTTGTCCAGCAGTGGACGTACTAAATTTGTGATTATTTCGTATCCTCCCTCGTTTTTTTACACGACTTTAATATTTATCCTAGGAGACTAGGGAAGCGAGCGTTCGTCGACTGTTCGAGACCTCTAGTAGCGACATGACGGTGAAACACTGCTGGAAACTTTAGGAGGCTTTGATTGAGAGCCATGCGGTATGGGATATTTTAATAAATAAGATTTCATTAGACTTAGCCATTCTACCCAGCGTCATATCAAAATCAATCAGGTTTCTCTAGCTGTAGGTTGAACACAATTTAATTTTTTTAAGACTTAATAGATGGCGTTACTGTCGTATTTAATTTTACTAGCGTTTAGAATAAAGTTCATATACAATTTGTGCGGTTTTGGGCTCGCTTATTAAATACAATTTTGATTAAGGTATATGCCCATGAAGATGATCGCTTAGTAGCATCTATTTCAATAAAATACTAAAGTAATGCGATTGTTGAAGGTCGCCGACTTCTTAAAGGCACCATATTTGGGAACACTCATCTAAAAAGAAACCAATTAAGCATTTCTTGCCTAACAGTGTTGTAAAAGCATGGAACAAACTACCAGAAAGAGTAGTCATGGCTCCGACATTAAATTCCTTCAAGAACAAATTGGACAAGGAAAACATCTCTACGCTATTTGATACCTACTCACGCATCAGCTCATTACCTAGCTGCTAGTGTGTTACACAAAATAATACTTACTAATAATATTCTCAATTCGATGCATAGGTACTTCTTCGTTCGTTAACCGACTGATACATTTTATACACATGTTTCCAAGGTGGTCCCATACATTCATGTCAGTGTAATGACGTCCACAGCTGGACAAAGGCCTCCCCAAAAGATTTCCACAATGTAGTTGTGTCTATAATTTGGGGGGATATGCCATAATCGCCACGTTTGGCAGACGGGTTGGCGATCGACATAGTCATAGTACTTAGGAGAACGCTGCTGCCCATTCTCTGCTATATTCCTTCGGGACCACTTTTACTCCCCCCACGGGATGAGATGGGGTCGTCGATGTTTTGTTTTTAAAACAGAAGAAGGCCTAGTATAAAATCCATTTATATTAGTATAGGTAGTATTGTAGGTATAGCATAGTTTGCAGAACTGCAAAGGATGGAATTCTATGGAATGGTAGGTACATAGGCCTCCCCCAAAGGTTTATAGGTATAACGTTGCCATTTGGAGGAGTAGGGGTTCTGCCGTAGTCACCGCGCTTGGGATGCGGGTTGGCGACGCAGGTAGCTGGTAGTTAGTACACGGGAGACGCTGCCGCCCGACTACCTGGTGTATCCCTTATTTGCCTTTAAAGACACCCACGGGATGGTATGGGGAAGCCCTGTTATTTTTTCTGGGCCGGAAACCATACACCCGAATTGGATACTCCTGGACAAATACACATATTTCATAAATTTACAGACTAAAGTAAGGCCAATTTAATAGATCACGTTTGACACTTCATCAAAATTCAACAACGTAACCTTGAACGGCGGGCATAGATTATTATTTATTTTTTCGTAGTTAGAACTGCACATTTTCTTATTCTTTTTTCAATTACGATTTATCTTTATTGTAATAATTACCAAATAAGGTCATTATACATTTCAAATTATAGTGCGACAACGATCTTTATGGACGTGGCTGAAAGTGGAACTAACACCGCCACCTTGTAAAGTGTCTCTTTGACAGTTCTGCCACAGCTTGCTTTACTGACTGCTGTTCCTACGTTTATTATTTGGTTTAAAACACTAACAATATGCCAAAAGTGATAAAAAGGGGTGTCAGGGAAATAGTCCGAAAGGTTAAGTTGATTTTCATGAAAGAAAAACACAGTGAATTGCTTGATAATTCCATTTGAAAGTGTTAACGAGCGAGTTGCCGCCCCGATAGATAAATGTTACCATGCTTGATTTTTAAAGTCGCACCCGTGTATTAGTTTTTTAGTTTTTAGTTAGTCACGTTCATAAAGATCCTTGTCCCATGATCAGACTGACAGATGTCAAATGTGATCTATTAAATTGGCCCTGTTATAGGTAGTGGTAAAAGCTATGCTGTGCTTCACTGATGACAGAGGAAATGTGTCACTCAAGCACTTTTTCTGTGCTCTAAATGCTGCTTTTTAAACGCTTATAACTTCGTTATTTTAAAGCTAAATTAAATAATTACTTTACTGATAGATATGGCCGATTTAAATATTTACAAATAATAATAAGTAAATCCGCACCCACCCTGGAATAAATCTTTTTAATTTACGTATAGTAAATATATATTTAGGACTAAACTGACATGAAGATGTTATCTTGCTAATCCCAAAAGTAAAGTTCATATGCCAGCACATCCAGCTACCCTAATCTGTCAAATTTCTTTTATAGATTCTAAACTTTATCACAAGGGCATAAGGTTCACTTTCAATTGGGGAAATTTGTCAGATTAGGGTAAAATAATTTTATGATCCTGAATCAACAATTAAAGTACACAGCAGTAATACATATACAAGGCTTATGCCTCGTCATTTAATTTTATCACATACAATTTAATTCGGCTAGATATTTACTTTTCCCAACATTTAGGATAATTCCAACTGATATGAAACCAGCCAGAACTGGCAAAAGTGCAAAGTCGTGTTATAAATTTCAATAATCCTGTTAATCTTTGTTATATCTTTATTAGCGTAGCCAAATGGCAAAAACCGGTACCCTTATGGATTCGTCATGCCTGCCTGTCTGTCCGTCCATATGTCATAGCCACTTTTTTCGAAACTATAAGAACTATACTGTTGAAACTGGGTAAGTAGATGTATTCTGTAAACCCATAAATCTGTGTGTGAACCGCATTAAGATTTTCACACAAAAATAGAAAAGCAACAAAAAATTTTGGGGGTTCCCCATACTTAGAACTGAAACTCATTATTTTTTTCATTAAACCCATACATGTGTGTTATGTATGGATAGGTCTTCAAAAATGATATTGAGGTTTCTTATATCCTTTTTGTCTAAACTGAATAGTTTGCGCGAGAGACACTTGTAAAGTGGTAAAACGTGTGCTCCACCCCACCCCCTGTTACTTCTAAAATAAGAGAATGATAAACCTAAACAAAAATATATGATGTACATTACCATGCAAACTTCCATCGAAAATTGGTTTGAACGAGTCCTATTGAGTAGTTTATTTAATACGTCCTAAATCGTGATTAAAATTATCTTGGTCTTGAAAAGTTCATGAAGGTCTAGGGAAGGTTTAAAAGGTAAAAAAAATTCGAATAATTGCCGGGAAAACCCTAAAAACAGCCCTTTTCCTTTCATATAAACGTTTTCTAAAACAAAAGTTTAGGTCTTTTATTCATCGATTGAGGCAGTATGAAGTCTGCCGGGTCAACTAGTTGGTGATAAAAATAACAAGTAACTTTCACATAAACATACGTTTATTCATACATCATGCCTATTTACATTGTCAGACTACAACTATGAACTAAATAAATAAAGAGTGCGAGTTTCGTCGTGGTATCACAGTCTTCCCCGTGGCCGGCAGTCGTATTCGTCGGTATAAGAATTCAAAAGCTAAAACGTCGCAAACTAAACAAAAAAGGAACTCATAACAGCTTTATAAGTACCTTGAAATTACAGAGAACTTTCATCTCTAAAGTGTTCAACAATTACACGAGAACTTGATCCTATACCCCGTTTACATTTTGTTAAGTTATAAGTGCACGTATTAAGATAACTAAGCAAAGCAGGCACTCAAAGCAGATTATATTCATAAGTACCTTGAAATTACAGAGAACTTTCATCCATAAAGCGTTCAACAGTTACATGAGAACTTAATCGTATACCCCGTTTACATTTTGTTAAGTTAGAAGTAAACAAAACAGGCTCTCAAACCAGCTTTATATTCATAAGTACCTTAAAATTACAGAGAACTTTCATCCATAAAGTGTTCAACAGTTACACGAGAACTTGAACGAGAACTGTTAATGTAGGCAACACTATCAATATGTTATCTATTCTCGGTCATTTAAAATATCAATTTTGTTTCGCTGTCGCCAGCTTGTATACTTAGATTTTTCGGAGCTCAGCATTTAGCGTGCTCTTAAGTTGGAATGCAATTGGTCGACGAAAATTGACATTAGCAATCAGTGCTCAAAATGTAATGTTTATTGTTCCATCCACTTTAATGCCTTTTTTATTTATTTTACGCGATTAGCTGTTAAGTTACGTGAGATCAGTAGTGGTAGCCGTTGCTGCCTCCGGAACCGCCAGAGCCAGATCCTCCGCCACCATTGTATGATCCCTCACTGAAAAAAAAACTTCTATTATTATTCAAATTTTGGAATTAGGTTAAAGTTGCGTACTTATTCATTGTTTCGCATAACTCAAGTTGGAAAAGTAGTAGCAGCTGAAAGATGCGGCAAGCTACATTCAAAGAGAATTAAGTAGATATGTGTAAAAGCTTTTTAAATTTAACATAATTAATTTGGAATATTTAAGGATCTTTATTTACTAGTTATATCTTATGGACGGATGAGATTTTTGTTCTTTCTCACTAAGAAGAATTCAAACTTTTATTTAAACTTTTTTTACGCAATTGTACATAAAGCAGCATTTAAACTTATTACCTTATTATTATTTACCTTTACGCAAAAACACGTTTTAAAGAAAACTGTTTTAAATATATTATATTAGTCAGCTAAATTATTTTTAATTATATTAGTCAGCTAAATGCTGACCATCCGGCTAAGTTGCGGCGACAGCCATAGGCCATAGTCTGTCAAGATTACAACTTACACATGTTTACAACAAACGCATCACCACATCGCAGATTCTTCTTCCTTTATAGGCTTTGGTGACCATACTTAGAGGAGGAACACGACAACAGATCACAACATCATCCATATGACAATGCTAAATAATCTTTAAGTTTACTTACGAGTTAGGGTTTTGCTTATTGAACTCAATAGACCTCAGGATCTCTTCAGGAATTGGCGGTGGGGTCGGTAGGTGAGGTCCCACGGGGTGGAAGCCGTTTTCGTCGGCTGTGTACGTGAGTGAGATCTGCTGACCATCAGGGGTGCGGAACGAGAACCCGCCCTCAGCAGTCACCGCAGGACCTTCGGGGCCCTGAGCGCGAGGGGATCCACTCTCGTGCGCAGAAATGCCGTTACCAGTTTCATAACTAGAAAGATTAATCGATGTAATCATTGAAATTCAGACAATATCTAGTAAAATATAGCTTAAACTATAAATTTTGATAATTAAACATAAACATGATCTCTTCGACAATAACTTAATACAAGCTACCTAAATATTATTACTATTATAAAATAAATTTTATAAATGTTTTAACATGCCGTGTACCTAAATATCTATATGTAACTAGGAATAATTAATTATACTTAACTATATTACTACAAACATGTTCTAACTATTTATAAGCGCTTTTTTAAAAGTTTACGTCAATAATAACCTTTTTATTTTTAAATCGGAACTCGCAATTTAGATAGTCTTAAAGAGAGTGTAATCTGCTAAAGAATAAAAAGCCATGTTTGAAGTCAGCCTATTTTTTCAAAAGATATTTCCAACATATGGTAGGCGTCTGTACAATAAAAAGTTGCTTACCTACAGTTAAAATATAATCAAGGGTAAATAGCTAAACATCACACAGTAAACATATATTCTACTAGCTGTGCCCCGCGGTTTTACCCGCGTTAAATTTTATAAATTATCACAACTCTTCCCCCGTAAGTGATAGCGTGATAATATGTAACCTGTATGTTGACCCGACCTCTTAGTAATATTCTTGCAAAATTTGAAGTAAATGCATGCAGTACTTTTTGAGTTTAGCTCGGATATACATACAGATAAACAGCCAAAAATCTAAAAACTATATTTTTTGCTTCGATATCGATTGCAGATCACCCGCCAAGTACCCTTTTAAAAAAATATTCAATGTACAGTTTTGACTTTACTATGATCTTATTATATTATGTATAGATTAATAATTTAAGATCTAATAAACTACTCACTCGAAATGGTAAGTTCCATCACCATTGTTCACATTCTCAAACTTAGTGATAGGTATTTGATTGCCGCTGCCGCTTCCAGATCCTCCAGATCCGCCAAATCCTCCTCCGGAACCACCACCTGATCCTCCGCCAAATCCTCCCCCCAGTCCTCCGTTTCCTCCTCCGAATCCTGAACCCCCTCCAAGGCCTCCGTTCCCTCCGGAACCTTTACCACCTCCGTTGCCGAAGCCGCCGCCGCCGCCGCCGCCACCACCCCCCGGACGTGGGGGCAAGTACTGTGGCTCTAAGCGACCACATGACCCGATGACTACAAGGCCCAGAGATATTATTAACTGGAAATAAAAGAAATAAAGATAAGTGTTTTGAATGCACGTATGGCGCAGCGGCTATGACAGTCGCCTCGCCGCTTCGTGTCGCGGGTTCGAGTCCCGCGCTGGACAACTATTTGAGTGACCCATAAATAGTTGTTGTGAGTCTGGATGTAATTTGTGTCCATCTATTATATGTTTGTAAAGTACCCCGCGACACAAGGATTAGATTCGCTAGTGCGAGTGCGATGACTTTCTTTAAAAAAAATGTAAAGTATGCTCTAAGGTAGGAGGAATTAACTTGCTGCTTCGTTAGTCTAGCGGTTCCATCTCGGATAACAAGGTCTGGGGATCTTATCCGGGTCGGACCAACGCTAACCAACAAGACAATAATGAAATAAGTTAAATCTTAGCGTAAGAACACTATAAGGCGTACTGAGCATGGATCCAACCTTCTGATGCCGTTATAAACAAGATAATGAATGCCACGTACCCTGAGCGCGTATAACCTGCGGGGTACATGGATAACGCAAACCGCTTCCCATCAAATCCGCGTGATTCGTCATGATTCACCTGAGTTTCCGGCAACTTTAACTACTCACAACTCGCATATTGATTTTGACTTTTTTTTTCCGGTAGCATTTTATTGAACGGTAGGTATTAATGCTGAATATGTTTTGGCAAAAAACCGAAGAAACGAATATCGAACAAGAAATTTCGGTCCTAAACTATTTTGTAGAATATATTCTGTATTAACAAATAGGCTAAGTATTTTTTTTTATTACAGCGCTAGTAAAATAAATCTCTTTGCCGCGGGACTGACACAAATTACGTCCAGACTCAGAACGACTAGGTATTTATAGTTCAGACAAAAAGATGTCCTGCGCGGGAATCAAACCCAGGACACGAACCCGTAACACCGCGGAGTATAGCTTAGCAATCTTTATTCTGATCTTACTTATCGGGTAGTCGTAACCCTAGTGTCAAAGATGTTCAAACCGCCCAGTAGACCTCTGACATGGCTTAACGGCTGTTGTCGAACGACTACAACCGGGACCGACACCTTAACGTACCCTCCGAAGCACGGAGACGCTCAGAAATTAAACCACTTTGGCGGTCACCCATCTATCGACTGGGGGTGAGCCTAGTTGCTTAACCTCGCCGACTACTAGCTTAAACTAGCTTTTAGATACAAAAAACCGCACTCAATAATACCTTTATGTGTAGAAACTACGATGTTACAAACAAAAAGAAAGATATTCTCGTTATATATCCGTTATTTAACTATCTTTTTGTGTTGTATCAAACTACTTTCACGAAATAATTCATATTTTGTTCCCGTAATCTGTGGAAAATTGTGTGGGTTACTCATTGATGTTATTTCTTAAGTTACTCTTAAACTGTCTTTTTAGTGTTCTATTAAACTACTTTCACGAAATAATTGAAATTTTGTTCCCGTAATCAGTGGAAAATAAGTTTATTCCTTGACATTTCTAAAGTCACTCTTAAACTATCTTTTTAGTGTTATGTGAAACTACTTTCACGAAATAATAGAAATTTTGTTCCCGTAATCAGTGGAAAATTTTGTGTGTTATTCATTGACGTTATTTCTAAAGTTACTCTTAAACTATCTTTTTGGTGTTATATTAAACTACTTTCACGAAATAATTGAAATTTTGTTCCTGTAATTAGTAAAAATGTTATGGGTAACTCCGAGATGTTATTTTTAAGTTACTTTTATATTAAATATTTATTGTGTAACGGATTTTTTTCTAGCCAATAAAAGGAAATAAAAAAAAAAACTTTTAACCTTTTTTAATGCACTATGGTTAGCACAGACGCGTAGACGAGGCGGTATGGTATTTGATCTTAGCCTGCCGATAGAGGGCGAAGATAAAAAAAAAAGAAAAAGCACTATGGTTTAACAATGGAAGGCGCACTGACTTACCAGTGAAGTAGTCATGTCGTAACTATTTGTACTAAATAAACAGGCGCTCCTTACTGTTCAGCTGTTTGCTGAATACTCTTAGCGAGGATGTGCCTCGTTTTATATTGCTCCGATTTGCCCTTTCTCGGTTGCTTCACCTTGTGCGTGCTCCGAAGATATCGGCAGTTGATTCGCCTCATTGCTCCACGCCTAGAGCCCCAACATTTAGCTAACCTGGAATCCCTTTGCGGATATAAAGTTTACCTTACCTATGAACTAGCACACTGAACTGGCACAATAATATCAAACTCATTACATTGGGTTTGATTCCATAATATGTAATTTTCTGTTATCGTTCGATAAACTCGGGCTTATATCAATACCAAATAAGTCATCCAAAATAATACAAAAAAACTCGTCTGGGTACAAAATAATTGGAGATAAAATAATAATAATGTCCTAGGCGAATTTCGGCCACGGCGGCCAGTCTTAATAGAGATTAGACACCCTCGCGGGACATTATAGTGCACAAGTGTGTGCGCAAACACAGGAGCACTTTCTATTCCGTCACTCTCATGATCCGACTAGCGCCTAGCGACACGACCGGAAAGAGGTCAGGTACAAGACCGACGGCTTTACGTGCTGTCCAGGGCACGGGTGTATAATACCGCCAACTCCCAGACATCGGGCTGATGCTGAGAATTTTTCTTTGTACAGAAAAGTCCCAAAATCACTTTTGGCTCGACCCGAGATTAGACCCCAGGACCTCGTTCTATGCGGGTGAACACGCTACCGCTAGACCAACGAGGCCCAGTAGTTAAACCACTTTATCTACGGTCTGAAGAGTGCCTCGATGCTTAACTTAGCCGATGACTTGAGGACCGGTTATAGCAATTATATACAGAAAAATAAGGCCGCCTATTACTGTCCCTCAAAAGCTAAAAGGGCATTTATTTATTGAGAAGGAAGAAGAAGAAATACACATTATTGCATAAGGATTTATTTTTTTATTATTTAAATAAGACAACGCCCGCATTAGGGAAATTAATCCCTGTGTCGCGGGGTACTTTACAAACATATATTAGTCGGAAACAAATTACATCCAGACTCAGAACAACTATTCATGGGTCACACAAATATGTAGTTGTCCGGCGCGGGGCTCGAACCCGCGACACGAAGCGGCGAGGCGACTGTCTAAGCCGCTGCGCCAAACGTGCAGCCAAGTCAATATTAAGAGAACTAATATTTTGCAATGCAATTTGCTGTGTGGTAACGGCATAGAATATCATTACCCCAACTCATCCCGTGGGGGCGTAGAAATCGACCGAGGGAATACCTACCAGAGAACGGACAGCAGCGTTTTTCTGTGAACTATGACCATCAAACTGCGATCGCCAACCCGTCTGCCAAGCGTGGCGATTATGGCAAATCCCCCCATTCTTTGAGGAAGCCTTTGTCCAGAAGTGGACGTAGGTACTTTGGCTGTCATGATGATGAATATCTTGCAATTGGCGGCCTAATCACTAAAAGAAATCTGTTCTAGGCAACCTATTTGCGTTGGACCAGAATTGATTATCAATGGATAGTCGTAGCAAAAGGTGTACGAATTTATTGGAGTTGTCCACCACGAGGGCTTAGTGCGGGATTATATGCCATCAAGAACATTTTGTAGAACTAGGCATTCAGGTTTCCTCTCGATGTTCCTTTATCGTTTTTAAGTACTAGATAACTAATTTTTAATACGGACATGAATTTGATAAATCAGTGGTCTTGGGATAGAATTCGAGACCAACTCCACTGTCTAACAACTCAAAGGCATTCTCGTGCTTTAGTACAGTAAACTACCATATTTAATTTTACTAAAAGCATTCATAATCGATTCATATACATAATCATATCAACCCAAAGATGCCCACTGTTTGAGAAAGGCCTCCCCCAAAGATCTCCACAATTGTACAACTCTCAAATGTAGGGACCGATTTCGATGTGTTTTCATTTATTAGAAACCCAGTATCCTAGCGGTGGTTCTTAGTTAAGTTTGGTTAATATCAGTCCAACAGTGTAAGAGTATTAGCTATTTTCCGAATTATTATTATTTATTATAATATTAATTAGTGGGTTATTATTTATTTTGTGAATTTTGCACGTTTGCAATGCAACACGTGTTCAGTTTATATGCAAATTAAGCTCCTTAAATTACGTCCAGTGTTTCTGATACACACATACATAGACTCAGCCTGTTTCCCAGAAGCACAACGGATTTCCATTGTCACGATCTTTGGACACCTCTTTTACTCTCAAAATATTCTTCATACCTTCATACCATAGGCTCGCCGGTTTCAGATACTTCTTACCGGGCATTTCTTGAGAATATCTCCAATCTAGTTAGAGAATGTTCTACGAGGTCTTCCCCTTCCGCTTCTACCATGCACACAGGCCAGGTATACTTCTTTTGTCAATTTTCTTATTACATTTGTACTTAACATAAAAATATTGTTTCTGTGAATTAGCACAATACAGCCATCTCTCACCATACCTTCATAAAGTAATAAAGGAAGTATATCATTCTCATTCCACTCAGATGACTCGAGGGGATCCCTTAATTTGCGACACATCCCCGCGAGCTCGCACTTGGAAAATTAATCCCAGTATCCCGGAAGACTTCACAAACATACAATTAACGGAAACAAAACAACACCAAAACCCAACAATTATAAATGGAACACACACCATGCACGGGGATCGAACCCGATACGCGAGGGCACCAAATTAGAAGAAAAATTACTCACCAGGCGAACAACACCCTATTTGCTCGTAGCACACTAGTTTCGCCTGTACTGGTCAAAATAGGATGAACAAAAAACTATCAAAACACAAAAAGCAGGGTGAAATTTAAAATACTAAATTCCTAGGCAAATATAATCTTTCATCATCATCATTATATAAGCTGAAAGACGCCCACTGCTGGACAAAGACCTCCCCCAAAGACCTCCACAATTGCCGGACTTGCGCTATCCGTATCCAGTGATTTCCAGCGACGCTCTCAAGACCATCAGTCCATCTTGTAGGGGGCCTGCCCACGCTGCGTGTTCCGGTTCGTGGACGCCACTCGAGAACCTATATGAGAAATCTAATACAGCAATGTCGAATCATAAAGTATAATATATATTAGAATAACAACTTAAATTAAGTTTTAACTTTAAGCACATTTTATGGGTTGCTGGTTTGCTGTGTGCCTAACGACAAAACATACCACCCCATATCATCCACTGCTGGACAAAAGCCTCCATAAAAGATTTCCACAATGGAGTAGTGTCCATAATTTGGAGGGATATGCCAAATTGCTATGCTTGGAAGACGGGTACGCGATCGCTGTATAATGGACATAGTACTCAGCAACAAGCTTGTACCAGTCTTCTGGTAGATATTCCCTTGCGTCGACTTCTACGCCCTCCACGGGATGAGATGAGATGATGATATTCTGATATTTGCCGCCGTCACCACACAGCCGTATTTAGGTATAATAATAATAATATAATAATATCTAGGGACAATGTCACACAGATCATCCTAGCCCCAAACTAAGCAAAGCGTGTACTATGGGTACCAGGCGACGATATACATACATATGTATAGATAGATAAATACTAATATACATAGAAAACATCCATGACTCAGAAACAAATATTCGTGCTCATCACACAAATATTTGCACTTACCGGGATTAGAACCCAGGACCACCAGCTTCGTAGGCAGGAGCACTACCAACTAGGCTACGGTGACGGTGGCATATGTAGGCATAGTATGTATATTTGTTTACGGAAACATGCCAAGCCATTACGTACTATTTGAAGTAATCAAGTTAATTGAATGAAACCCTTGATAGTTTTGTACAGGCTAAGTTCCTGTGAATTAGGTCAGAATCACCTGTTTATTAGGTCGAACTCCGAAGTAAAGCTAAGTTGCAGTAGGTTCAACGCGACGCTTACACAACTAACTACATGATTAAGTTGCGTTAGCTATTTCAATTAAGGTTTTCTTAACGAAACTTATTAGAATCTCATATGATGTATAACCTTGCGATTACTTGAATGAAAATTTATTAATATGTGATATAGATAACTTATTATAGATTTAACCAGATTAGTGAGAGAAACTAGAAAGAGAGATTGACTCCACGTGTAGCGCAGACAGGCCAGCTGGCGTGGTTACTAAATACTTGCCTTTCACGCCGCAGGTCGTGGGTTCGATTCCTACCCAGGACAGATATTTGTGTGTATGAACATATCTGTTTGTCTTGAGTCTGGGTCTCTAAAATAAAACAAGGCTTCTTGCTTTACTTTAGTACGGGTCCCTAAAAAGATTATTTATTGGTGCTAACGAAACTATTGTTGAACCTCTACTTTTGTCTGTCTGTCCATCTATCTGTGAAGCTTAATAAGTAGGCAATTGATTTTTATTTGAGAGTTACAACTAACAAAAATAAAATAAAGTTAAAAATAAAAGGTTTCCATACTAGTTACGTAAAATTTGTTTCATCTGTAATTTGTTCGAAGTCTGGTAATCTACGATTGTACGAAACCCTTATGATGTTTTTTGGACTCGCCCGGGTGTATACAACATGTAACGTAATTAGCGCACACCCTCAAACACCCCAATTAGAATATTATGTTGTAATCATAATACATACACTAAAATTTTAATTCAACAGCATTGTTATTTACTAAATTAGTTTCTTCGAATCAAGTTTATTTTTCTTTATTTTGTGTTGAATGATGGAATTAGTATGAATACAAATAAAACTGCGATTTAAAAATCTTATTACTTTGACTAACGGTCCATTTCAATTTGTTTTGACTATACAGGGTTAAAATAACGATAATTTCCGTAACTTTAATTATTTTAGAATAAAAAATTACCTATATTAAAAATGATATAAATCGATTCAGTAAACGATTCTGAACAAACAATTTTCAGGGTGTGAGTTAATTAAGTTACATGTTGTAGGTACCTATGTATAAACTTAACTGCAACAAAATGGATATTTGCAACATTCGTTTACGTGAACTTTTATTTAGTAGATGCTCAATCTCCAAACGAATCATAACGAATGAACTGTGCTGTGATAACCATTATAAATACACCTTTATTATATGAAGAATCCATTTTCTATAAAAAATTCTAACTCATAGAATGCAATAAAGATCTGTTTTAAAATTCATGGAAAAGCTGCTTTGAAGTACCTACTTAATAAACATTTTAACCATGTCTATAAAAGAAGGAGCTTCTTGATTCTACTGAATACTCTTTACTGCGTGTGAACTTATACTGTCTTTTTTAATCGATAGGTAATGTTTCCGAGATGTTATTTATTCAAATCGGATTTCTGGTTGAAACTTTGTTCTAATCAGATAAGAAACTTGGGTTTTATTAAAAAAAGTATTCAGTTTTAAACAGTAGGTAATTAAGTTTATTTAAGACTATACCACAACATGTATGATGCATATAATGACAGTAAGCGAAGGAAAAGAGGTATGCAAAGATCGTGAGAAATGAAAATCCGTTGTCTGGCTTCCCCTCTGAGAAACAGGTGTCAGTCTATGTATGTGTGTTTGTCTGTCATAAGTAACATACAACCGCGATAAAGATTGCAAACAAATAATTTACGGATACATTAGCACATTCCGGGTCCGAATGGAACACAGGACAAATCTAAGTGTCAAATCTGAAACACTCTAACCTATTATTGTTCTAAGGATTATTACTAGTATTTATATACCTATATAGGTATTTGTATATTCTATGGAATTGTTGCAATTGAGAGGGCTATGATCGGGGTTTCCATGCGAGATCGAATCAGAAATGACGCAATCCGCAGATGAACCAAAGTACAGTAATACCCCGCTTTACGCGAGGGGATACGGCCCGGAAAAAATCGCGTTAAGAGGACTATTACAGTCCACTAGCGCCGCCAATCGAAAAAATGTCATAACTCGTAAATAGAATCAAAAATACAAAATATGTTTTATTATTACTTATTACAAATTACTTGTTACAAATGCACGATGTAGCTAAACAGCTATATTTCAAGTGTTGACAATGTGTTATAAAATTACGTTATTGCCTTTTATACAGTAATAATAGACCACATTTTGTATTTTTGATTCTATTTACGAGTTATGACATTTTTTCGATTGGCGGCGCTAGTGGACTGTAAAAGGCCCCTTAACTGAATTTCGCGTAAATCGAGGTTTATGATAAAACATAGTCAAAATTTTATTTAAAAAATACGAATCATTTTATTTCACAGTCGATTCTGAGAGTCCACAATCTCTCCCAACAATTGTTACTTTACCTCCATTTTCCATTATTTTTAACACTTTTATCTTCAATTCCAAAGTAACGCTTTTACGCTCTTTTTTCTTTATAGGCGACATTTTTGACGTAGCGTTAAATTATGTACATATATGTAATCTCCAATAAATGTTAAAACACTTACACGACAGCCAGCCGAACTAAACACGACGGAACAAGTGAAACGAGCGAGGGAATCCCCATAAAACAAAGTCTTAGGACGGGGAATCCCTAATTCTTCAATCAGAATGTTCAGAGGAAGGAATAACCAAAGAGAAGTTAATGACTACATTATCTTTAACACATTATTTCGCGTAATGCAAGGCAGTTGAACGCCAAAGTCTAAATTCGCGTTATAGTGAAACCGCGTATAACGGGGTCGCGTAAAGGGGGTATTACTGTATCCGACATAGCCCTGAAGCCCGAATTGTCATGCAGAAGTGCCAATGGGCAGGGCTCAAAGCTTGTAGAACCGACGGCTGTTGGGCAGAAAGGTTCACGAGTGGCAGCTTCGAACTGAAATACGCAAAGAAGGCAGACCCTTATAAAATGGACCGATCTAATGGGTATCACAGGAAGACGCAGGATGCAGGTACCGCTAAACAGGAGCATCTGACTATTAGCGTGTCTAAAGCGCTCTGCTGTTCTTTGTATACTCCAGTAAAAGTGGATTATTGGTCTGTACTGATTTTAACCGACTTCAAAAGAAGGACGTCATCAATTTGGCTGTATTTTTTATTATGTGTGAATAATGCTTGATTTCTCCGTATTTAGGGAGCCGATTTAAAAAAGTTGACTTACATAATAGTTCGGCGAATACCAGAATATAATCACCCCATCTCATTCTGTGGAGGGCTTAGAAGTTGACCCGAGTGTATATCTATCAGAAGACGGGCAGCAACTTCTTTCTGAGTACTATGTCCATCATACTGCGATCTTCAACACAATCAAGCGTGGCGATAATGGCATATCCCTCCAAATGATGGACTCAACTCCAATGATAAATCTTTTGGGGAGGCCCTTGTCCAGCTGTGGATGTCATTGTTATTTTTTTTAATCCAACGCCCGCTTTAGCGAATTTAATCCCTGTGTCGCGGGGTACTTTACAAACATATAATAGACGGACCCAAATTACACCCAGACTCAGAACAACTATTTATGGGTCACACAAATAGTTGTCCGGCGCGGGACTCGAACCCGCGACATGAAGTGGCGAGGCGACTGTCTAAGCCGCTGCGCCACACGTGCAGTCAAAGTCATCGGCCGATATGATGATTGATGATATAAAAGTTGAAGTCCCAAAACTGATGAGATGATGATGATGACTGTATCTAATAATTAATAATATCCTGGGACATTATTCACACACGGATGTCTGATCCCAAACTAAGCAGAGCTGGCATGCAGCATGGAAACCACATAACTGACATACTACGAGGTACATATAAAACTTTTCTTTTGTAACTACATAGATACTTATCAATATATTATATATATTTATGCTAAGTCTGGGTGTAATTGATAAGTATCTAACTTATCAATTACACCCAGACTTAGCATAAACAGACATTACGGTATACAAATAAATAATAACGATGACAGTCTATGTACCACGCCCGTATCGGCAACTTCTGTCTCACCTCAGGCAATGAAGGCGTGATGATACGAGAAACTTTCAATTTCCGTTGGGTGGCAAAACGTTGGTTTTGTGTAAATGTCACATGCCATTGAAGTTTAAGTCCGTGACCGTTCGGGCTCCGCTCGTGTCAACCGCCATTACCTGTTGAAAATGATCTCGTTCATTGATATTCTCCCATTCGGTAGCGGGTAATTGCGAAATAATCGCTTTTTATATGCAAACAATGAACAGTGATAATATTATCAAGGCTTTTGTATATTGACACTTTAGATCGTTTATGTACATTCTTGTGTAGAAGTAGGTATTTAGGATGGCTTTTAATATTGTGTTGTGGACTTTAAGGACGTAGAACAAACAAAGGTTATTATAATATTTATTGAATTAAAACAGATCATATTAGATCAACTAATTAAAGGTACCTAGTATTCTATGCAACCTTTTTGAATAGTTAGAGAATCTCGAAGAATCAACAGCTGGATGCGAATAGCGCAAGACCGGCAATTGTGGAGATCTTTGGGGGAGGCCTTTGTCCAGCAGTGGACGTCTTTCGGCTGATATGATGATGATGATGATGATTACTAGAACAAAAGAAAAAGGATAGCAGATGAAGAGGACATAATAATTATTAAAGCAAAATTAGTATTAAATAATTCAGAAGAAAGAGATGTTGCGAATTTCTTGATAGGATAGAAAGACATAGGTGAAGATCGGCACATATTTTTTGCATATATTTTTTGCGGGCGGAGGGCGGTATAATATTATTATCTTCTTGAACTATCACTATCCCTAGCTCCCTAGATCACTAGCCATAGCCGGTTAGTCTTACGGTATGTATACATCAATGATACAAAAACTCAATAGAGGTAAGTACAAGTGTCATTGCACAGACTTCGATTGATACTATTTGACCATTACCGCGGTTTCATTACTTAGACAGTAAGATCGGTTATCGACGTGCAAGGATACAAGACATAATCCACTGTTTACTATTTACCACAGCGACTGGTTGTGGTTGTGGATAAGCCAATATCAACGCAGTTATAAACGTCGAGCCGGATAATTTCAATGTAAGCCCCTTTTCACCCTGTTTACTATTTACCACTGCGCCTATGGCTGTGGGTAGGTAGGTAAATATAATATAATATAGGAAATCATTGTAGGTTCAAAAATAACTATAATACATTCAACGGGCCTGTCGGCGTGGATGGCAAATGCTTGCTTTTCAAGCTGGATTCCCACCCAGGACAGATATTTGTGTGCATGAACATTGTCTGTATTATCTTTATATAAGTATGTAGTTACAAAAGAAAAGTAGTATATGAAGTAAACCAGTTAACTGGGTTTCCATAGTACAAGCTATGCTTAGTTTGAGATGGCCGTGTGTAAATATTTATTATTCTTATCTTTTCTTTTAAGGTTATTCGTATCGATGAAATTCAATTGAACCATATTCAACCTATTTGCTTTACCACAGCGACTATAATTACGGATAGGTAAATATCAATGGTTGCATTTGTAAACATGTAGGCAGATAATTTATGCAGTTCGGATTCCTCTGCTGTGCTTCTGACTTGTTATCTCGAGCCTTGAACTTTAAGAAAACATCACCTTCCATGCCTTCTTCCCAATTTATCTGGTATTGACTGCCAGTGCCATCGAAAAGACACTGGTAATATATGCTGCCGCGCAATTTATAAAGGCGGTAAAGAACATATGAACGACATATTCTTTATTTCGTTTATAAATTGCGCGGCAGTATGAGTGACTGCCATTTGAAATCACAAACTAAAATATTAATTATTAAAGTAATAAGTAACTGGTAATCAATATAAACGCAGTCTAGAAGGGCTTCCCTTTCTAGCGATTATATCGATCGATTATAAAATGTATACCTTAAAAGGTCAAATTATAATAAAAAGCAAAACTACGTAGGAATGCTGAGTATAAACAATATAAAAAAGCCCGTAATAACGAGGATTAATATGAAATAAATATTGTATTAATATAGAGAACATCACGGGCTGCCGAGCGCAGTGTTTCTTTGTAATGTCAGTCTTCTCTGATTGGCTGCTGTAAATGTTTTATAGCAAATGTATGTTACCCTTAGAGTTAATAATTTGTATACGTAAGTAAGACAAAATATCAGAAATATATTCCAAGATTTTACTGTATCTTCAAGTTTCACTCTAACCTCCCCGGAATAATCAAGGCAGCTAAATATTTATTTTATATTTTTATTTATTTAAACCAATTTATCCATATGACACTAGTAGGATCCAGGCTAAAGGAAGGCGAGGCACACAGATATATTGTTCTTATATGAATTTATATATTTTAAATTTTACGTCAGACTAGTGATGATTTGCTTGTTAATTTTCTAAGAGTAAAGATTGTTACGACTATCACGTAGGTAAACACTATCTAGCTTCGCCTAGTCAAAAAATGGTATGCGCTAAAAGGATTGTAATACAAGTATCTATGAAAATATATATCAATAAAACACATAAAATTCCCTTATGGTAAAATCTTTACGTGTACTGTTGCAGATTTACAGTCGCATTAAGATAATATTTATGCTGAGCTCTTTCTTCATCCGTGTAAACGTAGGTCGCCTCAAACATGTTCTGTTGGCTTGGTCGTGGGTTCGATTCCGACCCAGATATTTGTATGCATGAACATGTCTGTTTGTCCTGAGTCTGGGTGTAATTTATCTATATAAGTATGTATTTGCAAAAGAAAAACAGTATATGTAGTTATATCAGTTATCTGGTTTCCATAATACAACCTTTGCTTAGTTTGGAATCAGACGGCATCGAAATGAAAACAAAAATCAACTGTCAAGACTGACAACACAGAATTGAAATTTTAAGAACAATCCATTGTCGCTACCTGTCCGTTTTTAGCTTATGCTAAAAGTCGCAAAATATTGTCTTTGGTTTGTTTAAAAAAGAGGTTATTGATTTTTTTATTTCTTTGTTTTGTGTGAGGGTTGTTAGTAAAGCGTATTGTGCGAGTATTATTATAAAACGGAATCAATCAAGAAGATCTAACCTTTTCCAACGAAGTCGTATACCTACGTGTTTTACCTATGCGGATTTAATTATTTTTTTATCAATGCCTCTCTAAATCAACCAGCCCGAATTAATGTGTAAATTATTTGTTTGTTTGAGCGAGTCCCTAAATAGTTTGATAGTAGATTTACAATAGACATGCTCAGTGGCACTGCGATCGGATTCCAAGTTCTCTTTTCTATTTCTAGGGCAGGACTGTGTCTACTGAGGCAGCTTGTTATTTATAGGGTGGCCGAAGGGTTGAAGTTCAAACGCAAAATTTAGTTACTTTATGATGAGGAATATCCGAATCACCCTCATATATGTTGCACGATTTTACTTAATTTTCGAGATAGCATTTATTAAATGTTTTTTTCGTTAATTTCACCTAACATCAGTTATCGATTTTTTTCTCGTTCTGTTGCACATTTATGGTTCAGTTTTTTTTATTGTGATACCTTATTAGCATAGTTTAACCTTAAAGTATGGTTTATCTAATCATTGCAGAACTAACTTAGAATTTATTCGAAAGTTCAAAATTAGGGTTTATGCAGTAAGTATCAAAATTGGGAAGTAAAAAAAAAATGGAGAGATTCTGGTTTATGATTCGGATACTCCTCATTGTAAAGTATCAAAATTTTGCGTTTGAACGTCTACTCCTCGGCCACCCTGTGTATACATAAAAAGAAAAATGTTGTCATATTTTATATTACTAAAAAAATGTTGATACTACATATTAACCCATTTAGTAGATACGCCATATTTCCTCAAAGCGGTCGTTCCTTTAATATCGGAAATAATATGATCAGCCTCGTTCACGCCAATATTTGGCATGAACCGTATTATAAGAATATTGCGGTCGAAACATCATTACCACAAAGTTCAAATAGCCAGTTTCGAAATCAATAAACACGTTGGAATGTTATCCTAGCAATTTAATGTCGACTCAAGTTCAATAATAATATCATTTAACGAGTACCAATAACTAGCAAATATTTACTTATTTAGATTATATTTTTTAATTACATTACCCTGAATTGTGAATGTAGGTTAAAAAGCGTGAGTTCGAGTTTTTAAATATATTTCATTATTTGATTTAACAAAAATTGTATAATTTGTATTGCATAAAGTAGTTTCTATAAGAAAAAGCTTGCGCAGGTTTTCATCTATTTATTATACTTATATATTTTAATACAGATAATGTAAAACTATCGTATTATACTTAAGTAACTAAACACCTATTTCAATCTGAATCATAGCATATAACAAGAGAGTATTATTGCATATCCCCAAAAATCATCTTGTGGGATATGCCATAAACGTGACGCTTGACTAAAGGTCCAACCACACCAAACGGCCCGCATCGGCCAGTATCGCACCTCACGGACGCGGTCGGATGCCGCCGCATCCGACCGGTTGCGGTCGGATACGGTCGAATGCGACGGCATCCGACCGCATCCGGCCGGAAGTCGCGTCGTCGCATACTACTACCTTCGCTTCTTTTTTAGTTTCATAGTTTTAAGCCTTGAGTGCAGACGGGTCGTATTTTTTGAAAATGGTTGGAGTATACGTAGTATTGTTGGCTATTGCATTGTAAGAAGAAGAAAATAATAGTAAAATACAGAAAAGGAAAAGAAAAAAACAGCGCGTGCACTTTCGGGAATGTGATCACGCGTCCCCAGCGCACCCGGCGGAATCCGGACGCAGGCGGACGGCTCCGAGCGCATTCGGCGGTATTCGAACGTATGCGCCGGTATCCGAACGCATGCGGACGGAGCCGATCGCGTGTCGCGGCATGTCACCGGCTGTGTTTACCCTTGACTTGGCAATATAAACTTTAAACACTGTATACAAGATTTAATTTAGTTTAAAGATTGTAAAATTCGTTTCGATGCGGGCTGATGCGGGCCGTTTGGTGTGGTTGGACCTTAACACGTTGGCGATCCCAATAAGACGGTCATGGGGTAGTCGCCGCCAAACTCACAGTTTAAAAAAACGCAGTTTGCAGTAAATGCCACAAACAATTATCTGTGCCACATTATGTTTATCCTTTTTGTGTTTTATATTATCAAACAGTTAAAAACCCATCAATTTCTTTTAGATGTTCAAACTCGCTGGTCAAAAAATAAAGCTGTAGTTAACCTCAAAGTTTTATAGGATGTAAATAAACAAACCCAATCTGTTCGGAACAAGTCAATAATTTCATTCTTTCTCCCCGAGTTCATAAAACTTGGGGTTGATTTGATTGTAACGCTCTTACGCGAATACATCTCGGCTTTCTATCGGAGCCTAAGCAAAACTGTACAGCGAGCAAAGAAAATATCTGACCGGCCTATGCATCGTACTTCTATTTAACACCGTATTTTTTAAATTTTACTCTATAATTATAATATTTAAGTATATCATAACCCTCTTTCATGTGATATCATTCATACGCTACAGTTTAGGATATGAAAAAAAACACGGTATATAGTGGGTGGCAGTCCGCAAAAAGCAATAAACGACCCACCTGTAGAACTAACTTCGGATAGTACGACCAATGAAATCATATGAACCT
Organism: Pseudoips prasinana; assembly: GCA_951640165.1. NCBI lineage: Eukaryota > Metazoa > Arthropoda > Insecta > Lepidoptera > Nolidae > Pseudoips > Pseudoips prasinana. The sequence goes on from OX621240.1 coordinate 26,657,324, forward strand.
ACAATTGTGAGTATGGGGATTGTTTGCTATGTGGCAACCACCCCATTTCATTCTGTGCGGGGTCCATTGTGGATATTTTCTGGGGGCTTTAGACTAGCACTGAACGTCATTTGGCTGACTCGATGATGATGATGGGAATTGGTCCATCTACAACTCATAGTAATTAAAATTACAGTAGATTAATTAAATAGTGTTCATGGACAAATTTCGATGACGGCCAATCGCAAAGAAGACTGCGGTACATATTATAATGCACAAGCGTGTGCAAAACACAGGTGCACTTTATATTTCTTAACTCTCAATATCTGATGAGACGGCTAGCAGATGCGTCCGGTGAGATGTCAGGTACAGCACCGATGGCGTATTACTTGCTCTCACCAAGTTCCAGCTTCTGCAATTTTCGCAGGTACTTGTGCAGTAAATATACCTATTGAGTCGTTAGTTAGTTTCGGTTGATTGGTCGCAGTAGCCGATTTTTATCCAGGAGCACGTAGATACATATGTGTTAAACATGTCTGTGTGTCAAACCGGACCGATGACTTTATGTGCTCTCGCCAAATTGCAGCTTCTGCAATTTTCGCTGGTACTTGTGCAGTAAGTGTACCTACTGAGTCGTTAGTTACTTTCGTTTGATTGGTCGAAATTTTTCCAGGAGCACGTAGATATGTATATATGTGACGAACATATCTGATGAAATTGACCATGTTTCAACTTCCATGCAACTGTATTGTACACATGAATTACTTATTTACGCACTCAATCTGAGTACGTAGAATAGTCAGTTTCTGACAGTGCGTGCAGCGGTCCGTAAGGGTTAGGCGATTGGCACACAGCCCCGCATGATGCAGCATGCATCCACGTGCGTTCATGTAGATACATGTTCTGTGTGTGTGGACTGTGCGTGTTTTCTATAGGTACAAACGAAGATACTTACAAGCAACGTTAGAACAGGCACTCACGCACTACGCTGCATCATGTGGGGCAGTGTGCCTATCGCCTTAAGCTGTTAGGCACGTGGAGTACATACACATATGGGTGACATTAGGGTAAATCGAATAATTGAACAAAAATCTTAAAAATAATAGCTGTAACCTTTGTTGACTGTATTACTGTGTACTTTTATACACAACAATGGTTTTATAAGTCTGATCTCCAGGGCATCGCATCAAGAATAGTTTCGCCTACGCAACTACTTTCATTCCGTTTTCCTTTTCAAATCAGATTGATAGTTCAACCCCAACGGTACTACTTGAAATATTAAACAAATATGAAACATTTTCAAATTATTTCTCGCCACTGGGAGTGATACAAAATGGCGGTTAATTCGCATTTTCTATAATAAAACTGCCTTTATTAAATAAAGTATGATCTAGCAATATATTTTGTATGCAAATTGTAATATTTTTGGGCCTCTTGTTGCCTTTTTAGTTTGGCGCTTAATTTACCGACCAAATGAAAAATTAAAAATGTAATCCCTCATTTCATGGTAGACCTCGTCGCAAAAATGAAAATACGAACAACAAAAATGGCTGAAAAGTCGTTCACCTATTCCGAAACACAATTTGTATTCACTCTCTTATCCCCGGTTGGCTAAAATTACTAAGTACGGTCGGAGTTATTAACTCGCGTGGGACACAAACATCGCTTAAAGTTTTATGAATGGAAAAAGACGTAGGTAGATATCCAACCTGTAACTATTATGTACTATCGTAATATATACACAGTTACCGCTTAATCTGTGACGGATAACTGATAATAACTGTACATACTTCTACGGAAAATTACACCCAGACTCAGGGCAAACAGGCATGTTCATGGACACAAATATCTGTCCTCGGTGGGAATCGAACCCACGACCTGCGGCGTGAAAAGCAGATATTTACCAACCACCCCAAACGGCCCGGAAATTGACCGAGATGACATTTTATTGGTTTTATTATCGGTTCTAGCGCCCCTTAAACCCCGTGCATTACAAACTGTGAAACCAAATTATGATGTACAGACGCCAGCATATCTAGCTACCCCAATCTGTAAAATTTCTGTTATAGATTTTCAACTTTATCACTTAAGCATAAGGTTCATTTTCAATTGGGGAAATTTGACAGATTGGTGAAGCTTGATGTGCTGACGTCTAAACTTAGGTTTAGGTATCGGACGCAGGTCTAATAAGGATAAAGTCAGTACCATTCACCAGTCAACTCGAATATGTGTCGCAAGTTGCAAGAACCTCAAATTACTCATCTCATGGTAAACGAAATTAGCTGTCTTGTTTGTCGTTGAAGCAATTACATACAGAGTTATAGGTAACTCAACGCAAATATCTTAAAAGTCATTACAAGCTGTTATCTATACAAGTATCTATATATTTAGTATAAGTAGGACATATTTGTCTTATCAGTTATCTGGTTTCCATATTACAAGCTCTGCTTGGTTAGGGATCAGATGAACGTATGTGAATAATGTCTCAGGATATTATTATTCTCTGAATATTGAGGCTCTTCACGTAGGTACATGATATAGATAAATCGCAACAAACAGACCGCACGGACGGACTAATTCAAAATATATTTGTATTGTATATTATATTATATGAGATATATAAGTTCTCATATAGGTAATACAATACAATACAAATTATGAAATATTATGACGAGCATGCATTACAAATAATTAATAAAAAAAAAAAAAAATACAACGCGATACATAAAAAAACAAAAATGAATTATTATTTAGCAGCATACCCGCGTTCCCGGGGCTCCTCTCATCAGGCGCCAAGAGAAGTCCACGGCAGGTTAGGTTTAGTCGGTGCGAGTCCGACATACCCACCCGCAGACACTTCTTACGGGTGGCATGCATAGGCCTTCACCTTCCTTAACAAAAAAAAAATGGTGGGATCAGTTAATGTACCGGCAAAACAGCGAGTATCATCGAGGAAGTAAACTACATGACAATACAAATTCGCTTTATGAAATATCTGGTTAATTCAAAAACAAAACTTCAGTATAAAGAAAATTATGAGAAACTTCTAGTCGAGTATAAAGTACTACCTGTTCAAGAGAAGGTTAAATACTTGGTGATACTGGAGCAGTTCTATAGTGACCAATATAAGGTACGGATAAATAACAATTATAACACCATGCGTATACGGGAACAAAAATTTATTCGACCTTCAGTCAAAAACTGTTACGGCGAAAGAACCAACAATTATTTGACCCCAACTATTTATAATCAATTTTCCTGGCTTAGGAAAGAACATGGTACGATAAGTTAAGCATCCCTTAAACATAAAGTTAGACAAATACCCATAAATTAATTTTATGAATCCTGATATTTTTATAAGTGGTTTGACAAAATTACTAATTTCATCTAGTTTGTAGTTAGTTTAAGGAAGTTAAAACAAGCGCTAATCCCGCCGGCGGCAAACTATTGCGCAGTTTGGTGGGCTTTTAACCAAAAAGATAATTTTATTCCAATAAAGGCACTATTCATTTAATTAAAAACAAAAATGAATTTATGGTAACCATGATGTTTGTATATGCTTCACTTTGTATACTTTCTGCTTAGTTACCTTGAGCATTACCGAGTTAATAATCTCATCATTTACTCTTCCTGGTTCATGTGTGCTCAATGAGTAATTTGCAAGAACCATAAACCAAGACGGTCACCGTAGCCTAGTTGGTAGTGCTCCTGCCTACGACGCTGGTGGTCCTGGGTTCAAATCCCGCTAAGTGCAAATATTTGTGTGATGAGCACGAATATTTGTTTCTGAGCCATGGATGTTTTCTATGTATTTAAGTATTTATCTATCTATATAAGTATGTATATCGTCGCCTGGTACCCATAGTACAAGCTTTGCTTAGTTTGGGGCTAGGATGATCTGTGTGTTATTGTCACTAGATATTATTATTATTATTAATTTATATATCATAATTGCACTTATGAGTCTTAAATGACAATAAGTTAAATCGTATACTTGGTGGCAAAAAGGACCTTAGAAGCAAATAAAACAAGGTATAAGTACATACGATTACATATCAAGCTATACATTTCCAGTATAAGCTAATCTCGCGTTGTATAGGATTTCCATACAATGATAGGTCAGCTTATATTGGAAATGTATAGCTTGATATGTAGCCGTGCGTACAAGGTATTTCAACTTCTTACGATAAAAGGAAGATGCCTACTATTGTCTGTAATGAAATCTTGCAGCTATTAGATCAATAAATTAATAATTACAATAAATCTCTTGGGTCTACTAACACAATGCTATCTGATCCCAAAATAGGCATACCTAACCAATACGTCATCATCATCATATCAGCCGAAAGACGTCCAGGGCTTAAATGGGGTTCAAATAAATAAAGGTTAAAAATGACTTAATCAATCGTTAAATCGGCTCAAACGTTGACAATCGATTCCGGACCATTTATGACGTCACATGTGCTCTTGGAAGCCGATTTAACGATTGATTAAGTCATTTTGAACCTTTATTTATTTGGACGCCTTTTAAGAAATCGATGTTCGGTGACTTAGCCGGTAGAGCCCCGGAACCGGCTATTGTGGAGATCCTTGGGGGAGGCCTTTGTCCAAACAATACGTATTATAGATAAATTACACGCAGACTCATCGTGCTAATCACACAAAGATTTGTCATGGGTGGGAATCGAACCCACGAATGCTGGCTTAGCCGTCAGGGTCCCCACTAGACCAACGTTCCAGTAAATTAATATCTAGGGAATATCTAGGGACAATGTCACACAGATCATCCTAGCCCCAAACTATGGGTACCAGGCGACGATATACTACTCTGTCAAGAAAGTACCGGGAAAAGATCAATAATATACAAAATGTTTGTTATTCATCCAAATTTATTTTATCACCTTCAAAACATGCTCCTTCAGAAACGATACACTTACGCCAACGAATAATCCATTCATCAAAACATTTTTTAAGCGATGCTTTCGGAATTGAGTTCATTTCTCGCCGCGAATTCTCCTTTATGTCTTCTACCGATTGAAAACGGGTACCACGAAGTGGTAATTTGAGTTTAGGAAAAAGAAAGAAGTCAGCTGGAACCATATCTGGTGAATATGGTGGTTGCTGGATGGTATTTGTTGAGTGTATGGTCAAAAATTCGTTCACAATGATGGCCTTGTGCGAAGGCGCATTATCGTGGTGCAAAATCCAAGAATTTTCTTTCCACAAATCTGACCTTTTTCGTCGAATTTGCTCTCTTAAACGCCGCATAACGCTCAAATAATATTCTTTATTTACCGTTCGACCTTCCGGTAAGAATTCAGAGTGCACAACACCGCGATAGTCAAAGAAAACAGTCAACATGACTTTGACTTTTGATCGACTTTGGCGTGGTTTTTTCGGTTTCGGTTCAGTTGGAAGGGGCCACTCCGAAGCTTGTTGACTAGTTTGCATGTCAAACTCGTAAACCCACGTCTCGTCACCAGTAACAATGCGTTTCATCAATGTTGGGTCGGAATTGATTCGTTCTACCATGTCCTCAGCGACTTTCATGCGATTGAGTTTTTGCAGAAAATTCAGATCTTTTGGGACTAGCCGAGCGGCAACATGTTTCATACCCAAATGATTAGTTAAAATGGTACGAATCGACTCGTGAGATACAGAAAGTTCGGCGGCTATCTCTCTCAGAGTTGAATGAGGATTTTCAGTCACTATTTCCTTCACTTTTGCGATGTTAACTTCAGTTACAGACGTTGATGGCCTAACAGAGCGAGGCAAATCTTTCATCACATCTCGACCGCTTTTTAACGCTTTGAACCACTTATAAGCTCGAGTTTTTGATAAAGTCGATTCACCGTAAGCCTTCTGTAACATTTTCAGTGACTCCGAACACGAAATTCCATTAGCGATGCAAAATTTAAGACAAACTCTTTGTTCGATATTTTTGTCCATTACGAAATTCGCAATACACACTATATATGATATTACTAAATCCAGCACTGTATTTAATATAAATAACAGATGCAACTCAAACTCCGCGCTAAAATGGAAAACAGTTGTGCCAATCTAACAACAAAAAAAAATTGAATTTGGAACCATTAACAAATCATCCATTCCCGATACTTTTTAGACTGAATGTACATTCAGTCAAAAAACTCTTTTTCCTAAACTCAAATTACCACTTCGTGGTTCCCGTTTTCAATCGGTAGAAGACATAAAGGAGAATGCGCTGCGAAAACTGAACTCAATTCCGAAAGCAGCGTTTAAAAAATGTTTTGATGAATGGCTTATTCGTTGGCGTAAGTGTATCGTTTCTGAAGGAGCATACTTTGAAGGTGATAAAATAAATTTGGAGGAATAACAAACATTTTGTATATTATTGATATTTTCCCGGTACTTTCTTGACAGAGTAGTACATACTTATATAGATAGATAAATACTTAAATACATAGAAAACATCCATGACTCAGAAACAAATATTCGTGCTCATCACACAAATATTTGCACTTACCGGGATTTGAACCCAGGACCACCAGCTTCGTAGCAGGAGCACTACCAACTAGGCTGCGGTGACCGACCGATAGGTAGGTACTGTGACGACCTTCTTGGTTGCACACCTTCGTTCATCCAAACGTTTTAAAAAGAAATAATTAAAAAGAAATCGTTTGAAAATATTTCGAACCAAAAGAAAATTCTTTTCTAACAGTCAGTCTACGACAGAACCCTGTAGGGTAGAGTGCCCTGTGACCTGTTATAGTAAAAGTGAAGAAAATATATAACCAATTACCCAAACTTCAGTATATTTTATTTTCAATATTAGAAGGATCCCGAAGACGTCTGGAGTAGCAGAACGTTATAGTACCTTAGTGAATATATAAAATAGATCAGCTTATAACTTTCATATACATTTCTGAATCATGGATGTTTTCTATCTATATAAGTGTGTATATCGTTGCCTGGTACCCATAGTAAAAGCTTTGCTTAGTTTGGGCCTAGGATGATCTGTGTGACATTGTCCCGAGATATTATTATATTATTATTATTATCGTTAGTTAATTTTCCTTCATCTAAAGAATTAGCTTCAGTACCTACGTAACATCACAAGAAATTTAAGAGGGTTATCTTCAAAATGCTCTTTAGTTAACCACATCATTACAGTTACTTAACCTAAACAAGGCATAGCCTGATATTACAGAAAACTATTATCTTTCTCTATATATTTAGGAATGCGAACAGGAGATTTCTGAGTAGTGGCAAGTTTTGAATAATATTAAAAACTAGGTGTGCTCCACGGTTTCACCCGTGATAATCTGTCGAAGATTAGGGCGTACCATCTCAGAAATTTTCGTGGGCTCATGCACAACACTTTGCTGAAGATCATCAAATGCATAGTTTACGATTCTATAAAGGACATACAGACAACAATTAATTGTTATATCACACTAATATTATAAAGGCGAAAGTTTGTGAGTGTGTATGTTTGTTACTTTTTCATGTTTAAACGGCAGAAGTGGTTATAATAAATTTTGGTATGGAGTTAGCTGACACCCTGGATTAACACATAGGCTCAAATTTATAAAGATTAACACGGGTAAAACCCCGGGGCACAGCTAGTGTATAGTGTTTATAGATAGAAGATGAAAGGTGATATTTCATTTGATTCACAGATATCTTTGGATTCCAATGAATCGAATGTCTAAATATCTACTCGAACAGTCATAGTAGGTATCGAATGGTTAGTAATCGAACATTCGCTACTAGAAAAGTACGCGTGCCGCGGCAGTGGCCGCTGCGAATGGCAGAAACAAATCAATAGTTTGTCGCAATCGAAAGTCTGATTGAATGTTCGATTTATTAAATCATCGTCGATATTATGAACGTTCGAGTACTTAAATATTTGATTTATAGTGTTCGATCAATTTATATTCGATTATTTAATCGAATATAAATAAACACCTCATAGTACACCTTTTTCGACTGACATGCTGATAATGCTGGCTTGCTTGCTTATCGTATGGGCAGTGGTCTAGTGTCAGAGTTGTTCAAGCCGCCCCTTAGGCCTCTGACATGGCTTTACGACTGTTGTCTAGTGACTACAACCGAGGCCGACAGCTTAACGTGCCCTCCGAAGCACGGCGACGCTCAGAAATTAAACCACTTTGGCGGTCACCCTACTATGGACTGACCGCGAGCCTAGTTGCTTAACCTCGCCGATCACTTACGGACCGGTGAGAGGAACTAGCTATGAGCGCCTTATGCTGATAATGACGACGATGAACACCTAAAGCCAGTGACCACCACGTAACCTTTCATAACAGTTTTCCTACCTTCATCTCCTTAATTCCCACAATGTAGAAACGCTACGCAATCTAATAGGTACGCATTTTTCCTATTGTTTGGTAAATATCATGGGACGGCTCTTTGTTAGAATCGGCAAATAATACGTTAATGAAATCGGAATAAAGGCATTAGCGCAAGGCTCCTTGAACTTTCGACAGTCACGGAATGGGATGGATTGACTTCAATTAGTATTTAATACCTCAGAATCAGTTTTTATTACAATACTTTTTTTATTTATTTATTTATTTATTTTTAAGGCTTACCAACTAAATACATACACAACATTAAACGACAATCTTTGATACAATTTTAAATCTAGCATGCACCTAAATTAAAGGAAAGCACGGCATTCTTAAGTTTACGAAAGTACATCATTAAAACTAAGTAGGTGTTTTAAGATTTATCACCCAAGATAACAAATTGTAAAAAAAAATAAAAAATGTTTTTATGTTTGTTTTGTTTTGGAACAAATTTGGAACTTTGTTAGTTAAATAATGCTATTATACATTATTATTAAATATTTTTTCTTAAATAAATATAATTTACTAGCGAAAATATCAAGGTCGCAACTGTGAAATAATTCATTGCATCTTCTGAGGATATAGGAAATAGGTGCATTGTAACCGTAATTGTTTCGACTGTATTTGATTGAAAAAGGTTTATAATTATGAATTCTAGCGGAGGGTCTGGGCACATTTATATCCAGGTGAATCACCAAATCTGGACAATCTACCCCTTGCGTAACTATCTTATGTACTTGATACTAAGTCTGTTGTTTATATTACGAATTTCGAAGCAAATTTAAGGCGAACTTTGTTAGACAAAAATAAACAGACTGGGGGGTGGTGAGCGGAGCTAGACAACATAAAAAGCCGCCGCTTTTGTGAAATGGTCGTTCGCACCAAAACCGTTCTATACCTACACGTTTTGTAAAATCCTATTTCAAATTAAGGTTTATATTTAGAACCATCTATTTCAAACATCAAGCTACCCCAATCTGTCAAATTTCTCCAATTGAAAGTGAACTTTATACTTTTGTGACAAAGTTGAAAATCGATAAAAGAAATTCGACAGATTGGGGTAGCTGGATGTGCTGGTGTCTGTACATAAGATTTGAGAAAAAAAAATTGATGACACGAAAATACCTTTAGTTTGTCTTTGGAAAATGCTACGGGGCTAAAACAAAACCGATAGATAATACCTACATCCTCCGGAAGGGTGTTAGCATGGGAATCCTAAATTTGATCTGCCAGCGTGTATCGTTCGTAGCTTAACGCAACTACCCCGGATTGGTAGATGGTGCAGGTTCGGGACCCGCCGGACGATTAAATTTATGATTTCCCATTTTTGAGATTAGATAAACGCTTTGCATTGCGAAAAATGCTATAAAATTAAAATTTAATAATTTGGAAGGTATTATCAAAATGATATGATATTTCACATGCAACTGTGAACATATCAGTCGGCCATGTTTCTAGAAAAACAAAACCGATAGATAATACCTACATCCTCCGGAAGGGTGTTAGCATCGGAATCCTAAATTTGATCTGCCAGCGTGTATCTATCGTTCGTAGCTTAACGCAGAGCGCCTACTCCGGAATGGTAGATGGTGCAGGTTCGAGACCCGCCGGACAATTAAATTTATGATTTCCCATTTTTGAGAGTAAAAAGTTTGTTTGATTATTTTTGACTATACGATTATCCCTGAATACATGAAGATTTTACGTTTGATTTCAGCGCAAAAAAGTTTATTAGCAAGTACAGAGATCTTATTTTGTATTAGTTTCTGTTATGGTTCACCTTTTACCTTTTTTGTAATCATGTCTTTTAAATATGACAAGCACTCTATTGTCTATTGCTACAATCAAACTAAAAAACGACACGGCTGATCTGTCAAGTTTGGTTGACATGTAAATAAATAGAGTGTATTTTATAGTATTGTAAAATTTTTATATTACGTTTTATTTTATACCCAAACAAGTATATCACAATGTTAATACCAACCTGTCTTATAAAGTTCATGGAATTGGTGAGTTACTTTAAAAATCATAAAGAATAAGGACATAACCTGTAAAACAATAATGTCTTTGGGCCGCTTGAGACTGAGACCCTTGGGCTCCTATTCTGAGAGACTTGAAGACTGGTCAAAGCTACACGTTTAGAATTTACGTAATCACTAATCCATTACAATTCTAGCTCCGGCTGTTGTGTCGGGTCCCGGGTTCCATTCCCGCGCGGACAACAATCTGTAAAAACTATAAGTTGTTGTTCTTAGTCTGTGGGTACTTTGTATCCACCAATTTTAGAAGGGCCTGTTGGCGTGGTTGGCAAATGCTTGCTTTTCACGCCGGAGGTCGTGGTTTTGATTCCCACCCAGGGCAAATATGTTTGGCCTGAGTCTGGGTGTAATAAATAATCTATATAAGTATGTATTTACAAAAGAAAAAGTAGTATATGTGGTATATCAATTATCGGGTTTCCATAGCACTAGCTCTGCTTAATTTGCGATGCCGTGTGTAAATAATGTCCCAGGATATTATTATTATTTGTATAAATCATATGTTGTTGGTCTATGAGTATTTTGTATCCACCAATTAAATCTTTGTAAAATAGCCCGCGACACAGCGATGCATTTCTTAGTGCGAGTCGTTATTTTTTTTAAATGCCATATAAAAAATATTTAACATGATCGAATTCCGGAGTTATTTACCACAGACCATGTAGTACCTAGACTGTAACTAAGCATTGCATATTATTATATATAAAATATGAAGCAGTTTACTTGAAGCCCTTCTGTATGAGCCATACGTTCATTAAGAGACTCTCTACGTGCCAAGTTCGTCTCATCCGTGTGACTGTGTCTATATTTAGTCCTACTAATCGCTGGTAATAGCAATTAGTAAGGACTGCATCAGCTTTGCCTTTAATTTACGCAGATTTTATGGTGTAGTGCTAGTCTATAGAGATTGTCTATGATATAAGTAATAATAATATTAGTTTAGGACTTGATATCTGGCTGGAGAGTTACATGCAGAAGGCGGTTTTGCTGGCGAATGCCAGGATTGTGCGGGAATTTCTCTCCGTGTAGCCCATATATACTATGAGTTGTTTGCCCATATATACTTTGAATTAAAATATCCTTGTACTATACATTGTAAATAATATTAGTAATAAACATGTGGTATCATAATATCCTGGGACATTATTCACACACGGCGGAGCTGGTACTATGGAAATCAGATAACTGATATATTACATATACTACTTTTATTTTGTAAATACATACTTATATCCAATATAATTGGACCCAGACTGGGGACAAACAGACATGTTCATGCACACAAATATATGTCCTGACAGGGAATCAAACCTACGACCTGCGGCGTGAAAGGCAAGCAATTTACCAGCTAAGCCAACCAGCCCGTCATGCGTCATCATCTTAAAATGTTAACTTAATAACAATTTAATCATCTAGATGCGTTTAATTAAATCTACTCAATCACCAAGTAGTTCACTGCAGCTTTCCCTGAAGCTCTAGTATTTGAATAGGACCTACCTACAATGCTTAACAACGCCGTAACTTAATAGGTAGGGTATACAAGATATTTTTGGGGAGGTCAACCCACAGTCTTCCCAGTGTGCGTGTCCCGACCATCTAGGACACGGCGCAAAAGAGGGGCACCGGAGCAGCATACCCGCGTTCCCGGGGTTCCCCCTATCAAGCGCCAGAAGAAGTCCGCGGCTGTAGTCGGTGCGAGTCCGTCATCATACACCCACCCGCAGACACTTTGTGCGGGTGGTATACTTAGGCATTCCTCCTGCCTTAACAATAAAAAAGGTATACAAGATATTTGTTAGGTAAGATAGAGAAGAAAGATATACAGCTTTGTTCTGACTAGTCACTTTCTCTTTCAGGCTTTGACAGTAGCATGCCTCACACTCCATCACTACAGTTACGACCTGACAGATGTGAACACACTGATCCTGTGTTCTGGCACATATGTTGGTTACGTGATCGTCCTCTCTGGAGAAATCGTCGGTGAGATATTATATAAACGTAATCAGAATAATAACCCATTTAAAACAGACAATGCAATACTGTATGTCAGTTTGACGGTTTGAACGTTTAAAACTATTCCAATATCGTTTAAAATTATAACAATATCAAGGGATATTGGTATAGTTTTACTAATATACTATCTATCAATATCCCTCGATATTGGGATAATCAATTTGGAACGGCTTCAAAAGAACGAGATTATATCAAGTCTATATATGTAACTTTTTTGAGATAGGGATTGCTTTTGGAATGTTCCGATATAATTTTGTTCCAATCGATTGTCAAAAAAAAGTTGAAGTTGATTTTAAGGTTTTTAAACACTTAATGTTCACAATAATAATTATTGTGAACATTAAGTGTTTAAAAACCTTAAAATCAACTTCAACTTTTTTTTGACAATCGCCTGAATTTTAATGTTGGCGGTTACATCCCCGTGCCTCGGCGTATGACGCTCCTGTACCAAACGTACTTCCGTTCATGTTGGCTAGCCATGCCATCGGATCTTGAGGGAGAGGGAATATAAAGTGCGCATACAATTGGGGTCCATAATATGTCTTACCATTATAACACAATATATTTTACCGACCAACTATTCACTGACGCCTTTTTTGCTACGAGGATATGCATTATTTGACATATTTTAGACCATCGAAGTATCATGTTTCACTGAACTATATTTCCACGATAATAACTTTTAGTTATTGGCCGAATCCTCTTTTGAACTGAACTTGGTGCTCAAGTTTAACTCGCACATGGTCGTTTTTTTACATGCTAGCCGCAATCTTATACTGTTCTTGAGCATTTCATTCATAGCGTGGACGTCCATTGTATTATATACAGGAATTAGGTAACCAGCATTACTGTTGCAACATTTAACGTACGTGCGCTATAACTCGCAAGTTCTCCATTAACACAAATATGCACTGTAATATTGGGTATTGTGATAGTTCAGGTTGTGTTTTAGTTTAGCAAACTTGACCAAGTTTATCAAAGGTGAGTAGCAATAGGGGTCCCGGTAGAATATCCCACGGCAGCCATTGAAACTCCTTAAATACACCGAAATAATACAGAGCACAAATATGAACCAACACCGCACCGACGCGCTTTCTTACAGATATCAGACGGAAGGTCACTTTTAGGTGTCACACAGCCAACTTTCTGACCTCATGACATAATTTTTAGTATATAATCTTTGCTATTTAATATAGGTACATTATGGTTCATTTTAATCAGTTTCTAAGAAGTTGTCTATTTTTAAACTAGTCTATTGTTAACCTTTGATTTAGACTCGTTACTGAACCACACACGGAACTCGGATTCGGATTTTGTGAATCAGAGGGTTGGTGAGAGCTCACGTTTCCAATACATTCGTTGTAGTTACGGATATTCGAAATTATAAGCTGTAGGCTTTTTTTAAAAAAAAAAATTTTTACGAATGTCTGTGTGGTGACAGCGGTGAATATCAGAGTATAATCACTTTATCTCATCCCGTGGGGGCGTAGAAATCGACCCGAGGGAATATCTACCAGAGGACGGTCAACAGTTTCCTAATACTACTGTGACCATCGTACTGCGCGTGGCGATTATGTGCTTATGTCCTCCCAAGATTATTTTTGAAGGAGGCTTGTCCAGCAGTGAGCTCCTTTCAGCTGTAAAGATGGTGTTGATGATATCGTAATCTAATATTGGTTCTGAATATCGATTTTATTAATTACCTAAAACCCTGTATACCTAGAAAGGCTTAGATATAAAACTTAGACTGAGTGAAACGAAATTGTTTAGTTATTATTTTGTTTCGTTCCGCACACCGCTGCGCAGTATCCATACAACTAGTCATAGTAATTTAAACATTCTAGGGGAGATGCTATTCGCGCCGCTTGATCTCGTCCAAGATACGTACTTTGGCATCATCGGGGTCGTCTTATTCAGCGTGAGTGGTGGATTCACATTATCGGCCAGAATAAAAGGATCCCCATGCCCGAGAACTGGAGATCACAACGCTGCTTTACTCACTGCTTCCTTAGCCCTCTTCAACGCGGTCATCATGCTGTTAGACCTGAGCTTGGCTTACTTGGAATCTGAGGAGTATGATGATGAGGCCAGTGTATAACGAGGTGCGTGTTTTGGAAATAAGGCTAATTTAAATACAGGGTGTTTAGGTAATTAGTGTCCACATTCAATTCGATCGTTCAGAACCGTTATTAGATTACGTTGAATATGTAAACATGACCAAATTGTAAAAAATATGATTATTCGTAAAATTGTCCAGATCATCGGGACTTTAATAAAGCGACTAAACTAGAACGTTATTTTCCAGTTTTTTTTTGTTTAAGTTTATTGTTATGAGGACATTAATTGCCTAAAATCCAGTGCATACACGTTAATCTTATAAAAGTCCTTTGATCATGTACTGATTAGTAGCAGATTTTTTAACAATTTAAGGCCTTAAATTCTGTCATTTGAAATAAAAGGCCTTAATATCTTATAATGTAAGGTTAAAGTTATCATGTATTCGTTTTTTATATTATGATTTTTCCGTTTATTTTAATTATAAACGTGGCTAAAGAGGTGTGCAATGATCGTTACAAATGGAAATCCGCGGTTTCTGCCTACCCTTCTGCGAAACAGGCGTGATTCTATGGCGGATATGAGATTTTTGGTGTATTAATTTAATTATTTAATAGACCAAATATGCCATATCAGTCGAATTATAATTATGTAATCATAATAGGACATTGAGTATTTTCAAAATTTTGCATTTTAAAGCGGAAGATTGTGTCCAGTAGTAAATCATGTGGTAGAATTTATTACTGATTTAATGTATGTCTCTTATGATATACAATATTCAAGGCGCCTAATTACTACTAATGACGAAAATGGACAATAAAAGGTCTTTCTTACGAGCTTTCTTTATCGTATCGGCATTACTCTTGTGTCAGAGATTTTCAAGCCGCAACACTCTGAAGCCCGACCCTGGATTTTAAACATCCATTATAATTGCGACTTAATTAGCTATCGCTAGACCAATGAGGTAGGTAGTCAAGTCAGTATTTTACGCGTACCTGTATTGTAGACCTATACCTACTACCTTTCGATAATTAAACCTAAACATGGTCTCTTTGACAATAACTTTACACAAGGTAGCTAAATGTCATAACTATTTTGAAATAAATTTTAAAAATGTTTTAACATTTAGTGTACTTACCTAAATATCTAAACATGTTCTGACTATTTACAAGCGCTTTTTTGAAGTCTACGTGAATAAAAACCTTTTTTATTTATTCATTATTTTATTTTGATGTACACTTTTTCATTAACGTTGCCTCGTCTTTCTCCCTGGAGATGCATGGAAAAATGTTTTCAGGTGAAGCGGTGTCAGCGGCGGCGGACGCTTACATCGACGCGTGGTGGTCGGCTAGCGGCAGCCTGCTCTTCGCAGCTTGCGGGGGCCTCACTCTACACTCTTGGAAAGAAATACCTTCTTGTTCCCGCAAGAACAATGCCAATGCCGCCGCCATTTGCGCCCTAGCTAACGCTTCTCTTTTCCTCATTGACGCGCTCATTGCGATAGGCTCAGCGCACCGAGAAGAAGGCAGTATCCGAACTAACAAACCACAGAAGGCCAATCAGTTATAAATATTAAATTCATGATTAAAGGCAAGTCTTTTTTGTATAGTGTTGTTGTTTTATTTTGTTTTGTATAGCATAGCAACGAGTAAGCGGGTAAACTGTTGGCAAGTGATCACCGCCACCCATGGATGGGTTGAATGTGTGCAAAACACTTTATTCTTTTTGTTTCAAACAAGGTTTTCTTTGTTGTTCACTTTCTTGACAGAGTAATATTAGTAGGATTGTAGCCTAACTAATATTACTCTGTCAAGAAAGTACTGGGAAAAGATCAATAATATACAAAATGTTTGTTATTCATCCAAATTTATTTTATCACCTTCAAAGTATGCTCCTTCAGAAACGATACACTTACGCCAACGAATAATCCATTCATCAAAACATTTTATAAACGCTGCTTTCGGAATTGAGTTCCGTTCTCGCCGCGAATTCTCTTTTATGTCTTCTACCGATTGAAAACGGGTACCACGAAGTGGTAATTTGAGTTTAGGAAAAAGAAAGAAGTCAGCTGGAGCCATATCTGGTGAATATGGTGGTTGCTGGATGGTATTTGTTGAGTGTTTGGTCAAAAATTCGTTCACAATGATGGCCTTGTGCGAAGGCGCATTATCGTGGTGCAAAATCCAAGAATTTTCTTTCCACAAATCTGGCCTTTTTCGTCGAATTTGCTCTCTAAAACGCCGCATAACGCTCAAATAATATTATTTATTTACCGTTCGCCCTTCCGGTAAGTATTCAGAGTGCACAACACCGCGATAGTCAAAGAAAATAGTCAACATGACTTTGACTTTTGATCGACTTTGGCGTGGTTTTTTCGATTTCGGTTCAGTAGAAAGGCGCCATTGAAGCTTGTTAACTAGTTTGCAATGTGTTTCTACAATGTCCTCAGTGACTTTCATGCGGTTGAGTTTTTGGAGAAAATTCAGATCTTTTGGGACTAGCCGAGCGGCAACATGTTTCATACCCAAATGATTAGTTAAAATGGTACGAATCGACTCGTGAGATACAGAAAGTTCGGCGGCTATCTCTCTCAGAGTTGAATGAGGATTTTCAGTCACTATTTCCTTCACTTTTGCGATGTTAACTTCAGTTGCAGACGTTGATGGCGTACCAGAGCGAGGCAAATCTTTCATCACATCTCGACAGCTTTTTAACGCTTTGAACCACTCATAAGCACGAGTTTTTGATAAAGTCTATTCACCGTAATTTACCTTTTGTAACATTTTCAGTGACTCCGAACACGAAATTCCATTAGCGATGCAAAATTTAAGACAAACTCTTTGTTCGATATTTTTGTCCATTATGAAATTCGCACCAACCAGCACTGTATTTAATATAAATAACAGATGCAACTCAAACTCCGCGCCAAAATGGAAAACAGTTGTGCCAATCTAACAACAACAAATAAAAACAAAAATTTGAATTTGGAGCCATAAACAAATCATACATACCCGATACTTTTTTGACTGAATGTATTATAAACGCGATAGTTTGAAAGTAGATATGGATGGATGTTTGTTACTCTTTCATGTAAAAATTACAGAATGGATTTTAATGAAACTTTACAATAATATAGCTTATACATCAGAATAACACATAGGCTATAATTTATAAAGATATTGTGTGAATTGTCCAAAATATGACGATAATTGCCAAGTGAGTAGGAAAAAATTTACCATCTGTGAGCTATTCCGGTGTGCACTGCCTAACCCGATGAGGTACACATCCTAATAATATTATAAATGCGTAAGTTTGTGAGTATGTTTGTTAGTTACTTTTCCACGCCAAAACTACTTTAACGCGGTTGAAACCGCGGGGCACAGGTGCTACGAAATAACATTTCTTTCATACAATATCGTTTACAGGTATTAACGCGACCAACCTTTATCGTTATTTTAAAGGGAAGTCGCGTTAACAATACGTCGTGTAAATAATATTGTATGATTATGATACGTGAAAGTAACATCCTCGTCCTGCGCTGCCCGCATCCGATTTAATAAAGATCTGAAATCAACATAAGTCGTATAACTCTTTTGCGCAACTATTTTATTGTACATTTTTTTAGAAATGTTGTAAAAGTTTTGGTATAAAATAATAATATATTTTGCTTACTTAAGCCTGTTGAAAAGAAGGGGTTCGGGAAAACATCCGCATTTGATTAACTTTACAGAGTCATAGTGGCCGTTAAATGGTTGTAAGTGGTTGCCGTAGTCTATAACGCTTACGACACACATGGTATCAAACTCGTGTAGCCGATCCTTCCCTAATCTCTGATGATTAACCAAGGAGTACTTACAACATAATAAAATGCTATTAGGTTCATGGACTGTTATTTGTAGATCTGAAGGTCGTTCCCAGTTGTGCTACTATAAATATACTTAAAACGCTGTTTCCCACCTTAATTGTAAGTAAGCAGATTTTTCTAATAAAATATTTACAAAATCTCCGAAAGGCGGGTTGTGGGCCTTTCGGAGATTCGAGCATTGTGTAAATGCTCGAAGCCCACAGCCAGTACATTAACTATAAAAGAGACATCTATTATATGTGTAAAGAATTAACAACACCGTATGCGACGTAGCAGGTTACTGTACATTCCCAAAGTTACTCTTTCTACATTTTGCTGTGTGCTTAGTTTCGTCAAATTTCAATAGATGGAGCTACTTGGTCGGATATTGTAATAAAAGAAACTGATGTTGTTGATAGTCTTATAACAATAATATTGTGTGACTGTATTAGACAATATTATACTTTTTTTTTCTTTACATCAATAATTAGAAAGTTTGGTTGTACATGAGACTATTTATAGGAACTAGGACTATTTATATCTGTAAAAACATTTAATTGGCCTTCATCTTTTATTCTAAAGCAATAAAATAAAATGAAATGAAATGAAACGAAACGAAACGAAAGAAACGAAACGAAACGAAACGAACCGAAACGAACGAACGAAACGAAACAAAACAAAACAAACGTGAAGTGAAGTGAAGTGTGAAGCAAAGCACAGGAAAGTAGCGTAGCATAACGTAACATTACATAAAGAAAAATAATAAAGAAAGAAAAAAAAGTAAAATAAAATAAAACCAAATAAATATTCTTTTGAAATTTCAGATTTTAGCGCAAAATTAAATCTCACAAATATGGACTGGTGTAGTTTTATCATGGAAGCGCTAGCCCAAACCTCTGCGTGTCTACCACAAGCTCATGTAGTTTACTTTCTCGATAATACTTGCAGTTTTTTTCTAGAACATTAATTAGCACGGCCCCTAGCGGCAACAACAATGAATTTTAAATTTCTATACTAAAATACGGTAAGTTTTGTCGAGTAAGTAGGTAAACAATTTGGGGCCGTGGAACAGAGAGTTCAGGCACAGGCCATAGACTATTTTTTTAGGCACTACCTTTACGCGTTTCCCGTGGTACACATGGCTACACATCAACCTATACATTTCCAGTATAAGCTGATCTCGCGTTGTATAGGATTTCCATACAATGAGAGGTCAGCTTATATTGGACAATATAGCTTGGTGTGTAGCCGTGTGTACGTGTCTGTGTCGCATATTATAATAAATTGTCTCCGGGCTGCTACAAACATATGTATTTTCTTTAACGAAAATCTCCCAGTAACTCCAAAATATTGTTATGTAACAGTTTGCGCTCCGATGCAGTGTGAGCATGCGAACGAAGACTTGCTTTTTAAAAACATTAAGTAACTTCTCTATTTTTCCTTTCCTTTTCATATGTATTCCAAATAATAACAAAGCAACACAGGCAAAGTCCCTACAATGCAAATGTGTATAATAGTTAACGCCTTATTAAAAATGTATGCTTATCTGTTAGATTTCGGACAGCTACGGCTAGACGACAGTAATCTTATAGGTTCTCTTACTTATATAATAAATGAAATAAAATAATAAACATTCATCCACTTACCTTTAGAGAAACCAAAAATAACAATAAAAACTGGTTACTTCAATTAGATTACGACTAAACTGAAATGCTATTACTCACAATCACACACACGCACGCACACACACACACACACACACACACACACACACACACACACACACACACACACACACACACACACACACACACACACACACACACACACACACCGCTTCACTTACTTAAGAGAAGGCACTGACTTCTGTAATACAGGTTGTTACCTAGCTTATAAGTCAGGGACTTCATAGGAAATTGTGTATAAAAAGTTTGTGAATAAATGAATTTATTTGTTATTTATTTATATTTCAAAATATAATTAATGAACTGGCCTCACTTATCATTACATATCACCAAGTTCCGAATTAAATTAAAGAATAAAATATAATATATACTACTTACCTATTATTAAATAGCGATATGCAGCGCTGTGACAGACGAACGGACGGAGTAGTAACATCGGTACCTATAGCGTTATATTTAAACATTTTAAAACGATCACCTATAAAATGGGCTTTACGGGGATAGTTATAAGCTCTAATTAGTATATAACCAGACCCTATTACTAAGACTCCGCAGACAGACGGGCAGATAGATAATTAGACGTCTGTCTGTCTGTCCCCAGGCTGTATCTCATGAACCGTTATAGATAGACACTTGAAATTTTCTCAGATGATGTAATTCTGTTGCCGCTATAGTAACTAAAACTAATATACTAAAAAAACAGAATAAAATAAATATTTACCTAAGTGGGTTCCCATACAACAAACGTCACTTTATTGCTCGATATTGTAGGCTCCCATACAATAAACTCAGCATATTGTTTCGAAGGGCAGGTCAGAAGTACCCTAAACCGGCGAGCATGTATGAAGAACATAATGACAGTAATCGAGGCAAAAGAAGTATGCAAAGATCGTGACAAATGGAAATCCGTTGTCTCTGTCTATCCCGCTGGGAAACAGGCGTGAGTCTATGTATGTATTGTTTCGAAATGTAAATAATAAATAATTGTGCACCTACCTATTTTTCAATCTCTGTAAGGTCAAGTCAAGTCAAGGTCGACTGGGAGAAAATTATGCCTATCGCATTAAGTCAACCTCTGTACAACTTTGTCCATAAAATTTTGACATTAATAAAATAAATTAATGTATAATTATAGTACTTAAATGGAATATCTAATTTCCCCGAAAGCTGTTAATTAATATCATAGTGTATAATTTTTAGATTAAACCTTTGAATTGGTAGCGCTTTGCTTTTGTCTTGCTGCTAAAGGCTTCTTCATCAAGTTCACATTTTGATTAAAAACAAATATCTCACTCGTACGTTAAGTGATAGAGTCCTAGATAGTGTGTATATCTTAATAAACTGCTCAAACATCTTAACTCCACTGTACGCTATTATTAGACCCAATTAAACACGCCCTGTGAAGGAACTCACAAAAACTGAGAAGTTACACGTTAATTGTCCGACAAACAACTCAATTTACGCAGCAACAGCAGGTCTATCGTACCACTTTGCTGTACGGAATAAAGTCTACATTTCCTGGCAAGAGTTGCTATAGAAGAGCTGCTGCTACTATGAGTTCATACATTTTGTACCAAGGATGTAATGTTTAGAACATTACGTAAGCTTTAAGTTAGTTTTGGCGATGCTATGCGTTAAATTAAGCATGGAATTCGATTAAGGTGACGCAACGGATTGATAAACAAAAATAAGCTGAGGGAGTGACTGAAAGGTTCTCGAGTGGCAACCACGAACAGGGAGACGCAGCGTGGGCAGCCCCCTATAAGATGGACCGATGATCTTGTGGGGTTCGCTGGATGCGGGTAGCGCAAGACCGGCAATTGTGGAGATCTTTAAGGGAAGCTTTTGTCCAGCAGTGGGCGCCTTTCGGCTGATATGATAATGATAGGCAGTGAGTTGCCAGCATAAAAATCAGCCTGAGATCTACCTAATATAATGTATCTATAATAGAAGACACGCAAGAGAGACTTTAATAATAATATCATGGGACATTATTCACACACGGCCATCTGATCCCAAACTAAGCAGAGCTTGTACCTACTATGAAAACTAGGTAACTGATATACTAAGTATACTTCTTCTTTTGTAAATACATACTTATATAGATAATTACACCCAGACTCAGGACAAACAGACCTGTTCATACACACAAATATCTCCGACCTCCGACGTGAAAAGCAAGCATTTGTCAACCACGCCAACAGGCCCGTCAAAATACAAAATATTGAATGTACAGACACATTTACTGTTGTACGATCGAACACCAAGTGCTCGTATATAAATTGCACACTCATTGGAATAAACCACTGAGATGAGCAATGTATGGATAGAAGTTGTTTTCACGGATGTAGATTGTGTCCCGACCAGACTGCTGACTCAATGAAAGGATGTTTAGTTGGACTATCCGGACGTACTACCTTGTGTCAAAGAGTCTTACGCACCAATACAATTTTCCTTTTATGGAGTAAAGATTTTTAATAAGAATCGTCGTAATAAAAAAATATGAATATTATAATATATTTAAAGAAAAGAAAAGGCGTTAGATATATTTTTCTCTGTTATAAAAATTCACCTGATATAATAAAATTATTCGTTCCGGACGGTACAAAAAATTAATAAAGTAGGTACTGCCAATGACTTCAAGGCGTCGTCGCCTTAAGTTCGTTTTTGACATTTCGATATTATGATATCAGCTATTTTGTGTTTTTATGCCATAGTAAGGCAAACGAGCATGTGGGTCACCTGCAACAAGTTCATGTACAGACGCCAGCACATCAAGCTACCCCAATCTGTCAAATTTCCCCAATTGAAAGTGAACCTTATGTTTTTGTGAGAAATTTGAAAATCTATAATAGTAAGTAAGTAATAGTTGTTTGTTATACAAGAGTGTAAATTTGCTTTTTACCCGCGTGCTCAATTTTGATGACCGAGCAAGCAAAGGATTCCAAAATCCTGAGCATTAGCGAGGAAATCAAAAGAGCACAAGGTGAAAAATCTTTGCAATCGAGTGCAACACGTAATTTTTCATCACACCTCAGCGAGGAAATAACTAAATGCGAAAAAAATCTTATTATAACTTTTATTTCATTTTAGGTATTAATTACTATATTATGTTATAAGTATTACATGACAATATTTAAAATAACAAATAATACTTAGGTATAATTAAGAAACTAATAAGGTAACGTAGCTACAGTTTGAGTGTAATATAGATGTTTATGAGTCCTTATCATTCTTTAGAACAACATTTTTTAAATGTTAACCCTCAAGTGGCGAGATAAAAACAAATTAGGTTAAAATCACCCTATGCACAATTTGTTATTCAGTTGAGTTCCGACTATCGTTACAGGCGCTTCTTGTTTTGTTTTACTGTTTTTTTTATTGAGTCATTAGAGCGATTTGTAATGCCACGTATTCGGAACCATATAAGCATGGAAACTGTTTCAAGAGCAGTGGTATTGCTGCAAGAGGGAGAGTCTCAGCGAGCAGTAGCATTACGACTAGGAGTATCGCGGCGAGCTATCAGGAATGTGTGGGAACGCTATCAGGAGACTGGCAGTGTAGCAAGAAGACCTGGATCAGGAAGAACACGATCCACAACTGTTCAAGAGGATCGATACCTTCGTTTGTCTGCTCGTGGAGAGCGCACTGTTACTGCCCGTGCTTTACAAAACCGACTCCGGCAAGCCACTGGTACGCGGGTAAGCGACCAAACAATTCGCAACAGACTCCATGAAGATGGACAACGATCCAGAATGCGTGTTGTTCGCATTAAACTTACGAGGGCTCATCGTGCAGCTCGTCTTAGGTTTGCACGTGAGCATTTGGACTGGACTATGGACAATTGGAGGATTGTACTCTTCACAGATGAGAGTACAGTTAAGTTTTGTAGTGATGACAGACGCGTACGAGTGTGGAGAAGAGAAGGCGAACGCTTTACCGACCCTTGTATCCACGAGACTGATCGGTTTGGGGGGCCCAGTGTTATGGTGTGGGGTGGAATTAACTTAACGGGTAAAACAGAGTTGGAAATTTTAAACGAGGGTACTGTAACTGCTGCCAGCTACGTGGAGCGTGTGGTCCGACCTCATATCATTCCTTATGCACAACGAGTGGGCAACAATTTCATTCTTATGCAGGATAATGCTCGTGCGCATACGTCTTGTCTAACCGAGAGCGCACTATCTGAAGCCAATATCTCGGTTTTACCGTGGCCAGCAATGAGCCCCGATCTCAACCCAATCGAACATTTATGGGACCAGTTAAAAAGAAGCCTAAAAGTAAATTATAGTGAAGTGCACAGTCAACAGGAGCTCATAGACGCTTTGAAACTGTGCTGGGAGCAAATACCCCAGGAAAATATCACCCAATTAATTGAAAGTGTCCCAAACAGGCGATACTAAAGATACCCCTGTGTAACCAACCCTATTCATTTAAGTAATAAAAATCAAGATTGTCTAAATCACTTTTTCAAGGGTAAATTTTAATTTTTCGTTTTTATGTTGATTTTTAAGGATATTAAAGTTTTTTTATGATTTGATTGGTTTTGATAATTAATAACACTTTACCCTCAACACATCTACCTATAAAAAATATTAGTTTTATCAGTTTTCATTTTAGATGATAAAACCCATGTGGGCCCTATTTTGTTTTGAGTAGTTTAGAACAGTAGTATTGCGCAAACAAATAAAAAAAAAGTACACCAAGAAGGTTCCGAGTCTTAATTTTTTATGAATTAAAAAAGATGTACGGTAAATTCGGCATCATAGAGGTAGAAGTAAATAGGTTTATTGATAATTTTCTTTTAAAAACTTAATGCACACGATGTTCTAAATTCAAATTTACTTTAACCTCTAGAGGATAAAAACGACTTTTCCACTCAGATATCGAAGAGCAAAAATACTCTTTCCGAAATGGGATGATGAAAAAGAAATTTGACAGTCTGGGGTAGCTGGATGTGCTGGCGTCTGTATTTTACTTCCTCGATGATACTTGCAGTTTTTTCCAAACATTAACTAGCACCACCCCTAGCGGAAACTTCAATGAACTTAGAATGCAGTAGCATGTAGTAAACTTATATTATAGAGTCGTAGTCGGTACTGATGGTAAGTGATCACCGCCGTTCGTAAGTAGACAGTGGACACTCGTTACATCAAAGGGCCGCTTCTTCTTGTGTGGGAAACATAAAATTTATCATCAGTCATGGTTCAATTGAAATAGACTCGTAATAATATTAAATAAAGCGATGAGTAATGGACATTAATCCTTGGAATAAACCTACTTACGACAATAGTAAGGATACAACAATGATGATCGTATGTACAGTCAGTTTCGTGAATAGTATGTATGTAGGTATACCTACAGTCCTGTATTCGCACATCAACACAATCTAGGGATTCCCTAATCTTACATTATTTACATCTTCATAGTTTAAAATCCTTTTTGTTCCATAAAAAGTTTAAATACAGACAGAAATATCTTTAATTTTTATTAATAATAAAAATGTAAGTAAATGAAACAAAATACGAAGGCAAAATTCTTATAATTTCGTTACAAAAATAAAAAATGTTTTATTAATATTAATTAATGAAAATAGGTTAGATTTTTTTTTAATTTGACGTGTCGTATGATCTTTTGAGTCATGTCACGTTGTCATTTGAGTTGAGAAGAAACATGTTAGAAAGTGGTGCTATTCAACGCGTCGTTGCCGAGGCCCATTACACCAGGAAAAACATGATATCAAGGTTGTGGTCACATTATCGCAGTACTGGGGATGTGGCTTACCAGCATACGGGTAGATATCGTGTTACTACGCAGGAACAGGACCGATTTCTCCAAATAACCGCCAGAAAACAACCCAATATTACAGCTATGCAACTGTTACAAAGGCTCCAGGAGCACCACCTGCTATTACCGATTTCTCCAAATAACCACCAGAAAACAACCCAATATTACAGCTATGCAACTGTTACAAAGGCTCCAGGAGCACCACCTGCTATTGGTTAGCGGCCAAACCGTGCGAAGGAGGTTGTATAAACTTGTTCTTTATTAAATTTTATTCTAGTTAATTTTTTTCGTTTACAAAAGAAATCATAAATCTTGGAAAATATTACCTAATTCTTCCATATTTGTATTATTATTGCTATAATTAAAAAGGAACACTTAGCTAAGATAAATATATTTATCGTTATCGTTTATCGAACATTCAAAATACATAATAAATATTAGCGGCTTGATTGAACTAGGTAGAATCTGTGTTTCAGACAAAACTAACATAACAATTTATTTAAATGAGAGGCAAAAAGAAACGTTCCTAACTGAAATTGTAATTCATTAAAAACTAAAGAGTTTGTGTATACTGATACATCCCTAGATGTATCAGTATACACAAACTCTTTAATTGTAATTCATTAAAAACTAAAGAGTTTGTGTATACTGATACATCCCTAGATGTATCAGTATACACAAACTCTTTAGTTTTTAATGAATTACAATTTCAGTTAGGTACGTTTCTTTTTGCCTCTCATTTAAATAAATTGTTATGTTAGTTTTGTCTGAAACACAGATTCTACCTAGTTCAAACAAGCCGCTAATATTTATTATGTATTTTGAATGTTCGATAAACGATAACGATAAATATATTTATCTTAGCTAAGTGTTCCTTTTTAATTATAGCAATAATAATACAAATATGGAAGAATTAGGTAATATTTTCCAAGATTTATGATTTCTTTTGTAAACGAAAAAAATTAACTAAAATAAAATTTAATAAAGAACAAGTTTATACAACCTCCTTCGCACGGTTTGGCCGCTAACCAATAGCAGGTGGTGCTCCTGGAGCCTTTGTAACAGTTGCATAGCTGTAATATTGGGTTGTTTTCTGGTGGTTATTTGGAGAAATCGGTAATAGCAGGTGGTGCTCCTGGAGCCTTTGTAACAGTTGCATAGCTGTAATATTGGGTTGTTTTCTGGCGGTTATTTGGAGAAATCGGTCCTGTTCCTGCGTAGTAACACGATATCTACCCGTATGCTGGTAAGCCACATCCCCAGTACTGCGATAATGTGACCACAACCTTGATATCATGTTTTTCCTGGTGTAATGGGCCTCGGCAACGACGCGTTGAATAGCACCACTTTCTAACATGTTTCTTCTCAACTCAAATGACAACGTGACATGACTCAAAAGATCATACGACACGTCAAATTAAAAAAAAATCTAACCTATTTTCATTAATTAATATTAATAAAACATTTTTTATTTTTGTAACGAAATTATAAGAATTTTGCCTTCGTATTTTGTTTCATTTACTTACATTTTTATTATTAATAAAAATTAAAGATATTTCTGTCTGTATTTAAACTTTTTATGGAACAAAAAGGATTTTAAACTATGAAGATGTAAATAATGTAAGATTAGGGAATCCCTAGATTGTGTTGATGTGCGAATACAGGACTGTAGGTATACCTACATACATACTATTCACGAAACTGACTGTACATACGATCATCATTGTTGTATCCTTACTATTGTCGTAAGTAGGTTTATTCCAAGGATTAATGTCCATTACTCATCGCTTTATTTAATATTATTACGAGTCTATTTCAATTGAACCATGACTGATGATAAATTTTATGTTTCCCACACAAGAAGAAGCGGCCCATTTGATGTAACGAGTGTCCACTGTCTACTTACGGACGGCGGTGATCACTTACCATCAGTACCGACTACGACTCTATAATATAAGTTTACTACATGCTACTGCATTCTAAGTTCATTGAAGTTTCCGCTAGGGGTGGTGCTAGTTAATGTTTGGAAAAAACTGCAAGTATCATCGAGGAAGTAAAATACAGACGCCAGCACATCCAGCTACCCCAGACTGTCAAATTTCTTTTTCATCATCCCATTTCGGAAAGAGTATTTTTGCTCTTCGATATCTGAGTGGAAAAGTCGTTTTTATCCTCTAGAGGTTAAAGTAAATTTGAATTTAGAACATCGTGTGCATTAAGTTTTTAAAAGAAAATTATCAATAAACCTATTTACTTCTACCTCTATGATGCCGAATTTACCGTACATCTTTTTTAATTCATAAAAAATTAAGACTCGGAACCTTCTTGGTGTACTTTTTTTTTATTTGTTTGCGCAATACTACTGTTCTAAACTACTCAAAACAAAATAGGGCCCACATGGGTTTTATCATCTAAAATGAAAACTGATAAAACTAATATTTTTTATAGGTAGATGTGTTGAGGGTAAAGTGTTATTAATTATCAAAACCAATCAAATCATAAAAAAACTTTAATATCCTTAAAAATCAACATAAAAACGAAAAAATAAAATTTACCCTTGAAAAAGTGATTTAGACAATCTTGATTTTTATTACTTAAATGAATAGGGTTGGTTACACAGGGGTATCTTTAGTATCACCTGTTTGGGACACTTTCAATTAAATGGGTGATATTTTCCTGGGGTATTTGCTCCCAGCACAGTTTCAAAGCGTCTATGAGCTCCTGTTGACTGTGCACTTCACTATAATTTACTTTTAGGCTTCTTTTTAACTGGTCCCATAAATGTTCGATTGGGTTGAGATCGGGGCTCATTGCTGGCCACGGTAAAACCGAGATATTGGCTTCAGATAGTGCGCTCTCGGTTAGACAAGACGTATGCGCACGAGCATTATCCTGCATAAGAATGAAATTGTTGCCCACTCGTTGTGCATAAGGAATGATATGAGGTCGGACCACACGCTCCACGTAGCTGGCAGCAGTTACAGTACCCTCGTTTAAAATTTCCAACTCTGTTTTACCCGTTAAGTTAATTCCACCCCACACCATAACACTGGGCCCCCCAAACCGATCAGTCTCGTGGATACAAGGGTCGGTAAAGCGTTCGCCTTCTCTTCTCCACACTCGTACGCGTCTGTCATCACTACAAAACTTAACTTTACTCTCATCTGTGAAGAGTACAATCCTCCAATTGTCCATAGTCCAGTCCAAATGCTCACGTGCAAACCTAAGACGAGCTGCACGATGAGCCCTCGTAAGTTTAATGCGAACAACACGCATTCTGGATCGTTGTCCATCTTCATGGAGTCTGTTGCGAATTGTTTGGTCGCTTACCCGCGTACCAGTGGCTTGCCGGAGTCGGTTTTGTAAAGCACGGGCAGTAACAGTGCGCTCTCGACGAGCAGACAAACGAAGGTATCGATCCTCTTGAACAGTTGTGGATCGTGTTCTTCCTGATCCAGGTCTTCTTGCTACACTGCCAGTCTCCTGATAGCGTTCCCACACATTCCTGATAGCTCGCCGCGATACTCCTAGTCGTAATGCTACTGCTCGCTGAGACTCTCCCTCTTGCAGCAATACCACTGCTCTTGAAACAGTTTCCATGCTTATATGGTTCCGAATACGTGGCATTACAAATTGCTCTAATGACTCAATAAAAAAAACAGTAAAACAAAACAAGAAGCGCCTGTAACGATAGTCGGAACTCAACTGAATAACAAATTGTGCATAGGGTGATTTTAACCTAATTTGTTTTTATCTCGCCACTTGAGGGTTAACATTTAAAAAATGTTGTTCTAAAGAATGATAAGGACTCATAAACATCTATATTACACTCAAACTGTAGCTACGTTACCTTATTAGTTTCTTAATTATACCTAAGTATTATTTGTTATTTTAAATATTGTCATGTAATACTTATAACATAATATAGTAATTAATACCTAAAATGAAATAAAAGTTATAATAAGATTTTTTTCGCATTTAGTTATTTCCTCGCTGAGGTGTGATGAAAAATTACGTGTTGCACTCGATTGCAAAGATTTTTCACCTTGTGCTCTTTTGATTTCCTCGCTAATGCTCAGGATTTTGGAATCCTTTGCTTGCTCGGTCATCAAAATTGAGCACGCGGGTAAAAAGCAAATTTACACTCTTGTATAACAAACAACTATTACTTACTTACTATTATAGATTTTCAAATTTCTCACAAAAACATAAGGTTCACTTTCAATTGGGGAAATTTGACAGATTGGGGTAGCTTGATGTGCTGGCGTCTGTACATGAACTTGTTGCAGGTGACCCACATGCTCGTTTGCCTTACTATGGCATAAAAACACAAAATAGCTGATATCATAATATCGAAATGTCAAAAACGAACTTAAGGCGACGACGCCTTGAAGTCATTGGCAGTACCTACTTTATTAATTTTTTGTACCGTCCGGAACGAATAATTTTATTATATCAGGTGAATTTTTATAACAGAGAAAAATATATCTAACGCCTTTTCTTTTCTTTAAATATATTATAATATTCATATTTTTTTATTACGACGATTCTTATTAAAAATCTTTACTCCATAAAAGGAAAATTGTATTGGTGCGTAAGACTCTTTGACACAAGGTAGTACGTCCGGATAGTCCAACTAAACATCCTTTCATTGAGTCAGCAGTCTGGTCGGGACACAATCTACATCCGTGAAAACAACTTCTATCCATACATTGCTCATCTCAGTGGTTTATTCCAATGAGTGTGCAATTTATATACGAGCACTTGGTGTTCGATCGTACAACAGTAAATGTGTCTGTACATTCAATATTTTGTATTTTGACGGGCCTGTTGGCGTGGTTGACAAATGCTTGCTTTTCACGTCGGAGGTCGGAGATATTTGTGTGTATGAACAGGTCTGTTTGTCCTGAGTCTGGGCGTAATTATCTATATAAGTATGTATTTACAAAAGAAGAAGTATACTTAGTATATCAGTTACCTAGTTTTCATAGTAGGTACAAGCTCTGCTTAGTTTGGGATCAGATGGCCGTGTGTGAATAATGTCCCATGATATTATTATTAAAGTCTCTCTTGCGTGTCTTCTATTATAGATACATTATATTAGGTAGATCTCAGGCTGATTTTTATGATGGCAACTCACTGCCTATCACTCGCCACTATGTATCAGTATACACAAACTCTTTAGTTTTTTTTATTTTTTAACATCATTAAAAATTATGGAAATAAACACGATTTTTTTTTTATTTTTTATTAAAGACCCTTAAATAACTTTTCATTGTTCCATTTAATATATCATTCTTCATAGATTTTTAGATCTTGATGGTAACAAAATATAAAATATCCCTAGGTTCTGTTGATGTCTGTATATTATTTAGGTACATATTGTTTATATACGCAAGCTATCTATTATTTTCCCCTATAAATACTTAAGCCTTTTGCTACCATTACCCATTTATATTTAATTCTGGCCCATCCAACGCGAATCGGTTACCTGGAAGAGATTGCTTCTTTCTTTTATTTCTTATTCTCTGATATTCTATTCTTTAAGGAACATCCTTATACAAAAAATGTACTTCTTCTATAACTGCTGATAATCTGTTCTTTCTATGCTATTTTCCCATTTCTATAGGGGCCAGTACCCTGTCTTGCCTAATGCGGCTAGCTTCCAGATTTAAATGAGTACCATGAAATTGAACAAAACTGAATTCAAAACCCATTGGGAATCAGTAAATGAACAGATTTCACTAGAGTTCACACCATCTGTAACGGTTGTCATTTGTCATAAATGCTCTCATGGCAGATGAGGCCGAAAGTTTAACGTTCTCTTTAAAGGGTTCTCAAATAACCAAATCATAATACATGCACTAAATTTTTTATATAACATGTAAATGCATTGTTATTTACTAAATTAGTTTCTTGGAATAAAGTTTATTTTTCTTTATTTTGTGTTGAATGATGGAATTTGTATGAATACAAATAAAACTGCTATTAAAAGTCTTATTACTTTGACTTACGGTCCATTTCAATTTGGTTTTACTGTACAGGGTTAATATAAAAATAATTTCCGTAGTTTTAATTATTTTGGAATCTAGCCGCTTGAGTGCGCAATGGTAGTTTGCTACCATTTTAGACTATACCGTAGAGTGCGCATTGGTAGTTTACTACCATTTTGTTCGGCGCCAAACTGAGGTTCGTTTTAGCATCTAATTATAATCCATCTCTTTCATCCACACGGATACTTATGTATCTGTTTCATTAAACACTTATCTATGATTGCTTAAAAATGTATAACAATACCATACTCGTTGTAGAACATTTAAAAAAAAATACTTTAAGTGTCGCTCTCGGCTGTAGTTCGACGCAAGTGGCTAGTTAAGTGTACGCAAGTTCTTGGGACCTCATTGTCTGATGCTATTAAGCGTTTATTTTGTAACTTTTTGACACCAAACAGTTAGTTGAAGTGGTATCCGCGTGCAAAATTAATAAAACTCTATTAAATAAAATCAGTTGTGTGGTTTGTGACGTGATCAGAAACTGACCTAAAGACTTTCTGAAAATGGTAGTACCTACAAAGAATCTCAAATGTTTGTGTTATTGTTTTATTTGAATATCATTATTTTCACAAAAATTGTGTACTATAAATCTAGCTTTTAAGTAGTGAACATATTTTGAATATACCTTTAAGGATTACGAAGTTATGATGTTTTTAATTTAGGTTAAAAATATCTCTCCTCTCGGCAAATTTGTACAAACAGTATTATGGATAAAAAATAATATTTTTATACTATTAATTATGTGTTTTATTTTTTTTTGTATGTATATTTAACTCTTTCACTATATAAACAAATAAAATGCATAGGTAAACGATCTACTTTCGGAAATAAAAAATAATAAAGTTCTACTTTCATAATATTTACGATACGTTCATGTTCCAGCCTACTTATCTAAACAAACAAACGTTATATTGAAGTAGTTTTAACATCAATAGCAAGGTTGACTCATGAACTTTAATAATAACAACACTTCAAAAGGGTCTCGGGTTTTTATAACAACAAAAACCATTGATAATCAGAACTCAACCATACGCGCTAAGTCATGACGTAAGCGGTGCGCATTCTACGGTATTGATAACGCCCGGCTTGCACACTCAAGCGGATAAATTACCTATATTAAAAATGATATAAATCAATTCAGTAAACGATTCTGAACAAACTATTTTCAGGATGTGCGTTAATTCAGTTACATGTTGTATAATTAATTTATAATTATTTCTAGTTAGGTACATAAAGGTATTCTTTGCCGTCAGCCACAGAGCAGTGACGACTGAAACTGACACTGACAAAAGGGTTTATTTTCTGAGCGTCTTCGTGCTTTTGAGGGTACATACGTTAATCTGTTGGTCCTGGTTAAAGTTTAGAAGTTGTTAGAAGCCGTCTGGGTGGTTTGTCTAACTCTGGCTTTAGGGCTATTTGTAGCCAATGCGATAAGGTAAAGTATAAAATATATTAAAATAGAATTCATAAAGCGGAAGTTCACTCATGTGCGTGTTTAAGGTCTGTTTAACTAATTAATTCATTGCCAGTTCATTGTTATTTATAGAACCACTACGTTGATGTATACCGAACAAATTAAAGTGACCTGTTCTACTACGTTTAGTGATAACAAATTAATTTTACTACATTTGTAGAATTTTATGATCTCATCCATCGCGTCAGCCACTATTTTGGTTTTTATGCGCTATGCGTAACATATTTATGTTATGTACTATTACTATTAAAAAGATTTTATAATGTTCAAGGCCTAATTTCGGTTAATGGTGGACGATTTCCATGTAGATTAGACAAAGACGTAGGATGTATTAGGGTGCAGGATTATGTGAAAGAAAAGAAAAGAAGAAAGAAAAACATTTATTCAGAATAATGCACAGACAACAAAAATATAAAATAACATAATGACAAATAAAAATAAAAATGTGCGCCAAAACATTCCATTCCAGAGGGGGATTCCAGTTTCCAATAGGTCTCTACTATTACTACACGTGTGGCGCAGCGTCTAAGACAGTCACCTCGCAGCTTCGCGTCGCGGGTTAGAGTCCCGCGCCGGACAACTATTTGTGTGACCCATTAACAGTTGTTCTGAGTCTGGATGTAATTTGTGTCCGTCTATTATATGTTTGTAAACTACCTACCCCGCGACACAGGGACTGGATTCCCTAAAGCGAGCGATAACTTGAAAAAAAAATACTATATTTTGTCAAGCATGGTAATCCAGCTTAGCAGTGTTGCCACCTGAAGATGAAGCATGCTGAAGACGATTATTTCAGTATGAAAATCGCAAAAAGGAACTAACTAACTTTATAATTAAAAATGAGGGCTGGTGGTAGGTGAAAATTAATGGTTATAATAATTTTTTATGCTAAAAATCATAAATAAAGCAAAATTGAAAATAAAAATATGGGGTGGGGAGTCACTTACGGGTATAAAGAATAGTTTACGAGCTACTCTCAGACCTTCCAGATATACAAAAAAAAATCATAGTAATGGGTCAAGCTATTTCGGAGGAGTTTGATTACATGATTTTATATACCTATCTATATCGATTACAAACGATGTTTAGTATTAACGATTTCGATTAAGTTCCAGAGAGAGCATTTCATAGGTAATCAAGCATAAATGTATTCGTAGTACTTAAACAAACAATCCACCATCTTCGTGCGTTTCTGCGAACACCCCTCAACACTAAATAGTATGTTATATTGGAAACGGAGATCAGGTTTTGCTTTCAAGGACAACGCCTTTCGTCACCATTGTCTCGGACATAAGGAGTACATTTGGAGGACAAGTTCTTTGCAACCGAATTCTATTGAGTATGATTTGTATAGGTATCGTAAATTTATAAAAAGTAATTCACTTTCTTTTTCATCATCTTAGATGATATAATAATCTCGTAAAATTAATAGAGATTTTATTTATGCAAATATCGAATAATAGACGTTCAAAATACATACTTACTTACTTACTTATCGTATGGGCAGTGGTTACCCTACTGTCAGAGTTATTCAAGCCGCCAAGTAGGCCTCTGACATGACTTAACGACTGTTATCTAATGACTAGAACCGGGACCGACAGCTTAACGTGCACTCCGAAGCACGTCTCCGTGATTGCACGTTAGAAATTAAACACTCAGAAACCACTTTGGCGGCCAGCCATCTATGGACTGGCCGCGAGCCTAATTGCTTAACCTCGCCGATCACTTACGGACCGGTGAGAGCATGACCATGTCTGCGGAGATTTTTTTATTGATTTGATTTAGCTTACATCTTTAGATCATTTGTAGTAAATAACATAGTTGAGCAGAGTATAATATACGAAACTATTTCAAAGGCGACTCATATAGTTCGGTCCTGACGTACTCCTCCTGAACGGCTGAACCGATCTTCTTCAATTTTGACACACTGGTAGTTACGATACTCGTGATCTCATTCGATATCTCATTTCATAAAAATCGGAAACGCCACGAAGGAATAATCATCGAAATAAACAAATGTCAGATTGAGATCAATGTTATAGTATCATAGGTGACATCGGCTCAGCTGTTCTCAAGAAAGGCCAGGTCTGATGTACCATAAACCAGCAACGAGGCAAAAGAGGTGTGCAAAGATTGTGAAAAATGGAAATCTACCTACCCCTCTGGGAAACAGGCGTGAGTGTACGATGCATGTATCTGCTCAGGTACAGTCAGCCCAATATTTGCGAGCAGAATAATGCTTGCAGATCTTGTTTAATTATCAGTTTCTAAAAATAACTATAACGCATTTTGATTTAAGGGCGTTTACATTAAGTGAAAATCTCACCCTCAATTGTTTTCATAAAAGTTCGCAAAATCGATTCAAGCTCCGATGATGTCATACTTGAGGAAAAAAACAAAGGAGTAGATGATACACATACTACGTTCATGTCCATGAAATTACTAGTGAGATCTAGGGTTAATAAATTGTTCGTCTACTTTCTCTCTCTTTCCCATTTTATTGATGTTAGCCGACAGTCTAGCACGTGTGGCGCAGCGGTTAGGATAATCGCCTCGCCACTTCGTGTCCCGGGTTTGATTCCCTCGCAGGACAACTATTTGTGTGACCCATAAATAGCTGTCCTGAGTCTGGATGTACTTTGTGTCCGTCAATTATATGTTTGTTAGGTTCTACATGGACTGATTTCTCTAGTGCGGGCGTGGCCTTTAAAAAAGAAGTATTATTTATCAACAAGCGGTGCCCCGCGATGTGTTAATCCAGGTTGTCATTTAACTCCATACCAAATTTTATTAAAATCGCTCCAGCCGTTTAGACGTGAAGAAGTAGCAAACATTTTCGCCTTTATAATAGTAGTGTGCAGTATGATTATTAAAAATTGACATTATATGAGTAGATACATAATTAAATGTTTATTTTAGATTAGAAACTCACTCTCAATTTTGTTTTCATTAAAGATCGTGCTATCGATTCATGCTCCGATGACATCATACTCGAAGAAAAAAAAGGAGTAGGTGATACAGATACTACGACTGCGTGGTGTCCATGATATTACTAAGGAGTAGTAAGGAGATCCCGTTGTTGTAAAAACATTTATCGTTAATAATAACCTTATATCCTGGGACATTATTCACACCCGGCCATCTGATCCCAAACGAAGCAGATCACTGATATGTTACATATACTACTTTTCTTTTGTAAATATTATACTTATATAGATAATTACACCCAGACTCAGGACAAACAAATATGTTCATGCACACAAA
Source organism: Pseudoips prasinana (assembly GCA_951640165.1). Lineage (NCBI taxonomy): Eukaryota > Metazoa > Arthropoda > Insecta > Lepidoptera > Nolidae > Pseudoips > Pseudoips prasinana. Next base: position 26,693,874 of record OX621240.1, read on the forward strand.
TATCTGTCCTGGGTGGGAACGGTCCGTCATTGTCGTCCTTGCTTATTCTCATTTCTATTGGTGTCAGCCGCCAATCGACACTAATGCAAATTCAAAATTCAAAAAGTCATTTATTCCGTTAAAATATTACATTTGTGTGGAATCGTCAATTTTTTTTGCCCTACCGTGCAGTGCATGACGTGGCAGCTACTGAGAAACACTGCCAGAAAACTCAGTAGGAATCCTTTTTTAAAATATTTATTTCTTACATAAAGGTACATTGTATTTAAATGTGTTAATTTAGAGCGACTCAATCCCAAGCTGTTAGGTCACTTAAATAATCAGAAGTTTTGTAGTAAGCCCTGTTACACAATTTGGCTTTTACAATTCTTTTAAACTTATTCATAGACATTTCTTGGATATCACTGGGAAATTTGTTATAGAATCTTATACATTGCCCCATAAAAGAGTTACTTACTTTGTGGAGACGGGTGGTATGTAACACAAAGTTATGCTTATATCTAGTATTTATATTATGAGTATCACTCCTTTTACAGAAGGAGTCTTTATATTTATGCATATAAATTAGATTCTCATATATATACTGACATGCTACAGTCAGAATGTTAATCTCTTTAAACTTCTCTCTCAAAGATTCTCGCGGGCCAAGTTTATATTTGGCTCTTACAGCTCTTTTTTGCAATACAAGCAAAGCAATTTGGACAGCTACTGCCTTTTGGCCTAGGTTTTAGTTACTGGCCCCTTAGGAAGCAGTACCTAAGGTGGTTTGATTAGTTGTCAGATTCTGTTACACTTACAACCTATAACAATTGTCATAGATGTTTTCATGACTACCAGGACCTACCAGGATATCTAAGTATATAATTTATTTATTAAGTCATGCGGGTGTTAATCCAGACGCAATAGTAAAACATAGGCCTGACTGGCCTGTTGGTCTAGTAGTTAGTGACCTTTACTGCTAATAAGCCAGAGGTCGTAGATTCCCACGACCCAAGACAAATCTTTGTGATGAGCACGATCATTTGCTCTGTGTTTCGATGGAATTTATCCATATTGTGTATGTATTGGGAAATATATATATATATTTTTTAGGATATTCTAATTGTTGAGTGAAATGGAATGGTATTGTTTATTTATTTTATTATGATTCACTGGATGGCAACGGTTCTGTGCGTGCCTACATAACAACCAATCACAATGTAAGTAAAATACAAGACAAAAAAAATCGTAAACTGAAAGCAAAAGAAGACGAAAAAAGCAAGCCCGTAAGTTTCTCCAAAGTTCTGAACGAAATCCTGAAGCAGGTGTTGACTTGGCTAAGACTCGTCACAGCATATTGTCCGGCAATTAGCAGTGGTATATAAAAAACAAAAATAGTAATAAAACTATTTATAATATTAACTTTTCATCCGGAGGTTATTACATGGGTAGTTTAAGGAGTATCGTCAACAATTCCGGACAAACAAACAACCGGAGTTGCTTTGTGGCTTTCTTCTCCGGGTCGTCCACCTAGGTAGCTAGAGAAAGCCGCAGGATAGCTAGGGTAGGTTCCTCAGAGGCGAGGATCGCTTTGGCCCCTTAACGCCGGATCGGTGATCCCGTGTATGTGATCACACCCTCATTTAGAATTTCGTCTTTTTGCTTTAGTCTTCCATTCTTTAATTTTAATATAGTAGAACTAAATTTCAAAATAATTGATTAGTAACTTGTTATTATATTATTAACGCTCATGAAGGGTTCTGTAGGAGCAAGTATTTGAGTTGATTGAATGAAAGATAAATTACGGTTAACGAGTTATGACGTATTGAAAAAGATACATACACATAGTATGTATCTGACTGTAATACTTACACTGTCGCCATCTCATCACTATGAAATATGGCCGATCATCACTTGAGGCTTCAGTGATTTGGCATTTTTGAAGTGGAAACTTCTTTAGCGGCGTTGTTGCACTTTTTTGGGATAGGTATACAATTTTAAACTCGCTTCAGGACACCTGATTCGTGAAACGGCAGGTCTTTTTTGTTTTTTATTCACACTGACGGTTTATACACTCAGATGACCGCAGCATTTTCGAAGTGAAATTTTCTTTAGCGGCGTTATGCACTTTTTTTTCTTAAATGTATAAGTTCTTTTTAAAACCAACTGCCTAACCAAATTGAATTCTATTTTTAAATTTATTCCCACCGTAGGGTGGGAAGAAGCATCTTCCACACGCTACTCAGATCAAATAAACATTACTTGCCGAATATGAGAAGTTAAAATATAGTTTCCACTTCTATCGACAGTCCCCAAAACTTGCCCCGCGTGATTTTTTCCTACCTACGCAATTTCAGGACACCGTTTCTTGCCTACCTTTCATTCATCTCGGCCACCGCAAATGTTTAATAATTCGAAGTCAAATAATTAATAATTACTTTGTAAAGATAAAGTTTGGTTTTCTGGTGTTGGTCTATTTTTAGATTTGCTACGGTTAACGATGGAGTATGGAGTTGTAGACAGTGTGGTTTGACATATAAAAACATATAGACTAGAAAATTACATATAAAGCAGGTAGCCTTAATGCGGTATCAGTATACAGGAATACAAAAGGGTAAATGTGCAACTTTATATTGTGCTGATGAAGATTATGAAGCTTTATTATACATCTCAAACCAGATTATACATTTCAAACCAGTAGACACCCACTTTAAGTCCGTATGTTTGTATGTATAATTACAATATGTGTAACGCTTAACCAGTCTTATCTGTTACGTAACCGGAAAAAGTAAGAGATAACATAACGTAAATGAAAAAAATACAAGCATCTAGCCTAGTAAAATGAACACTTCTACATATTGTTTTATTTTGTCAATAAATTATACTAAAATAAATTTAGCAACAGTGAATATATCCTAGTGAATATATCCTACTTAATGTAATATAGCTTATACATCCGAATAACACATAGGCTGTAATTTATAAATTTTAACGCGTGTATAACCGTGGGGCACGGCTAGTTTATAATATATGTGTTGAATAAATTTTAAACTACATACCGATTTACATATGTCAAAAAGCCTTACGACAAATATCACTATCAATTGTCAAAGGTTAAGCAACTCGTCAGGTCAGTTAGTTAGTTTTACGCTAAAATAACTTATTATAATAAGTTATAAATGTCAGGTTTAGCGTAAAACTTAATAACTTATAATAAGTTATAAAGTTATACGCGGATAAAACCGCGGGGCACCACGAGTATAAAATAATTCTTGTGTCAGGTCAATACATATATTGATATATTAAAGACTGTTGCGTTTTAATCCTTATGCAAAAAGAATTTTATAGTATGTTTAACTGTTTATGACTGTCCTGCATTAATAAACATGATGGCCACACCAGCATGATCTCATCGATCGTAGTTCGTAGCCGACGCGATTCAGTCTGAGTCTGAGTAGTCTCAGTGGCGACACTACTTGGCGTGCACGCGTTACAGTGTAAACAAAACATAAACAACGTCGAATTTTGAATTTCGCATCTCGCAAAATGTCTATAAGCAGATTGTCTATTATCAAGTTCTTGGAACTGGTGAGTTATTATAAATTTTATTCTATATATGTAACAAAAAGGTTAAAACAATATACATGTGTGGTTAATTTAAAACGCAGCTGCATGTTTTATTCGAGTGACTTTAAAAGTGGTCTGGTTTTTTTGCATTTTGGATGATTGTTATTGTTTTAGACGGGTCTGTTGGCGTGGTTGGCAAATGCTTGCTTTTCACACCGGAGGTCGTGGTTTCGATTCCCACCCAGGACAAATATTTGTGTGCATGAACATGTCTGTTTGTCTTGAGTCTGGGTGTAATTATCTATATAAGTATGTATTTACAAAAGAAAATTAGTATATGTAGTATATCAGTTATCTGGCTTCCATAGTACTAGCTCTGCTTAGTTTGGGATCAGATGGCCGTGTGTAAATAATGTCCCAGGATATTATTATTATTTTTCAATGAAAATTTGAGTACGGCGCATATATTCACCAATTCTGATCGTATTTTAATAGTATCTGGACAACTAAACTGCGTTTTTATTGATTGGCTTGTTGTTCTACTAGTTAGTGACCCTGACTGGAAAGCCAGAGGTCGTGGGTTCAATCCCCTACCCGGGACATAATTTTGTAGGAATAGCACGATTATTTGTTCTGCGTCTGGGTGTAATTTATCTATTATTTAGAAATATTTAAGTATGTTTATCTGTTGTCTGGTTGCCATAGTACAGGCTCTATCTAGTTTGGCATCAGATAGTAGTGTGTTAGTTGTTCCAAGATATTTATTTATTATTTTATTGATTACTAGCGATAGTCACTGTACGCACGGGTAGATAGAAATATATGTGCTTTTTATGAAATGAAATGAAATTTATTCAGCACTTGGGTATTAACATACACTTGTACTTGTCAAGCTCACAATGCAGTACACAAGCATAGTCGAATACAGTATAAAAATTACAAAAAAAAATATTAGTCCGTCCGTGCGGTCTGTTTTCTCAGATATATTTCTTAAATCCCAAAAATAAAATATATATATTTTACTAATCTATTATTTTGAAATTTAGTTGGACTATTTTTATATCCTGTTGTTTCTTATATTGTGATGGGTGTTATGTAGGCTAATGCACGCACACTATGTTGAAAGAAAGATAAAATAAGTATTTATTCATTAATTGCATGGATAAAATAGTATTCACAGTAGATTAGTTTAGTTAAGTAGGTTTAGCTTAATAATATAATAATATCCTGGGTCATCATTCCCACGCGGCCATCTGATCCCAAGCTAAGCAGAGCTTGTACTATGGAAACTAGATAACTTATATATTGCATATACTACTTTTCTATAATAAATACACACTTATATAGATAATTACACACAGAATCAGGACAAATAGTCATGCTCATGCACACAAATATCTGTCTTGAGTGGGTATCGAACCCACGCCACGACCTCTGGCGTGGAAGACAAGTACCTACCTACCGCGACAACCGGCCTGTCAATTGGAGATGGGCTTAGTTAGTTTTTTTTTAGTTTAGCCTATACTATATCTGCGTCTCACTGCTGAGCATAGGCCTCTCCATTGGGAGACAATCATTAATAAGGCTAGTTAGTATCTTATAAATTATTTCCTTGATTGATTATTGACTTGCATAAAGTACCTATTATAGCGGTCCGTGCACTTTGATATTCTCATATAGCGTTATTGCATAAAAATCACTACCTACATACATAGACTCACGCCTGTTTCCCAGAGGGATAGGCAGAGGCAACGGATTAACATTTGTCACCATCTTTGCACACCTCTTTTGCCTCGTTTACTGTTATGTCATGACACAATCACTATTACATAATAAATAAATGTTCATTATACATTGCAATTATAGGCATAAATTTGTTATTTACAATTGATGCAAGTCTGGGCCTTAATAAAACGCTCATATTGGACTAACCTCACTTTCGAACTCAATCTCTCCATAAACACTGCGTGTTCAAATGAACGTTGTAAATAACCGGTAACAAACACAAACAAAGAACTCAATGTTATCGTTTGCAGAAGGACATTGACCTTTTCACTTTCACAAGAATTGACGATCAAATGTTTATATTACGGTACAGTCGAAGCCACATGGATATTACCACTATGACTAAATTGAAATGAAATGAATTTTTTTTCAACACTTGGGTATTAGTATTAACATACACTTGTACCTGTCAAGCTCACAATGCGGTATATTAACATAGTGGACAGTATAAAAGTTACAAAAAATAAATATTAGTCCGTCCGTGCGGTTTGTTTTATTGCATATATTTTCTGAAATCCTTTAATAAATAACAAGTCACTAATCTATTATTTTGAAATTTAGTTTTACTATATTACAATCAAAGAATGGAAGACAAAGCGGTTAGCTAGTGCAGAAGGTTAAGCTCAATTTAGCTTAACCAGTAGCTAATTTAAGCGAATAATACCTGACTGCACCCTTTTGGGGTATGGTCTCAGGGGGCCGCTAAAGCAAAAGACGAAATTCGAAATAAGGGTGTGATCACATGCACGGAATCACCGATCACACGTTAAGGGGTCAAAGCGATCCTCGCCGCTGAGGAACCTACCCTAGCTAACCTGCGGCTTTCTCTAGCTACCTATGTGGACGACCCGGAGAAAAAAGCCACAAAGCTAGTTTTGTTGTTTGTCCGGAATTGTTGACGATACTCCTTAATGGGTAGGCCCATGTAATAACCTCCGGATGAAAAGGTGATATTATAAATAGTTTTATTATTATTTTTGTTTTTTATATACCTCTGCTAATTGCCGGACAAAATGCTGTGACGAGTCTAAGCCAAGTCGACACCTGTTTCAGGATTTCGTTCAGAACTTTGGAGAAACTTACGTATTAATCTGCAGGTGTTCAGTATTGCAGCTCTCTGAAGAATAATAAGTTAATGGTTGAAGATCTCACATGGCAAGTGATCGGTGTAAAGTCTTAGGGATTACACCAGTCGTTGCGAGGACTATAGGGACTATTGAATATTATTATAGTAATAAAAATGCGTTACTACTAATTTATTTACAACTTATACTATATTTGTGCTACATGCAGAGAAATTTACGCACTTCTGGATGTAACTCTCCAGCCAGATATCAAGTTCTAAACTTGCAAGGTTGACCTTCAGGGAATTAGGAATAACAATTTATGTTTTATTATTATTATGAAATAGAAATTTAGTATACCTGCGAGAGAAATTGATAAAGTATGACAAGAGCCTCCCCTATTTTAGGCGGAGGTTTTTGTTCAGCAGTGGCTTATTCGGCTGCTATGATACATGCAAATTTTGTTTTCGCCTATCCAGCGGTCTAGCGGATTGGCCTCCCTTCCGGGAGGTAAGCTTCCAGCGGGCGGTACGACTCGCCGTACTCGGTGTTGATTTTGTCTTTGCGGCCATTAGGAAACTGGGTCTTCTGGTAGCGCCTCATCAGACCGAAGCGCTATGGTTTCATAGGCAGGAACAAACATACCAAGTACTTACTATATACGAAGTACTTACTGTATATCAAGTACTTACTGTATACCAAGTACTTACTATATATTTTAAAATAATAATTAAGCATTGAATAGTAAACATAAACGAATGAAGGCAATTCAGAAAGAAGTCCTTTTTCATGATTCCTCCGTCATTGATATTATATTATACAAAGTTCAGTACAAACACAACTAGATGAGACATGGGACTTATAGGATTACTTTATAAAATGTGTTCGTTGTTTTAGGCTGATTTTACTGTTTCTTGTCGATTTTCCTGCAAGCAACCTACGCTTTGGAGCAAGTAGATCGGTTTAATCGCAAGATTACATCACAGTCCGTCTATTCTTGACGACCACATAATGTGTCCACATTACGTCACTTCCTATTGTTGAATATCACTAATATTTGAGCCCAAAGAAAATGACTCACACAAACCTACGTCTTAAATAAATGTAAATACGCACAATATTATAGAAAAATAAATGAATTCTGTTAACATTTTCCCATGATGTTTTTGTAATGTCTAGAAAATAATTAAGTGGACGTTAAACGTTTTACGCTGTATAACGTAAACGTAATTTAGTGTCGAGGTGTTTTAGAACATGTAGACCAATAGGTCAACAAATATACACATATAAAATAAATATTTATAACAACAAATAAAATAAATATTTAAGGGGGCTCATACCACAAACGAGTCCGACTCACACTTTTTTAATGAATGTTCTGTCCATATTTTACCATATCGGTGTAGGTACAAATGGTGTTTGGGTACACATTATTAAATAGTCACAAAAATTACAATTAGGGTCTTGTAAGTTTTTCATGAAATTAATTGACATGATGACGGCCGCTGGGGCAGATAGGTTTTGATTGGCGACCACGGACCGGAAGACGCAGCGTGGGTAGGCCCCCTACAAGATGGACCGATGATCTTGTGAGGGAAGTCGCCGGATGCGGCTAGCACAAAAACGGCAATTGTGGAGATATTTAGGGGAGACCTTTGTCCAGCTGTGGGCGTCGGCTGATATGATGATGATGAAGTTTTTCATTGTTATTATTATAACAATTATTATCATGAAGCTATTTATAACCCTGTTGTTTTCATACGACGTATATTAGAGTAAGAAATAATACCATTTATATTTGTTTAGTGGTGTAAAAGATAGAATCGCCAGCATTCTTTTGGTACCTATAATCTTGTATTATTTTTTTATAGTTATGAGCTGTCCAATGTTTTTAGAGCTTCGTCATTTCCATTATTAAAGTTATCACTGTATGACATTATTTACATAAAGTAGTGGTCAATATGTCGGGTTTATCAATCTGCTAGTAGTAGGTAGTAGGATTACATCATCATGACAGCCAATAACGTCCACAAAAATAATAATAATAAAAAAAAGCCTTTTTTTCTCGCAAGTAATGCTATTTTTGTTATCTCGTCTCTACGTCCACTATTGGGCAAAAAATAAGCACCCCTTCCCATCCCGTGGGGTCGTAGAAGTGGACCCGAGGGAATATCTCGATGACGAATACAAAAAAAAAACGGCCAAGTGCGCGTCGGACTCCCACATGAAGGGTTCCGTAGCAGCAAGTATTTCAGTTCATTAAATGAAAGCAAATTGCGGTTTATAACGTATTAAAAACTACTTGCTAGATCTCGTTCAAACCAATTTTCGTTGTTAGTTTGCATGGTGTGTGGTAATGTACATTACATTACATATGTTTTTTAGTTTTATCATTCTCTTATTTTAGAAGTTACAGGGGGGAGGGACACTCATTTTACCACTTTGGAAGTGTTTCTCGCGCAAACTATTCAGTTTAGAAAAAAATGATATTAGAAACCTCAATATCATTTTTGAAGACCTATTCATAGACACCCCACATGTATGGGTACGATGAAAAAAAAATTGTGAGTTTCAGTTCTATGTATGGCGACCCCTCAAAATTATTGTTCTTTTTCTATTTTTGTATTAAAATCTTAATGCGGTTCACAGAATACACATACTTACCAAGTTTCAGCAGTACAGCTCTTATAGTTTCGGAAAATAGTGGCTGTGACATACGGACGGACAGACAGACAGACAGACAGACATGACAAATCTATAAGGGTTCCGTTTTTTGCCATTTGGCTACGGAACCCTAAAAACACTATTGTTACGTAATAAGTATAGAAAGTTCTCTAAACTCAAACAGAAACACATTATTTTTTACCAAAAGTAAATAATGTTAATCAAAATATGCAATTTAAATCACTACTGAATATAATTTATTAGCACATATATAATTCGCACTTGTATGAAATTAAAACGCGTGTTGCGAATTTAGAAACTAGAAACATGTGGGTAAATATTAAATATGTATATGAAATCAGAGGCGACGTACCAACATGCGCGACTAGGGACAGACGCCAGCACATCGAGCTACCCCAATCTGTCAAATTTCTTTTAAAGTTTTTCAACTTTATCACATAAGCATAAGGTTCACGTTCAATTGGGTAAATTTGACAGATTGAGGTAGCTTGATAGTGTGCTGGCGTCTGTACTATTTTTATTTGGTTGGTAGTAGAATGCACTTGTTTAGAGTAATCTAATTTTAGGCTCCAGTGTTCATGAATGAAGTAAACAAGAAAGGACGCCTACGCTACGGGTCCATAAAACGGGTTATGGTCTGACGATAGTAGATTGATCGAACGATATGACTTCCACACGGAGTATATAACGTTTAGTTAGTTATCGGCACATTATTGTTGATAAGCTTGAAGCGTGAAGTTATTTTGAACACTGTTCGTAAAATAGGAATGTTTAACTGCGTAAGTAAGGTCGGTGTATTTCATTTATCTTCATTCTTTAGCATCATTAAATATTACAACATGTTTCAAATGTAGCTATAACTAAACGGGTGGTTGGCAAATGCTTGCTTTTCACGCCGGTGGTCATGGGTACGATTCCCACCCAGGACAGATATTTGTGTGCATGAATATGTCTGTTTGTATGGATGTAATTATCTTTATGAGTATGTACAGACGCCAGCACATCGAGCTACCCCAATCTGTCAAATTTCTTTTATAGATTTTCAACTTTATAACATAAGCATAAGGTTCACTTTCAATTGGGTAAATTTGACAGATTGAGGTAGCTTGATGTGCTGGCGTCTGTACTATTTCTATTTGGTTGGTAGTAGAATGCACTTGTTTAGAGTAATCTAATTTTAGGCTCCAGTGTTCATGAATGAAGTAAACAAGAAAGGACGCCTACGCTACGGGTCCATAAAACGGGTTATGGTCTGACGATAGTAGATTGATCGAACGATATGACTTCCACACGGAGTATATAACGTTTAATTAGTTATCGGCACATTATTGTTGTTATTTTGAACACTGTTCGTAAAATAGGAATGTTAAACTGCGTATGTAAGGTCGGTGTTTTAATTTATCTTCATTCTTTAGCATCATTAAATATTACAACATGTTTCAAATGTAGCTATAACTAAACGGGCCTGTTGACGTGGTTGGCAAATGCTTGCTTTTCACGCCGGTGGTCATGGGTACGATTCCCACCCAGGACAGATATTTGTGTGCATGAACATGTCTGTTTGTCCTGAGTCTGGGTGTAATTATCTACAACATGTAACTTAATTAACGCACATCCTGAAAATAGTTTCTTTAGAATCGTTTACTGAATCGATTTATATCATTTTTAATATCGGTAATTTTTATTCCACAAATAATTTAAACTACGGTAAATATTGTCATATTAACCCTGTACAGTCAAAACAATTTAAATGGACCGTAAGTCATAGTAATAAGATTTTTAAAACAGCAGTTGTTTTTTTAATATTTGTATCTGTCCTGGGTGGCAATTGAACCTACGACCTCCGGCGTGAAAAGCAAGCATTTGCCAACCACGACCCGTCATAGCAGGCAAAGTTATACTTCTTTTGGTGGATGCATAATGAAACAGAAGGATATCCTTCGCAAAAATAGATGTTAATCAATTTGAGCAGGAAGCATCATTTGTAACCGGCAATGCATGATTACATTACGATATGGATAATGGGCATGTCCTCTCATTGTCTAAGATGTGTCCTATATGTACCGTTAAATAAGCAATATTTGTAAAAATATCCCGGAAATACCACACAACGCCATCTAGCCCAAACCAAGAAGAGGTTGTATTAATACTAAAAGAACAAAAGAAATGTAATTGGAATTAGCATTTCATCTAACTTAATTTAACTTGATTCATTAGGAGTTAAAAATATGCTTCACCTTAAGTATACATACCTACAATAAGACACCTTGCTGCACTTATGGACAAGACCAAATGGTCACAGAGAGTACCTAACTGACAATGACCAATGAACGAAAGGAAAAGGGTAGACCGAAAGAAAAATGGGCTGATGAAATAATAATAATATCTAGGGACAATGTCACACAGATCATCCTAGCCCCAAACTAAGCAAAACTAGTACTATGTGGGTACTAGGCGACGATATACATACTTATATAGATAGTTAAATACTTAAATACATAGAAAACATCCATGACTCAGAAACAAATATTGCACTTACCGGGACTCCAACCGAGGACCACCAGCTTCGTAGGCAGGAGCACTACCAACTAGGCTACGGTGACCGTAGAATAAATCTGGCTTGAGCAAATCACAAAAGCAAATAAAAGAAAGACGTCGAGAAATATTAAAATACAAGCTGTGCCGGTTTTACCCGCTTTAAACTTTATAAAATGTAGCTTATGTGTTATTCTGATGTATACAAGCTATATTATTGTAAAGTTTCATTAATATCCATTCGTAGTTTTTACGTGAAAGAGTAACAAACATCCATTCATACTTACAAACTTTCGCGTTTATAATATAAGTAGGAGAAAATGTGTTTTGACAAATGTTTATAATATGGAAGTATAAAAAACAGATCTATCCGGAGCCAATAAATATCTGTGGCTTTGGTTCAGAGAGTTCAGATTACCTCAATACAGCTGACGAATTATCTACTTACTTAGTTCTTACGCTACTACAGGTCGGTACGCATAATAATTTTGTAAATTACTTAAAAGTAGTTTTTTCAGCGCTATCGGAAGATCAGCGTAACAGTAATAATTATTATTTACTGTAACATTTGCTGAGGTAGACGCCTTTCCTAGCTAGTACTTGTCTTATAATGTTGCATGCTTCATAAGTATTATATAAACTAAACGCAACTAGTTATATCGTCTTAGATGTATACTAAGTTGAGGATTATCTGTGCTTGTTCGGAATAAACCTTTTTTATTTATGAACTAGCTGTGCCCCGCGGTTATACCCGCGTTAAATTTTATAAATTATCATTGCTCCTCCCCCGTAGGTGATAGCGTGATAATATGTAGCCTATATGTTGACTCGACCTCTTAGTAATATTCATGCAAAATTTGAAGCAAATCCATGCAGTACTTTTTGAGTTTAGCCCGGACATACATACAGACAAACAGACAAAAATTCTAAAAACTATATTTTTGGTTTCGACATCGATTGTAGATCACGCCCCAAGTATCCTTTTAAAAAAATATTCAATGTACAGTTTTGACTTTCCTACGATTTTATTATATGTATAGATTTATATTTATTTATACCGGACCAACCTCAATTGTTTATTTTTATAATTAGTTATTTTCCGATAGTTATGGAATCATATTTAAAAGTGCATGTCAGTTCGCTTATCATTTGGTACGTGGTTATGTAGGGAAAATAAACACCAATAAAATATATATAATCTTATCGTTAAAAATAATCTGTTTCTAGTTAAAATAATATACCTACATTAAAAATACGTATAAACGAGTTACAGATAAATGAGTTGGTGACTAACCCCTTCCTATAACTTACTATCTTAAATGATTGGCGTAACTTAGTTTTGAGTTGAAGTTCAAATTCAAAATTTAGATCCCCCATGTATGTTCTACGATTTTGCGTAGTTTTCAGGATAGCATTTTTTTATGATGTTTTCAAATAAATTTCACCTAACATCAGTTTTCTATTCTTTTCTTGTACTGTTGAACATTTCTGGATGGGTTTTTTTGTGATAACTAATTAGCATAGTTTATCCTAACGCTCTAAAAAGTATGGTTTATCTAATCATTACAGAACTGACTTAAAATGAATTCGAAATTTCATAATAAGGGTTTGAGGTCAGGACTCATAAATTTTCAAAGTATCAAAAAAACCACAAAATCGTAGAACATACATGGGGGTGATTCTGATACTCCTCATCATAAAGTATCTAAATTTTGCGTTTGAACGTCAACTCCTCGGCCACCCTGTATGCTATACTAAGCTTCACACTAAGAAAACGCCCGAACAAGGAAAATGAATCCCAATATCGCGGTCCATTTAATAAATATATACCTAATTGGCGGACACAAAGCGCACCCAGACTCAGTACAACTACTTGTCATCACACAGATATACCCTGGACATGAAGTGGCGAAGTGACTGTCATATGCACTACGCCACACGCGCAGTCAGATTATAATACTAACTTGCTAGTACTCAATAAATAATAATAAACATCTTGGGACAACGAGCACACTTCCATCCGACCCTAAACTGGGCGGAGCCATTAGTAGGTATATCGCAACCAGACAACTAATAAACCTACTTCTATATTTCTAAATACAAATAGTACAAGTCAAAATCAAAGTCAAAAATCATTTACTCCGTAAAAAATTTACATTTATGTGGAATCGTCATTTTTTTTACCCTACCGTGCAGTGCATGACGTGGCACCTACTGAGAAACACTGCCAGAAAACTCAGTAGGAATCCTTTTATAAAATAAAATATAATTAAGATTAATTACAATCATGAGTATTGACTCAGAGCAACGCAATCCCAAGCACTTTTGTCACTTAAATAATCAGAAATTTAGTGATATGCACTGCTACACAATTTGGCTTCAATAATTCTTTTAAACTTATTCGTAGACAATTCTCTAATATCATTGGGAATTTTGTTATAGAATCTTATACATTGCCGCAGTAGCATAATCGTGGTAATCATGGAAAGATTTGTCCTGTTACGGGATCGAATCCACGACCTTTGGCTTAGCAGTCAGGGCGGTCAGAGTCACTAACCACTAGACAGACAGCCCAATGATAAAACCCATACTATTTTATACTACAGGGCCTCTTCTGCGGCTTAAACAAGAGGAAAGAATGGAAATTCTCTATTAAGAGTCATTGAGACCGTGCCGATATTAAACTGCGTTTCATATCTGTTATCATCTGTGGCCATTATGTCTATAATTTACAATAGTTACTCATCATCATTTAATTCTTATCATTCGTTTTGAGAATTGTTAAGGTTAACGAATTACTACACTCCTATTTCATAAGATAAGAAGATAATTCTGCTAACACGCTTAAGTAGGACGATGGATAGCTCGATGATGATTAGCGTTAGCCATAAACAAAAGAGGGATGCTTAAAAGAGGCCGCTTAAGCACTTAGACCTCTTTTTAGCATACATTTAAATGCAATTGGGAATCGAACTTATATAACAAGGGGTATCCGGCCCTATGTGTGTCAACTACATCGCGACCGCATCAATTTGGATTCAAATGTATACTCATTTGAAACTCCATTAACTTTAGGAGGCGGCGGCGACGTGATGAAGAAGATCTCGCCATCTAACCAAAACCTCCACGGCTACAATGAGTACCTATATCAATACTTAGATTGGACCGTTACCGAAAGATGGCGCTATGTACATTATTGGTGTTTCATTAACGCATTAATATTCATCGTTTTTATGAATCAATATCATTTTATTTTACTTTAAGGAATTTTAACCATGTCAAGGTTAAACAAATTTCTGTAATCTAAAATCAAACAATAAATATATAACACACAACATTTCGGTAATAACAGTTAAAATAGTAGTATAAAATGCCCTAAATTAATTTTTATTTATTTATTTATTAACCAACTTACATTAACGGTTAGACCAAACATATAAGTTATAGGTTACATATTAAGTCGTGACTCAGTTGGTAGTGAACCTGCCTCCTGATCTAAAGGTTGCGGGTTCGATCCTAGGATCAGATAAATATTTTATTTCATAAGTAGTTCTTTTTGCTTGGTCCGGGTGTTGTACTCGTATCTGTACTGTGGTCTGTGTACTGTATGTATAATATGTCTTAACAAAACATAAACAGTATTTCTATCCGTCTATAGGTACTTAACATAATAATATAAATAATAGTAATAAATCCTTTATTATCAAGTGACCATGGCTCATTTTTGGTTAGTTTTTAAATTTAATCCGTAAGTTCGTTATTAATAAAAGTAAGTAAAGTAATTTACAAAAATATTATTATACCTATATAGTATTTACTATCACCGCTGCACGACTCCATGCGAAGTTGAACAGCAGTGATTTACAAATGCAGTCTAGCCTGTCTTCAGTCATGGCCAGTATAATAATAATGTCAAGGATGCACACTTTAGGCGCATTTTGTCATTGGAAAACGGTCCTTAACTCGTACTAATAAGGTTCACCGCTGTGACTACATAGGTGATGTGACTGTACCTACAGTTATTGTTACTCATTAGCATAAAGTTCATACATAATAAACAAGTAGATCAATCACTTATTGATTTAATCATTAGATTGATTCATGAAATGAACTTGATTCTTTCAGAAACATTACAGGTAAACTTGGGCCAAGGTAATTGGTGTTTATTCAGTTTCCATAAGAGAAATTTTGCTTAGTTTGGGCTAGATGGCGCTGTGTGATATTTCCCGAATATTTGTTAATTATTTATTATTTTATAATTACTCTATGTTACATAATCCAGATATTACGAGATGACAACCTCTACTCTAGCTGATCTGCTATCCTTATAAGTACTAGTACCTTATAAGTATTATACTACCTACCCCCGTAGCATCCTGTGGGGGGCTCAGAAGTCATCGTGAGGAAATACTTACCGAAGAATGGGCAGGAAAGTCCCTATTAGAGAGTGATGTAAAGACATTTAATTTAGTTTAGCGGTGTTTAAGACAAACTCGCCAGCACTATAAAGCAAAATTAAATTATATAGGTACTCGTAGGAATGAAAATAATAAGGCAATAAAATAAAATTATGATTAGTTTTAAGAGTTATGAGCTATTCAATAGCAATAGAACATTTTAAGATTATTCTGCATTACTTTTTTGGACACGACCTGCGCAGACCAGTATACATGAGAGTTAGCTGTCTCGATTAGGCACTCTCAGAATCAGCTATACTGTGCATTTAATCGAAACTGTTAGTCTTTCTCAAGAACCTGAACTGATGGACAAAAGCCTCCTCTAAAGATTTCCATAATTGCCGGCCTTGCACTACCCGCATCCAGCGGCTTCCAGCGACCCTCGCAAGATCATCGATTCGTGATCGCCACTCGAGAACCTTTCTGCCCCCGGCTATCGGTTCTACGAGCTATGTGTCCGATAACGTATAAGTAAACAAATTGTGCTCTTTTACAGTATATAATGCCAAGCACTAAAATGAAATCATCTTTAAGTATGATGATGATAAACACATTACACATATAAAATTAGTGCTAATACACGCCAAATGATTGTAAACATACTGTAAACGTCATATCTCAAGCATTGTTATAGGAAAATGGTCCTTATCTTGCAATATTAAGGTTCACCGCTGTGACTACTTAGGTGAAGTGACTGTACTTACAGTTATTGTTACTCATTAGTATAAGACTCATACATAATGAAAAAGTAGATCTATGATTTATTGATTTAACCATTTGATTGATTCAATAAATTAACTTAATTCTTCCCGAATCATCATGGGCAAGCTTGAGCAAAGGTAATTCAGTATGTGCTTATTTTTAGGGTTTTGTACTAAAATGGTAAAACCTAAAATGGTGCGACTCAATGGAATTTAGTCCATAGTCATTACCAATATACAGATACCACATATGTAGAACAACACTACTAATGATGTTGATTTCAAATTAAGAATATATTTTATTGTTTTAGTTCAAACATTTTTACAAAATGGTAATAGTAATATTATAAAGTAATTTTTATTGTATACTGTGTCTCGTATCGCAACACGTATTTGAATAAACGTGGTCACCCTACCAAAGTCGTGCAAATGCGTACGGCCCTGTCTATCCTTACATGGAAGCTGACCAGGGAATGCCAAGAGATAATAAATTGAAGGCAATAATAAAATTTGATATCCTACAAAAGTCGCTTGAGAGAAGGATCACAAGGTTATACAATATTGATAGTAGCAACTTATTTGGCAGGACAAGATGTTGAACCAATGAAAAAACCATGTGGCGGATATCGAATGTTGGTCGCCAAAGGAGGAAGAAGACCAGTAGTAGGCCCCTTGTCTTGAAGAAATTGTGAGAGATACCAATTAGTCCCTGGCGAAAACTAATAGAGCTGTCACCGAATCAGCTTTAGGCTTATACTAATCTATTACGCCGTTGCCTGCCGATTAAAAAAAAACAATTTTCTTTATGAATTGACCTGTTAATTTCTAACTAAAATCGTTTTGTTTTACAATCAACGAGTAATGTGTAAACACAGGTGGGTTATGGCTGTTAATTAGTTCCAAAGGGTCGATTACCTTTTACGCCCAATACTTGCCATTAGCCTCGTTTACTAGCGGTTAATGGTTTTTGGTGCATATCAATTTATAGCAGAGTTCATCTAATTTAAAAATGAGCGTTGTAGATAACATTGGAATCGTTAGTTTTTCGTTAGTAATGCATATCAATTTACAGCAGAGTTCATCTACTTTAAAAATGAGCGTTGTAGATAACATTGGAATCGTTCGTTTTTCGTTAGTCATAATAAATAACTTGAGAGACTCACTGCTATCTATTCCCAAACTAATCAGAACCTGTACAGACGGCAGCACAACAAGCTACCCCAATCTATCAAATTTCCCCAATTGAAAGTGAACCTTATGCTTTTGTGATAAAGTTGAAAATCTATGAAAGAAATTTGAAAAATTGGGATAGCTGGATGTGCTTGCGTCTGTTCTATATCAACATGATAACTGATAAAAATGCTTATATATTTCTATTCTTTTTCAATTACAATAAAATTCAATTTTGTTGACTAAGCGTCTCAATTTTAAGTAATTTCAAGATTTAATTATAAAAGTGTTTTCTAATTCAATTATTGTCAATACTCTTACTTCCCTGGGGACTTTATTAGAGATTCCTCTACATTACTCCAAAGACATTTTGACGGTAACTTATATAATTTATGTTACGTGTGTTGCTTTTTAGAAAAAAGTTTCATATTTTATGCATATATTCTTATAATATATGTATACAGCTGCAAACGAATTTAAAAACAGTGGCGCAAGTAATTAAGCTTATAAAAAGTACCTCTGCAGATATAATACAAAACGTAACAACAATAACGTAACGACAATTACTCCGTTAGAAAAAGAAAATTCAAACTCTGTGGCACTCTCCACACTTGCTTTAATATTTTTATTATTAAATCAAAGTCAAAGTCACTTTCAGAATGTGAAAATTGATTAGAAAGTCAAAATTACGGGCCGGTTGGCATGGTTGGTAAATGCTTGCCTTTTTACAAAGGAAAAGTCGTATATGTAATATATCGGTTATCTGGTTACCATGGTGCAAACTCTGCTTAATTTGGAATCAGATAGCTGTGTGTGAATAATACCCCAGAATATTATTATTCATACCCCAGGATATTATTTGAACTCATGAACGTCAATTTAATGCAGTTTTCTCCGGATGAGTTAAATAAAATGAGGAAAGAATCAAGCGAATGAAGAGTTGTACAATTGATTCAGAGTGCTGTCATAGCGTTATTGTCCTGTTTTATTACATTTAAAGGATATGGATGAACTTTGATCACCTTATTGACAAAAAGAAAGCTGTATATAATACTAGCTATGCCCCGCGGTTTCACCCGCGTTAGTTTTGGCGTAAAAGAGTAACAAACATACATCCATACATCTATACTAACAAACTTTCGCATTTATAATATTAGTAAGATGTGTACCCAGGTTTTGGCACTGCACGACGGAATAGCTCGCAGATGGTAGATTTTTTCCTACTTACTTGTCACTTATCGTCATATTTTGGTAAAGTCACACAATATCTTAATAAATTGTAGCCTATGTGTTATTCTGATGTATAAGCTATATTATTGTAAAATTAAAATCCATTCAGTAATTTTTACGTGAAATAGTAACAAATATCCATCCATCCATACTTACAAACTTTCGCGTTTATAATATTAGTAGGATGTGTCTGTCAAGTATTTTGAAGACAGACAAACAAATCTCAAATTTTTGGGTGGACTGTTTTCGGAGCGAAGACATCGCAACCCTTATTATGTATGTATGTATATCAGCCAGTATGTCAAGGAATGGGTTACTCATTTGATTTTATTGTAAGAAAATTTGGTTTTTCTTACAATAAAATCAAATGAGCTAGCGTAAATTGGAGTAACTGGGATTTTGACCCAATTTTTTTTCTGCATCACCCAAAGGTTGACTGGGAGAGAATGTTTTTGGCACTAATACTGCCTCTGTACTGTCTATTTGTGTGTAAAAAGTTTTTAATTAATAAATAAGACGAAAAAATCTAAAAATATTTAGGATACATTCAATATTAGATACAGTTTTGTTATTTTTATCCTTCTCTGTACTATACTTGGGATACCATACTTGTTTTATTTAGTTTTGACTACTGTTGTATTTCTAAAATGACACAGATATCTACGAAATGCCTGACAAGTAAAATTTATGTACCTACTAACAAGTATATACTTATCGTATGGGCAGTGGTTACCCTAGTGTCAGAATTTTTCAAGCCGCCCAGTAGGCCTCTGACATGGCTTAACGACTGTTACGTAATGTTTTTACCGCTTAACGTGCGCTCCAAAGTAGGGATACGCTCAGAAATTAAACCACTTTGACGGTCACCCATCTATGGACTGACCGCGAGCCTAGTTGTTTAACCTCGCCAATTACTTGACCAGTGAGAGCATCTGTCTATGAGCGACTTATACATCTAACACTCTACCCTTCTAAACAAATGCGAGTAACTCTAACCTAGCAAAATGAGTTCTTGATCGTGAGAAGGCCACAACGTATGTGGAACACAAATGTTTTAAATTCAAAATGAGTAATCCGATGCTAAAACAACAAATGACTCAATGCGGCCTCCGTGCCGTAGGTTACGGATAACCTCGACCTTCAATTAACGATTTGATGTGTTATGAAATCTTATATTGCCGTAAATTACTACAAAGCCAAAGGTTGGCGTTGATATTTCTGTGTAAAGCTTATAGAACAGTAAGCACAGAAGCCCTACCAGCCTGTACTGGCGGGTGTACTTCCGGTTGATCTGAAAATTCAAAGACGAACAGCAATTATTCTACGCGCGAAAATTTAGAAAATGATTTCTTATCATTACAGGACCGTGCTAAAATAACCAGGCTATTAATGCCAATAGCTAAATTAAATGACGAACTACTAAATGAATGGCAATGTAGATGGAAAACCTCAACCAAGGGTCGCCATCTGCACCAGTTATTTCCGGACGTACGCGAACAGTTAAATAAAACTTGGTTAATCATAGACCATTGTGTCGCGAATTTCTTACCGGCCACGGCAATTTTAAAAGTTAATTATTTAGTTTCAAATTAGTATCTTCACCAATCTGTCTGTGCTCAACTTCCTGTAACGAATATGAACAAACTGCTCACCACATACGAGTCTGATCTCTGGCAAAATCAGCGTGATATTATGTTAAACAGCTTGAAACCCATGCCTGTAGTAGGTACCTAGTTTATTATACGGATCTTGTAGCCAGAAGGAAAAACTTCCGTGCGTTTAAGCGCTTTTGCCATACCTAATATTGGAATCAAATATAACAGCTCACTTAGGAGTCTTAGGACCCTTAAATTGATCCTCGGTGCCTTTGCAGCTGGCTTCTCTAGTTGCAAATCTCTCATTTTATGAGGCTATAGCCTCTTTACATCATTCTGTCTCCCGCTTTGCTCTGGAGGGAAGTAGAAATATTCATTTTTTAACTCGTCCTTTTTTTCTTTCTGATTAAATTCGTTGCGGTATTCAAGACAGTTAAGCGATTCCCCGGGGCATGCCTGAGCCTCACCGCTCAGTGTCATTTCATTGTGTGCCACTGTTGATCCTGGCTTATAGGAGTTGCAGTAGTGGGTAAGAGGGAGGGATTAGTCCCGAAAAAAAAGTACGTATTTTGTGCTTTTACAGCTCCCAAAACAATTTTAGAAGTCTCGAAAACTATCTATTAAGCCCATGTACAGACGCCAGCACATCCAGCACTTCCCAACCTGTTAAGTTTCTTTTAAAGATTTTCAACTTTATCACACAAGCATAAGGTTCAGTTTAAATTGGGAAAATTTGACGGATTGGGGTAGCTTGATGTGCTGGCGTCTGTACCTAATACCTATTATCATTAAAATTTTAAATGCTTACAATAACAAAATAATTCACGAATGTAAACCAATAATTATAAAACGTATTATGAAATGTTCATTCCTCACTTACTTTAAAGGGGCCCCTTTAAAGTAAGTGAGGAATGAACATTTCATAATAAGTTTTATAATTATTGGTTTACATTCGTGAATTATTTGCATGACATTAATTCGCAGACAAACAAATTGAATTATATGCATTAATTCGCAGACAGATAAAGAAAACTCAATTTATTATGAACTAGCTGTGCCCCGCGGTTTTATCCGCGTTAAACTTTATACATTATAGCCTATGTGTTAATCAAGGGTAGCTGGGAAAAGCTCGCTGAAAATAGAGCTGAATGGCGCAAACGTGTAGTGGAGGGTCGTCAGATCTGTGACGAAGCCTGGTTCGGAGTACTTGCTGATAAGAGACAGAAGCGACATGAAAGCGGCTCGGCACTAACCACCGCAAACTTCTCTCGCATCGGTTTGTTTAGCCACCAAAAAAAATGTCTCTCAGACAATGCGCCGTAAATCGTCTGTAACAGACGCAAATGCCATATATCCAGAAGGGTCCATTTTATATGCTCTTAATTAAGGTAGTCAAATTGGTACTTCTTTTATGGGGCTGGGTAAACGCGTCTTCAGCAAACTTCCCAATGACATTAGACAACAAAACAAACAAAGCAAAATTGCGTAGCGGCGCCACTAAGGTATAATTTCTTAAAAAGTTGCCCAAAAATATTTATTTGCTTTAATTAGTTAAAAAGGTGTATTTAAAAGGAAATATACATTAATTTAATGATTTAGAGTATTTATTGAAAAAATATGTTTTTTTTTTTTAAATATGAATTCTATTTGCAATGTGATATTTTCAATTATGAAATATTTTCTTATTTATTGATTGATATGTGACATAAGCTTAAATATCAATTTTAACTACAAGACATAGAATAATTTCCGTCATTAGACTTCGTCATCAGTGTCGTTTTCGTGACAACAATCGTCATAATGTGTTTCATCTGATCGGTTTCCCTCTATTACATCATACGTTTCATTTAAGTTTTCAGAAGCTAATAGCTCTAAAGCTTCTGATGTCAGGGGTTTTCTTTTTCTGTGTTTCACCAATCGTAAACAAGAAAGAAACGGATCTGAGGAAAGCAATACTCTGCACAGTACATCGTAATTGCAATCTTCTCTTGTAAATTTGCGAGCGAAATTTAGTCTATATTGCCGGAAGTGTTTATTCCTGGCGTCCGCTGCTTCCTCAGACGGCTGACCAATTGGAAGAATAGCGTGTTCGATCACTGAAGGACCGTGAATTAAAATTTTGTGAACTGTGTGAGACATCGGAAGCCAGGAATGCAGAGAAACGTATAATTCGGCAGTTTCATAAGTATAGGCCGCAAATTTATCTACATCAACAGGGAGACCGTATGATATAACTTCTAGGATAGTTGCAAACCTTTTGATTATATTGATATGAAACTGCAGTATTTCTGCAGATACTTCGGGCGTAGCAAAAAATCTACGTGACGTATTTCCATTATTACAATTGCCGTAGCGTGGTTTGACAAAGTCAACTCTTAATCCTAGGCGTTCTTTGAATTTTTGCTGTATTTCTTTCTTCCTGTCTTTAACTATTCTTTTTTCTTCTTGACCTCGTATTTGCTATTTTTTTAACGGTAATTTAAAAGAAAGGTGGAGAAGAAATTCAAAGAACTTCTTATACGTGCATGCAATATAGACCGTCCAAAACTTTCAACCAGCTGGAGTGAAGGTCTGAAGAAAAAACTCGATGTTTTTATCTATATTTTTTTAGGTGACACTTTTATAACGTCAAATAATTCAGTTCTAGTATAAATTTTCATTCCTGGAAGGTAGAAAAATAATTAAATAGCTTAAAACTTTTTTTACATAAAAGCGATTTGTCACCCATTGTCTTAAAATGGGTTATAATAAACGGATTAGCAAAAATTAGCAATATTTTATTTTAAGACCATATAGTAGACAATTAAACCTATAGAATGACATTAAACTTATAGCCGCACTTTGCCGTACTCATAAACATAAACCTTTGAGAATGTTGATAATACGATTATTTTTAGTATTCAAAACAGGCAAGTAACATATTTATATATCTGGGCCAAATGTAAGATAATGAATGTTAAAACATATTAATACAACACTTCTTACCTTCATTCCCACTATCCATTATTCAAACAAATCGGTTTCAAACAAAAATAAGCGAAGAACAAATCACAAAGATTAAGTTAATTTTATGCGTAAACTAGTAACAGTATCAACCGCATACAATAATGAACTTTATTGAGATATTACTAATAAATAAAGTGATAATACGTACATTTGAGGGTAGTTTCATATGAAGAATTTATCTGGCTATCAATTGGTGTGAATATCTAAGTGGTTTTGTCATTTTTAAAATTTGGACTTATGGGCACCTTTTTAAGAAATTATACCTATGTGCGCGCGTAGTTTAAAATGACAGACTATGTCAGTGATAAAATTACTAGGAAAAATGAAGCTTTAAAAACAACATATTTAAAATCTTACGTCACCGTAGCCTAGTTGGTAGTGCTCCTGCCTACGAAGCTGGTGGACCTGGGTTCGAATCCCGGTAAGTGCAAATATTTGTGTGATGAGCACGAATATTTGTTTCTGAGTCATGGATGTATTCTATGTATTTTGTAAGTATTTATCTATCTATATAAGTATGTCTATCGTCGCCTGGTACCCATAGTACAAGCTTTACTTAGTTTGGGGCTAGGATGGTCTGTGTGACATTGTCCCTAGATATTATTAAAAAAACAATAGTTTGGTAGATATTATTAATTAATAAAATATAAATATCTTGGGACAACTGATAAATTTACTTATACATTTATAAATAAATACATATTAAAGATACATTATACCCAGACGCACAACAAATAATCGTGTTCAACACAAAAAGATTTGTCCCGGATGAAAATCGAACCCACGACCTCAGACTTAGCAGTCAGGGTCATTAACCCTACATCATCAGGTCATTCAAGGTTAAGATTTTCATGATGTTTCAAAAAGGATTCCTACCGATTTTGGACAGTATATTATAATAGCTCTCATTTCATGTCATGTCAAGCGTAATATAATGCGAAAAAAAATCTGTAATTTATATTGATAATTTACAGTTAAAAAAAAAACATGATATCTATAACTTACACACGTTGACTACAATCATTCTTAATTTTACAACAAGGATATATCTTTCAATTTAAAATCTAGTATCTAGATGGTTTTGATCACTAAAAGTGTTATTTTCGTCGCAGCTTCTTATATACTTATGAATATGACCTTGCATCCTGCGCGTTGAATACCAAATTGGACGTGTCGTAATAACCTCAACATCGTATGATCATTAAGGCCCAGACCTCACGCACAACTAGCTCGCACATTAAGAGGGTTTAAATGTTCTATGCATTCCTCAAAACATGCTACGACCATCATCATACGCCATCTGCTGTGATTAATATTCTAGCGGCAGTCTAGGTATAACAAAGTCCTGGGTTCAACTCCCGGCACGGGCCTAAAGTGGTTTTGGGATTTTTCTGTAAAAAGAAAAGTTTCTTAGTATCAGCCCGAAGGCTGGGAGTTAGCAGTATTATACCCTGATGCCTCGGAGCGCACGTAAAGCCTTCCTGTACCTGACCTCTGTCTGGGCGTGTCGCTAGTCGCCCCATCGGATCATAAGAGTGATGGAATCGAAAGACATACACTTGTGCACTATAATAAGTCCTTCGCAGTTGGCTAGTCTCCATTGAGAGTGGCCGCCGTGGCCAAAATTCGGCCCGGAGGACATATGTATATCCTAAAAAAAGTGTAAATGCTCGAGCGAGACAGCTGGGTGCTGATTTTTGGGCCTTAACGAATAAATAGTATTTTGAAATACGCCTACTACTATTTTGTTTCCTTCCTTTTTTATACTTTTTGAGAAACCAAAGACTTATCATCACAATTATATATAAATTTTTAAACCGTCTGTAGTTTTATAAGCACTGTGCCTCTAGCACGAGTTCTTGCAGTTTACTTACTCGATCACGCGTACAGTTTCGACCCATACATTGAGCACCAGAGTTTTAGTTCTTAATAGTTTCCGTGAGAGGCGCTGGTGCTCAGTGTATGGGAGGAAACTGTACGTGTGATCGAGTATGTAAACCGCAGGAACTCGTGCTAGAGGCACAGCAGGCCAGGCAATATTGATGCAGTTTGTTAAAAACTAAACGTAACAACACACCCGAGTTCCCAGAGGGTGCACCTTTATTAATGATGCCTGTAGTGATAAGTTTTGCAAATTGAATTGCTTGGTGCTCACCTAGGGCCCAAATTCGTTCAAACGTTTAGTTTTCTGTACCTATCCTGCAGCTATTTCTGTCTTATTCATGTAATAAGTAAAAATTAAGCTTCCAATTTAGTGAAACATTAATTACACGTAAACTAGTATAGTTAACATCATACCAAAATCTAGCATTCAAAAGTCATAGACGAAAACTTATAAATTGTCAAATAGGTTTTAAATAACTTAGGGATTCATCAAGGATATATTCTCGGGCCTTAACTATTTTATTATTGAAAATGACAATTTAACGGTAAATTATATGATGAATATAAATGTTTGTATGTTGTGTACGGTCATGCGAAAACAACTGAGTGGATTTGGATGAGATTTGTAACGGAAGATATATTAAATTGCAGAAACGCGGGTAGCATTGCGTGGTTCAGCTAGTATTAAATGATACTAAAACTCAAGGTATCATACAGAAACATTAAAATCTAACGAACAGTTTGCTAAAAAAATGTTATTGTGACTTCGATTAAATCATGTTCAGATATAATATGAGTAACAAAATATTTTGTAATTCATAATATAATTATAATAATAATATTTTGTATTCAAATACAATTTCATAATTTGTTAATGGATAGCAGAACCCTATCAGTTTGAGTGCTTTATGATTGAAATACATTTATATATTGTGTTTACATTATAAAACGTTGCATCAAAAATAGCATTTATTTAATAAAGGTCATAATATGCACAGGTTGAAGTCAAAAGTTTAATAAATTATGTATGCGATTAAATATTCGTCGCATTATCTTAGGTTTTTATTATATTGTTTGTCAAAACAAATTATAAAACACATGGCCTGTTGCTCTAGTGGTAAGAGACCTTGACTCTTGGCTTGCTAATCCGGAGGTCGTAGATTCGATCCCCACTCAGGACAAATCTTTGTGCGATGAGCACAATTATTTGTTCTGTTACGCGTCCCGAGATATTCATTAAAAATATTTTATTATTTATTGAAAATGATACTATAGTTTGAAAATTATAAATAGCTGTGAGTATTATTTTTTTGTAATCTGAAGTTACTATCTATATCGGCAGCTACACTCATAGTAAGATGCCATACGAGTATACTGTGAAAGTATAAATCATATCAAAATACCAAATATACCAGAAATATACCAAACTTGTAGTAGCTTCATCAGACAATCGCTTTATTTTCCATATAGGAACCCAAACCTAATTTTCAATATTGCGATTTTGAGTCCAATGTTACTTCCGAGAATATTGATGAAGGAACTAGGTCTAATACTTCCCTATTTAGAGCAACTGTTAGTTTAACATAAATTACGTACACACAGCTACATAACAAGGTATACATTTACAATATAAGCTGACCTGTCATTGTATGGAAATCTTATACAACGCGAGATCAGCTTATACTGGCAATGTATAGCTTGATGTGTAGCCGTGTGTACATGAGTAGTGTTGAAAATGACTAAAGTGACTGAATTAGACTGACTGTCATTTACGGTCGAATTGGTAAAAAAGGGTCATTAACTGTCAAAAATGGTCTCATTTTCAGTCAATTTGATTTCAGTAATATCTTAATACCTTTTAAGTTTTTGTCGTTAATAAAAGTCTACAACTTCTAAATTGAAACAAAAAAGTGTTTTTTATGACTTATAGTATTATTATATAGTCTTAATCATTTTACATTTCTAATCGTGCGTGCATTTAAGACAAAATGGCAACGTCGCATCGCCTCGCGCATCGACTATGATGTCATCTTATCCTCTCATAATATAATAGAAAATAAAACGTTGCTTCATTTAAACTTGCATATAAATTGGGTACCTAAATAAATAAATAATTGGGTGGTAGTAGAGAATAGACAATAATATTTGAGTCAAATTGACTGAATTTGACAGTAAATGACCGGTCATTTAAGGTTTATGACAATTGTGACTAGTCATATTCAGTCATTTTACATCTCTATACATGAGTAATAACAAACAAAATATAAATAGGAGTGACGCAGACTAGTAGTACCGAGTTCTGATACAATTCTTACAATCCCTGTTGACCTATTTCCAATTAGTCACAATAATTACGCAGCTAATCAATTTTCCGGGTGTTCACAATGAAATCATAAGAGGATTAATAAATCTAAAATGGACATGTACAAGAGGAATGAGGACAAGAATACATACAATGAGTTTAATAACAATGAATGGCACAGTCAGCGCGAGGTCTCTAATATGCGTACTGAATACCAATTATATAATTAAACTAGGTACCTACAGACGCCAGCACACCCAGCTACCCCAATCTGTTAAAATTTATTTTATAGATTTTCAACTTTATCGCAATAGTATAAGGTTCACTTTCAATTGGAGAATTTTGACAGGGAGTAGCTTGATGTGTTGGCGTGTGTACATAGACATATGAAAATGAAACAATAAACTATCTATTTGTATTCTGGGTTTAGTTAAAAATAGAAAATAAAAAGTACGTACAGAAGTTGATATAAATCAGTTTTCGTCTAATTTAGTATTTGTATAAAATGCTAGCTGTGTCCAGCGGTTTTATCCGCGTTAAACTTTATAAATTATAGCCTATGTGTTCTACGGAAATATATATTGTATTACTACAAAGTTTCATCAAAATCCGTTCGGTAGTTTTTGCGTGAAAGAGTAACAAACATCCATACATCCATATGCACAAACTTTCGGATTTATAAAGTTACGTTTTTTTTGCTATACAAAGTTACCATATTTACAACAATTTTAGATCTATCACTTGTCTATAAACGTATGAATATTGCTTATACGTCGAATTTTCATACAAATGTTGTGGGATTTGAATGCGTGGAAATAAATCATTTTCCAAACCATAAACAAGATTTTGACTATTTTACTCTATGTATAAACAGCAACGACGTTGCCGGATCCTTCTAGAGTGAAGAATCGAATATAGTCTGGTTTCGGAGTCCCATCAATTGTTATTAGGATTCACTAAGAGCCCGAACAATCAAGTAGAACGTTTTATTCGGTTCTGCTCTTGATCTCTCCAGCCGTGTCGTAATAGATTCAAAAGTCCATCTTAGACTACACTTTAAATAAAGAGTAAACTTGAGAGGTGTCAAGGGACACCCGGATGGAATGAAGTTATTTCTTATTATTTATTATGTACAAAAAACACTCAACAAAAATAATCGTTGTGACACCACACTGTTCAATGCGAAATAGGAATGAAAATATCTGGCTTGCTTTCTATAAGAGAGAGAGACACATACAGAGAAACACGCGCACGCCGCAGAGCTGCAAAAAGTGTCGTGACAAGTTTTCCGTCTAGCCCCCTTTCACAACGCGCGATAAGGAACTTCGTTCCAATAATAATACGTAGCACCTTATCCAACTAGTGATGTGGTTTCTTGCCTAGAAAGAATAACAGGGTCAGCAAATACCATCCCGTGGGTGTCGTAAAAAGGGACACAGCAAGTAGTCGGGCAGTACCGGCCCCTGTGTACATATAACTGCGGTCACCAACTCGCATGCCAAATGACGTGACTGCGACAAACCCTCAAATGGCAAAGTTAAAGAAAAAATTGGGGGAGGCCTATGTCCAGCAGTGGACGATATCTGGTTACCTAGAACCTCAAATAACATAGTTGTTGCAAGGTTTTCACGGAAAGCATAGTATTTCTTTTTCTTTTATATTTTTTTTTTCTTTTATAATTATTTTTATTTTATTTTATTTATTTTAATCCAGGGTGTCAGCTAACTCCATGGCAAATTTTATTAAAATCGCTCAAGCCGTTTAGACGTGAAGAGGTAACAAACATACACAGTCACACACTCACAAATTTCGCCTTTATAATATTAGTGTGATTGATACAATACTAATTACGCCATTACCTTTCATAAACATTGCATTGAGATTGACCCCGTTTATAATGTTCATCTTCAAAGCTAGAGCGTTTGTCCTCGACAGCTCCGAAGGTGGCGTGTTCAAATGACATCATTTCCGAACAGGTTGTCATATTACAAGTGGTACGTCACCATGTGCTAAAGGAAGTATGACGTCATTGGTAGCATTGTAATTTATATTTTGGTCAGGGTTACTAAAAGAGCTTGGTTGATTTATTTCGAAATCAATTAATCTACTTTTGGATTTAGTAGCTTTTAGCTACTCACTGTGATTACCTGTAGGTAATTGAGTTACTCATAAAATATAACTACTGTGTATACACGACCACATATCAAGCTATACATATCCAGTATAAGCTGATCTTGCGTTTTATAGGATTTCCATACAATGAGAGGTCAGCTTATATTGGAAATGTATAGCTTGATATGTAGCCGTGTGTACCTACATGCTATGTATAATATGTCGGTGATTTGTTTGTATATTTATTGGTAATCTTTAAATACCAATTAGTTTCTATTAATAGATCAGTGCGGCCTTAACAGCTATAAATTAAGGTTGGACCAATAAATTACTTTTGGGACAAATACTATTACTTGCTGGCTGGCTGTGTGGTGACGGCCTCAAAGAATATCGCCACCCCCTCTCATCCCGTGGGGGGACGTAGAAGTCGTCCCGAGGGAATATGTACCAGAGAACGGGCAGCAGCGTTCTCCTGAGTCTACCAATGTCTACCTTACTGCGATCGCCAACCCGCCTGCCAAGCGTGGCGATTACGGCATATCCTCCCAAATGATGGACACAACAAAACCGAAGCAGGTGAAAGAAACCTGCTCTATTACCGGGAGGGTGACCAACTATCCCAAGGTGGTGTCGGGTTCATAGTCCACAAGTCTCTCGTGAACAACTTAGTGAAAATCGAGAGTGTGTCGACGAGGGTTGAGTACCTTATACTCAGAATCTCCAAGCGGTATTCGTTGAAGGTTATACAGGTATACGCACCCACTTCGACACATTCCGATGATGCAGTCGAGGTTATGTATGAGGACATCTCCAGAGCCATACATACCTCTAACAGCTATTTCACTGTGGTCATGGGGGACTTTAACGCGAAGCTGGGCAAACGATTCGGTAATGAGCTGAGAGTGGGGCAATTTGGAACTGGAGACCGGAACCCCCGGGGCCAGACGTTGGCCGACTTCATGGAGAAGGAGGAACTCTTTATGATGAATTCCTTCTTCAGGAAGCCGGATCACCGCAAATGGACCTGGGTGAGTCCCGATGGTAAAACTAAAAATGAGATATACTTTATCTTGTCGACGAGACGACAGATGTTCAATGATATCTCCGTGATCAATGCGGTTAAAACCGGGAGCGATCACAGACTGGTCAAAGGCTCATTGAACCTTAATGTCAAACTCCAGAGGTCCCGACTGATAAAGTCTACGCTCCGACCTTTACCTATCCACGTCCAAAACCCCGAACCATTTCAGCTCGAACTGCAAAACCGTTTCGAATGCCTAGCAGACTGCGAGGAAGTGGACTCATATTATGACAGGCTCGTGGAAGCTGTCCATACGGCTGGGTCTAAGGTCTTCAAGGCCCGTCGTACAAACAGAACTAAAAAGATCTCTGACTTTACCCTGCAACTTATGGAAGAAAGACGGAAAATGGTTCTGACATCCTCAGATGATGCTAACAGATATCGGCAGCTCAACAGACAGATCTCAAAGCTTTGACTCGCGACACGCGTCAATTTAATACAACAAGTATTAAAGAGGCCATTGAGCGCAACAAAGGCTCCAAAGTGTTCGCAAGAGCTCTGTCTGTTGGACAGAGCCAACTGACGAAGCTGAAGACTGAGGATGGTAGAATCGTCACGTCTAAACCTGAGTTGCTGGGAGAGATCGAGAAGTTCTACGGACAGTTATATACGACTACTCAGCCACCTGTCAAAAGTCATGCCTCAGATCCCAGAGCACGACTAACCCGACATTACACCGAAGACATCCCGGACGTCAGCCTGTACGAGATTAGAATGGCTCTCAGACAACTCAAGAACAACAAGGCGCCTGGTGATGATGGAGTTACAGCTGAGCTTCTGAAGGCGGGTGGTACACCAATCCTACGGGCCCTTCAGAAGTTATTTAACTCCGTCATACTAGATGGTCAAACGCCACAAGCATGGCATAGGAGTGTGGTGGTGCTCTTCTTCAAAAAGGGCGACAAAACCCTATTGAAGAATTATAGACCCATCACACTGCTGAGCCATGTTTACAAGTTGTTTTCGAGGGTCGTTACGAACCGTCTCGCGCGCAGGTTTGACGACTTCCAGCCTCCCGAACAAGCCGGTTTCCGAAAAGGCTTTAGTACCATAGACCACATACATACGCTGCGGCAAGTTATACAGAAGACCGAAGAGTATAACAAGCCACTGTGCTTAGCGTTTGTGGACTATGAGAAAGCCTTCGATTCTATCGAAACATGGGCTGTGCTGAGGTCTCTCATAAGGTGCCAAATCGACTACCGGTATATCGAGGTGATAAAGTGCTTGTATGAAAATGCCACTATGTCAGTGCGACTCCAGGACCAGAACTCGAAACCTATCCACTTGCAGCGAGGCGTGAGACAGGGAGATGTTATATCTCCGAAACTGGTCACCGCTGCATTGGAAGATGTCTTCAAGCTTCTGGACTGGAAAGGCTTTGGCATCAATGTCAATGGCGAGTACATCACTCACCTTCGATTTGCCGATGATATAGTAGTCATGGCTGAGACCATGGAAGACCTCGGTACAATGCTCGATGACCTCAGCAGAGTCTCTCAACCAGTAGGTCTGAAAATGAACATGGATAAGA
Source organism: Pseudoips prasinana (assembly GCA_951640165.1). Classification (NCBI taxonomy): domain Eukaryota; kingdom Metazoa; phylum Arthropoda; class Insecta; order Lepidoptera; family Nolidae; genus Pseudoips; species Pseudoips prasinana. The sequence continues at coordinate 26,726,561 of OX621240.1, forward strand.
CCAAAATCATGTCAAACGTCCATGTTGCACCCACTCAATTAAAAGTTGGTGACTCTGCACTCGAAGTTGTAGAGAACTATATTTACCTAGGACAGACCATCCAACTAGGTAGGTCCAACTTCGAGAAGGAGGTCAATCGTAGAATCCAACTCGGCTGGGCAGCGTTCGGAAAGCTATGTAACATCTTCTCGTACAAAATACCGCAGTGTCTCAAGTCGAAAGTCTTCGACCAGTGTGTGTTGCCAGTGATGACTTACGGAACAGAGACGTGATCGCTCACTATGGGCCTTATTAGAAGGCTCAAGGTCACCCAAAGAGCAATGGAGAGGGCTATGCTCGGAGTTTCCCTGCGGGATCGAATCAGAAATGCCGGGATCCGCAGGCGAACCAAAGTCACCGACATAGCCCGAAGAAGTGCAAAACTGAAGTGGCAGTGGGCGGGGCACATAGCTCGTAGAACCGATGGCCGTTGGGGCAGAAAGGTTCTTGAGTGGCGACCACGAACCGGAAGACGCAGCGTGGGCAGGCCCCCTACAAGATGGACCGATGATCTTGTGCGGGTCGCTGGAAACTGCTGGATGCGAACAGCGCAAGACCGGCAATTGTGGAGATCTTTGGGTGAGGCCTTTGTCCAGCAGTGGACGTCTTTCGGCTGATATGATGATGATAATGACTATTACTTGCTATAAAGTTACCCAATATTACAACTCTTTTACAGTTTAGAAGTAAACTTAGCCGTATGGTTCTCAATTTAAAAAGAATATCAGGGCCACCTTATACTATTACGTGGGTATCTTAAAACGAGACTAAAGGGTACAACAAGTAGTCGGGCAGCAGCGTTATTTGTTTACTATAGCTACCTGGGGCTCTACCAGCTAAGTCGCCGCACATCGTTTTCGTGAATGGCGTTCAAATAAATAAAGGTTAATAAATGACTTAATCAATCGTTAAATCGGCTTCAACGTTGACAATCGATTCCGGACCATTTATGACGTCACATGTGGTCATGGAAGCCGATTAAACGATTGATTACGTCATTTTTAAGCTGTATATATTTGAACTCCATACACGAAAACGATGTTCGGCGACTTAGCCGGTAGAGCCCCTGACTGCGGTCGCCAACTCGCGCGGTACGGTAAAGCGCGGTGACTACGGCCAACCCCTCCAAACATTATAGTAACCTTTAGGGAGGCCTATGTACGGCAGTGGACGAAATAAGGCTGATGATGTGATGTTCATAGTATTACCGCGTGTTTTTAGTCAGTACATAATTTTCCGTAGTTTTTAGTTTTAAAATTTTTACTTCCAGAGGTTCATAGTCAGTTTATCCTTCGCTGTAAATAAATTTAATCATAAAAAAATTGTAAGAAAAATAACTATAGTATTCTAATTATTATTATTGCGTGGGCAGGCCCTTTACAAGATGGTCTGAAGATCCTGTGAGGGTCGCTGGAAGCCGTTGAATGTGGGTAGCGCAATACCGGCAATGGTGGAGATCTTTGTCCAGCAGTGGGCGTCTTTGTTCTGATATGATGATGATAAACCTAATTAATGTACCATATGTTCCAGGCACTGACATGCTCGTGCGTGGCGCTTCACTACCACAGCTACAATGGTGAACCGGACATCGGCATGTTGGTGACCGGCACCTTCGTCGGATTCCTTATTATCTTCGCAGGAGCTGCCGCGGGTTAGTATTTTTGGAAATATGTTTTTAAACTAAACATCCCTCCATCCACCAAGCTAAACTGTTTCCCCTTTATGACCCTTAGGTTGGGTGCGTATCGAGAAATTGCCCTGTTGTTTGGTGAACCAGTAAAATCCTTTTAGGCTTTGTAAAAGACATGATTAAAACAAATAAAATATCTCCCCCGATTTTCAATTGGGTGACCTTACCGCGACTTTGCACAAAACTTCCAGAACAACCGACCCTCTGATCCCATCTTTGCGTCATTAACCGCTTTGAGCTTATTTATTATAAAAACTTAAACTTAACACTAAACATATAAAGAAGACAAGTTAAGCAGATTAAGACAAAGTTTTAAATTACTTCCGATGTGTAGAATATTCATAAAAATATACACTTTATGTATATACTAAACTGAATACAATTACTGAACTAAACTAAATGCAAAAGAAACCGGTAACTAAAAACTATATAACAAATGTATCTTAAAAAGAAAAAATAAGAACAAACAATAACATACATTTGCATACATTTTTTTTTGTTTTGTATATTATATAGGTTAATAAATAAAAATCTAATAGATATATTATTTATTCAGTTGAAATTTGGTAAATTGTATCAATACATCTCTTTGCAAAACTGATGCTTGAATGCCAAAGGGGTTATACTTTTGGCGTGGGATACATAGTTGGTAGTCCTATTTGCTAGACCCGGGGGACTACCGCCTAATTTGCCGGTCATCAGGATCGCGATCAGCGTTCATATAGAATCGGCTTCAATGTTGAAAATCGATTTAAATAAATAAAATAAAATAAAAAAGGTTTTTATTCACGTAGACTTTAAAAAAGCGCTTGTAAATAGTCAGAACATGTTTGTAGTAATATAGTTGTATACATTAGATATTATTTCTAGTAACATAGATATTTAGGTACACATTGTATGAAAACATTTATAAAATTTATGTTATTACAGCAATGATATTTAGCTAGCTCGTATCAAGTTATTGTCAAGATTTCGGACCATTTATGATGTCAAATGTGTTCATGGAAGCTGTTTGAACGAATGATTTAGTAATTTTTAACATTCATCTATTTGAACGCCGATCACGATAACGATGACCGGCGAAAAAGGTGGTAGCCCTCCCGCTCCGATTTTAAAGAGAGAAAAAGTTCCGAGAAAAAGTTTCCTATTAGAATAATAATAATAATATCTAGGGACAATGTCACACAGATCATCCTAACCCCAAACTAAGCAAAGCTTGTACTATGGGTACCAGGCGATGATATACAAACTTATATAGATAGATAAATACTTAAATACGTAGAAAACTCCATGACTCAGAATCATATATTCGTGCTCATCACACAAATATTTGCACTTACCGGGATTCGAACAAAAAAAGTAAAAGTAATAAAAGTAATGTGATATTGGCTAATAGGACATATACGGTACGTGTGACAAACAATAAATAGAAATTATGTTATTACTTTCAGGTTACGTGATGCAGACACCGGCCCACAAACGCATTGACATCTTCTACTCTTTGGTCGGAGTCGCTCTGTTCATTGCCAGCGGAGCTCTTATTATTGACAGGTATATTTCATGCTATTTGTATATTTGTAAATAAGTTTTCCACACCTAATATACAGAGGAAAAATAAGTCGGGTTAGACAATGTAGAGACAATCTATCTTCTACGTATTACAATTGACTTCAAACTGCCAGGTAATCAAATAATTATCGGGAAAATTAAATTCCACGGCTAATACCGGCTGTCGTTTATAAACACAAGGTTAGCCATAACAATAGTATTGAATTCTTACCTTATTATAGACAGATCCATTCGGATCAGATGTAGTAAAATATATCCCACCAAAAATATTCTGTAAAAAATAGCCAAGTCTCGATGGAACTGCTTGTTTATCTCTAAAAAGTAATGAAATCTCTAGACAAAGTTGAGCCAAGTCTAAGGTTCCTTACTGTAATTTCTTTATTATTATATTTTGTAATTAAAGTAAACTGTAATTTCTTTATTATTATGTTATGTGACTTGGCCGTTGACCTGTACCCACTAACGTGTAAAAAGGTTCAACCGTTGAACATTTTTTACGTTTTTACGCATTTTCATTGCATCAGAAATTATGAATACAACGGACATTGCGTGTAGTTTCTGCTCCTCACGTAGAGGTTACGAGAAAGTACATAACCTGTTGGGGTTGAGTGTTCATCATTTGGTATTAAGCCCCGTATGATGGATACAACTAAATTGTCCAGCTGTGTACGTTATTCATCTGACATGATGACATAAAATTAGGGTGTAATAACATCGCTGTAGCATTTGAGCTCTTATATCGTCTGTTAACAGGCCGGTAATATTTAATTCGACTTGTCTCCCTATGGTAACTGATCAAACTTTTTATTCCCGTTTGTCCTCCCAAAGGGAGAGAGCCGAATATTACACTTATGGTAAATGAGAACATACAGAAAACTTTTCTAAAGACTGTTTGTTATAATTACGTACATTCCCGCCGTACTAAAGTTTAAATAATATAAATATACATAAACTTGACTACCCTTATCTTAAGAGTGTATGAAATAAATTCCTAAAATTAATTTTATATTTCCAGATATCAAAATTATTCCAAAGGCCAGACCAAAGACTACAACTTGGCGAAAGCATCTTTGTCCATCATCAACGGAGCGATTTTACTCGTCGATGCCGTCCTTACCCAGCGTGGAGGTTAACTCTCCAACCATTCCGTCTGATTAGTGTGACCACTTGAAATAAAATCGTAATAAACCAAAGCATTGTTTATAGACAGGGAAAAATTTGCACGGTGCATTGGATAAATACTAGCGATATTCTAGATTCAAATTAGAGGCACTTTAAAAAACTCACTCACATGGTCATTGTATCTAACATTGTATCTAATTATGTTAGGGTGGTTTTTTTTTGCTTTAAAGATGCTGCTAGTAATTATTTACATTGTCGCAAAAAAAGGCATTGCATAATCGTTTTTGCTCTTCGAAAACATATATTAATTGCAGCTCGATAAAATTGAAATAGAATGCAAATTTAATTTAGGTCTTGTGGTCATACAAATAATATTTATTTTAAAATAAGCTACGATTCAATATTTGATGATCAATGCACAAATGTACATTTGCGATGTATAATGAAAGTTGTGGTTAAACCTGTTCATACTGCACCTCTTTGTACCTATAATGTCTATGGATTATACTGATTTCAATGAGGGCTACCGTTTTTGTGCTCACCAGTCGGCGCCACTGTCGCGGAAAGTCCATTATAGCTGATCAAAATCATTGTTATTGTGGACGCGACGAATGTTTTTACGAAAAATATTTATTACAGTCATCGAGCTGTTACTCATTTTGTAATTTATTTAGTTTTAAACCAACATTTTTAGTTATAATCGCAGTTTTTATTAATAAACAGCGTAACCCGAACAAAAACAGTGTATTTTGACGTTTCGTAGACCTGCCGCGATGCTAGCGCCTCTAGCGGCAAATTGATACGCGGTAGCCCTCATTGGTGAAGCACTCATATGACAAGAGCCATTGTTTACCATAGTCTATGGAGTAACTGCCGCATAACGCATTAAAATATTTTTTTTGTATTCCACATCATATATAAGAAATATATAATATTTCAATCATCAATTACGACCACAGTTCAATATTGAATTATACTATTTAAGGAATTCTATTCTTTAGGAATTATATGCTATTATTAGCATTATTTTATACAAACGTACCTCTTTAAAGTCAGAATAAAATACTTTTAAGAATTTTAATCAACGTATATCTCAACGTAGCAAAAGTAATGTAAGTTTTAAAAATATTATAAATCCATGCATCAGTGGGGCCTTCGGTGTAAACACTAATTTTGATATTTTATATATTTAACTATACCGTTTGTAATTGATATGAATATACGAAAACATTTAAATATAACTTTAAAAGTAATCGAAAGTTCTTCGATTTTAATTACGTCAAATAAATTTAGAATTATTCTAGTATCTCTAACTAGTCGCTATAGCACCGTATTAATAATAAATATATATTTTTATACAATTAGTTATATAACAGTCTGATCAATTTGGGATCTTTCAACTTTTTTTATAATAAACTGATTATTAAAGTCTATTTAACTTGGCATAATAAGAATACTTAGGGATTTCTACGCGTTTCTATGGAATATACTTTAAAGGGTATTTATCAATGTATCATCTTTTATATCTATTATAAAACTACATTTGCCTAGACAACAGAAAAGGTGCAAGAAATATATTTTTAACTTATAAGTATTTATTGAAATTATCAAATAGGTACGGCACATTATATCTGCCGAGAGACATTTGCATTTTTGTACTCATATATAAAAATATAATGTTATTATGATTTTGTTACTATAGTTAATAAATAAGTTTAAACGTATTGAATATTTTTTTATTTACCACGTGTTCGCACAGTTCAGTATCACAAAAGCAATATTTCACTCCAAACCCTATTTCATTGAAACTGTATTTAAGATCCAACCAGCATCATCGATTTTACTTTAATATGCTATAGGATATAAAATAATATTATTCAATTTCCAAAAATGTTCTTGCCCATCTAATGAAATGAAATGAAATGAAAATGAAATTAATATTTATTCAGCACTTGGGTATTAATATACACTTGTACTTGTCAAGGTCACAATGCAGTACATAAACATAGTGGATAGTAAAAAGTTACAAAAAAAATAATAATTTGTCAGTCCGTGCGGTTTGTTTTATCGCATATATTTTCTGAAATCCTTAAATAAATAACAATTTACTAATCTATTATTTTGAAATTTAGTTCTACTACATTAAAATTAAAGAATTGAAGACTAAAGCAAAAGACGAAATTCTAAGTGAGGGTGTGATCACATGCACGGGATCACCGATCACGCGTTAATGGGCCAAAGCGATCCTCGCCGCTGAGGAACCTACCCTAGCTAGCCTGCGGCTTTCTCTAGCTGCCTAGGTGGACGACCCGGAGAAGAAAGCCACAAAGAAACTCCGGGCTTGCTTTTTTCGTCTTCTTTTGCTTTCAGTTTACGATTTTTTTTTTAAATGTCATGTACACACATCAACAAAGTCTAGGGATACGTTATTTTGAAATCAAACATGGCTTTATTGTTTAAAACCTATTTAGTTTCCTTAAAAAGTTTATTTACAGATTTAAACCTTGTCTATTCTTTATTCAAAATTTAAAAATTAAAATGAGAAACAAATGAAAACACGCAAAAAACAGCGCAATCTTGAGTTGTATCTAATTTCAAGAAGTTGCATTAAAATTTTTTTTGCGTGTTAATTGAAGAAAACCTGATAAATTGTTTTATTTTCTTTTCTCAATTGGTTGTGTAAGCTTTTTAGCGTCATGCCACGCCATCATTTGAGTCGAGATGAAATGTTACGGGCAGTTGGCATGTTACAAAACGGTGCTATTCAACGCGTCGTTGCTGAGTCTCTGGGCACAAGCCAAAATGTGGTATCCAGGCTGTGGTCACGTTATCGCGCTACTGGAGATGTGGCAGAACGGCACACAGGTAGATATCGTGTTACCACTCAGAGACAGGATCGATTTCTCCAAATGACCGCCAGAAGACTACCCAATATCACAGCGATGCAACTAGTGCAAAGGCTCCAGGAGGGTCAGCAGCTGCTGGTGAGCGACCAAACCGTGCGAAGGAGGCTGCATGAAGTTGGTCTTCATGCTCGCAGACCGCTACGAGTCCCAGCGCTGCGACGTGGCAATCGCGGTAGGCGACTTTTATGGGCTCAAGAACATTTGACATGGAGTGATCAACAATGGTCATTGGTGCTGTTCACTGATGAGTCCCGCTATGGATTTCATCCAGATTCGAGACGAACACGCGTTTGGAGAACTCCAGGCAGGGTCAGCCGTCTCCGACATCCACAGGAGGTCCACTCTTACCAAGGCGGGACAATTATGGTGTGGGCAGGAATACGAATCGGCGGACGAACCCAACTCATTTGGATTCAGGGCAGCATGACTGCCCATAGATACCGTGAGGAGGTAGTAGAACGTGTCATTGTCCCGCTCAGGGCCCTAACGGGGCAAGAATTTCAGCTCATGCATGACAATGCACCTTCCCATACAGCGCGGCTGGTGAGGGCCGCCCTTCGAGAACACGATGTTCAGGTATTAGATTGGCCTCCACAGTCGCCAGACTTAAACCCAATTGAACACGCCTGGGACATGTTACAGCGAAGAGCATTGAGGGATTTTCCGCCCAACTTGACAACAGAAGAACAACTTTTCGAACATTTAAAAAGAACTTGGGACTGCATACCCCAGCAAGACATTGACACCTTAATTTTAAGTATGGAAAATCGTTGCCGCTGTGTGATTAATGTTAGAGGAGGAAATACCGATTACTGATTATCAGATTTGGTAAGATTTTTATTCATTTAATTCGATTGAATAATTTTATAAGAATAAAATGTTTTTGTTCACTCAGTAATTTTCTATGGCTTAATTAATTTAAGACTTTTATTAATTAGAAAAACAAAATCGCATCGTGTTGTTAATGTTTAAATATCGGCCATGAAATTATCTTTAATTCTTCCATTTACAGTCATAACAAAATGTTTATAGTTTTCTAGATAATCAATGAAATGTTCAATATCCCTAGATTGTGTTGATGTGTGTATTTTACTTACATTGTGATTGGTTGTTATGTAAGCTAATGCACGCACAGAACCGTTGTCATTCAGTGAATGATAATAAAATAAATAAGCAATAGCATTCAATTTCACTCAAGCACTTAGAACATCCTCTTGCTAGACGAAAAAACGGTGGGTGCATCCGCGTACATTTACAAAATTAACAAGTCAAACGAAGTCTACCAGAGGCGAAAAAAAAAAATATGAGTACCTCTAGTTATATAAATATTCTAAAACAGTCAATTTTCATGCGTCTAAGAAAAAAAAACATTTTTATTGTTGCAGTACCATTACCCAATTGTTATAGGAAACCTGTAAATTTCATCACGCCCTATGGCAATGTCGGATAAGGCGGCGGACCCTCTGATGTTTTACAGGGCCCCGCATCGATCAATAACAATCTGCAATTATGGTATAAAAACACTATATCTGAGCGCGAGTTTAACGGGTTATACATACCACTAAAGGAAATGTAAGTCATGTGCATATATAACAATGAGTGATTCTTCAACTCGTCCTACATGCCTACGGCCCATTTGGGACGACTTGCGGAACATCAAAATTAATAATATTTTCATTCCGCAACTCGTCCCACGTTACTATCTCAATGAGAAAAGGTACAATCAGTAGCAAAAGTGTTAGTGTGGATATAATAAAGAATAAAAGTTTGTTAAGTATAAAATATTTAATCATCAGAACATTTTCACATATAAATAGAAAAGATTAAATCATATAATAATAAGCAATCGCCGTAAAAATAATAATCAACAATCATTGATAAAATAATTAACAATTTTAAAAGCTTTAACAATTATAATATGACTGAGAATTAGACTTTCTAGGATGTATCATTAACTAGCTGTGCCCCGCGGTTTTTCCTGCGTTAAACTTTATAAATTGTAGTCTATGTGTTAATCCAGGGTGTCAGCTAACTCCATACCAAATGTTGTTAAAATCGGCTGGAGCGATTTTAACAATTTAACACACTAAATTTTATAGCACAACATAATGACTTTTTATGACATTATTTTAATTTAATATTGAAAATGCTACCAAGTAACCGTCTATGTTTTTGTGTAAAATTCAGTAAAATGTTGTTTCGGTGTGGAGAAAATATGGCAAATAAATCATTTAGCAAACGAAAAAAGTTCAAAAGTGGCTTCGGCCAATAGCATAATCAGCGAAAAATAGTTCGGTAATACCTATGATACTTCGATGGTTTTAAAATATGTCTAACATACACTACAATAATATATACAGTAAAAAAGACGTCAGTCAATAATTTTTGTTAAAATGAAATTCTAACAAAAGAAAAATCAGAAAAGTGATCGGTTCCCCCGTAGGAAAGATACTGATCCCCCGTAAAAATAATATACAACAAATTATTCTCAAAATCGTGCGCCTGTAGTTTAAAGGTACTGTAATGATATGCGGCGGCTTACAATACTACTTTGTAAATAAATTATATCTGTTGAGTGAAGCGACGAAAATATTATTATATGCTCAATATACACATAAAAATGCGATGTGTTGTTATAATATTTTTTAGATAATGATGGACTTTATATTAGTTTCTTACCTCACTCCTAACCCATTGCATGTTTAAAATTTTAATATGAGTAAGTTGTCTGAGCTATGTAATTTCATTAGTTTCGTCAGTATTAAAAAGTAACAATAACAAAGTAAGAGGGTATACTCGACATAACCCAAAATATATAGCATCCTCGATATGATTTGTACTTATATATTATATTATAAGTATTAGTATAATCTATACATATAATAAAATCGTAGGAAAGTCAAAACTGTACATTGAATATTTTTTTAAAAGGATACTTGGGGCGTGATCTACAATCGATGTCGAAACCAAAAATATAGTTTTTAGAATTTTTGTCTGTTTGTCTGTATGTATGTCCGGGCTAAACTCAAAAACTACTGCATGGATTAACTTCAAATTTTGCATTAATATTATTAAGAGGTCGGCTCAACATATAGGCTATATACTATCACGCTATCACCTACGGGGGAGGAGCTGTGATCTTATCTATACATATAATAAAATCGTAGGAAAGTCAAAACTGTACATTGAATATTTTTTTAAAGGGATACTTGGGGCGTGATCTACATTCGATATCGAAACCAAAAATATAGTTTTTAGAATTTTTGTCTGTTTGTCTGTATGTATGTCCGGGCTAAACTCAAAAACTACTGCATGGATTAACTTCAAATTTTGCATTAATATTACTAAGAGGTCGGGTCAACATATAGGCTACATATTATCACGCTATCACCTACGGGGGAGGAGCTGTGATCTTATCTATACATATAATAAAATCGTAGGAAAGTCAAAACTGTACATTGAATTTTTTTTTTAAAGGATACTTGGGGCGTGATCTACATTCGATATCGAAACCAAAAATATAGTTTTTAGAATTTTTGTCTGTTTGTCTGTATGTATGTCCGGGCTAAACTCAAAAACTACTGCATGGATTAACTTCAAATTTTGCATTAATATTACTAAGAGGTCGGGTCAACATATAGGCTACATATTATCACGCTGTCACCTACTGGGGAGGAGCTGTGATCTTATCTATACATATAATAAAATCGTAGGAAAGTCAAAACTGTACATTGAATATTTTTTTAAAAGGATACTTGTGGCGTGATCTACAATCGATATCGAAACCAAAAATATAGTTTTTAGAATTTTTGTCTGTTTGTCCGGGCTAAACTCAAAAAGCACTAACTCCCATTAGATTAGGTTGACCCGACCTCTAAGTAATATTAATGCAAAATTTGAAGTTAAACCATTTAACTTCAAATTTTGCATTAATATTACTTAGAGGTCGGGTCAACCTAATCTAATGGGAGTTACCTTTGTGATTAATGCATCGTTGATTATTATTTTACTTTAGTTGACTTACTGACTTTACTTAAGGACAATTGATGACATCGGGTAATTTTTTAAAATAACAGTAGCAAAGTAGTCTTTAGTTTATTTCATAGCTAGGTTATTTATAGGTTAGGTTTTCTTTAATTTATATTGCTTGTTTCTTTTGAAAGTTATATTTTTTAGATTTAGTTAGAAATAAGTAGTTATATTGGTTATCATTGAAAATTGTCGCGGACGAAGTCGCGGGCACCAGCTAGTTTAAAATAAGTCTATCGTCATTCAAGCATTATTTGCTAGCGGTAGATTTAAGGGCTGCAGTCGTGTGCGAAATGCGTGATGTCGATTTTTTTTATTCTGCTAATAGTATAAGTGATCGTCGATCGATCAATTATGTGTCTCATGTGGAGGTATTATAGGAGATTGGTAATGTTATCACGATCCTTGGATGCAGCATGCTGTTCACTTTCCTCAATAATCTCTCCTTTTTACCCGACTGCGGGACGCAAAAGGTAATGTGTTTATCAGGCTATGTATGTATGTATGTTCCTTTGAAGCACTATAGAGACCAAACGCCTGGACCGATTTTGATGATTCGCACATCAATCGATTCCTTTCAGTCCGGAAAGTGTCACTAAAGATATGACGTTAGTGAAAATTCAATATGGCGACTACTGGACGCCATATTGTGAAAATTAAAAAAATTAAAGTCAACAAACTATGTCGTGTGGGGTATCGTTGAATAGGTATTTAAAAAACATTTTTAGTTTTTTTTCAACATTTTTCGATTTAACCGGCCGTTTAGGAGCTATATCGATTTAAAGTTTCGTAACAACTATTCTCACATATAGGTTTTAAAACAGTAAAAATTTACGATGAAAAGACGAAAACTTCGTATGACTGTGCGTGTAAGTATTGATAGACATATACTAAAGTATCTATTAGGTACATACACACTCAAATTTATTTTCAAATAATTTGAAAATAAATTTGAGTAAAACGAAACTTATCCAATTTAGACAACAGACCTCTAGTATTAATTTGAATATACACTACAGGAATAATACTATAGAAGAAGTTGAAAGTACAAAATTTCTGGGGATGCAAATAGATCAAAATTTAAATTGGAAATCCCACATTGATATTTTATGTAAGAGAATTAGTAAGTCTGCATATGCTCTGTACACATTATCAACCATAATCAACACAGATGCACTTCTTACTGCCTATTATGGAATAGTAGAGTCACATTTGAGATATGGGATCATATTTTGGGGAAACTCTACCGAAAGAGAAACCGCCTTCAAGGCACAAAAAAGATGTATTCGAGCGATATTCAAGCTAAAACCTACTGACAGTTGTGAACCATATTTTCAAAATCACAAGATATTAACATTGCCTTGCCTATATATCTTAGAAGTAGCTGTGTTTGTGAAGACTAACCCTAGTCGTTTTAAACGCATTGCCGATGTAATTCCCCGCAACAGACGCGATAATAGCCGGCTATGTCAGGAGCTAGCCAAGACAGCACTTATGCGCAAAAGTGTCTACTGCATGGCTCCAGTCATTTATAATAAAATGCCTAAGAGTTGGAAGGAGCTTCCATTACCATTGTTTAAAAAAAGACTTCGAAGCTTTTTAGTGGAGAAATCATATTATAACTTAAGTGGGTATTTAAATGAGAAAGATTTTTAAATTAGTATAATAATTTTCTTTGTATTCACTTTATTATTTTAAAATTGTATGTAGCGGTAGTTTTTATTGTCTTTTGCATGCCTACATGGTAAAATATGGCTGAACTTGTTACCTATGTTTTTATGTCATCTATTACTGTTACCCATATTTGCAAAATAAAAATATCTTTATCTTTTATCTTTTCATTGGACTACCTAAAGTATCTAACGTCTAACACGGTCGCCCATCTCCAACTTCAAACGATTTAGTACTTAACTTCACTTGAAAAACTATATATAGGTAGGTTCCTACCGAAATCGAATTGTTTTAAATGCAATGACAAAGATATAAAGAACAACGTCCCTTTGGTTGGTGTGAGAATCGAACTATCAACAACCGAATTTCATGCGCTTTGTGGACAAGGTAAAATTTAAAGAAAAATGTTACCTTTAATATTATGCCAGGGAGTAACTGTACACAAGTTGCAAGGGACAACTTTGAATCGAGCCGTTGTCAATCTCAGATCGTGCATTTTAATTTTGAATTGAATTGAATTTTTCATAAAGCTAGGTTAAGTCTTTAGATGGTTTAATTATTAGTACTCTGTACCACCGCAAGCTACTAAACAATCCTCATGATATCAAATCTCTCAATGAAATCACGAGATTGCGAAATTTGCAGTCATATAACAATATCAATGACTGACTTATGTCTCAGCTTAAAGAGCTGCTTGTATTAACGTGATATTTGGCCCGGATGTTTATTTATTAATTATCATATCACAGATTAAAAAATATAGATTAAAAAGAAAACAATAAAAAAAAATGCCACTCTGGAAAGTGGAACTCTAATTAAATATTGGCAATCGGACTACCTCGTAAATAAGCATGGACTCTTTTTATTTTCTATATTAATGTCATACCAGATATAACTCATAATACATGCACTTTGTTTGCTTTTACTTTGAGGAAGGGGAGGGGGACAAAGACCTCAATTTTAGGTTTTACGCTAATATTTCAAAAATGGCGCGTTTTACCAAAAAATGTGCTAAGATGAAATGTAAGCTTATAAAATTTTCTATAACTTTGATATTTTTCCATATCCCATCCGTTTTCAAACTACAGGCTCTGAAAAAGTGCAATTAAAAAATGTTTTGAAATATTAGTTTCCAAGTCCAATTCTGTGAATGATTCACATTTTTATTCTCTTAGGTCGTGAGGGTCCTGGAAAAAGGTCGTTTTCTGTGGTATCTTCTTCCTCGCCTTCCTCAGTGGTAAGTGGTTCTTGCTGAGAGGGCTCTTAATCATCTTCATGGTCATTCTCGTCGTCTTCCTCGCTAAAAGACACGCCGCCTTCATTGCCAAGGAAAATGCTTTACATTTTCCTTGGCAATGAAGGCACGCAGTAGAAAATTTCAGAATAGCTTTGCGACATCCACATTTGCTGCTGCTACAATCCTTGGTGCAGCGACAAAATATTGTTTTTAGTAAAACCTGGGGCGCCGGTAAATCTTTTGTTGTTCTTGGCGCCAAGATATCACCATAAATTTTTCCACCCCCACTCTTGAGGGAGCAGCTTATTCCCAAGCCACTGCTGCACTTGGTGATATGTGTTTCAGGAATTATATTTAGCTACTCTCTTAGTGGCTGTGTGGTGACGGCCTAGAGAATATCGCCACCCCATCTCATCCCGCGGGGGGACGTAGAAGTCGTCCCGAGGGAATATATACCAGAGAATGGGCAGCAGCGTTCTCATGAGTACCAATGTCTACCTTACTGCGATTGCCAACCCGTTTGCTAAGCGTGGCTATTATGGCAGATCCCCTCAAATGAAGGACACAATTAAACCGCGGCCCTCAGTCCCCGGTAGCCCTGCTATTCCCAGCCGTGGTAACAGCCGTGGTTACGGCAGGGCAGGGGGTGCTAAGAATCCCCGGCAGATTCCGCGTTACCAAAACCGACGACCTCTGGCCCTGGCAACATACAACACACGCATACTGCGGACCGACGAGAAGATGATCGAACTGGAGGAAGAATTGAGCAGGTTACATTGGGACATAATAGGATTATCTGAAGTTCGAAGAGAGGGGAGGACACTATAATCCTGAAATCCGGGAATCTGCTCTATTTCCGACCAACTGTCCCAAGGTGGTGTTGGGTTCATAGTACACAAGTCTCTCGTCCACAACATAGTGAAAATCGGGAGTGTGTCGACTAGGGTTGCGTACCTTATTCTCAGAATTACCAAGCGGTATTCGTTGAAGGTCATACAGGTTTACGCGCCGACTTCGACGATGAGGTTGAGGTCATGTATGAGGATATTTCTAAAGCCATACATACCTCGAACTCCTATTTCACTGTGGTGATGGGGGACTTTAACGCGTAGCTGGTTATACGATTCGGGAATGAGCTGAGAGTGGGACAATTTGTAACTGGAGACCGAAATCCCCGGGGCCAAATGTTGGCCGACTTCATGGAGAAGGAGGGACTCTTTATGATGAACTCCTCTTTCAAGAAGCCGGAAAACCGCAAATGGATCTGGATAAGCCCCGATGGTAAAAAAAACGAGATAGACTTTATCTTGTCGACGAGTAGACAGATGTTCAATGACGTCTCAGTGATCAATACGGTTAAAACCGGGAGCGATCACCGACTGGTGCGAGGCTCATTGAACCTAAATGTCAAACTCCAGAGGTTCCGACTGATAAAGTCTACATCTACATCCAAAACCCTGAACACTTTCAGCTCGAACTGCAAAACCGTTTCGAATGCCTAGCAGATTGCGAGGAAGTGGACTCATACCACGACAGGCTCGTAGAAGCTGTCCATACGGCTGGGTCTAAGGTCTTCAAGGCCCACCGTACAAACAGAACCAAAAAGATCTCTGACTATACCCTGCAGCTTATGGACCAAAGACGGAAAATGGTTCTGACATTCTCTCATGATGCCACCAGATACCGGCAGCTCAACAGACAAATCTTAAAGTCTTTGACTCGCGACACGCGTCAATTTCATACAAATTGTATTAAAGAAGCTATTGAGCGGAACAAAGGCTCTAAAGTGTTTGCAAGAGAACTATCTGTTGGACAGAGCCAACTGACGAAGCTGAAGACTGAGGATGGCAGAATCGTCACGTCTAGACCTGAGTTGCTGGGAGACATCGAGAGGTTCTACGGACAGCTGTATACGAAAACCCAGTCACCTGTGCCTCAGATCCCAGAGCACGACTAACCCAACACTTACCGACGACATCCCGGACGTCAGCCTGTGCGAGATTAGAATGGCTCTCGAACAGCTTAAGAACAACAAGGCGCCTGGTGATGATGGAGTTACGGCAGAGCTTCTGAAGGCGGGTGGTACACCAATCCTACGGGCCCTTCAGAAGTTATTTAACTCCGTCATACTAATAGGTCAAACGCCATAAGCATGGCACAGGGGTGTGGTGGTGCTCTACTTCAAAAAGGGCGATAAAACCCTCTTGAATAATTACATTGAGAAGGGTCACTTTTGCTGGTGTCCCATACCATTTCAGGAAGCACACCTTCCCAGCTTCTGCAACATCACTATGGCTGGAGCTTGGGTTGTAAAAGAGAAAAAAAGCTTCCTGAATAATTTCCGAATTTAAATACAATTTACAGAAACCCATCTTGCTTCTTCTAAACGTTGCTGATGTTGTATCGTAGCCGGTAAATGAGTGTAAGAAGAGGATGTGTTCATATCCATGCTATTACATCTCATTTTTTGTCATTCATTGATTCATCGTCATTTTTCAGTTTAAGCCAGTAAGGTTGCGTTTCCTACAGTGAGCATTGAGCGAAAAGCAATCTTCATGATGTTTTTCCCGCCTAAGCTCAGTTATCTGCCGTTGCAAAAAAAAACGCGATATCTTACTGTTACCGTGGAGGTTACAAAAAAACGCGATATCTATCTTTAAGCTTACTCGTGGAGGTACTCCCAGCTTATGTTAAAATAAATTTAGAGATAATTCGGGCATCAGGTAATGGTCATCACGCTGAATAACACATCATCATCTTGTTCCCACTAATATGCTAGTGGGTTTGGTTTCCGCACTTGATCCCGATGAGGACCATTGTATGTGAGCCATGACGGCCTTCACTCCATCCAGCACATCTCCCTCCAGAAGCATATCAGGTCTCCTAAACTTCTCAAGGCATCTGTAAGAGTTTCGCTGAATAACTTAAATTTTCTATATTTCTGGAGCGTGTAGCTCATAAACGAATGGAAATATGAAAAAGTATATGAGATCAAAGTTATAGTGAATTTTATAAGCTTTAATTTTATCTTAGAATATTGTTTGCTAAAACGCACCTTTTTAAAGATATTAGCAAAAACCTAAAATTGAGGTCTTTGTCACCCTCCCCCCTCCTCCCTCCGCCTCACCTCCTAGACGTCAGGACTTTTAGTATATTTTCCCTCTAAGTACTCTGAACAAGTTTCTGAAAATATCCCTTAGGTTCCCGCTCACGCACTCTATACCCTCCTTTGAGTCATTCCTTAAACGGACTAATAACAGTTGATCGTTATTGTGGAAATATGCATCAGAATCAATAGGTTTGTATACGTTTTGTCAGGTCTTCGCAAAACAGCCTTATTACCAATCGATATTGATGGCATATCTATGGGACAATTCAACAGATAAAGCGAGAGCATTTCTATTGCAAAAAAATGCGTTAAAGCAACTACAGGTACTCCTCCGTTTGTCTCATGTAAATCATTGTTAAAAGGACTAAAAATTATGACTAGTGTGTTTGTACATTTTTCAAATTGGTGTATTTGTGAAAACGCAGCCACAGTATTTACTCGAGCTAAAGATGTTTTTCCTCGCAACATGATAACTAATACAACACTATTTCAAAAAAGTTCCTATGCTGTATGTGTGAAGGTGTTTAATGCTTTGCAGCAAAATATTAGGCATTTTTCAGCGGCAAGGTTCAAAAACCAACTCAGACTGTGGCTCCTAGAAAAATCATTCTATTCAATCAAATCAAATTTTTGACTGCACGTGAGGCGCAACGGCTAAGGCAGTCGCGTTGCCGCTTCGAGTCGCGGGTTCGAGTCCCGCGCCGGACAACTACTTGTGTGACCCATAAATAGTTGTTCTGAATCAAGATGTAATTTTTGTCCGTCTATTATATGTTGTTAAGTACCCTGCAACACAGGGATTAGATTCCATAGTGCAGGGGTTGTCTTTAAAAAAAAACTGTGATTTATTTAATTAATTATATTATTTGTGTAAAATTTGACATATAACAATCACACATTTCGCATGCTGTTTATGAGTAAAATTAATGAGACTAACCTAATAGTAAGACCACCACTGTACTCTATTTTAAGTGAAATAAATAAATGAATGAATAGTATTTAATAACTAAATCTAGATAATGTATGATAAAAATATATAAAAAAAACATAAATATTAAGAACAAAAATTATAATATATAATGTGGTTAACTTATTTTTGAAACTAGCTAGGAACTCATAACTAAAAAGTACTAAATAAAAAAAATATTTAATTAATAAAAACCCAACTGCTGCGTAAATAATGAACCAAACTACGTACATAGACAAAGAACTGAACTGAACAGTCGGGATCCATTAGTCGACAGCCAATCTAATTTGTCAATGGATCCCGACTGTTCAGTTGTTATGTTCCATTATTAGAATATATTTTATTTTCTTCAATAGTATTCATTCAATAGTACATTATATAATTTTAGACCACCAGCCATCTATGTGCTTGTTTTTTTCTTTTCAGTTCTTTGTCTATGTACGTAGTTTGGTTCATTATTTACGCAGCAGTTGGGTTTTTTATTTATTAAATATTTTTTTTATTACAGTGTTCAAATAATAGAACGCTGTAAAAGGGAGAGATTATATTGATGACTGTCTGACATAGAATGTTTGCTTAAAACTTTATTCGTTGATTGGCTTGTCAACAGTGAAGATAGGAATGAGACGGAAAATGTGCCATTAAGTTTCTTGGGCGAACTATTGTTTAGGGCTGGAATTGGTCGTATCGCCTCAGTTTGAGCGAAACGAGAAGTGAGGCAATACCGTCAATGACTACCTACTAAGCGCTTTTTGCCTACACAAGGAATTTCGTACCAACGTGCTTTTTTTCGTGTCTTCATAATAAAGAAGTAACAATTTCAAATGGTAACGACCTTACATGACATATGGATTTAGATCTACAATATTTTGCCAGATTCTCGACTCCATACTCCATAATTGCTGGGCAAAAAATTCAAAAAGACTAATACCAGTATCCGGAACCCGAAAATAGATTTCGGTACAATAAAAACCTACAAACACACATTACCTATAATAGATATAAAGTAAATAGCGTTACACCTAATAAATAGTTTTGTTTAGGAACGAAAATTGTATTTACGAAGTATTCTGATTATTGATATTAGATGCCACTTCGTTTCCATTAACGTAAGTGTATGGGAATAACTGTAATTTATATATATTTATCATAACAATTTTTATATAACAATTAAAATCTAGAAACATGAGGGGATATATATTGTTATACTTTATGTATATTACAGTAGTTTAGTGTTCGAAATCATCTGCACATCAACTTTAGCATCTTTAAATATTGTTATATAAATTTATTACTAAAATGATGATTCTGTTTTACTTGACGAGTGTTATGCAAATAGTGATATATCAGTCCACGGCATCAAATCTGATACACGAAGCAGTACTCGCTACAATGAAATATTACAAACTTAATTTTATAACTTCTGTTGTCTGGGGATCGAATAGTTCTGATAGCTCCGATGAGTTTTTAAAAACTTTTTCTGGTACAGTAGTCACCAGTCCTCTGCTTGATAATAATAATATTATTGAGCTATTTTCTTCAGAAAATGGATACCAGCAAACCGTTTTATTTACCGATTCAGCGGAAGAGTTTATTACCTTCATGCAACTTGTTAATCAAAAGATTAAATTCAGTATTAAACTTATGCTGGTTTTAACGAAGACTGTAAACAATTACACAAATCTATCAATTTTCTTTAAACTAGCGTGGAAGAATGATTTGGTGGACTTTGTAATATTATATGCAAACCATAAAGACGAAACAACGTTTACGACATATTTTCCATATGTTGAAGGAATGTGTGAAAACTTTAAACCAGTGATATTGAAACCTGAAGAGATAATATTTCCAAGGAAATTCAGCAATTTTCACCGGTGCCCAATCAGAACTAATATGGTAAAAATACTGAATTTGTTAGATTTTGAGTTGGTCAATAATACAATCCATTCTATCAATGGAATAGATGCTCTCGTATTCATGTTACTTATGGAAAAATTAAATGCTTCTATGAGAATAATGGACACTGTTGAACATGGCCACTTTGGGACCTACGAAGATGACGAAGCTACAGGTTCCTTCAAAGATATTGTCAATAGAAATTCCGATATAATAATTCCTGCTAATATTTTAACTCAAAACCAATATACAGTGAGTCAAGCATCGAAAGGGTTTCGTAGTTTAGATATACGTTGGATGGGACCAAAACCTCACCATATTTCACCCTGGCTAAAGATTCTATTGCCATTTTTTAATAGAATTACGCTTTTTCTTGGCGTCGCGACCGCGTTTTTTGTTATCATAACGATGATTATAATACGCATAAAGTTGAAAAATAGCCTTATACGAGATAGTGTTTTGTTTCAATCTTACATTTTATTGCTGGGCCAAGCTGCAAAGCTCGTTACAAAATCATCTTTGCTTAATAGTTTATTTATGTTGTGGATATGGTTTTGTTTTGTTATTCGCATGTATTATCAGGGAATTTTTGTCAAAATGATGCAAAAAAATGTTTTTGAAGCCCCTTTGATATCATTAGGAAGAGCAGTAGATAGGATTAACAAGCTTTTCGGTGATGACGCATACGTTCATTATTTAAAAGGTAGTAAGTTTTTTAATATGTACAGAACGGTGGAAATTACAGAATTCATTCACTATATTGAACGTATAGTTAATGGAGAAGAGTTTTTATTGGTAGCTGATATGTTAATGTACAAAAATATAAAACCTACATCGGTGCAATTTTTTAAATCGAGAATTGGCCTTACTGTTACTTGTTTTTATATGCGACCTGGGTGGTCGGCAGCAAAAGAAATTAATCTCATACTATCTCGTTTAGTAGATACTGGATTTATAAACCATTTTTTAGGAAAACGCCAGACAGGCTTTAAAGAAGCAGATGAGGACGTCAACCTGGTTCCATTAAATATGTCAATGCTGAGCGCTATTTTCCATGGTTTGGCTAGTATGTGGCTTGTTTGTTCAATAATACTTTTCTTCGAATATATTTATTTCAAGTATACTCTTAAATATAAATAGAAGGTTTGGCTTTATTCTAAGAATTAAACTTTTAATGACTTTCTTTATATTATAAAAAATAAATATATTCTATGTATATATGATCTCATACAAAATATGTTTTCTATGTAATTATAAAATAGATCTTTTTAGAAAAAATTTTAAGCTATTGCATAGCTTCTATCGCGGGCCTTGAGCGTGGGGACCGAATCCAGAAATTCCGTAACGAAAAAAACCTAACCTCCGACCGCCATCTATCGATAAATACCAGAACTTATAATGACTTTTTGAAATATCACGCTTGTCTCCTTAGTTCAGCAACCCGCCTTTAGGTGGCATTGTTTGTATTGGAAAACTACCGTAATCAGTTGTTTGTGAGAAAGTATATAGGTGTATAGGTATTTATCATCTACGTACAACAGTGAATATCTGTACTCGTATAATTTGTGTACAAAGTGTTTTAAATATGAATAAACAAAGTGCATTTATTAATGAAGAAAGTCACGAAAAAATAGTGAAAGAAAATGAGTTAGTACTCTATATTCATTCATTTTATTATTATTATCACAAATGCAGTATTATAAAATAAATAAATAATTATAATTGCATAAGTTGATAAAAAATGCTATGCAATAGCTTTACCGCGGCAGTCTCCGAGTGCTACACGTCTTTTCATTATTATAATATTCAGTTTAATTAAAGCAAAAAAGCATACTTCATATAATTTTGTATGCAACCAGATCCTTGTTACCGTACCTTATTTATGAGGGTGTTGCAGGCATTCTACCACTAAGTGCACCACCACTGAGTTTCGTGGACATTGTTAACACGTGTTTTTTAATTAAAATGCTAGTTAAGTAAAATGTTACTGATGCTGTCTATTATTTAAAATTCATTACGGCCATACTTGAAAATTTAACTAGATAAGCTACTCAGAAAACACAATTAACTCACATTTTTCATAAGTACTTAATTAGTATTGTCTGTACATTTCTTATATGTAATGTAAGAGACGCTTTTAAACTTAAAGCTTAGGGAAAATGTTAGAAGTGAGATTTGAGAGCGGACCTACCCACAAACATCTGTTGCGGGAGTCATGCATAGGCATTCCCAACAGCTTAAAAAAATTCTCATTAAAAGGCTGAAGTGATTTTAATAAAACTCTATAAACTCTCTATACGATAAGTAGACACTGAAATAAGAATCCCTATGTAAGTGGAACTTAAAAAAATATTGGAAAGCAATATATTGGCATAGAAAATTTAGCCTTCAATAACAAGAAAAGTACTCGATTGCTCCGAAAAGTTTCTTCGAGTATTTACACCGATTGCTCCGACATTGAAACTTCTTAAACTAGACTATGAAGAGATCGAAAAAATAATTTCCTCACCATTATACACCCCACATCTGATTAAATCACACACACACTCACACATACACACAACACGCATTAATGTTAGTATTTTATATACTTTAACTTGTCCATTTTCCTCGATTTGCACATGTAATATTGTCATGATAGTAGTTTTAATTTTTAAATAATATAAGGAGTAAGATAGCCTGGAAATCCGTCACACAGGCTCCGAACCTAGTACGGACTCCAGCGCTCAAAAAGTTAATGTAATGCTAAACCTAATATGATAATTTGTAAATAATTTTCTTTTTCAGAGAAGTACATAAACATTTCGTTGATTTAAGAGAAGTAGTTTTTAAACTAATTTATTAATTTAATCCGAGCGCCTACACATTTGCTTGTCATTATTACTTGCGTTGCCTTATTGCTCAAACATGAGTAGCAAAAAATGTATTAACATCAGCATTTTATTTGCCATCATTATCAGTTTGCAGCCTATTTAGGCAATAAGTCTTTTCTGAAAAAAAGAAACTATCTGGTGCCTACTACATTTTTATAAATAAAAACAACTTGTTGATTTGTTATCATTCAGGGCAATCAGGGCCTCTAAGAATGAAGTGCAATCTGGTACGTTCTTTTTGATATTTATTTGAACATTTTCCTAAATTACTTACATACTTATTTTAAACGCTGAGAAACACATAATTCAAAGTGTGTTTGTGAGAAGGAAAGCCATCTTTTAATTATTGAAACATATCTAGACAAAATATTGTGAAACTTCGGAGGAACGTAGTTGAGTGTTTGAGTTGTCCTGTGACAGCACCAAGTAGTATTGCGTGTTTTTATCGTTCCAAATTTAGTGAGTTTTCCATATCTGAACCAGTTATATGAGATGCCTTGCAATTAATATTTTCATTGATTCAGGAAAATACTGGTCTGTGGAGATTTCATGAAATATTATTAAACATTTTCGACTTTTCCTAGTTTTATGAACCAACAAGGATCACATCACGCTCGTGGATGGCAGGAACTGTACATTGAGTAATGCTTAAAAAGCCTTTGATTAGATTGAAACCTGTACCATGCTCGGCTACCGGTATATCGAGGTGCTAAAGTGTTTCTACGACAAACGCCACCGTGTTAGTTTGACTACAGAACCAGAACTCGAAAATTATCCAACTTCAGCGAGGCGCAAGCCAGGGAGACTTTCACCGCTGTTGGTGTATTTAAGTTTCTGGACTGGAAAGGTTTTGGCATCAATGTCATAACTCAGCTTCGATTAGGCGATTGTGATGGCTGAAACCTTGAAAGACCTCAACACAATTTATGACCTCAGTAGGGTCTCTAAAACAAAGAGGATGTCGAACTCCAATGTTGCACCCATTCAGATACTCTTCAATATATTTATATGGAGGCGGACGTTGAGGAAATTAAAAAGTACCTGTGTCAGCTTTGCACTGACGGAACATGTACAGTACAGGAGTTGACTACAAGAGGCGACTATAAATCTTATATGATAGGAGTGCCAACTGCTGCCTATGACATATGTTTCTCAGCCGAAGTCTGGTGGTTAAATGCTGGTAAAATTAAAGACTGGATACCATACCAAAAGCCAGCTTATTTTGCTAATGTTGACGGCGCTGTTCGGAAGACTACAACAGCCAACGAGCGTAATAACCAGTCCTTTCGTGGCCACACAAAAAATGAAGAAAAAGCATGTTAGTTTAACTGCATTTTATCCGGGCCAGAAACTCACTGGAAACTCATGTAGTGGCCCAAGTCTCCCCTCAGATATGGCAGCGACTGACCCAAGAAGGGCGCGTCCATATTGACTTACAAAAGGTAAGAGTCTTTGATCAAAGCCCACTTATACAGTGTTCCAAGTGTCTTCGTTTTGGTCAAAGTCGGAAGCTGTGTACTGAGGGAGAGGACCTCTGCTCACATTGTGATGGACCGCATTTGCGTGCAGATTGCCAGGATTGGCTTACGGGAGAACTACCTGCCTGTAAAAACTGCATGATGGCTAAGTTTGAAAGATTCAGTAACCACAATGCGTTTGACCTTAACTGCCCTGTAAGAAAAAAAATGGGACGCCATAGCGAGATCAACAGTTGCCTACTGTTAACAAGAACGTTACGAACTCCAACGTATATCGAACGTCAGCTTCATATAACAATAGATCCTATCTTATAGCGCAAGCTAACCTACAAAGAAAACAACTGGCGATGAATGAATTTTTAATGGAAGCTGAAAAAAGGAACATAGATATTGGACTGCTCCAGGAGCCTTATGTGGGTGGGTCCAAAAGTCTAAGAACATACAAGGGTGTACGTATTGTCCAGAACGTCAGCCCAGGGGAGGGCGTTGTTAAGGCTGCAATAGCCGTTTTCAACCAAGCATTAGACGTCGTAGTACACCTCAAGCTCACGACAAACAACATTGTAGTGGTGACAATACGGACTAGTGCCTGGGAAATAACAGTAGTATCCTACTACTTCGAGCCAGACCGCCCTATAGAGCAATACCTGGAGCATTTGGAAAATATGGTAGAAGCAAAATCCAGAAAAACAATCATAGGAGGGGATGCTAATGCCAAAAATAGCTGGTGGGGAAGCAATAAAATTGATAAGCGAGGAGAACTTATGGCCGGAACCCTTGACCAAATTGGGTTGCATGTATTAAATATTGGAGATACTCTTACGTTTGACACAATAAGAGGCAACGTAAGATACTCCAGCCACATAGATGTAACAGCAAGCACGGTGGATAAGCTCGAACTGGTAGAGGATTGGAAAGTACAGGATGCTATGACCAGCTCGGATCATAACGTGATTACATTTAAAATTAAACTTAAGAAATCAAATGGTATAAGTATTAAAAGAACTACTAGGAAATACAACACGAAAAAAGCAAACTGGAACCAATTTCATAATAAACTAACCACATTAAAAATAGAAAACAACATAAATAAAGCCGAAATTCTAAAAATAGCAAACAATTATCAATTAGAAGAAACAGTTAATAAATATACAAACCAAATTGTGAGGTCATGTACAGAACATATACCGACTATCTCAAATAAAACAAAAATTCAATTCTCATGGTGAACGGAAGAATTAGGTCAAATGAAAAAAGAGGTCACCACTAGGAAGAGAAGAATCCGCTGTGCTGCGCCGGTCCGCAGAGACAGGGTTGTAGAAGAATACCTTAAGAAAAAAGAGGAATATGAAAATAAGGTGAAAAGAGCACAAATAGAAAGCTGGAAAGGGTTTTGCCAAAAGCAAGACAAAGAAGGAGTGTGGGAGGGTATTTACAGGGTTATTGGTAAAACATCAAAGTGGCATGAAGATCAACCTTTGAAAAAAGCTGGACAGTATCTGAATAACAAAGAGTCTGCCATACTACTTGCTGAGACCTTCTACCCAAAAGATTTAGAGTGCCAGGATAATGCTGACCACAGGAGAATTAGAAGCAAAGCCGAACAGATAAATGACGGCCATGTTGAACATGACCCTCCATTTACTCTGCAGGAACTAAGAACCTCTGTGGAGAGCTTCAATCCTAAGAAGTCTCCGGGAGCAGATGGTCTCACACCTGAAATCTGCAAGCAAGCTATTGTGAGTGATCCGGAAACTTACCTGGCTTTAGCAAACAAATGTTTAGCACTAGGTCATTTCCCTAAAATATGGAAGGAAGCCACAGTAGTGGTTCTAAGAAAACCGGGAAAGGAAGACTACACTAGCCCCAAATCTTATAGGCCAATCGGCTTGCCACCAGTATTAGGGAAAATACTAGAAAAAATGATAGTATGTAGGCTCAAGTGGCATTTACTACCTAAAATGAATTCCCGTCAATACGGTTTCATGCCACAAAGGAGCATCGAGGACTCTCTTTATGACCTACTGATACATATACGAAGCAAACTCGAACATAAAAAGTTGACAATCATGGTTTCTCTGGACATAGAGGGAGCCTTCGATAGCGCTTGGTGGCTGGCTATTAAGGTCCGCTTGGCAGAAGAACGATGCCCAGGTAACATACTCGTACAACGTGTAATGGCCAGTTACTTACGTGATAGAAAAGTAGAAGTAAGATACGGCGAGGAGGCACACTCCATAAACACAAATAAGGGGTGTGTTCAAGGTTCCATAGGAGGACCAATACTCTGGAACCTACTCCTCGACCCACTTTTTAAAGACCTGGAGGCAAGAGGCGACTACTGTCAGGCATTTGCAGATGACTTTGTCCTTATATTTGATGGTGATACAGCCTCACAAGTTCAAAGTATGGCAAACTCTGCCCTTACCTATGTTCAGGAGTGGGGTATCAGAAACAAACAAACTAAAATTTGCACCGCAAAAAACTAAAGCAATGGTGATTACACGGAAGCTAAAATATGACACTCCACTTCTGAACATGGGGGGAATTGCCATCGCTATGTCTAACGAAATTAAAATTCTTGGACTCACCATCGACAGATGTTTGACATTCAATCAACATATAATGAATATTTGTAAGAAAGGAATAAATATATACAAACAGCTGTCGAGGGTGGCCAGGATTAGTTGGGGTCTCTACCCTGAGGTCATAAGGGTAATATACACCGCTGTTGTAGAGCCAGTTTTAATGTACGCGGCAAGTGCCTGGGCGCCTGCAGTTGCGAAATTGGGAGCTAAAAAGAGACTAAACGCAACTCAAAGAGGTTTCGCACTAAAGCTCATCAAAGCTTACAGAACTGTTTCCCTGAACGCAGCACTGCTTTTGGCTGGACTTCTGCCTCTCGACATCAGGATACGTGAAGCAGCAGCGTTGTACGAAGCTAAAAGAGGATATCCGCAGCCAATATTAGCAGGAAGGGAAATCGAACATAGGTCTAAGCCGGCTGAAAATGGACACCCAGCGACCCATATGAGCCTGAAGTTCATAAGTCTGATGGATCAAAAAGATGTAGACAGCTGTAACCGCCAAGCTGTAAGAATCTTCACTGATGGCAGCCAAATTGTCGACAAAGTTGGAGCTGCATTGTCTTTTTGGAACGATGCAAACGTAATTAAAGCCGTCAAACTGAAATTGCCATCGTATACTTGTACTTACTTACTTATAGTACGGTCTATCAGGCGGAACTTCTGGCCATATGCAGAGCTACTAAAGAAGTCATGCAGAGCAAGGACAAAAGCTTTGGAATATATAGTGACTCGAAATCGGCGTTAGAGTTAGAGCACTTGCTTTTCGAATGCCCCGTCTTTGGACTTGAAAGATTTAATGTGGAACAACTACTTGAGTGCCCAATTTGTCAAGGAAACGTGAATGTTATCATGAAATCTCAAAAACAAAGGGAAATATTTATAAAATACGGTGTCAATATACTTACAAAAGTGATAAAAAGAAATAAATAAAGTAAATGTAATGTATTAATGTAATGTATCTTATAAGTTTAATTTTTGTTATCGTTTAGGCAAAAAAAAAGTGCTAGTGTTTATATAATGTGTCTACGCATTTATAAATATTAAATAAGCTTTGAAATGTACTGTAAGATTGTACATAGAGATATGTATAATACTTGCAATTAAAATGTATAAGGCAGACATAATGTATAAATATGGTTAAGAAATATATATATAAGTAATTAAAATTACATAAAGTTAAGGTAGGAAAACAACGCATTTATAAAAATAGAATATTGATATTGTTATAAACATGAAAGGTACATATGGACTCCGATCCCGTCGGGAGAGACAAAGTGTTAAAATCAATAAAAAAAAAATTAAAAAAAATTAAACTGCATTTTACCAAAATGTACGAGGTCTAAAAATCAAACTACAAATGTGGCGCAACAATTTATTATTAACGGAACATGATTTGGTCGCTGCTACATAGACATTCCTTGACAGTTCGGTGATGGACTCTGAAGTTGAGTGTGGTGATTGGAGGATTTTACGGCGTGATAGAAACACACCATACGGAGGCGAGATGTTTGCCGCGCGTGCGCCCATTATTCTATCCCGACGTCGTGATTTAGAAACTGACAGTGGGGAAGATATTTGGGCCTCCTTCTCATGGCTTGGTCGTTTATTTTATGTATGTCTTGTGTATATTAAGCCAACTGCAACAGACAGTGACTATATGCACTGGTTTTGTAAATGTGAAAGTTTTATAAATACATTCAAGAACCCTGTTATCATATTTGGAAACATTAATTTAAATAGTGCTTCCTGAAATATTAATAATTATTATTGTTATTTTATGTCTTACTGTGGTCTGTTGGAAAAGGATGTGGTACGAAATTTGCATGGAGGAATGCTAGATGTCGTTTTGATCCGGGAAAGCAGTCGAGTGAGTGAAGTTTGTGTAATTTGTACTGACGGAATAGTTCCTCCTGACGCCTATCATCCACCGTTGAGCATAGAGGTAAGAATCGACACAGCTCATCATTCTGATTTTTTGGAACCAAGAAACATAAGTCGCGCTACAGATTGGAACTTTAATAAGTGTGATTACGAACAATTATATTCACTGCTTTCTGAATATTCTTGGAGCACAGTTTTGGAAGCTAGGGATGCTTACACTGCTACAGACTGTTTTTACAAAATTATTCATAGGATTTTCGATGAGTGTATGCCCAAAAAACGTCGTAATAATACTGCAATCGGCGTATCCCGTCTGGTTCTCCAATGATATTATGCGTGACATAAAATATAACAATAATCTTCATACCGCTTGGAGAAAAACGAAATCAATTGAAAAATATAAATTCTTTGCCGACCTTAGAAGAGATCTTAAGTCCCGGGCAGCCATCACCTATAATTTATATATAGAGCGTTTAGAAGATAACATACAGGCTAATCCTCGTGAGTTTTGGCGACACATCTTATGCTTACGTACTAAAAGTGGGTTTGAACCAACTGTTAGCTACAATGATATAACCTTCTCTGGAGTTCAAGCGGCTGAAGCATTTGCTGACTTCTTTGCAAGTGTATTTCTTTCTACCAGAAATACCTCTATTGAATTCGGAACTAATAAATAGACAAGACAGAAGTTGCGATAGTAAATATGTAAATATTTTTGAAATCACGCCCAGGGACGTCGCGTATGGTATAAGTAAATTAAAACTAAATAGTTCTACCGGGCCAGATTGCATTCCGCCGGTGGTGTTTAGACATACTAAATGCCTTAGTGTACCTCTATGCCATGTGTTTAACTTAGCTTTACATTACGGACAATACCCAACCAAATGGAAACTATCTAGGGTTAGTCCAATACCAAAAAGTTCCGACAAATCTAAAGTGGAAGAATACCGACCGATTGCAATATTATCATCTCCAGCAAAGGTATTTGAAATGATTATCCACAAATATGTACTTTTGCAAGTTGAAAAATACCTCTGTAACGAACAACACGGCTTTAGACCAAAAATATCTGTTGAGTCTAATTTATATGATATAAAATTGCCGATTTTATATCGGCTAAACTTGACCCAACCACCCAAGTCGACGTCCTTTATTTCGACTTTCGGAAAGCGTTTGATAGGGTCAATAACGACATACTGTTGGCTAAACTTAACTTTATTAGTTTTGCCCCTGGACTGCTTTAACTTGTAGCAGACTATCTCCCCGACCGCCAGCAGTTTGTCAGACTTAGTGCATACGAGTTTCAGCGCTATCACACGCGTTCTGGAGTTAGTCAGGGTTCGATACTTGGACCTCTGTTGTTCTTAATCATGGTAAACGACCTTCCAACCGTCCTTAAATATAGTCGATGCTTAATGTATGCGGACGATCTAAAACTCTTTGCGGAAGTTATATCTGATGAAGATTGTAAAGCCATACAGCTGGACATTGATGCTATTTATCAATGGAGCCTAGAGAATAGGATGGAATTTAATGCAGCCAAGTGCAGTGTAATGACTTTCAGTCGTATGCGATTTACAGTCCAGTATGACTACAAGATAAATGCTGACAGTCTGACTCGTCTACTCGGTCAAATGTGACACCAAGATCCTTTGTAGTGGAACAAAGGATCTTGGTGTCACATTTGACCGTAAGTTCCACGACCACATAACTTCGCTAGCGAAAGAGTCTTTTAAGCTTCTAGGTTTCATTCTTAGATGCTCAAAAGACTTTCGAAACCATCATGTGATCTAGTTAATTTTTGGTGCATTGGTTCGTTGTAAGCTTGAAACCACTATGTGTGTGTGGAATACTCATGAGAGCACTTATGTGCTTTTACTTAAAAAGGTACATAAAGCTTTCCTGCGGTACCTATATAAGCACCTTAATGGATACTATCCATTCATGTATCCCACAAAATTTCTATTAGGCTGTCTAGGATATAATTCGTTGGAAGTCAGACGGAATGCACGTCAACTTGCAGTAATGTGTAAGATCCTCAGGGGAAAAATTGATGCACCAGATCTTCATTGTGAGCTGTGTCGAGTCTATGTTCCTGATAATTATCGTCGTATTCGCCGCCATGAATTGTTTGTCGTACAACGTTGCCGTACCGTAGCGCGCGCTAAGTCACCTATACCGCGCAGCCCCACAGCACTTAACGCTCTCCTGTGTGTCAATCCTGACCGTGATTTGTTTGCGGATGGATGGTCGGATATATTGTCAGAATGTTCGCGTTTCTGTGAGAATGATGTATGATTGTATTTTAAAATCAATGGTTATGTTTATTTATTTTTTTTTTTTTTTTTTTATTTATTTATTTATTTCAGACATTGTACATCCATATAATTGTTAGTATTATAATAACTTAAAACTATGTTAGTGTACTTATTACAATTAAATTAATTTAAAAGTTTCCGACCGCATCCTGGTGCACCTGACACGCAGCAGTGCAAACGTGTCCAATGCCCCAGTAGCGGACAGTCAGGCCTCTCGCAAATAATGCGGAGGATGCCATTGGTGCTCCCTCGTATGCGACGCATCAGGGAGGCGGTCCTCTTGCGGATAATTGTTTCAAAACTATCAGTTGTCGCCTCCGCATGCATACCTGACGCGCTGCAAAATCTTGGAAGCCCCAATAGCACCCTCAGCGCGTTATTGTATTGTATACGGAGTTCGTTATAAGCCCTCTGCGTATACCTGACCCACAGACTGCACGTGTAAAAGGTTTGGCAGAATGCTTTAAACAGCGTAACTTTAACCTTGGCTGTACAACGTGCAAACCTGCGGGCCAGCATGTTACATCGGACCAACAACGCTCTCCGTTCTCTCTCCATATCTTGATCATCTTTTAAATACTCGGTAAGGATGTGACCAAGGTATTTAAATTCTGTGACTCTGATTAGGGTCACACCGTACAAGTAAACCGGGGGGATCACTGCAGGCTTTTTTGTTCCAACCCTGAAGACCATCATCTCACTCTTCTTAACATTATATATCAACCCGTGTGTGTGTGCGTATTTCTCACATACTTCCAGCAGCCGTCGGAGTGCCTTAATTGAAGGGCTCAATAAAACCGCGTCGTCAGCGTAATAGAGGCTGTTCACAATTCTACCCTCAATTGAGCATCCGACGCCGGTTTCACCGAGCTCCCCAACCAACTCGTTGATGTAAAGATTGAAGAGGGCAGGCGAGGTCAGGCCTCCCTGCCTCACGCCACACTCCAATCCATACATCTCCGAAAGGGCACCCGACCATCTGACCTGGTTAGTTTGGTGGCCATACCAGTATTTAAAAATACTTACCAGCTGTTCGGGTATACCTCGTTTACGCATCTTTGCCCACAGGATATTGTAACTAACCAGGTCAAATGCCTTGGAGAGATCCAAAAAAGCAGCGTACACCGGTGTGTTTCGGTCTGTATAGTACCTGACCGTATGCTTGAGCGTCAGAATAGCCGCTTCTGTTGATAATCCCTGTCTAAAACCGAATTGGGCATCATGCAGTCCGAGCTGTCCGGTAATCCGCCGCTCAAGCACACCATCAAGCACCTTGGCTGATATTGTTGCCAGAGAAATAGGTCGATAGTTGTCTTTATCCGACACGTCTCCCGTTTTGTTTTTAATGATTGGGACAACTATTGTCTTCATCAGACTGTTTGGCAGATATGAGTGCCACAGACAAAAGTTGAGTAACATGGACAGAACCCTCGGGAGATGCGGACCTGCATTTTGGAAGTGCTCTATACTAAGATAGTCATGTCCGGGCGACTTACCTCTCGTCATAGATTTTATTATATCACGCACCTCTTTACACGCTATCCGTATCGGTTCACCCGATAGCAACGTCCCCTGTTTAATCTCGGTGTTATCGTTCTGGGTGCGCGATATTACTCTAAAATGTTCCCTAAACATGTCCGCTATCCCCTTTGGATCAGACACGCCATTGACGCTCACAGGTACTACAGGCTTAGGTTGCATTTTCTGGGTAGCTTTCCAAAACTTTTGGAACCGTTTATTAGTGTGTGCAGTAGCTAAAATATCCGCTTTGATGTTTTCTTGGTTATTTTGACAAATCGTTAATTTCTGCTTAAACAGTTTTCGTGTTTCATACATTTTATCAAAAAGTGGCCCACTTCTAGGCCTATGGTGCCATACCCAGTTAAGAAAAGCCCTCCTGGCGTTCCCGTGAGCGTCCTTGACATGCTTGTTCCATCCAGTAATAGTACGCCGCTTTTTTAGACCGCCGCTTCCTTGCTTGGAACTACCTTCAGCTGCTTCACTTAGCGATTTCACAATACAGTTGTACAAATTATCTATAATAGTTCTGTGTTTTATGTTTGAGCAAAACTTGTCACTACACACACGAAGTTCGGGTGGAAAGTCAATATTTTTGAGTTTTGCAGTACACAACCTACCGTAACATTCTATTTGTACAGCATCTCTTTCACCCCACACCACCCTGTTTATGAGACAATTGACTGGCCTCATATACAATCCCGTTGGCTTCACCATTCCCATGTTGACATGTATGACAAGTGGAAAGTGGTCGGACCAAAACACATCATGTTTTACTTCAACTTTCTCTACTGTTTTCCACGCTGCTTCAGTCACAAGACAATGGTCAAGCCAACGTCTACTTCCACAGGCGTCACTAATAAAGGTGTAAGTATCAGAGTGCAGACCTAGTTTAAGATAATCAGCACAATACCAGTTTTGTTCTTCGCAATAACTTACCATTTCTCGACTAAACAATTCCCCGGGATGTGCGTTAAAATCACCGAGAATATATACAAATTCTAAGTTTGAACTCTCCACTATAGCTGTGATCTCACTCATACAGTTACTAAACTCAGTTAAGTTGTCAACTGAATTAGTAGGCATATAAACATTAATACACAGTACCGTGCGGTCAGCGCAGGTTGCCTTTATTGCGGCTATCCGGTCACTCACGCATGGAACAAAAGAAACAGAAGTAAACACTGATTTTCTCCAAAGCAGTGCAACCCCCCCATACGGTCTACCACGCAGTATGCCCGTCGCTGTATCAACGGCCGACTTCCCGTAATACCCGAAATCTACATTAATGTTACCTAACGTGGATATTTCATGTGGCAGCAGCCAGGTTTCTTGCAAAGCAATTAGATCACTGTACTTACATAAATTTTGTATACAAAGGGTTGATCTCCTTAATGACTTACAGTTATAACTCATAAACCTACTCACTAGATGATCATTCGTTAGAATACAACTCATTCTTTATTACTATTATTTAATCCGTTACTCGGCTGTGACTGAGATTCACTAGGTTGCCGCTCGCTGCTATAGTAAACGAATCTACGGAACGAAACTCCAGCAGGCCATAATGACTCATTCATAAACACATTCAATTTACTATTAGGTATAGAAAACTTATAAGCCGCGTAACCCTTATTCTTTCGCATTTTTATTTTATTTAATAACACTTGAACACCGGTTTTATTTTCTATATAAGTCACTATGTCCTCGGTTTTCGTTCCTTCGTCGACATTATATATATAAAAAGGAACCGTCACTTGAGCCGCTTTAAAGGAACTTTGCGGGGCTATGTCCGCCTTCCCTTTCATGCCAATAAAACGGTTCTTTAGACGTCTGCGCTGCACAGAGATCCATTCGTCCTTAGGCGGGGTTTTTTTCCATTCGCCTCCACTTCGTACAACGTCTGACATCAGATTGCACTGCCTTTGTTCCGGAGTTGACGATCTCGGCGCAGATACACGCGACGTCTCCGCCGCTGCCGCCGGCGCATGTCCGTTTGGAACGCTCCTCATTCTTGAATGCTCCCTCGTCACGGGCTTTACCGTAGATACCGCGCAGCCGACTTCCGTATGTCCTATCTTGTCATCCTTGTCGCTCCCAGCTGCCTCGCTAGGTCCGAGTATGCGCGCAGGTGAGACGGTAGCACACTGATTCACTATAGTGCAGTTATGTATTACGCTAGCACTATCGCTTATCGCCGTCTCGGCCGTTGACCCACTTTGTAGATGTGTTACTAGGCCAATCGGTCCGCTTTCGCACTCGAAGTTTTCTAATACACACCCTCCTCTTTTATGATTTATATTCATACTTCTATAGGTAAGATCACTTGAAGTTTTCATGTTGATCAAATCATTTTTGGTTATGTAATTATCCTTGATTTCTGCCATTTCGTATTGTAGTCTTATAATGTCTCTCAATATTTTCGTTGCGTCTAGGTGATCGAAAGTCACCGGGGGGAGTTTATGCAGGTCCCTGGCTACAAAAATAGGCACCAACTCAGGATCCGTACCCTTAATTAACGCGATTATGTCCTCTATGTCTCGTTGGCTCTTTCCTTCCTTCTTGTTTCTGTTTCTCCGTCTTGACCCATCTACCGACTCGAACAACAGTTTTTTGGCAGCAGAAATCTCGTCCTCGGAATAAGCCGTTATACATAAACGGCTCATACTAACTTCATCCATAATGTCCGCTTTATTTTGAATAAAAGCAAGCAGCTCATTTATAACCATGTTACAACTATTGCACTTTACTGTCGACATTTTTTTTTTTTTTTTTTTTGCACAAGGTCACTGACCGCCCCTTAAATTCGCATCTAACAGCTGTGCGCTAACAGTGAGCGCGCGCTCGCGACTGATATATTATATATTTATATTTAAAATAATTCTTGTATTAATTATTTTTAATTATTGTAATTGGTATCCTACCGTTTTAATTGAAGTAAATAAATATATGTACCTATATCATAGTGAACATAGTTATCTGCTAGCTGTTACGATTTAATTTGATTTCACATAATCAACGCCTTATACAAACTACTTAACACATAATAAATAGCTTGTTAGTTGTTGAGTGTTTCCAAAATGAGGTATAATGCTGAAAACAAATACCACTTAACTTCCAGTAAACTAATAAAACGCATTATAATAATGTCATGTCACTTAAGTCTGTACAATAAATCATATATAATAGCCAAGTGATGATTTTTCTTTAGTTATATTGGCTTAATTTTAATCTTATAGTCTTATTTTTAATTGAACTAGACGTGAACATTTACTGCTTTTCTATTGCAGATTAAACGTCATTATAATGTGGTGATTGTATTAAGGATTATAATTTGACGGGCCGGTTGGGGTGGTTTGTAATGGCCATCTGATCCCAAACTAAGCAGAGCAAGGACTGTGTAAACCAGGTAACTGATATGTTACATATAGTACTTTTCTTTAGTAAATACATTCTTAAATAGCTAATTACAACCAGAGTCAAGAGAAACAGATATGTTCATGCACACAAATATCTGTGCTGGATGGGAATAGAACCCACGACATGCGACGTGAAAGGCAAGAATTTACAAACCACGCCAACCGGTCAACTTTTAAATTTACCCATAAAGTTATTTTATAAGTTAATGTAGTAATTATTAATTGTACAT
The DNA here is from genome assembly GCA_951640165.1 of Pseudoips prasinana. NCBI lineage: Eukaryota > Metazoa > Arthropoda > Insecta > Lepidoptera > Nolidae > Pseudoips > Pseudoips prasinana. The sequence goes on from OX621240.1 coordinate 26,763,101, forward strand.
CTTTATCATTCCTATGGCATAAATAAAAATTAAATTCTGTCAAGTTATATTAAAATTAAGGAATCTTAGTTCGTACTTCGTAGTCTGTAATTTAAATTATACCAAGTAAAGAAAATTTTGTTTTATTATTTCGTTAGAATCTTTTGATTTTTATAAATATGTAATCGTCTAATAAAGAGGGTGAACTTAGATAACTTACATGATTTATTACATACTTAATCATAAGAAGCTTAAATATATACTGAAACTGCGGGAATAGCCCTCTCCATTACTTTTTCTGTAACTTTTACCACGGTAAGGTTATTGGGTACAATTACCTTGCTTTAAACTCTCTTTTGTGGCCCATCGAAAGGGACCACATCTGTTTTCCGTATGTCATAATTAATTTTTGGGACTGGTCGCAACCTTTTACGACTACTGCCATTCTTGTACACAAGAATCAACACTGGCCCACAATGAAATGACACTGATCGGTGAGGCTCAGGCATGTCCAGGCGAATTGCTTTAACTGTCTTGGATTACTCAACAAATTTAACTAGAAATTAACAAGGAGGAGCTAGAAAAAAAACAGTTTCACTTCACGTCAAAGCAAAGCGCTACATAGAATAATAAATAGAGCGTAGAGCCTCATAAAACGAGAATTACAACTACAGAAGCCATCTGCACAATAACCATGGGTACATTTCAGGGTTCTATCTAAAAAATACCAGTTTCATTTCACGCCAAAGCAAAGCGCTAGACAGAATTATATATAGAGCATAGAGCCTCATAAAACGAGAATTGCAACTACAGAAGCCATCTGCACAATAACCAAGGGTACATTTAAAGGTCCTATACGGTGTGCTACTGTGTACTGGCAACAAACACAGGTTGAAGACTTGAGCATTGCTTTTCTTCGGACAAAAAGATGTTGCATATCTTCCCGAACTCTGCCCAGCCCAGCTGAATTCAAAGATTGACTTGTTTCTAAAAGTTGCGTCTACCTAGTTGGATGGTCTATCCTAGGTAAATATTGTTGTTTACGGCTTCGAGTGTAGGGACTCCAACCTTTACTTGAGCGGCGGCAACATGGACGTTCAGCGATATTCAGCGAGGCATGAGGAGTGTTTCACCGGAATTGTTTAGTGCTGCATTGGGTGAGGTCTTCAAACTTCTGAACTGGAAAGGGTTTTTGCATCAATGCCAATGGTGAGCACTCACCTTCTATGCTGATGGTATAGTAGTCATAGCTGAAACCTTAGAAGACCTCGGTACAATGCTCTATGACAACAGCAGGGTCACTCAACAAGTGGGTCTAAAAATTATTATGGATAGTATAATATATGACGTGGCTAGAGTAGAGAAAATATTACTCAACCCGGAAAGTTTGCCGCTGTTCAAACACGGTTGCGCTAGACAATCAGTCAAAGCCGTACCTACAGGTAGGATAGGTTATCATACATACATTACGTCAAGGACAGAGCTAGCCATATAAATAAATAAAATTAAAATGCCTATTTGTAATGACCCAATAACAGCTTTTTATTTAATAAAGACGGACTTTCACTCATACATAGCTACAGTAATAAAGAGTAGTAGTGGATAAAGTTCATTAAACAAATACGATTCGATCAAAAATAGTTTTAGTCGGCCTAAGTAAAGTATGGAGGCGAAACCGCAAGCAGAAGCTAGTTGAGTATAAAATTAGACAGATAATTGTGGAATAATAGGTGTAATGCTTACAGAACCAATGATCGGAATCTCGATACATTATCAAACATTATCAATACGATGGATATGTACCCATTATTTAAATTATATATATTGAACTAATACTGCAACCAGGAAGGATTTTGAGCTCTATACAAGAAATTCTGTCTGATTATTATAAAGTTTCCTAATAGACCACGTTTGCAATTAGAAAATAAACCACTATATCGAGTGTGTAATGAGTTGGGGTGGTCAATGGGGTTAAGGTCGGGGTTCCACGCTGGCCAATCCAAGCGACGAATACCGCCTTCTTGCATATCGTCTGCGTCGCCAGAACGCCACATGTGCAATCAATATTAAATTTCCCTAACAACTCTCAAACAAAGAAGAATGTACCTTACTTACTATAAGATCTGTCAAAATAAGCTAGACTGTGATAAATTAGTCAATCAATTATATATTCCCATATCTAGTCGCTCCCAACGTATCCGTGACACCTACGCTCACAAAATATTTACTCCTATACCTAGCAGAACCAACGCTGGCTAACGAGCGCCTTTAATGCGGATAATGAAAGGTTACAACGGTAATTTGACTGATATTGATATATTGGCCTTGTCTATATTTCAGTTTAAAAATTGTTAATGAATAAGTTTGTCTAATTTAAATATTATTATCGTACAAATATTACCACTTATCACTGTATAATACCTCACACATACCTACTATACGCTACCTAGACTAACTTAATTTTGTCGATTACCCATAGTTTGCCATAGTTGCTTGTTACTTATTTTATTCTTTTACATGATCTGTGGTAGATAACGATGCTGGTGTGTTTAACTAAGTCTATTCTAAGAGACACTGTATTAGTATTAAGCAAATTACGCAATTGTTTTTTGTCTCAAATAATATAAAATAAAAATAAATGGACTAAACCTAATTTTAACAAATATTGTTAATATCATTATAACAATAAAATATATATTATTGTATTATGTTTCAACGTCGTTTAATTTATGTTTTTGTTTTCAGTCAGGTTTTTAATTAACTTCTTTTTAGTAATACCCTGTAAATCCTAGCGTATCCATACTTTTGATATCGTTTGCCTTGCTACCACTCTACCACTGATATATTCAATAACTAACAACGCCTTATTATTTTTCACATAACTAATGCCTTTCATGCGGTTGACATTAAGTAACGATTATTAATGGGACATCTGAAATATAATTCTGGCTTCCGTATTTGTACTAGATGGGTATCACTTTTTTATACTGGCAAGTCGGTAAACAAACGAAACGTAAATGCTACGATCACCAGATGGACCTTACCTGATGATAAACAGTTATTCTAACCTATGATGGGCGAGGTTGGAAAAGGGATACTTAAGTCAGAAAAGTTTCGTAGTTAAGTTAGATTCGAACCTACCCTGACGGGAGTGAGGTGCAAGTCAAGCGCTCGAACGCCGAGCCAACGCGTCGCTGGCGCACGTAACATCGAATCAACAGCTACTTTTTCGATTTACTTCTACAACAAAGATCGTCACATCGAATAGCTATACGTAATAGGACGTGAGTAATGCAGTTACACGAAGTGTATAATTAAAGCCATAAGCTTATACTACTGTCATTTGCCGCTATCAATCGAGCATCATACCTCTATTACGAAGGTCTTTTATTTGTTTTAACTATTATTGAAATAATGATTCTATTGATAATTGTTATTAACATCTTAAAAGTTATGATAAATCAATCCACCGCTTCAAGTTTAATACAACAATCAGCACTTGCAGCCTCAAAGTTTTATGAACATCATCTTGTAACGTCTGTGGTTTGGAGTCCTGAGCACTTTGATGGAATCGATGAGTTTTTTATATATTTTCCTGGTTCTGTGGTGGTCATACCTCTATCTGACATGAACATTGAGATTATTGAGTATTTTTGTAAAGATGACGGTTATCAACAAACAATTATTTTTACTAAATCTGTTAAAGAATTTGCTATATTCATCGAAGTTATTTATCCAATACTTAGATACCCTATTCGTCTAATTCTGGTGTTAACTCAGAAGGTTAACGATCTTTTAAGTCTTTCAGTTTTCTTCGAAACAGCATGGCAGTACGATTTGGTCGACTTTGCAATATTCAGTGGAAATAGTATAGACCAAATAACGATTTCTACATATTTTCCATATACTAAAGGCATATGTGGGAATTTTACACCAGTGATATTAAAACCTGAAGAAAATTTGTTTCCACGAAAGCTTAGTAATTTTCAACAATGTCCAATTAAACTTACTATGTTAAAGTTATTGAACTTGATGGAATTTGAAGTAGAAAATGATACAATTGTTTCAATAAACGGACTGGATGGTTTTATTTTCAAGTTAATTATAGAAAAATTAAACGCTACAATTAAAATAATTAACGCGGTTGAACGTGGTGCCTTTGGGTCTTACGAAGATGGTAACGCGACTGGTTACTTCCAGGATATATTTTACAGGAATTCTGATATAATAATCCCTGCTGGCTACTTAACTCGTCGAAAGTATTCCGTTGCCCAAGTATCTAAAGTGTTTCGTATATTAGATATACGCTGGATGGGTCCAAAGCCTCATCTTATTTCGCCTTGGCTTAAAATTTTATTGCCATTTTTAAACAGTCTGACACTTTTTCTTTGTTTAACGACAATTGTTTTCATCATAGTTACTACGATTTTAAGAAGTATACAATTTAAAAGAAAGTACTTGAGAAATAGTGTTATATTTCAGTCCTACACCTTATTGTTGGGCCAAGCAGCAAACTTTGTTACTACATCGCCTATAATCAATACTTTATATATGATGTGGATTTGGTTTTGTTTTATAGTTCGCATTTATTATCAGGGAATCATCGTTGAAAACATGCAGAAAATTGTATTTGAAGCACCTTTTACGTCATTAGAAGATGCTATAGATAGAGTGAAAAGCTTTGGTGGTGTGGGAGAATTCCGTAGGTTTTTCGCAGATAGCGACATTTACAGCAAGTATGAAGCCTTGGATGTTACAGATTTAAAAGACTGTATCGAAAGTATAGTTCAAGGAAAAAGGTTTATATTGGGAGCTGATTCGCTAGTCTATAAGAATTTAAGACCTTCATCGGCACAATTTTTTTCAGCTGAGCTCGGTCTTGTTCAGACAGTTTTTTATATGCGACCTGTATGGGTAGCAGTGAAAGAAATAAATTTCATACTATCCCGTTTAGTAGACGGTGGATTGGTTAATCGTCTTCTAGGAAAACTACAGTCGGATTTTAAAAAAGAAGATAAAAATTTCAACCTGGTGGCATTAGATATATCAGTACTGTTTGGTTTTATATACGGCTTGATTTTTATGTGGCTTATTTGTTTATTAATATTTTTATTTGAAAATATTTATTATAAATATACAAATATACTTAGATAGAAAGTATTATTTATATAAACCTAATAAGAGCTAATCTTTTCGTTTTACGTGATATGAAATGTATAAGATGTACAATTTTAATAATGTTATAATTCAATATTATGTCGTACATAATGGATAATCAATTTCGATTCGATTTGCATCACAATAAAAGTATTCCTTATTACTAGTTTTGTATAGAATACAATAAAGCTAGAAAGTTAAGTCAACAAAAATTATATTTAGAAATAATAAATTATGATAACTATCCATTATTTAATCTATGTATGTATGTGGTTGTGACTATTAGAGAAAAAGTTTGCATGTCGCAAGCTATTGCTTCTTCGTAAGGCATCTACGGAACTGACTGCTATTTTCCAGTCTTTTTTAAGATGATTGCAACGGTCAGCGTCAAGGTGTCAAACGCCTAACAGTCAGCGTATCAAACGCCTTCGCATGTTATTAAAAATGTCCCAAAAATGCGCGGCTGCTGTCTAGATATGAAATAATTTAATTTGTATGTAAACTTACTGACTTTTATCGTAAATAAATATGTACTCCTGATTATATATGATTTTCTTAAATTTAATTTATTAGCCGTTTATTTTCAACCTTAATCTATTTGAATCCCATGAATCCTGTGATAATCTATATAATCCAAGAGCTGGCACGCATTTTTGGGTAGGTATTTGAGGCAAGCTGAAAACTTGTCCTATAGCTCTTCAGACACACCCCAACACGGAACTGCAGACCTGGCTGGCGGGTAGCGGGTCTAAACCAACGCCTAATTTTTTCTTTTAACCAAATGATTTATTTGAGGCACGCAGAAATTTTTATATGTTGTAGTTTAATGTTTATAAAATACAATATTATATATATATATATATATATATATATATATATATATATATTATAAAATAAAATACAAAAAACCCGGCCTCTTAGTAATCTAAGAGGCCGGGTCAACATATAGGGTACATATTGTCACGCTATCACCGACGGGGAGGAGCTGTGATAAATAATAAAATTTAACGCGGGTAAAACCGCGGGGCACAGCTAGTAGACTATATGATGAAATGACCAACTGCAACGCTCACTATACATGGTATATGGTGGTGACGACACAATTCTTTATACGAATAATTACTAAAGATGAGCAGAGAGCAGTGTTTTCACATGTATAAATATATTTTTTAATCAATAGAGATTGCTTTGTATTGAGGGTTCTGTGTCAAAATGGTCTATATTTGTCCCCTTGGTCTATCATAAAGATATATCACAACCAAAAATTTACGGTTTGTTTTAAATGCAATATCATATTATATTAACGAGCTTTATTTGCACGCCTTTGAATATATTTATATTTTACTAATTTAATTTAAATTTAATACCAATTGGGATTTGTTATTATAATTTTTTTGAGAAAAAAATGAATTAAGTTTTTTTTCTTATCTTTCAAAAGCCTTTACACAAATCCTCACTGGATGGAACACTTTAGTAGGGATTAGAATGAAAATAAGAAAAACATTTTGCCCCTAAATCTATACCTATAATAAAATCGTAGGATAGTCAAAACTGTACATTGAATATTTTTTTTAAAAGGATACTTGGGCCACAATCTACTTTCGATATCGAACCCAAAAATACAGTTTTTAGAATTTTTGTCTGTGTGTCTATTTGTCTGTATGTATGTCCGGGCTAAACTCAAAAAGTACTGCAGGGATTTACTTCAAATTTTGGATGAATATTACTACGAGGTCGGAACAACATATAGGCTACATATTATCACGCTTACACCTACGGGGGAGGAACTATGATAATTTATAAAATTTAACGCGGGTAAAACCGCGGGGCACAGCTTGTATAATATAAATTTTAACAATCCTGTATACTCTTCGCATTATTTACGGTAGGTAACATTTCTGATTCACAATAATTACTGTGTATCAGATCAATTAGAACAATATCCATTATACCTACAGCTACTAACACGTGATATAATATTGAAATTAATATCCATACTGCATTCTCACGACGACTCATTGTAATCATTGTACTATAAAATTTATATAAAACCATGTCGATAATATTGCTTACTGCAATTACTACATTACAAGTAATAATAATTCATACTACAGCTTCAAACCTGATACAACAATCTGTTAACGCATTCTCCACGATTTATAAACATCATCTTGTGACTACAGTTGTTTGGAGACCTGAAAACTTTGATGGTATCGGGGAATACTTACAACATTTTCCTGGATCAGTGGTTCTCATAGCTCTATCTGATAAGAGTGTTAATGGCGTCGAATATTTTTGTAAAGACGACGGTTGTCAGCAAACTGTTTTCTTTACTAATACTATGAAAGATTTCACTATGTTCTTCTAAGAACATAGTGAAAAACGAAAGGTGAATCGAAGTTTTTGGTAAACAACCTCTAGGTTGTTTACCAAAAACTTCGATTCACCTTTCGTCTTATACTGGTATTAACAGAAACGGTGAATGATCTTTCTTATCTTGAAGTTTTCTTTGAAGCAGCATGGAGGAAAGATCTTGTCGACTTTGCAATATTAAGTGAAAATGATAGCGAGGAAATAACAATTACGACATATTTTCCATATAATGAAGGAGTTTGTGGAAATTTCAAGCCCATAATTTTAAAATCTATAGACAATTTATTTCCGAAAAAGCTCAGCAATTTCAATAGATGCCCAATTAAAATCACTATGGTAAGAAGGGCAAACATTGTTGATTTTGTGGTAGAAAATGAAACACTCGTTTCTTTGTATGGTACAGATGGCCTAATATTTATGACGATTGTAAATAAATTAAACGCTACAGTTAAGGTAGTAAAAGCTCTTGAATATGGCCAATTAGGCATGTACTCTGATAACGGTACTACAACAGGTTTACTTCAGGACGTAATTAATCGGATAACTGATATATTTCTTCCCGCCAATGATATCGATGCAAAGAGATATGCAGTTAGCCAAATTTCTAGAGTTTTGCGAATCGGAATAACCCGGTGGATGGGGCCAAAGCCTCAACAAATTTCCTCGTGGCTTAAAATAATATATCCATTCCTGAATAGCATAACGGTATTTCTTGGTTTGGGTATTGCATCTTTTGTTATAGTAACGATAATTGTAAAACGAATTAAATTAAATGGAAAATATCAAAAAGATAGTGTTCTGTTTCAATGCTATAGCTTGTTGTTGGGCCAAGAATCGAAGTTTATCACAACGTCGGCTCTTCTGAATAGTTTATTCTTGTTATGGATTTGGTTCAGTTTTATAATTAGCATGTATTATCAGGGAAGTCTCGTTGAAAGCATGTCTAATAATATTTTTGAGGCACCATTTACATCAATTCAAGATGCAGTAGATAAAGTTGATAGTATTTATGGATTTGGATCATTTAGGAACTATTTTAATGGCACTGCCATAGAACCTAAATACAAAATAGTTTCGTTCCCTGAATATAATGAATATTTTCAGCGAATAAATAAAGGTGAAAAGGCTTTATTATTAATTATTACTACCAATAAAATTATAAGACATACTTTAACACCTAAATCTGTCCAAATTTTAAGAACGGATGTGGCTTTTGTCTTCGTAGGTTTCTATATGCGCCCCAGCTGGCCAGCTGCAAAAGAATTCGATTTAATATTGATTCGTTTGGCAGAAGGTGGTTTGTTAGACATGGTACATGGTGACCGTAATGAGCATTCTAATGAAGAAGGTAGGGAGAGCCCTGGCATAAAAACTGTAGATTTATCAATGCTGTGCACATTTATGTACGCCTTATCTGTTATGTGGCTACTTTGTTTCGTAATTTGTGTTGTTGAAATAGTTTGTTACAAGTACAGCCACAAACATAGAATGTTGCACATTTAAATCTTTTTTGCAATTGCAAAAAATGTGCAATTTTAATTTAAATGTGCAATGTGTGTGTGTGTGTGAGGTATAATTATACCTAGTATTAAGACCATCCCACAGTTTATGATGGCACCAAAAAAAAATCTCTCTTTCCCTCTGTTTATTCTCTTTTTCACGCACGTGTCAATTTTAAATACTTTTTTTATAAAATCTTAACGGTCACGTAAATCAATCAATTAAAAATAAAAATAATTGTGTAAACGTAACTATCCAAGGTGATTGTTTTAAATAAATATAGTATAATAAAACATCTTTAGGTGCATAATACCATTAGTAAAATATTAAAGACTTGTTAAAGAATTATGGCATATCACATTTAAACCTGTCTTTACCAACACATCCCACTAACTTTTTGAGTAAATCTTTTACTGTTGAGGCAGCTCGCCTCTGGAATGCGCTGCCTTTAACAATTAGACGTGCTCAATCCCTTGGTTTGTTCAAAACACTAGTGAAAAACCACTACTTGTCACTATGAATGCATTTCCACTGTCCTTCCATATTATATTATTTATTATGTATGTATCTATGTATGTATTATTATGTTTATGTAATTAAGTATGTATTATATCTAATGACATGGTAGTATTACTATTAAGTAAATTCCATTATTAGTTTGTAAGTATTTAGATTCCTACTTAAATTATTTTATCTTGCACTACCCTTATCGTGTTGTCTTTCTATATTTCGGCTTCATATCCATCCAAAGGTTGTCTGGAAGAGATCGCTGTCTGCGATAAGACCGCCTATTGTACAATTTCAATAGCTAATTAATATTTCCTATGTTTTTATCTGTAATTGGTGTGCAATAAAGAGTATTTATCTTATCTTATCTTATGGCTTAGTCATTATTAGTCCAATTAATAAAGTAGTTGTATAGTGCGTGAGCGGGAACCTAAGCGATTTCTTCAGAAACTTGTTCAGAGTAATTAGAGAAAAACACACTAAAAGTCCTGATGTCTAGGAGGTGAGGCGGGGGGAGGGGAGGGGGACAAAGACTTAAATATTAGTTTTTTCGCTAATATTTCAAAAATGACGCGTTTGAGCAAAACATGTTCTAAGATGAAATGAAAGCTTTTAAAATTTTCTATAACTGTGATTAAATATACTTTTCCATATTCCCATCCGTATTCGAACTACAGGCTCTGGAAAAGTGCAAATAAAAAAAGTTTTATAATATTCGTTTCTAAGTCCAATTCTGTGAATGATTCACATTATTATTCTCTTAGGTCGTGAGGACGACCTTTTGCCAGGATGGCAAAAGGTCGTTTTCTGTGGTATTTTCTTACTCGCCCTCCTCAGTGGTAAATGGTTCTTGGTGAAATTCAAAATTTCAAAATCATTTATTCTTTAAAAATATTACATTTGTGTGGAATTGTCAATGTTTTTTTACCCTACCGTGCAGTGCTTGACGTGGCAGCTACTGAGACACACTGCCAGAAAACTCAGTAGGAATCCTTTTTTTAAATATTTATTTCTTACATAAAATTACATTGTATTGAAATGTCTTAATTTAGAGCGCCTCAATCCCAAGCTGTTTTGTCACTTAAATAATGAGAAGTTTTAGGGGTAAATCTTCTGTTGTTCTGGGCGCCAAGGTATTACCTTCATTTTTCCTTCATCTACTCTTAAGGTGGCAGTTCATTCCCGAGCTACTGCTGCACTTGGTTGTTTGTACGCCAGGAATGATATTTAGCTGCTCTCTTAATTTTTGCTAATGACCTCATGAATGACTGGAATCGGTATTGATTGAGAAGGGTCACTTTTGCTGGTGCCCCATACCATTTCAGGAAGCACACCTTCCCAGCTTCTGCATTATCACTATGGCTGGAGTTTGGGTTGTAAAAGATCTTTGCTGCTTCCTTAATAATTTCCGAATTTATATACAATTTACAGAAACCCACCTTACTTCATCTAAACGTTGCTGATGTTGTGTCGCAGCCGGTAAATGAGTGTAAGAAGAGGCTATGCATTTTGCAGTTTTAGGCAGTAAGGTTGCGTTTCGTACAGTGAGAATTGAGCGAAAAGCAATATTCATGATGATTTTTTCCTCCCTAAGCTCAGTTATTCGCTGTTGCAAAAAATCGCGATTTCTTACTGTTACCGCCTTTACCACGTGGAGGTAGTCCCAGCTTATGTTAAAATAAATTTAGAGATAATTTTCGCATCAGGTAATGGTCATCACGCTGAATAACTTATCATCATCTTGCCCCACTAATATGCTAGTGAGACCATTCTACGTGAGCCATGGCAGACTTTACTCCATCCAGCCCACCTCCCTCCACAAGCACATCGGGTCTCCTAAACTTTTCAGGGCATCCGTAAGAGTTCCGCTGAATAACTTAAATTTTCTATATTTCTGGAGCATGTAGCTTTCATTTCATCTTAGAACATTTTTTTGGTAAAACGCACCATTTTAAAGATATTAGCGAAAAATCTAAAATTGAGGTCTTTGTCCCCCCCTACGTCTCACCTCCTAGACGTCAGGACTTTTAGTATGTTTTCTCTCTAAGTACTCTGAACAAGTTTCTGAAAAAATCACTTAGGTTCCCGCTCACGCACTCTATACCCTCCTTTGAGTCATTCCTTAATCGGACTATATTTAAATTATTATCGATTACACATATTATAGAAAAAATAAAGTTCCTCTATTATTAAGTGCTAGTCATGTGGTTGTTAGCCTGAAAACATCCAGTAACAACATATTTAGGCTATTGGCGGTTTGAAAGAAAATCATTTTCCTACCTCATCCCGTGGGGGTATAGAAGTTTCATAAATATGAACATGTGAGTACCGATCGAGCTCCCTATTTGTCAGCGCAGAACTTTGAATGCCTTCTGTACCCTATTTGACTCGGTTTTTCCTCCCTTTTATTTAACTTCTCAATTGTTGTGAGAAGAGCGAAGATTTCTGCCTCAATTGTAATATCTTCATAGCAATCATAGCAAAAATCTTCGCTCTTCTCACAACCGCCTTCTTCAATGTCAATCTCATCGTTCTTTGTAAAATCCATTTTCCTCTGGAACTCTCTTTCTTCCGAAATTAGAAAAAAAAATAACAGAATCAGCTCAATAACGCTCTTTTGCATCGTTGTTTAAGCATAATTCAAATACAATACGGGTGAAGTGGCACAAGTACAGTATAAAACCTACTTTGTACAATTTCTCTATGATAGTGGGTGACGTTTAAAAAGATTATAACTTCAACATTAAGTCAAGAAATAAAATAATTTTACAGGTTAACTCGCTTCTGATTTTCTACTCCTTCTACTAATTTATTGGTCTCACCAAATTGGTGACTCCCACTAAACTGGTGACCCCTACTAAACTGGTGACCCCGAAGAACACGATTTAAGTTGGCCCTGTCAAATATCAAGACAGCTTCGTAGTCGAAGATCAACGAAGGCGCGCTGGCAGATCTAGCAGACTGGATCAACGACGTCGTCGGGTTACAAGCGTCTACATCAACCATCACTACGATGCCGGATACCAGTGGTAACTCAGAAATTGTAGGACTTACTAAGCAGATATCTATATTAATGGAAAAAATCGAGAGATTGTCACGGCAGCGGGCGCGGTCCAACTATGGAAATCATAACCGTCACCATCCAAGTTCTACCAGGTCGCAGTCGACTTACCGGTCACACCCACAGTGTTGGTACCATCAAAAATTCGGTGATCGTGCTAAAAAGTGCATAAGTCCCTGCGACTACCAACCGCCGTCGGGAAATGCGAAGGGCGATCAATAATGGCGGCCAATGATTGCCCGAGTACCGGTCGCCTGTTCGTCACGGACGCTAGATCTAAGGTGCAGTTTTTGGTCGACACCGGCAGCGACCTCTGCGTGTATACACGAACGGCCTTAGCAGGACAACGGGAGAAGACCAAGTTCGGACTTAGTGCGGCAAACGGTACACTCATAAACACTTACGGCTATATTAACTTAGTTTTAAATTTAGGGTTGCGCCGTGACTTCACCTGGAGATTTATTGTTGCGGACGTTACGAAGGCGATAATAGGCGTGGATTTTTTGTCTTACTACAATTTAATTGTTGATTGCAGGAACCAACGCCTTATCGACTATAAGGCGTTGGTTCCTGGTGGCAATAGCTGGTGGAGATGCTGCTCACGAGTGGCCTGATCTTTAGAAAAAACCAAGAAATCATCTAAATATGCGTACGTAAAATCTAAGCCTGCAAGCATTTCGTCCACGAACCGCTGGAAGGTCTGCCCTGCGTTGCGAAGTCCGAAATTCATGTATGGAAATTCGAAAAGTCCAAATGGTGTGGTGATGGCGGTCTTCGCAACGTCTTCTGGGTTGGTTCGAATCTGGTTGTATGCTTTTTCCAGGTCTATAGTAGAAAATACTGTACATCCTGTAAGACTATGCGCAAAATCTTGTATGTGACGTATTGAGCAGTACGAGTAATTACATAGAACACACAGACACAAACTAGTCTATTCTTGTTTGTGTCTATGTTATATAATATATATTTATAAATAAATATACCTAGAGAACAATTGGCGATACAAAAGAGTGTTATTGAGCTGATTCTGCCAACTTTTTTTTGTTTATTTAAGTAGATATACATAAAATACAATAAGGTAATGAATCCTACAGGATTATCACAGAAGACTGAAAATGGGTTCAACATCTTCTACTGATGCTGCCAAATACGGGCAACCTATCTACCGATCTAAACGAATTTTCTCAAATTAACAAATTATCCCTATATTTTGATAAAAACAAGAATTACATTGAATAAAAAATGCATATATTGCAAATTGTGGGAAGTTCTCCTTAGAAGAGTCGTCAATTAAATAGCGAAAATAGCCAAACCAGGTACAATTTATGGACCGGAACTGAAAAATATGCATCGAGTTAGGACAAGCGGCCTGAAAACTCAAATTTCTCAAAATTTCTTAAATTTATTTAGTTGAACTGTCTTTAGGCTTGTGAAATCGCTGTTATTAGGTGATTCATGTCAATTGTAGAAACACAGATTATTATTTTTAAAATGTTTACAATAAAAATAAAATTTGTCGCTTTTGCCATTCGACTCGTCGATTCTCCCACATATTGTAAATATTGCATTTTGTATTATTTTTTACAAACTATTGGGCTAAGTTTTTAACTTAAACATAGAAATTCAAGTAAAAAGCCAGACCGACTTATTACTTTAACTTTGCAATTTTTATTAGGAGCTTATAACATGCGTGCTCAATTAGGCTTGGGTCTGGCAACTAAGCAGGCAACGGCAGAACGTTAATGTGATCATCGGCAATGTTACGAATCTACCGTGTGTGAGAGGACTTTTAAGGTCACAACTCATTAGAGCCACTCGGCACCCACCCCGCACCGTCTCGTCGCACGGCATGGGAAGAGGCCACGTTATCACCAATAATCGAGGCGCGGTCAACCAGTGGACCTCACGCGGTGAACGAGTGAACGCCGAGTGGTCAACGAGTGGACGTCGCTTGGTCCACGAATTTTCGAGTGGTGGGTAGGGAGCGGCGCATTGCCAAGTATAGTCATCGCGTGAATCATTCGCGCGCGGTCCACTCGGGACCCGCGCGTTGGCAATGTGCAGTCAACGCGAGGCAAGCATGCAAGCAGCGAGTTGTCACCGAGTGGTCCACGGGCCGTCCGCGTGTGGAGGGCTAACGACTGAGACGATCCGGTGTCGCTACGGAGTGGATATACTGAGGGCATACCCATACAAGTCCATATAAAGAATACTAGCCGCAGGAGGCGAGGCGGGGTGGGGTGGGTGCCGGGTGGCTCTAATGAGCTGTGACCTTTATAGTCGAAACAATCATGACCACAATGATCATGTCTGAAACAATCCTGTCTGCATAAATCTGCAGCATATATCTGAGCATTAAGGTTGCCCTTATCCAAATGGAAACGGTTATTCCACCGATTGTAGACTAGATTTGATAAAACTTACTTGGATATAGTAAAAAAGTAATTAATAATTTGTTGGTATTCAAATTATATTGAAGCGAATACATAGTCTGTAATACATCTATCTAATTTCACAATATAGGTACTTGTAAAACTCACGTAAATCGGGTACAGTTTGGGTGGTAAAAACGCAAAATGTGTAGAAAGTGATATGAATCTTATATATAATATGAGGTAGAGTGCATTTTACAAAGAACGGTCGCATTTACTGTCAAATAATGATTCGGATGCATGCTATAATCAATATTTAGTTCATATTCACGCGGGTGAATCCGAGGCTGGAAGGTAGTATATTATATGAACAGACAAAACACATCGAGTATTAAAGATTGTTTAAAAGTAGATGGATACAAAATAAAACGACACAAAGTGTATGGAATTATAATAACACATCAAAGATTGGAATCAAAGGTCAATTTCGAATAATGTCAGTACGAGTAGAATGGATAGTAATTATTTATATCGATGGTTTTCAAATCAGTCGTCTTGCATGTATATATACGTTTTGTTATTATCTATCCACAGATACTTAACAGAGACTTAATTTCTAAATTTGATTTGAATAGTCATAGATATGACTATTCAAATTTAGAAATTAAGTTTGCACCATGCTCTTAAATAACTGATCAAATTATCAGGTTCATTACAAAATACATTTTATTATAATAAATATATACTGTATCTTATATCCGTGAAGTTAAATTACTAGCAATTAATACCTAATCCATTATTGAATTGTTTAATACATTATTAAGCAGTAGTCGTGATTAAGAGTTATCTCATCCCATCAATGTCTGCTAAAGACTTTAAATAATAATAATATCTAGGGACAATGTCACACAGATCATCCTAGCCCCAACCTAAGCAAAGCTTGTACTATGGGTACCAGGCGACGATATACATATTTATATAGATAGATAAATACTTAAATACATAGAAAACATCCATGACTCAGTAACAAATATTCGTGCTAATCAAACAAATATTTGCACTTACCGGGATTCGAACCCATGACCACCAGTTTCGTAGGCAGGAGCACTATCAACTAGGCTACGGTGACCGTCAAATCAATTATTGTCAGTAACATATTTTTTGACCGATTATACTAATGCTTGCTTACTTGCTTATCGTATGCGCAGTGGCTACCGCAGTGTCAGAGTTCAAGCCGCCCAGTAGGCCTCCGACATGGCTTAACGACTGTTGTCTAATGGCTACAAGCGGGACCGACCGCTTAACGTGCCCTCCGAAGCACGGAGGCGCTCAGAAATTAAACCATTTTAGCTTTAGACTGACCGCGAGCCTAGCCGCTTAAGCTCGCCAATCACCTACGGACCGGTGCGGTGAGAACATCTAGCTATGAGCGTCTCTATACTAATTATACACTTCCAATGTTATACTAAGGGAAACTTGTCATTGCCTTCACTTTATATTGTATCCCGTAAGTTGTGTTATTATCTGTAACGCTGTTATTTTCTTAATATAGAATAAATAAACAAAAATATCTTTTAGACCTCTTACAAAATCAAATTTGGGACAGTTCAGTAACAACCTGGGGAAAATTTTGTGCCATCCATTGCCAAACTCGAGTAAACCTAATGATATGTAAGTCGAAGTCAATTTTATTAATTACGTTAGAAACTATTCAAAAATTTTTAATATGGTTTGCATACAAGCTAAAGGTTAATACATTAGAGACAAAATTAAAAAATCTGATAACAAAATAAAATCAGTGTGGCAAATAATTAATACTGAAACTGGTAAAAGTACATTAAGCAATCAAACAGTAACATTAAATATTAGTGACGAACTGATTTCAGACAAGCTTTCGATTGCCATTTTTTTCGCAGATTTTTTTACAAATATACCTGTGGATACAACTAAGTGCCTGTTATCGTCACCAGATATAGCTGAACTGTTTTTAAATCAAAGTTTAAAACAAGATGATTATTATCGAAACAAGCTAAAATTCTATTTGCCTACTAGATATAAATAAAATGTCTCCGTGCGTACCAGATTAATACAAAGTTTATTCGAGACAATAAAATAATTAATTCGGAAAGACAGTGTTGTAATATCCTGGGACATTATTTACACACGGCCATCTGATCCCAAACTAAGCATTTTTTGTAAATACATACTTATATAGATAAATTACACCCAGACTCAGGATAAACAGACATGTTCATGCACACAAATATCTGTCCTAGGTGGGAATCGAACCCACGTCCTGAAAAACAAGCATTTGCCAACCACGCTAATAGGCCTATTACTTACTTCAGTAAAATAAATGGCTCAAGTAATATTATAAAACTAAAATCTAGACAAGAACTTTTGGATATATGTTTGTTTGAAACTACACACAAGAAACAATCCCATTATTATATGTACAGATATCTAAAACGTTTATATAAAGTACGTACTTAAGTAGAAACTGAAGGTCTAGTAGTTTTAGAAGGAAAAAGAAACCAGAAGTGATGTGTATACTCTGTCGTAATTAAATTCTGTATATAGGCTTAGGGTTAGGCTTAGGGTTTCTGAAACCAAAAAAATATAGTAGTTTTTAAGATATTTTTAATGGCGAACAGCGTTTGAAAATGGCAAAAAGTGAAAAAAATAGTAGTAGGATGAAACCCGTTGAAAAAGAAAAAGAATATAACAACAATGAAAGGAAAACTTAATTGAAACATCAACAATACGAATAAAGATATTTTGTTTCTTTGGTCACAATTCTAAGTTAACCTAATTCAAATGATTTTCACCCATATTTAATATATCAGTTATCTGGTTTCCATAGTACAAGCTCTGCTTAGTTTGTGATCAGAAGGCCGTGTGAGAATAATGTCCCAATATATTATTCTTTATATAATTTATAGAAACACAGAGTTTGATGTTATAAGTGAAATAAGCAAAAAATGTAATAAAGAGAATGACTATATATAACATTAACGAATTACGCTAACCAAAAGAAAAAAATATGTTTATTTAAGCCGAAATAGAACTTCAGGCAGATATGCACACGATTTGCAATCTCTATTCAAATTCAATTCATAATCATGGAGAGGAGGGCAGAAAACGCCATAGCACTGGGTGCCATAAGGAATACGGTAGCCCGCCCCGCGATTTGTATCCACCTGCGTAATGGTATTATCCACTTTATGTTACATACTTCCCCGGTGTTTAATGGTAATGATGCACTCGATAATCCGATATCTGCTTATAAAGTACAATAATTTAACCAGATGATCAGTCACACAACACAATTATAATTGTAAGTTAGATCAGTTGTAACAATATTCATCATACAACGAAACGTTATATTAAAATCCATGACAGTATTGTAGTCTCACGTCGAAATAGACTGAAAATTTTAATATTTAATTTTGTGCATAATCTATTCATAACATGATGATATTGCTTTCTGTAATTACTGCGTTAGAAGGAATGGTAAATCATACTAGAACAATAAATCTGATACAAGAATCTGTTTGTGCATCCTCGAAGTTTTATAAACATCATGTTATGACAACAGTTGTTTGGAGACCTGCAAACTTTGATGGTCTCGAGGAATTTTTAAAACATTTTCCTGGTTTAGTTGCCCTCACACCTCTGTCTGACAACGGGATCGATGCTCTTGATGGATTTTGTAAAGACAACAGTTATCGGCAAACAGTTTTGTTTGCCAAATCTTCAAACGATTTCTCTATAGTCATGGAAGACATTTATCAAAAATGTCGTTTCGGCATTCGTCTCATACTGGTTTTAACACAAACGGTGAATGATCTTTCAATTCTTGAAGTTTTCTTTGAAGCAGCATGGAGGAATGATCTTGTTGACTTGGCAATAATAAGTGCAAATGACAGCGACGAAATAACAATTTCGACATACTTTCCGTACGACGAAGGAGTTTGTGGAAATTTCAAGCCCTTTGTTTTAAACTCTGAAGACAATATTTTTCCGAAAAAGCTTAGCAATTTCAATAGATGCCCAATAAAAACCACTATGGTAAGAAGAGCAAAAATTTTTGATTTTGTGGCCGAGAATGACACAATTGTTTCTTTAAATGGTACAGATGGCTTAATATTTATGACGATTGTAAATAAATTAAACGCTACAGTTAAGGTAGTAAAAGCAGTTGAATATGGCCAATTAGGCATGTACTCTGATAATGGTACAGCAACAGATCTTGGAGACGTAATTAAACGAAAATCTGATATAATTCTTCCCGCCAATGAAATCGATGCAAAGAGATATGCAGTAAGTCAAATTTCTAGCGTTTTCCGAATAGGAATAACCCGGTGGATGGGGCCAAAGCCTCAGCAAATTTCCTCGTGGCTTAAAATAATATATCCATTCTTGAATAGCACCACGATAATTCTTGGTCTGGCAATTGTACTTTTTGTTGTAGTGACGATGGTCGTGAAACGAATGAAGTTTAATGGAACGTATGAAAAGTATAGTGTCCTGTTTCAATGCTACAGCTTGTTGTTGGGTCAAGTATTGAAGTTTGTCACAATATCGACTCTTCTGAATAGTTTATTTTTGTTATGGATTTGGTTCAGTTTTATAATTAGCATTTATTATCAGGGAAGTCTTGTTGAAAGCATGTTTAATAATATTTTTGAGCCACCATTTACATCAATTCAAGATGCAGTAGATAAAGTTGACAGCATTTATGGATTTGGAGTATTTAGGAACTATTTTAATGGCACTGCCATTGAACCTAAGTACAAAACAGTTTCGTTCGCTGAATATAATGATTATTTTCAGCGAATCAAAAGAGGTGAAAAGGCTTTGTTATTAATTATTACTACTAATGATATTCTACGACAGACTATAACAAGTAAATCAGTGCAAATTTTTGCAGCTGATGTGAATTTCGTGCTAATATGTTTCCATATGCGCCCCAGTTGGCCAGCTGCAACAGAATTTAATTTAATATTAGTTCGTTTAATAGAAAGTGGTTTGATAGACACAGTTCATGGTGAGTGTAATCAGTGTCATGTTGAGAAAGATGGGGAGAGCCATGGCTTAAAAACAGTAGATTTTTCAATGATGTGCACATTTATGTACACATTGTTAGCTATGTGGTTCCTTTGTTTAATAATTTGTGTAGTTGAAATTGTTTATTATAAGTACAATAAAAAATATAGGGGTAGATGCAGTGCAAATCAAATGAGACAACACCCGCACTAGGAAAATAAGTACTATATTGGGGAGATTTTATAATTAAGGCGCACAAACCACAACGAGACTCAGGACAAGCAATTCAGGGTCACACAAATAGTTGTCCTTTGCGGAGATCAAACCCGAAACACGTGGGAACCATGGTACGAGACTATCTTAACCACTGCACAATTTCTGACGTCAATATGCCATAAAGTTAAAAAATTAATATTTAAAATACACAGAGATCACGCAGTGACCGTACTTTTTCTGTACACTTTCTGAGGTTTGAAAAGTAGCCCGTTTTTTAATGCTGACTATCAAAGCACGTCCAGAGATCTCTCGGTATCACACATATCACTACAGAAGGCGATATAGACCAGGGTAGAAGCGTTTAAAAATAATAAAAAGTGAAAAAAAAAAAATAGTAGGATGAAACCCATTAGAAAAGAAGGGGAATATTATAAAAATGAAAGGAAAAATAATTTACGGGCGATCTGAGGTCGGGAAGGGGAAGGGGGTGAGTTTTTAAGGGTAAAAATTGGTTTTTCTCGATTTCCGGTAAAACTAAAAGTCTTATGGAAAAAAGTCAAATGGCAAAGTTGTAGGTAATAAAAAGATCTAAAACTTTTGTTTTTACACTTTTTTCACATAACCTAAAATTTATGTGAAAACTTCAAAAAACCAAGTTTTTGGTTTTTTATTTTTATCTTTTACATAAATTTTTCTTTCTTAACGAAGTTTGGTGAAAACTTACCTATTTATGTCCCAAATACGCTGTAATTTATTTGATTTAAAAATATTTATTTTTTCACCTTATTTTGAATTAATATCGAAAAATCACCCTAATTTTCAATCGAAAAGTCACCCGTCAAAATATTCGCTTTTTTCAAAAAGTTGGTATATTTTCTGTGCGTTGAAATCTCTACTTTCCGATGATGAAAAAAAATATATATGTTACTTTAGTAAATTTTCTCAGAAAATGCAGAAAATCGAAAATAACTCGATTTCGATTTTTTTTTTAATTATTATGAAAAAAATCATCTAAAAATTCGATTGCTGCAATTTGTTTCAATTAAAAAGTTGATTTATTTAATGCTAATTACATTTATGTCATAGAAAATCTGATTATATATAAATATAAATGTAAATCGTACAATTAAATGTAGATAATTTATTCTGATTACGTTATTCATTACAATATTTTTAAACAACAAAATATTAAAGAAATAAATGTCAAAATGTATAAAAAATATATAATATTAAAAATCTATTTAAAATGTATAAATAACTAAAAAAATATGTATAGTAAATATATTTTTAATAACTAACTTTTGGCTGACTTTCATGTATATTTCATATATTTTGAATATATCTGAAATATATTTGACATGTATAAAATATATTTGAAAATCGGCCAAACGTTTGTTATTAAAAATATATTTACGATATATATTTTATATATTTTTATGTAATTTTAAATTTTTTATTTTTTTTATTGGATTATGTAAATTTATTTGTGAAAAATTAAGGAGATTATTATTAGTATGTATGTAGTAAGACCCAGACCCAGCTAGCCCCTTCCCCACTTCTCCATGAAATACCTTTTGATGGGCTACTATTTTTCGTAGGTCACTCAGGTATATTTGTCTTTAAATATAAATAGACATCTACGCATATAATTTAAAGAAGATTCGACAACTTTCTCCAAATATTGTAGATGTCTGATTAAATATTAATTTTATTAACTTATTTGTTTGTTAATTATAGTAGTATATTTTTATTTGCAATTTTTTTTTTATCAATGTAATTATTAGTGTACGTAATTAAATTGTTAATTTTAATAAATAGCTCAACATTTTTTATAGTAATTAAAAAAAGAATTCGATTTTTTTTTGCATTTTCTGAGAAGATTTACTATAGGTACATATGTATTTTTTTTAACCATCGGAAAGTAGAGATTTCAACGCACAGAAAACATACCAACTTCTTGAAAAAAGCTGATATTTTGACGGGTGACTTTTCGATTGAAAATTAGGGTGTTTTTTCGATATTAATTCAAAATAAGGTGAAAAATTAATATTTTTAATCAAATAAATTACAGCGTATTTGGGACATAAAAAGGTAAGTTTTCACCAAATTTCGTTAAAAAAGAAAAATTTATGTAAAAGATAAAAATAAAAAACCAAAAACTTGGTTTTTTGAAGTTTTCACATAAATTTTAGGTTGTGTGAAAAAAGTGTAAAAACAAAAGTTTTAGATCTTTTTATTACCTACAACTTTGCGATTTGACTTTTTTCGATAGGACTTTTAGTTTTGCCGGAAATCGAGGAAAACCGTTTTTTACCCTTAAAAACTCACCCCCATCCCCTTCCCGACCTCAGATCGCCCGTAAATTATTTTTCCTTTCATTTTTATAATATTCCCCTTCTTTTCTAATGGGTTTCATCCTACTATTATTTTTTTTGGTTTTAAAAATTATCGACCCTGGTCTAATAGGTGAAGCAGTAAAAAATACTGCTGACGGACAATTGTATAATAACAAAAGATCAATGTGGAGATCTTTGGAAGAGGTCTTTGTCCAGCAGTGGACGTCTTTCGGCTGATATGATGATGATGAAAATATCAGTTACGACGTCTAGCAACAGCGTCAAAATACTAGTACCAAGTCTGCAACCTGCCGATATTATATTCACATGCTTCAAGAAAAGTATTCTACTTATTGTGGAAAAATAACACCTGGCTGAGTTGGGTAAATGTATATCGGGATATCATTCGCATACATTATGTTGAGTATTGAAGCTAGCTCACTGCATTGAGGAAAGCCAATATTAATTTGTAATGGATTACTTGTATATTTGCCGATCTTAGTCCATTGCGATCTGTAACTTAGGTAAATTTCAAAACCTTTGGTTTACGTAAGTAAGGTTTGTGTCAAAACCCATCATGACCATTTGGAGACATGGAAGATTTAGTGCCATCCACTGGTAAATCTGCGGACTAAAGTCTGGGGTGTATATTTTAAAATAATTGCAATTGATTCATTGATAAATAATAATCTTACTGTTTTATATGAATGAATTTTTATATTATTTAGATTTAAGATCCAATTAAAATAGTTTATTGGTGTAAAATACATATATGAAAAAAATATCCATTACGACTGACCCGACTTCCTCTATTGTTCGTTGCTAGCAATCTTCTTGCATAACATATCTCAACCTAAAAATTGAGAAGTGGATTAAGCAATCAGATTTGTGAATTGGCTGTGAACTTTGGACTGGAATAGGATCTCAAAGTTGTGATAGAAAATTGTACAAATTTTAACTATTTAAACGGCTTTTTATTTTAGTATATGAATATTTGGTTAATTATTATAATTTACTTAAATAATAAGAATACAATTTATTTGCAAAAAACATCAATACAACATATTGAGTGTGGTCTAGTCCTCGCACTAAGATTCCCTGTATTGCGAGCACTAGGTTCTTCCAAGTTCCAATATTACACAGGTTTCAATTAAATAACTATTATTATAACTTAAACAAGATAAATGTACTAATCGAATAACCCACCCCCAACTGTACCCGGTGCAAACGTACCCATCACACTCGCCGCATTTCCACGTTGAATAGCGATGGCCAACCTCTGCACCAGGTACGAACCAGAACGGGAGTCGCGTGTGGATACTTTTAATTTGTGCCCTATCTCGCCGATGAGCTGCTTGGCCTCAGAGCCCCAGCACCCCATGGTTTCCACGGTAATAGGGACAAAATGGTACATAGTCTCCAGATAGGCGTTTACTATTTTAGTTAAACTATGTATTCCTTTTATAGGATGAACATACAAGTATTTCTTTTACTGTCTTGTTACATAAAAGAAGATTATTATATTTACTTACACATTTTCCAATATTATGCTCACAATAAGCATAATTTTAAGAAGAAGAATAATTAATATTACATTTATAACAATAAATATATTCATTAATTATATTATAATATAATATATATATATGTTACTGGTAATGGTGATTTACGACGAATGAGAAGAGAGACGAAAGAGTGAATACCACTATTTTAAATGTGTATTGTCAGTGACAGTGGTGATGTTAGTACCTTATAATAGAAATAAATAGTAATATAAATATTTTTAAAACCCATTTATTGACGTCAGATATATCAATAAATGGGTTTTAAAACAAAGAATGAATATTTGTTTAGCTTACTACTACTTTTTCTTGAGTATTTAAGCATGCGGTGTATACTTCTAAAGAATTTCTACGCCATTGCTTGTTTTCTTACACATATTTACCTATATAATATTAAAAAAACTTTGTTTATAAATATATTACCATTTATAGGTATGTAGCGTAATATTGGTAATAATAAATAACTGTAGTAATAAAGCGTCCTTGCAGGAATCTCACGTCCTTTTCTTTTTCCATTTATTCTCCAATATGTTTTACTATCTTCTCTTTTTTAGGGTTCCATAGCTAAAAAACGGAACCCTTATAGATTAGTCATATCTGTCTGTCCGTCCGTCCGTATGTCACAGTCACTTTTTTCCGAAACTATAAGAGCTGTACTGTTGAAACTTGGTAAGTAGATGTATTCTGTGAACCGCATTAAGATTTTCACACAAAAATAGAAAAAGAACAATAATTTTGGGGGTTCCCCATACATAGAACTGAAACTCAAAATTTTTTTTTCATCGTACCGATACTTGTGGCGTATCTACGGATAGGACTTCAGAAATGATATTGAGGTTTCTAGTATTATTTTTTTCTAAACTGAATAGTTTGCGCGTGTGACACTTCCAAAGTGGTAAAATGAGTGTCCCCACCCCCTTAACTTCTAAAATAAGAAAATGATAAAACTAAAAAAAATATATGATGTACATTACCATGAAAACTAACAAGGAAAATTGGTTTAACCGAGATCTAGTAAGTAGTTTTTTTTAATACGGCATAAATCGTAAACCGCAATTTACCTTTCATTTAATCAACTGAAATACTTGCTGCAACGGAACCCTTCATGGGCGAGTCCGACTCGCACTTGGCTGGTTTTTTAAGATACTAGTCCTCTCTAGTTCATCCTAAGGCACACTGGCAGATCAAACTTCGGAAACAAAGCCAATAGATTACACCTACATTCTCCGAAATGCATCAAGGGAATCTTTAATTTTATCTGCCGATGTGTATCATTCGAAGCTTAACGCAGAGCGCCTACCCCTGACTGGTAGAAGGTGGTGGTCTGAGAATCACCTCATTATGATTTCCCATTTTTGAGACTAAATCGGATAGATAATATCAGTGAATAGGAGGAAGTAATCGATACGATCCTAATCATAATTATACAGATTATATTAACAATCGAGGTGGAAACAGTAGCCAACTCCCGACTCCATTTGCCAATGAAAGGCAAACACAGGTAGCCCACATTTGATCGAACCAAACCAAACTTGCTCCCACTATCGTGCATAATTTAATTGCATCATGAATATCTTCGCTGCAGTACCTTCTGATTCGTACACGGTTTGGATTTGGATAGATAGGTCACTGTCTAAAAATGGAAAGCAGTTTTCAAATTCGATTCTTTATCACACTGTGTGTAGAAAAGTCTAAAATGGTACAGACGCTAGCACACTAAGCTACCCCAATCTGACAAATTTTCCCAATCGAAAGTGAACCTTATACTTTTGTGATAAAGTTGAAAAACTATAAAAATAAATTGTACAGATGGGGGTAACTGAATGTGCTGGCGTCTGTACTTAACCCGATAACGTTCATGTTATACGTCAACGTATTATTATTAGATATTATATAGAAAAAAATTAAAAGGAAACTATTAAAAAATATTTGTTGTATATTTTTTCAAATGGGAAGGAAGTTTCTATAATATATAATGGCATTGACATTATTTTATCATATTATTACTTTCATTATTATTCAAATTATTACTTTTCTCTTTTTATATCACCTTATAAACAATTGTAATGATAGAACTATACAAACAAAGTTAGGCCTAGCACCTTTAATACAAGTTATCTCCGAATAACTTAGCTAAGGTGCTAGCCACCACAAATGATTGCTAAATATATATGTAACAAACAAACAATTTTATTAGGTAATAATGTGTTGCATTTAACTGTACGCACCTATTATTGTTATTGTTTTATGTTATGTGCTGAAATAAACAATTATCTTATCTTATCTACTTTTCGTACATATTCGGTAGGTCTGAGAATAGGTCATAAGCCTCTAAATCCTAAGGGTGGCAATTTTTTTTACTATATTTTTAGCAGCGTGTAAACGTAGCACTTTCTTAGGCGACTCAAGAAGTTCGTTCCTGATCATACTTCTCCTGAACGGGTCAACCGATCTTCTTCAAATTTGACACAGTGGTAGCGACTATACTCGTGAGTGCATATTTCTGAATATATTATAACGGACACGCCACGGAGGTATAATCACTGCAATAAAAATTAGATACGTCATAATCGCCACGCTTGGCAGACCGGCAAGGCAGACGGGTTGGCTTGGTTGGTTATGGTTCACATAAAAGCGCTGCTTCCCGTGCTCTGGTAGGTATTTCTTCGGTCGATTTCTAGCCACCGATTATACCGACACCACACAGCTGATATACATAAATGAAGATTGATTTTGCGATTAAAAAAAAACAAAGTTCTGAGGATATATATTTGAAGCACTTTGAGCATTCTATTGAGATTTTTTCATCTAGCGATGACCAACATCCAGTGTCAAAGGTCTTAGAAGATAATATCTTAGAAATAATTTCTTCTTAATCATCCACACACGAAGTCCTCTTGGTCGTCGTCAGATGCTAGGGCTGCTTCAATATCGCCTCATATACCGGTAACGACTCATGATCTAAAAACAAAATAACAATTTGCTAAATAAACGCTACCTAATACTATATAAGATACATAATACTTTCTACACATTTTAACTGTACTCAATTCACTATTTCCTGTATTTGAAACTATGTAAATTATATGTTATTGACAGAGTACAGCAAGGTTTGGGGTACATATTTGAATATAATTCTGATACAAAATCAAATGACACAAAAATTACATGAAATTATTGTACTACACAATAGATTGGAATCAAATGACCATTTCAAATTATTTCCGTAGAAGTACCATCGATACTAATTATTTTTATCGGAGATTTTGAAATAATTTGTTTTGTATGTATACGTTTTGACTTCTTATCTATCTATGTTGTTGTACAAGGTGCTCGTTTGTGGAATGTGTTGCCATTGTTTATTATCCGTATATAATCACTAAGTACATTCCAAAGACTTGTCAAGGATCAAATTTGAAAACTGCATAGTTCACATAATAAATCGTATTATTATTATGAACATACATATAATTAGTAAGTATGTATTTTATAGTTTTAGTATTGGTACAAATAGTACCTTATAATTTAGTAATTTGTACACTTGCAACTTGCAACTGCCCCATCTCTGTAACTCCTTTCCCCTTTTACTACCTAGGTTCCCTGAAAGAGATCACACTTTAGAATTAGGCCGCCAATTGTACTATTATAATTTGTACGTTTTGTATTATTTCTTTAGGTGTACAATAAAGAGTTTATCTATCTATGTCGAAGGCCATCCAAATTTAGTTTCGTATTAACACATTGAACTGACACCCTGTACTTGTACGATGCTTTTTTTATGTACAGACGCTAGCACATCCAGCTACCCCAATCTGTCAAATTTCTTTTATAGTTTTTCAACTTTATCTCATAAGCATAAGGTTCACTTTCAATTGGGGAAATTTGATAGATTGGGGTAGCTTGATGTGCTGGCGTCTGTACATACATATCAAACTAATTCAGTATAAGTAACTAAATGTCATAGATTCATAGAATAAGATATTGGATAATTGGTAAGTATCGTATTTCTTGGTTAAAATACATGCTGTTGTAGTATAAAAGGCATGGACACGACTTCCGG
The DNA here is from genome assembly GCA_951640165.1 of Pseudoips prasinana. NCBI lineage: Eukaryota > Metazoa > Arthropoda > Insecta > Lepidoptera > Nolidae > Pseudoips > Pseudoips prasinana. The sequence goes on from OX621240.1 coordinate 26,791,273, forward strand.
AACCGAATAAAAAAGTTACGTTATTATAAAATTCATAATTTAACAACTGAAGTTAAAAGCTTCACCACGATGAAACTAACGATGCGAGAACGCATGTCCGTTCGTCATCATTGTAAAGCGTTCGTCTCATAAATAGAAGACGGACTCTACTTCATCATATCAGCGGAATTACGGCCACTGCAAATGTGGGACAGGCCGTAATTGCCACATTTGGTAGACATGTTGGCGATAGCAGTTATATATATACCTATATTTTTTTGAAAAATGGTCTCTATGTTGGGTGCCTTTACGGACATGCAATTCATGTACAAAAATTACACCCAAAGTCAGAACAGTTATGTACATAATAACTTCTGAGTTTGGGTGCAATTTGGGTGGTTTACACAAATAGTTGGCCTGCGCGGGTTTGAAGTGACACGAGGACGCTGAGGTAGTTAGGCGACCACCTTAAATTCTGCTCCAAACATGGATTGAAGCAATGTCATAGTTCATAAACAGACGCTGTTGCTCGTTCTCTAGCAGTTATTTTTTCGGAGCGACTTAGGACATGAATGTCCGTTAGCTATATTCGCAGTGTCCTCAAACGCGACGTCCTGCGTGAGCGTTGTAGACGCGACCGCGAAGCGGCGCGGTGCGGCGCGAAAACAACAAACAGTCGAAAATTATTGAAGTGGCCTACGTGACAAAACGCGCGTGGGGTGCGGTGCGGAGCGGAGCGGTGCGAAATGAAGCGAACGCGATCAGGTGGCTTGATATTTTCGCGCGAACAGGATGCAGTGCCGTCGTGTTTTTGCGGCGTCGTTGGCGGCTGCGTGAGACGATTCGCGTCCTCGTAGGACATAGCACATCGCATTGAATTCGCGTGTCACCGTTTCATAATCGCGTTCGCTTTGAACCGCCTACCTAGGACGTAGCATTAGTTGGCGTGCTAGGTCGGAAAACCTCCTCGCGAGCCCAAGACTACTGGTCCCATTCGAATATTCATATTCGGTGGGAACAGAAGTTTATGGGACGGTGCACGCTGGGCGCAGGTAGTAATCGTTTCTCGTAATGGGTTTAGTCCCACGTGAAAGGGTTACTGCTTGTGGCTAATATTCCGACACAGGGGGGGGGGGCGGAATCTGCCAAGATCCTGTGGTCGTATCTTGGCGGACCTTCCATACATCATCCATGTATGGTCGGAATTCCGCGACGACCACCCGCGTGTTTGTGCCGTGCGCGGGGACCCGTACGGGGGGATGACGGAGTCCTGGAGGTTGAGTCGGTGAGGGGTCGGGCAGTTGTTATCCCTCACCCGCAACACGCCTCTTTGGTCCGGATTTCTCCTTACACGGGCGGTCGGGGTCTAGCCGGGCCTCGATCAATCGGCTGTGACGTCCGGTCAGACCGTCGTCAAGGCTAGCCATGGGTAGGCGTACCTGCAGGTGGCGTCTGGGCTGGCGCCGTGTGTCGGTCTGCAGAAGAAGGCGCGCGCCGTACTGAACGTTGGGCTGTTCAGTATCGGTTCGCGCTGGAGGTCTCGTAGGTTGGCATAATCCCGTGGCTATACCGGTTTAACATCCCTGGTGCTCGTAGAGCATCCCCTTTGAGGGTTCGGTGGAGGGTGGGGAGTTGGGCCGGTGAACGCCATTAAGATTTTCTATGGAAGAAGAAAAGCGAAAAATTGCCCAACAAATTGTTAGAGACGTTTCCCTAACATCTGAAGACGATGAAGTGGTGAAAGCCACCACAAAACAAAAAAAGAGTGCCAGGAAGGCCGGAGGAACTTTTGCTCGGCCGGCCACTCCTATTCCTGGGACATCCCGAGAGGTCGCATGCGAGGAGAGGGTTGACTCCCTCAGATCTTCAGTATCTCTAGAGTCCCTGGATACGCGGATCAGCAATAGGAAGCGAGGTCGGCTTCAAGCCCGTGAGGATGAGCAACGGGTGGTCAAGGCGAAATTATGTCTGGAGGACGATAGCGAGGCTGAGAAGGATTCGGCTTGTATGTTGGAACCTTCTCAGGGCCCAGCTAATCCAAAAAGCAAGGCCCAGCTGCCCCGAGTCGAGGATCTAGCCGAGGAGTTCCGGCAACAGCCGACAGCTGACCTGGGCGCATTGATACAGGAGTCAATGGCGACGGTGGAGAAGGTCGCGGATGAATCCCGCCGCTTAAAAGGCGATTTTGTCCGCGCCTTGCGGCTGGCAGCCCGTAAAGTTCAGGCAGCCGCCGCAGAACTGCACGGGAGGACTGACGGCGACAGGCTGGAGCTGGAAAACCAGCAGCTCCGGCCCTTATGGACCGCAAAATGGAAGAAATGGGGCGCATCTTTGAAAAACGCCTGGACCAGATGCGGCAACACTTAATGGCTGAAATTTTCCCGGGGAGGGTCATACGACCACCGCTCGCTCGAAGCGCACAGCCCCCGGTGACGCCAATTGGAGAGCCCACGCGGGACAGAGAGCGGGGTAGCCGGCAGCGGAGTCGCCGGACTGCTGCAGCAGAGGCCGCTGCTGCACAAAGTATTCCAGCGATGCAGGCACCGACAGCGCCGTCGTTACCCGTGGAAGGCACCTGGGCACAGGTGGTTGGCCGAAAAGCCAGAAATAAAGCTGCCCGCCTAAATAGGCCGCCACCACCTCCCACTCAAAAAAAGGCGGCGAAGCTTCCTAGACCGCCGCAGAACGCAGCGGTAACTATCAACATACCGCCGAACTCGGCCGCTACCATGGCCGACGTAATGAAGATGGCGAGGACCAAGGTCCAGTTGAAGGACCTTGGTCTAGACGCGGGCCTCCGTCCTAAGAGGGCCTTGACTGGGGGTCTCATTTTGAGAATTCCTGGTCCAGAAGGCTCCGCGAAGGCGGAGGTTCTGGCCTCTCGGCTAAGGGAGGCCTTAGCTGAAACGGGTGCTGTGGTGGCGCACCCGGTAGCAATGGGAGAGCTCCGGGTTCTTGACCTGGACGACTCCGTGAACCCCATCGAAGTGGCTGACGCGTTAGCCACGATAGGAGGTTGCGCCGTCGCTGACGTAAAAGTCGGCGAAATTCGGTTCTCCCCGTCAGGGTTGGGTTCGGTGTGGGTTCGGTGCCCACTAGTGGCCGCCCGCAAATTAGCGGTAGTCGGCCGAGCACTAGTGGGTTGGATGTCGGTCCGGGTAATAGCGCTTCCACCTAGAGCTCTCCAGTGCTACCGCTGCCTGGAGAAGGGGCACGTCAGGGTTCGGTGCACGGGGTGTGACCGGAGCGGGTCGTGCTTCGTCTGCGGCCAACAAGGCCACAAGGCGAAGGCATGCACGGCTCGCGCCCCCCATTGTGTTGTATGTGCCGACCTTGGCAGGCCAGCTAATCATCGTCTGGGCAGCGGTAGATGCACGCCGCCAAGAAGGAGAGGAGCGGGACGTCCTGCCACGTCCGCTCCAGGAACATCGTCGCGGTCCAACGAACCGGGCTCTGGCCCTGTCGGGGTGTCGATGGAGGTATAAACATTCTTTCCCTCCCAACTAATTTTGCAGGGCAACTTGAACCACTGCATCGCTGCGCAAGCACTTCTTGCACAGACGATCACAGAGCGTTCAGTTGCCCTTGCGATAGTGGCGGAGCCTCACTCCGTTCCCGACCACCCTCGTTGGTTCGGGGCGGATGGGGGCCTTGTCGCCATCTATTGGGCAGGGGGGGAATGCGACCCCCATTGCGCACTCCTAGCCAAGGGGCCTGGATTCGTTGTTGTGGAGTGGGGACCAGCAGTCGTGGTGGGCTGCTACATCTCCCCGAATTGTGGCCTCGCAAATTTTGAGGCGTACCTGGACGGGCTCACGAGCCACATTAGTGGCTACCAGTGCCGTCCGGTACTCGTCCTGGGCGATTTCAACGCCCACTCTGGTGTTTGGGGCGATGCCCGGGACGACGTTCGAGGGGAGGTGCTGTTAGAATGGGCCGCCGGACTGGACCTCCGTCTTGTGAACCAAGGTTCAGTCAGTACCTGTGTGAGGTGGCAGGGGGAGTCGATCGTCGACTTGACGTGGGCGACTCCCTCTGCCATGCACCTGGTTTCGGGGTGGAGAGTTGCAGAGGAAGTGGCCACGCTGTCAGATCATCGCCATATCCTTTTCAGCGTGGCCTTCCGTCCGCCCCGAGGCGGCCCTGATCGCAGTAGTTTTGTCCCGCCACGGCGCTGGTCCCTGCGCCGCTTGGACCGCGACATGCTGACGGCTGCCGCCGTCGCCATCGCCTGGGGTGCCAGCGAGGGTGGAGAGAGGATCCCGTCCGATCCCAATTCCCAAGCGGACTGGTTCCGGGGCATCATGTCTCGCATCTGCGACACGTCGATGCCTCGGATCCGTCCGGGTGACAGACGAGGCTCGCAATATTGGTGGTCGGCCGAAATCGCGCGACTCCGATCGGAGTACGTCGCAGCGCGTCGCCGACACCAGCGGGCCCGTCGGAGGAGGCGAGCCAATCCTGAAGAGGATGCCAGAGCGCATACGGCGTATAAAGTCGCCGTCAAGGCGCTATCGATTGCGATAGCGGAAGCCAAAGCTCGGTCCTGGAACGAGCTCATCGAGGGACTGAACAGGGACCCATGGGGGCGCCCGTACAAAATGGTACTGGGCAAGCTCAGACCGTGGGTCCCTCCATTGACCAGTACCCTGGACCCTGATTTTCTGAAGAGAGTGATGGACACCCTCTTCCCTAGGGTCCAGGACAGTCCCTCGGACTCTCCGTCACCGTCGCACCATGATTGGGACGACCAGTTTGAGGTGACGGAGGGAGAGTTGGACCGAGCAGTACGGTGACTTGCAGCCCGAAACACCGCCCCTGGTCCGGATGGGATACCGGGCAGGGCGTGGGTGCACGCTCTGGTAGTCTTGGGGGACCGGTTGAGGCAACTTTTCACAAGCTGCCTCCGTAGTACCGTGTTCCCCACCTGTTGGAAAGAGGCCAAGCTTGTGCTGTTGCACAAGCCGGGCAGGACCGCCGATTCTCCCTCGGCGTTCCGACCAATATGCTTGCTGGACGAGGCGGGCAAGCTCTTTGAGCGTGTCATTGCCGCCCGTCTCAGCGAGCATCTGTCGCGCGTTGGCCCCGACTTGTCGGATAACCAGTTCGGCTTCCGACAGGGACGTTCGACGCTGGACGCGATTAACCGCGTCCGCGCCCTGTCGGAGCCCGCCGTTCGGGCGGTGGGGGGTGGCGTTGGCGGTGAGCTTAGACATCGTCAACGCCTTCAACTCCGTCCCCTGGTGGGCGATACGGGAGGCACTGGTCTACCATAACGTGCCTCCCTATCTGCGTGGTATAGTCGGGGCATATTTGCGTGACAGGACGATCAAGTTCGTCGGTCGGAACGGGATTGAGATCCAGAGGGAGCTCTCCTGCGGGGTTCCTCAGGGGTCCGTGTTGGGACCTCTGCTATGGAGCCTCGCCTATGATGCGGTCCTGAGGATTGGCCTCCCTCCCGGAGTGAGCGTCGTCTGCTATGCGGACGACACGCTCGTAATAGCCCGGGAGGTCTGCTTCCAGCGGGTGGTACGGCTCGCCGAACTCGGTGTTACATGTGTCGTCGCGGCCATAAGGAGACTGGGCCTTCGGGTAGCGCCTCACAAGACCGAGGCGCTATGGTTCCACGGCTTACGCCGTAGGCAGGAACCACCCAGTATGTCGATGCGGGTAGGTGACGTAGAGATCAGGGTGGGGCGGTACATGAAGTACCTCGGCCTCACCCTAGACAGTCGATGGGGCTTCGAGGAGCACTTTGAGCGTCTGGCCCCCCGAGTGCGCCGGGTAACCGGCGTTTTACACCGGCTGTTGCCGAACCTCGGGGGTCCACGGGAAGAAGTTCGCCGCCTCTACGGTGGTGTCGTGCGATCCATGGCTCTTTACGGGGCGCCCGTCTGGTCTGAACGCCTGACGGGCGCCTCCCGCTGCAGAGCTATTCTTAATAGCCTGCAGCGTGTGGTGGCCATACGGATCGCACGAGGATACCGTACGGTATCTTTTGAGGCGGCGACACTCCTGGCGCGCCTCCCGCCTTTCGATCTACTGGCGGCGGTCGACGCGGCGGTTTTTACCGAAATACGCCTCCGCCAGGGGATCGGGGGCGCGCCAGACCGGACGCTCACTGAGTATAGACAGGATGCACACCGGCGCGTACTAACTCAGTGGCGCGCACGTCTTGAGTTGCGACTAAACGCGCGCCAACGTGCCGTTGGTGCTATCCTGCCTCACCTCGAGGCCTGGGTGGGAAGGAAGGGTGGTTACGTCACCTACAGACTGACTCAGATACTCACCGGACACGGTTGTTTCGGTGAGTATCTGAGCCGGATCGGCCGAGAAGTGACGACACATTGTCACCATTGCGGGAGCGACCTGGACTCTGCCCAGCATACACTGAAGGAGTGCCCGGCCTGGGAGGCCGAGAGGCGAGTCCTGGTCGCTGAGATCGGACGGGATCTTTCGCCGCCAGCAGTCGTGTATGCGATGCTGGCTGGCGACTCCACCAAATGGGACTCCGTGGTCTCCTTCTGTGAGGCAGTCTTGCTGCAGAAGGAGGCCGCCGAGCGGGATCGGGAACGAGCCGATCCCGCTCGTAGACGGAGGAGGCGTCGGGGTGGCGGCGGCAGCCGTTAGCCCAACTCCCCCTCGGGGCCGCGGCGGCAGTGTGAGAAGTGTCCTCTACTGTCGCCACGTACAAGTGGCTCCGGGATGACAGCGATCTGTTTGTGGCGCAGTCGCTGTGCCGTACTGGCAGGAGTCGGCAATAGGGGAGGGCAATCCAAAGGAGCTCTCCCAGGGTACGTGTCCCGACCATCTGGGACATGGCGCAAAAGGGGGGTACCGGAGCAGCATACCCGCGTTCCCGGGACTCCCCCATCAGGCGCCAAGAGAAGTCCACGGCAGGTAGGTTTAGTCGGTGCAAGTCCGACATACCCACCCGCAGACACTTTTTGCGGGTGGCATGCGAAGGCATTCCCCCTGCCTAAACAAAAAAAAAAAAAAAGGACGTAGCATTAGTTAAAAAAATTTATTATGCGTTATTTTCAACAAAAGAATAAACAAAATGTTATATAAAATATAACAAAAAGTTCGTAAATATATCACAATTAACAGTTTATGTTGTATGTGTACTTAAGTTTATGTAAATATTACATGCAAAATAGAGCTAAGATATAGGTTTAACAAGCACATATTTTCTACTCATTCAAAAGCCTTTACCTAAATCTTCACCGATAGAAATCTACTATACGCAAATTTAATATATTTTTTTTTCAACCTGTATCTTGGACGCGTACCCTGTATACGTTATTGTGTTCGGTAATTTATTCTAACTGATTGAGAATAATTACTGTGTGTCAGATTAGTTAGGACAATATTTATCATACAATGACACGTAACGTATGATTAACATCCTTTTATACTGCAGTCTCACGTCGAAATCAACAGAACATAGTAATCTTTGTGCTTTAAAAAATATTGAGACCATGATCATATTGCTGACTGTAATTACTACATTACAAGTAGTGATAAGTCATACTACAGCATTTAACCTGATACAACGGTCTGCTTATGAATCCTCAAAGTTTTATGAACATCATCTTGTGACAACAGTTATTTGGAGGCCTGAAAACTTTGATGGTATCGGGGAATTCTTACAACATTTCCCTGGTTCAGTGGTCCTCATAACTCTCTCTGATTACAATATGAATGGCATCGAATATTTCTGTAAAGACGACGGTTCTCAACAAACTGTATTTTTTACTGACTCTTCAAAAGATTTTTCTATGTTCATGGAAGCTGTTTATCAAAAACTTCGATTCACTTTTCGTCTTATACTGGTACTTACACAAACGGTGAATGATCTTTCAAGTCTTGAAGACTTCTTTGAAGCAGCATGGAAAAATGATCTCGTCGACTTTGCAATAATCAGTGGAAATGATAACGACGAAATAAAAATCACGACATATTTTCCATATGATGAAGGTGTTTGTGGAAAGCTTAAGCCCGTGATTTTAAAATCGCAAGACGAATTGTTCCCAAAAAAGCTCAGAAATTTTAATAAATGCCCAATAAAAATCACTATGGTAAGAAGGGCGAACGTTGTTGATTTTGTGGTTGAAAATGATACACTTACTTCTTTATATGGTGTAGACGGCTCACTATTCATGACGATTATAAAAAAATTAAACGCTACAGTTAAGATAGTAAAAGCTGTTGAATATGGCCAATTGGGATTATATTTTGATAATGGTACAACGACAGGGTTTCTTGGAGATGTAATTAATCGTAAAACTGATGTATTTATTCCTGCTAATCATATCGATGAAAAGAGATATGCAGTGAGTCAAATTTCTAGGGTAATACGAATGGGAATAACCCGTTGGATGGGCCCACAGCCCAAGCCAATTCCCTCGTGGCTTAAAATAATATATCCATTCATAAACAATATAACGGTATTTCTTGGTTTGGCAATTGCAGCTTTTGTTGTAGTGACAATGATTGCAAAACGAATGAAATTCAATGGAAGGTATGAAAAAAATAGTGTTCTGTTTCAGTGCTATAGCTTGTTGTTGGGCCAAGTATCGAACTTTGTCACAAAATCAGCCCTTCTGAATAGTTTATTTTTATTATGGATTTGGTTCAGTTTTGTAATTAGCATGTATTATCAGGGAACTCTTGTTGAAAGCATGTTAAATAATATTTACGAGGCACCATTCACATCAATTCAAGATGCGGTAGATAAAGTTGACAACATTTATGGATTTGAGTCATTTATGGACTATTTTAATGACACTGCAATAGGATCTAAGTACAAAACAGTTTCGTACACTGAATATAATAATTGTTTCCGGCGAATAGCAAAAGGCGAAAAGGCCTTATTATTAATTCTTACTTCCGATAACACGCTAAAACAAACTTTAAAACGTGTATCTGTACAAATCTTAGGAGCAGATATTGCTTTTCTGCTCTTAGGTTTTTATATGCGCCCCAACTGGCCAGCTGCTAAAGAATTCGATTTCATAATAATTCGTTTAGCAGAAGGTGGTTTGATAGACGTGGTTCCCAGTGATATTAATACGCGTGATATAAATCCTAACGAAGAAGATGGCATAAGCGCTGGCTTAAAAACTGTAGATTTATCAATGCTATACACCTTTATGTTAGCCTTGTGTGTTATGTGGCTCCTCTGTTTCGTATTTTTTTTAGGTGAAATTGCTTATTACAATTACAGTCAGACATAGAATGATGCACATCTGAATCTTTATCACAATTTGATCTAGTATTAAAGCCGTCGCACACGATGGAATTGAGACGAATTTTAAATTAAAGAATAGAGGTTTAAAAGTCACTTAGAGAATTTGCGGTGCCAACCGCCACTCCAATTATATATTATATTGATAAATTATGAGCACTAATAATTTATGGGTAGATTTGTAAATATATACCGAACATCCAAATTTGAGTTGAGCCAGGATCGAACCCGCAACCTTTGTATCTGGAGGAAAATTCACTACCTACCTGAGCACCAGAGTTTTAGTTCTTAATAGTTTCCGCGAGAGGCGCTGGTGCTCAATGTATGGGAGGAAACTGTACGTGTGATCGAGTAAGTAAACTGCAGGAACTCGTGCTAGAGGCACAGTACGGAAACTACCTTCAAACGGTCGAAACGGCACACTAACATGCGCATCGACAACACACCTAAGCGGTTGTCGCGGTGCTGTGAGTAGTGAGTATCGCGTCAAAACGAGTGGTCGCGTATAACTTTATCTCCGCAATCACTTTAAAAATCCACGTGCGTGTTGCGTAGGCTACAGCTGTTTAAAGGCGGCTTGATCAAAACGAGAGCTTTCGTATTGCTGCGGATTTATAAAACAAATATGTTTTAATAAAAAAGAATAATAATAGGTATCTAAAACATTAAAAGCTACAACCCTACAGCTTCAATAGAGCGTAGGTAATTATTTTATGAACTAGGTTTAGTTATCTTGGGGCGGCGGCGGCAGCCGTTAGCCCAACTCCCCTCGGGGCCGCGGCGGCAGTGTGAGAAGTGTCCTCTACTGCCGCCACGTACAAGCGGCTCCGGGATGACAGCGATCTGTCTGTGGCGCAGTCGCTGTGCCGTACTGGCAGGAGTCGGCAATAGGGGAGGGCAATCCAAAGGAGCCTTCCCGGGTTACGTGTCCCGACCATCTGGGACATGGCCCAAAAGGGGGGTACTGGAGCAGCATACCCGCGTTCCCGGGACTCCCCCATCAGGCGCCAAGAGAAGTCCACGGCAGGAAGGTTTAGCCGGTGCAAGTCCGACATACCCACCCGCAGACACTTTTTGCGGGTGGCATGCGAAGGCATTTCCCCTGCCTTATATAAAAAAAAGGTTTAGTTACCTTACTGTCCATATTTATACTGGGACATAGGCCTCCCCCAAAGGTTTCTATAATGTTCCCATTTGGAGAGGTGCGTTAGTCACCGCGCTTGGCATGCAAGTTGGTGACCATCAACTTATATATATCCATTTAAATATTTAAGTAAAATTACTTAGCAAGAGTACCCTCTAGTATGTGTGCTCTGTCAGTTTTGTAGTACCCTACAAAAATATAAAAGATCCTTTTAAAAACGATATAATAAAATAAAAGCTCGTTTTATATTTTTCTTCTTTGTATTAGTATTCTTATTTTAGTGTGACTGCAAAGCAGAAACTATAAAGTTTACATTTTGACCAAGAATATTTATGTAAATATATATCCATATTGTTACCGATTTATATGCGACGGCATATATTATCTCCATCTCGAGAATTCTGATGCTATCTCCGTATTTATTTGATATAGATTGTATGTATGAATTTTCTAGAACCTACATTTATATGTATTGGTTGTAAACTTTGTCGTATGTTTGCAGCTAACTTTAATAATGACTAAATTCAAAAAGATGACTTTAGATTTTTATTGAATGTAATTTAATTCATATTATTATTATATTGTTGATTTTACCTTACTTAATAATGCTTGTGATGTATTTTAACAGAATTATGTAATTTATTAAACTTTAAATTAATGTTATTACTACTATAAAATTGCATGTCAATCTTATGACTCGTGAGTTCGGAGTTATAATATTTTACCAAGACGTGTCATGTACCAACACTTTAAACAAAAAATGATTATGATTATGATTGATGCAACCGGTATAATAAGGGACGAACTAGGGAATAAATAATAAAATAATAATAAAACCCGTTCACGAAACGCACAAGTTGTTGTCTCTTTTATTTATTTAATTTAATGTCTTTCAAATATTGGTAGAGATGGGCGTAGACCACAACCAAAGACCGATGTTGACGTGGTAGGCGCAAACGGAGATGGCGCGTCAATCTGGACTCATTTTGTAATAGGTATGTCAGCCGAATGACATTACTGCTTGACAAAGGCTTCCCCAAAAGATTTCCACTACGGAGTTATGTCTATAATGTGGAGGTATATGCCATAATCGCCACGCTTGGCTAACGGGTTGATGATCGCACTATGATAGTCATAGTACACAGAGAGACGCTGCCTCCTGTTCTCTGGCATATATTCCCACGGAACGATTTGTACACCTTCCACGGGAGAAGGGGTCTTTATTCTATGCCGTCAGCCACACAGGAAATTTTGTAATGACAGGCCTGAAATTGCGAATTCAAGGAAATCTGGAAAACTAAATGCTCAGTAATGGGACGCAGATCCTACTAATATTATAAAGGCGAAAGTTTGTAAGTATGGATGGATTTTGTTACTCTTTCACGTTAAAACTACTGAATGGATTATAATGAAAGTTTACAATAATATACCTTATACATCAGAATAATACATAGGCTATAATTTGTAAAGTTTAACACGGGCAAAACCGCGGAGCCCAGCTAGTACTGGATAACATGATAAATATTTGTTGAGTTTCTTAATTCATAAGAAAAACTAGAATAAAATGCCATATTATTCGTTAAATAATTAATACAATTCAACAACATTAAACATAAGGTAACAGACAAAAATTAAATTAAATTCACTCATACAAATGGTTGTCCTGCACGGGAATCGAACGCGGGATATGCAGATGAGACGACTGCCTTAACTGCTGCGCCACGGGTCTATTATCTATTCATATACTTATTATAATAAAATCGTAGGAAAGTCAAAACTGTACATTGAATATTTTTTAAAAGGATACCCAGGATGTGATCTACAATCGATATCCAAGCCAAAAATATGGATTTTAGAATTTTGTCTGTTTGTCTGTATGTCTATCCGCGCTAAACTCAAAAAGTGTTCATGAATTTACTTCAAATTTGGCATGAATATTACTAAGAGGTCGGGTCAACATATAGGCTAGATATTATCACGCTATCACCTACGGGGGAGGAGTTGTGATATTTCATAAAATTTGACGCGGGTAAAACCGCGGGGCACAGCTAATATAATATAGGGAAAGTAAAAAGTTTCCTTCATTGAAAATCAAAAATTAAACACCACATTCTTATAATACTTGACTGAGCCGTGTTCTAATTTAGAATATTCAGAGAATAATGCATCCGGCCATTCGGTTCGACACACAGCCGTTAGTCGACTATCGGGTCCTGCTCCTATAACCATAAATTGCTGGCGCGCGGCCGGGCCGGGAAACTTTTGTTCCCAACCGATTTTGTGTCCGATGTCCGATGATACATCTTTATCTTTATAGCTCATATTCTTTTATGATTAATGTTGTTGAGTTTTAAAATGTTGAATTTCATTACGAAACTGAAACAAGTTGAGTTCCAAATTTTAGTTTTGCAGCACTATTCGCAATGCAAAACGTAAATCTAGACTCAAAATGGGCAGTTTGCGTGATTGGTAAATGCTTGCCTTTCACGCCGCAGGTCGTGGGTTCGATTCCCACCCAGGACGTCCTTTTTTATGAACACAGATGTCTATCTGTGTTCATAAAAATGTCGTTGGTCCTTTGTCTGGATAAGTATGTATTTACAAAATATATATGTAGGTTATCAGCTATCCGATGTCTATAGTATAAGCTCCGCTTAATTTGAAATCAGATGGGCGTGTGTGAATAATGTCCCAGGATAAAACATATACATAAATGTGAAAAAGAAAACATAATTAAAATCAACCAAATTGAGTACTCTGTGTCCGTCAATTATATATTTATAAAAAGTGCGAGTGTTGTCACTAAAATTTAACTGTAAAAATGAAAAAACATTGTAGTTCTTAAATATCATAGTATCTTGATTCGCAATTTGACAATAAAACCATATTGACCACGTTTGTCATCTATTGGACTAGAAATCACATTGGTTTGAATGCTTAAATCTTGATTTAAATTCAGATCGTCTTTTCGCTCTATTGAGTTATTTACATTGTAACTCATCTTTCAAAAACAAAACACAATCAACCAAATGTGTTGTTACTATTGAGTTGTAACCGAGAGTGATACCAAAATATTATTTAATATGTCCCAATATTTAAAATTACTTTTCAACTTTCACAATCGTTCATAAGATAAGATAAAATTGATTATTTGCATTAAATGGGGTAGGTACACATAGGAGATAGGTTTCATTCTAGTTCACCCACTTAGCCGATTTCCGGCATACAAATATTCTTTATGTAATGTACAGACGCCTGCACATCAAGCTACCCCAATCTGTCAAACTTTCCCAATTAAAAGTGAACCTTATGCTTATGTGATCTATAAAAGAAATTTGACCGATTGGGGTAGCTGGATGTGCTGGCGTCTGTACAATAGTAGTTATTATTACTTATTACATACACACACTATATTACATGTTATTATATTATTAGGTCTTAATATAGTAGTGTAGTATAGACAATTTACCTAATAGTGCAAATTAAGAGAAATTAGATAATCATTTAGAGACATTATACATTAAAATACCTATTAGCCCCATATTCCTTCAGAACAAGGGGAAAACAATACCCCACGCAATTTGCTAATGCAACCCCTAGCCATGATATCGACAAAGGTCCCACATTTCCATGTAAATGAATTTTGAATCGGTGCGTGTTATCATTGCAACAAATCTTTAATAACCATAAATCTACCAATCGAAATGGCCAATTATAATTTATGGCATAGAAAAATCAAGCAATTCCAATTTCACGATGTAGAGCCAATCTAGGCATAACTGAATGATACTGGGGTGTATTTGTGGTGCCTTCTCGTGGGTACCTGTGGCGGTAAAAGCATTATTTGTGTACCCACTTGCAGTTTGTTGTGAGATTGATTATATAATTGTTGAAATGTTTTAAATGTTTGTATTATAGACTTGAATGGCTTTTATGGATACGATATAATATATCATCATCATCATCCTCATCATCCTCATCATCATATCAGCCGAAAGACGTCTAATGCTGGACAATGCTTGGCCTCTCCCAAAGATCTCCACAATTGCCGGTCTTGCGCTCTCCGCATCCAGCGATTTCCAGCGACCCGCACAAGATCATCGGTCTATCTTGTAGGGGCATGCCCACGCTGCGTCTTCCGGTTCGTGGTCGTTTTTAATAAATTATTTTTATCTATATAATATATAGATATGAATAATTTATTAAAAAATGTTTGGGGTTGGAAAGTGTGGGCCACGGGGCCACAGCGCGCGGGCGTTTCCAATGATTTGATAAATAGACTGATCGACGATTCATCTGGCAAAAGGGCTGATATGTTTTTGGCTGTCAGCCCTCTGGGAACAATAGCATTAGATGCGGATCAGATTTTGATCGCCTACCCGTCTACCAAGCGTGGCGATAATGGCATAGCCCCCTATTCTCAGGGGAGACTCTTGTCCAGTTGTGGACGTAATTAGGCTGACATGATGATATTTTAATTTAGAATTGAATAACCTTTTTTTTAATAATACTCAAACAAATATGGCTTTAAGGTTAACAATAAATTTATTAAAAGTAATTAATCAACCATTTCTTCCATATATTTTTTGCTTATATTCAATTTCTACATTGTTATACTTACAAGTTCACTTGAATACTCACGTGTACTTGGACGAATGCGACAAGTACCGAATTTCAAAATTAAATGTGTCATTGCAATACCCGCATCAACACACAGTGTCACACTCGCTAATATTATACAACAGTTTCCTTGCCAAACATGAACTACCCAGCTACTCTACGATACTCAACTCGCACAGAAATGTATATCGATACTAGCCGTAACACATATTGTGGGTTGGTAGATATAACCTACCAACCAGACCAACCCGCAATAGGCGTTACGGCTAGTATCGATATACATTTCTGCTTGAGTTGTGTATCGTGGTGCGACTTCACAGTCTAGAAACCCGCAATAGGCGTTACGGCTAGTATCGATATACATTGCTGCTCGCGTTGAGTATCGTGATGAGTCTTCACAGTTTACCAACCCGCAATAGGCGTTACGGCTAGTATCAAAATACATTTCTGCTCGAGTTGAGTATCGTGCTGAGAGTTCACAATCTAGCAACCCGCAATAGGCGTTACGGCTAGTACTAATATACATTTCTGCTCGAGTTGAGTATCGTGGTGGTGATAGGTATTATTCTATCGAGAAAATTTTCAAGCATGCAGGTTTCGTTATTTATTACAAGCGCTTTTTTAAAGTCTACGTGAATAAAAACCTTTTTTATTTTATTTTATTACACAGAGATTCATAAAGCTAATGCGAGTGTGTTCTGTTTAAAAAAATAAAGAAACCATATAACCATAGTTTGCCGAGTTGTTTTTTGTTGATTGTTTCACTCGACGAAATCACGTAACGAACAATAAATAGATAAATTGATATTGGATGCCATTAGCCGTTATTTGAAGATTTGCATCACAATAATATACATTATCCACATTATTTCCAATTGATATCACATATCTACATAACAATGAACCATATCAAAAATTAAATTCATTTGGTATCGAAGGAAATGCTGCCAACTGCAACTCGTAAAATCGGGCCTAAAAACTTCGTTTACAAATTTACAAAAAAAACAAACAAATTTCTTTCAATAAAAAATATGTAGTGTTAATTTGGTAATTAACCCCATAATTTGGAAACCAAATCTGTTTTAAACGAGTTCTACCACTAATTTATTCTTCACTTATCCACGACCGATTTTGCCAATTCCAAATGACTTTCTGTGGGACTGGTACTTTGCACTTACCGACCAATGCAACTCTTGAAAGCCAGAATCAACAGTGGCACACAATGAATTTACACTGACAGGTCAAACTCAGGCATATCCCGGAGAATTGTTTCAACTGTCTTGAATCCTGCAACTAATTTAACACATTCAACGCGGAACGAGATCTTTTAATTGTCGTTTCTGACGTTTCAATATCGCGCAAGTGAAATCCTATGTCGATCCCGTTTCGGCAAATGATATTTCTGTATGTTTCTTTACTGATAGAGTGAGAAAATTTTTTTTTGACTGTAGTTACGTCTGATGTTACGTTTTTTTGAATGAAAACGAACGAGATCCGATAGGTCTCGTTGCGACCAAATAGTAAAAATTTGCATCAGGTGCGGAACGAGAACTAAAAGATCTCGTAACGATCTCGTGCTAATCTTAACAAGAAAATAATTAGTGCCGTGTCAACTATCGATGTGTGCATGTCAATTACGCAATAATCAGGATGGATAAGGTATGGAAATGGTGAAATATAGACAGCACATTGTAGAGATTAAAACACCTGTATCCACCTATATTTGCAAACAAAGATTATTGTATTGTATTGTATTGTATTGATAATATGACAAATCGCAAACGCTGTCAAAATTTTTTGTAATTATCCGTTAGTTCTTCTAAAGAATCTGACGTGGAAAATGAAAATAATCGGTCTCCAAAATATTCATCTCTGTTCCGGTAAGTGTTCAAAAATGTTCCTGGAATGCCCAGTGAAAATATTTGTGTTAGTCCAAGTACTGGACATTCTTACCATGCACTTACTAATGCCACATTACCATCACCACGCGTCCAACGTTATACATCGTGCAGCACGGATCAAAATGTGGGTAATTCTAACTTACATACATCATCTAACTTGCCAAGTTTGCACATTAGATACGGATTATGATGTCATGGATTTACGAACTAAAAAGATAAAAATATTAGAGGAGATAGCACCAAAAAATCAAAAGTAAATAAGTTTCTAATGCCTTACAGGTATTATAATAAATGATTCATCATAGATAATCTTGTTGGTCTCATTCTTTCCCATCACTATTTTTTCATCGATACTATGCAATATCTGCAAAACGAGATCTAAGAGTACTCGCATTTTCTTGCTATCTAGTGCGGAACGAGATGCAAAAGTTCTCGTTTTTTTATTTTGTAAATTTTCCAGTATTGTTCATGACATAACATGAGGCGGTGAAAACCTACTGAAAGGTCTAATCATCCTCTACCTGCACGTACAAAATATTATAAAATTATTCAAATTTCATAAAAATATTGGGGTTTAAAGTGACTAAGTCGTACGAGATCTGTTGGATCTCTTTGTATATGATATATTGCGTCATTCCTAATGGATCACAACGAGAACTTTTAGATCTCGTTCCGTCATATTAACAAGATGCATAAATGGGCTTCCGCGATGAACGAGTTAATAAAAAAGAATAAAGGAGGCGCTGGAATAAAATAGTTCCCCTTCATTCGAGAACTTATTATTGCCAAGCTATTTGGGATATAGTTTCCTACATAACTTTTCTAATTAGAATGCCTAAACGTCATCGTTTTTCGTTTTTATCCTTTTTACGTGGTGGATATGCCAAATCACACGTCGTGTAGGGCCGACCCACTAAAACCACCACGGTAGCCTCACAGGCTCTGGGTACTCGTGAACGATCTCGCCAGTGCCCCCGCTGTACACTGAGCCTCCGCGAGACTCTCACCAGGAGAGGGGCCCGAATGCATCCCCCGTCACCAGCAAGCACAAGCACGTTTAGGCAACCTGAGCTACAGCAGGTTACCTCTTCACGGGACCGCTTATACGAGACGAGTGGAGTTCCTCCTCCAAACGCCAGCGGTCCCAGGGTACATCCTACAGTTTTACCTATATTAAAGAGATTTTGACAATTACCTTCGATATTTGAGCATTCATATTACCCGTGTGTAAAATAAATATACCTGATAGTAAAAATATGATTAATATACACAGATAAATAAGAGTTGGCAGCACCATACGTAGGTAGACTTTGGTCGTTGGAGTTGGTTCGATATTTGTAACATGCACTGTGGCCTAACAGTCTGCACCCTGTCAAACTGCGCAACTATTGTTAGTGATGGAAAGACTGAATCTGCTGTTTGAAACTTCGAACTGAAAGCATGGCGGTTTACATGAATAGTTTGGAGAAGGTATGACTACTCGTATGTTAGTGCTCCATAATATAGGGTAAATGCTCGATATTGCGCCACGAAGGAGGGAAGGAAACTTAATTGTGATAAAACCCCGTTTGTGTTACAATACTGATGTATATTACCTTCTTATCTTGAAATATCTAAAAAACGGGCATTACTTGTAGTTTGTAGTCACCAACGTACCAATACATTATCCATATTAAACCCTGATATTCTTCGTTGAACGGGTAGCAGTTGTCATGTCAGAATTGTTTAAGCCACCTTAAATAAATATATAAAAAAGGTTTTTATTCACGTAGACTTTAAAAAAGCAAGCATGTAAATACTCAGAACATGTTTGTAGCAATATAATTAAGTATATATAATTATTGCTAGTTACATAGATTTTTAGGTACACGGATTATACGAAAACATTTATGAAATTTATTTTATAATAGCAATGATAATTAGCTAGCTTGTATTAAGTTATTGTCAAAGAGATGTTATGTTTAAGTTTAATTATCGAAATTTATAGTTTTAGCTATATTTTAATACATATTGTCTGAATGGTTCTGTCTATATTAAGGTATTATTATTGCGGACCTTGTGTTTATCCAATGCGCCCCAACTGTCTCACTTGTCTAAAGCCTACTCTACTAACAAGAACCATTAGTTTACGTGTCCTCTGAAGCACGGAGACTTTCAGAAGTAAAACTACTTAGGGACTCACATGTGACTCCGCATGTATTTATTTTTAATTAGTTTACTTTCATAATTAAATAGGACGCCTATCTGACTTGATCGGAGAGAGATTAGGCACATAATATATAAAATGCAAAAATGTTGCACGCTCTGTTCCCGATTTCTTATAATCTAATGGGACCGTTATCTGCAACAACTGGGGAGCAGTCAGGCGCAGGACATATGTAATTGTGTGCAAATTGTGTGCAAAACCCAACACAGGTGCACTCTCTATTTTCCTACCAAAAACAAGTCAAGGATACCAGAAACTCTCGTGGAATCCATATACAACTATTTATGTGACCCATATATACCTAGGTGTTCGGAGCCTGGGTGTGCTTCGTATTTGTAAGTTCCATGATTATAAAGTTCCCTGTACAGAGATACATTTCGTACGCGTGTTCTCTTTATGTAATACTAGCAGTGCCCCGCAGTTTGACTTGTGTTAAACCTTATAAATTATAGCCTATGTGTTAATCCAGGGTGTCAGCTAACTTCATACAAATTTTATTAAAATAGCTTCAGCCGTTTAGACGTGGAGAAGAAACAAACATACCCACTCACAAACTTTCGCCTTTATAATATTAGTGTGATAAATAAGAAAAAAAAGGGATAACATAGTATGATAATACAATCCGATAAATCGTAGTCGAGAGTACGACTGCGAACGAGCCGCGACCCCCATCGACCTCCATGACCCTTAACTTGCATTTGAAATTCCCCGTTCAATCATCAATCGCACCGGCAACCCGCGTCTTTGCAGTAACGTAGAGCGACAGTTGCACAAATCATGCCTACCTTCCTTACCTACCTTCTTTTTTATCTCCACGTCAGAAACCGCCATGAGTTCAAACTCCAAAGGGGGCCTTTGGTGTTCGAACTAGGAACGTGGGAAGGGATACCTACTTAGTTAATACTTTATTTGTTGTCTTATTTCATAGACTGTTCGCTTGCTTCTTTTTTCTGGTGAAGCAGTAGAAGCCTTCTAAGCTAACAGTAACCGTCATGTTAAAAAATAAAGAGTAGAAACTTGTTCATACAACATGGTCCGTTAGTAAGCGAGTGATTTACGCGTGTCCGATGGTTCGACGTTAGGCGCCTATGCCATTGTTTTTGGACGATTTATAGCTTATGCCCGCATAGGAGTCAACGGAACAACAATTCACTGGAACAACAGCGACATGTTCCCATTGACATAGGCGAAGCGCGAGGCTATTGTTGGCTACCGTGTTCTCGCTGTTACAAATGAGGTATGAAAATGACGCTAGCCAATTTGTCAATTCATTGAACTAAAGAATTAAAAAATAACTTTTTATGAATAGTCAGGGGATATATAAACAAAAAACCAGCAGGTATATTGAGTTAAATTTTATAGATTGAGTAGTATTTCCTAAAAATAATGGAAAATTCTAATAAGGCTTTGGTTGCCAGGCCCTTATGTGTGTTCCTGTGAATATAGTTGCCAGGTTATCTGTCCATATACCTATTAGCTATAAAAATATTTCGATGAAACGCAATATTCCCAAATCAAATTGAATCGATTGAGAAAAAGAAAAACAATAATTTTACTAAATTCATTGGTAAAAATAAATATATAATAAAATTATTATCTTAAATTGTGATATTCTTTTTAGCGCACTTATGGCATAAACTTTATACTTCTTTAAGCTCGTGCGCGAGTTTGCATAAAGGCGCGTGTGGAAATTTTTAAACGAAGTAAAAAATAATACCTCCCAGACAGTAAGTCGCCGTCAATTTTCGCCGTTAAAACTTTCGTGTTTATAATATTCATAATATGGCAACTGGAGGGGCGCTGATGAGGTGTTAGCCTAGGGCACTGTAGACATTTAATCCGCCTCTGCTCCTGATCCAATGGTTGCAAGTACAGTTTGTCTTAGTCTAAATGCTTTCTGTGTATTTTCAAATCAAATCAAATCAATTTTATTTATTGCTTACTACAGGTAGGAGAAATGTGGTATTGTATCTTTAATTAAGTACCTCTGTAACATACCAATAAAGTGTGCAATATTTTAAACATTTTAATTGTCATGTTAATCAATAAGCAATTTCTATCAATACAATTTTACTTTCTAAAACAACATTCCAGTTCTATAATTTCTTATAAATAAACAAGGTAATTAAATGACTAATTGAGTAAGGCATATTACTCAATTATATATTTATACATATATTATAAATTAAAAATATGTTTATATTAAACAAAAGTATTTAAGTATTCCGTTGTTTAGTATCCGTAGTAGTACCTTTGCTTAGTTTGGGTTAGATGGCGTTATGATATGTCCTGGTTATTTAAAAATTAGAAATTTAAGTAAATATTACCCACCACTTTTTTTAAACTCATTTTAACAATTTTCTACCAACGCATAGCAAAAAAGTCTAATGAGCCTTTACAAAAGAAACCGTGGGGAAGCACCCCAACGCCACTGATATCTCTACAACCTCTATTATCATAAATATCAAACTAACCGTTATCTACAGTCTGCACACACGATCTTAGCTAAACAAAATAAAATATTTTATTTCGCGTTCAAGTCTTCGCCTTTTCGAATGTTTTATGTCCACCGAGAACGAAATATTTACATCTCACAAAATCTTATTAAATGCAGCTGCTTTTACTTATTTTTAATTAAGAGAAAGAGAATAGAGAAAGTTTAGAATTTTCCCATTCACTTCCTAACAGCAATGTCAGTACTGTAAGAACCAGACCCATTCAAAATTAATTATAATATGAACGTTTAACAAATGCTGGACAATTTTAATTCAATGTTCACAAGTAATTTCCCGCTTCATTATGTAAATGAATATTTATTATAATCCGGCCAAGTACAGAACTCATCTCGTTCTATTAGGGTTCAGTACATACAACATCAGCAGAAATCCAATGTCGTTTTCGTTCGTTGTTACTGTATTAATGGCGATACTTATAATATGTAACATAATTACATCAAGTATAGTTGCTATACGCCGTGACATAAATTTTCTCAAACTTTGACGTATCCATTTTTTTTTGTAGATTCAAATAGGCCCATAAAGTATCCGTCACATGTCAGCGTGTAAAAATATTTTTGCCCCTTAACCAATAGCAAGATTATTAAATTAAAAATCCTTTCCATTTAATTAAAATTAAATTAAAAATCCTTTCCATTTAAGTAATATATAAAATTAAAAATCCTTTCCCTTTAAATTAAATAAAGCAACCTGTCGGCCAAAACCGTTCGACCTGATATCAATTTATTCACGTATTAGCGGCCCGTGACATCGCGACTGACAGACACTATGCAAATAGCGGTCCGTTTTGGCCTTTGAGTACGGAACTCAAAAAAAATGCTAATAGTACGGGATCTCATGACAATATTTATACTCTCATGATCACGATTTCTTTATTCATCATAAATATAGTTTTACAAGTTGTTTTACAATGTTATTTTATTTATTTCTATCACCTATTTAGCATTACTGCGTAGCCCTGTACAGTAATGTGAGAACAGATTCTTAAAATGAATTATTATGCAATGTCACAGTATTTTGTTCATTACAATACTATTTCTTAATACATAAGTAAGGCAAAATTTGCTTTGTAGCCCTTTATTAACAAAATATGTAATTTTTATATAACTACGAGTAGTTCTAGGAACAATATCTTAAACCAGCCTCTCATGTCTCATATTTCTTGGGTAAAAATCCTTTGGCTTTAATAATACATTTTGGTTATAATCGTTACACATATTTCAAAAATGCACATGCCTAGTAGGTAGTGTTCAGTCTTTTGAAATGTGGCTTACATAACTCACACGTAACGATAACGGAGGGGTACAACGGTTAAGGCAGTCGTCTCAGCACTTCATGTCCCGGGTTCGATTCCTACAAAGAATCTCCTACTTGTGTGATCCATAAGTAGTGGTTCTGAGTCTGTAAGTGCTTTGTGTCCAATTTATTTACAAAAAAAAACATGTAAGTAATTTATCACCGATGCCCATCAGACGTGAAATGCCACTTACGAATATCGTTTAACCTAAGATAAATGTGTATACCAATAATTGTTTAAAAACATATAAACGTAGAAATATTGCCGTAGTATCCTGTATTATAGGGAATGAAGTGCTCGAAAATTTGGCTGTAGATTTTAGTGACTGCCGGGAACTGTCGTCAAATTTCACTATAATTTTCTTCAGTTATTAAAATATTTCTTGAAGACTGTTGTTTCGCTTAGAACATTTGTCGTGACGATAATGTTTGTTCTTAATTAGAAAATCAGATTTATTTCGTAAGAAAAGGGTTTATTAGAACAAGCCAACAAAGGAAATCTGTAATTAAAATTTCCCCGTTAACTTAGTAAGGATTTTCTTGTTTAGGACACGCCTATTGGTATTCCTGTCCATAATGAAATGTTGAATTATAAAATTTTGTATACGTTCTATATAAACTTACTTTTATATAGAACTTATACAAAATTATTGGAACGAAGTTCCTTATCGCGCGTTGTGAAAGGGGGCTAGACGGAAAAAAATATTACGAAAAGTTGCCACAACACTTTTTGCAGCTGTGCGGCGTGCGCATGTTTTTCTGCCTGTCTCTCTCTCTCTCTCTTATAGAAAGCAAGCCAGATATTTTCATTTCTATTTCGCATTGAACAGTGTGGTGTCGCGACGATTATTTTTGTTGAGTGTATACAGGTTTTTTGTACATAATAAATAATAAGAAATAACTTCGTTCCATCCGGGTGTCCCTTAAAACCTCTCAAGTTTTATTTATTATTTATCTTAGTTTATACAATATTTGTAAGTGGAATTTCACAGGACTGACGGGCACCGCCGATAAATTACATGTACGTGTTTGTGGATATATAATAGACACCAAGCACACCATCACACACATTTGACGGTCACCGTAGCCTAGTTGGTAGTGCTCCTGCCTACGAAGCTGGTGGTCCTGGGTTCGAATCCCGGTAAGTGCAAATATTTGTGTGATGAGCACGAATATTTGTTTCTGAGTCATGGATGTTTTCTCTGTATTTAAGTATTTATCTATCTATATAAGTATGTATATCGTCACCTGGTACCCATAGTACAAGCTTTGCTTAATTTGGGGCTAGGATTATCTGTGCGACATTGTCCCTAGATATTATAAAAAAAGAACCAGTCTCAGAACCACTACTTATGGATCACACAAGTAGTTGTTCTCTGGGGGAATTGGATCCAGGACAAGAAGTGCCGAGGCTACTGTCTTAATAATATAAAAGTAAGTTTATATAGAACTTATAGTTGTAGTTCTTTAACTAATCGTATAAATAATTGATATCTAATATAAGTCTTCCAATAAAAAGCCTTTTATTCCATGCAAATAAAAAAAAAAAATATTAGTTACACAATTAGGATTTATAGTTTGACATTCATATACTACTAGCAAAAAAAATTAACAAAGTGTTAGTGAAAAACAAAAAAAAGGTATTATAAGTCTTCCAAATATATGAATCCTATCAAATAAATATATTCATTCTTGCACTACGGTTGTTTACTATATGAGCTTATCGAACGTAAACACACGTGATGCGGAAACAAATTATAGTTTTGTCTATGTACTGAAAGTAATACGTTGTCTCCCGAATACAGCGGTTCCCTTCTACAAGATAAAATTAATTCAAACAATAAATGATAGTAAACATTTGCTACCTATTTTGCACTTGACTCTCAAACCTAAACGCAAACGCGTCGTGTTTTAAGTAGTCAGGACTCAGGACAAACAGACATGTTGATTCACACAAATATCTGTCCTGGGTGGGAAACGAACCTACGACCCGCGGCGTGAAAGACCACTATTCACCAACCTCGCCAAACGGCCCGTCAAAATATTTGTTTTTAAGATGCAGTTTAAAAAATTCTATACTTCCTATATTTTAAAATCTTCGTATGCAATATGGGAAACCCTGGAAAGCCAGCCTGAAATTCAGAATGAAGGTAGATTAATATCTATGGCTTGAGATGGTAACTTGAAAATAAGTCAAATCTCAAGTCTTCCGAATTCCAGGTGGATTCTATTCCGGAATTATTAATTATATTCTTCTTTTTAGCATGTTGATGGAAATCTAAATAGAGTCAGCCTAAAATTCATTCCGAGTTACTAGCGTCCATTAATTCCAGTAACATGCATGTTTATTATTTAGTGGACGCAGGATATTTTAAGAAATGTACAGACGCCAGCACATCCAGCTACCCCAATCTGTCAAATTTCATTTATAGATTTCAAACTTAATCACATAAGCATAAGGTTCACTTTCAATTGGGGAAATTTGACAGATTGGGGTAGCTTGATTTGCTGGCATCTGTACCATAGTTGGAGGAATAGAGCCACACGTGCACTCCAGCAATTTACACCTGAATAGGATTTCCTTACTTCGACTAAACGGAGTCTGAGTCTGTTCAGAGACGGTGACTTGTGTCCACGCTGAAAACTTTCAGCAGGAGGGACATATGGGATCGATAATTATTAATTTAACTAAATAATTATTTTTTAATATAATATTAAGAGAATATTATTTTTCTACAGGAACAAATTATCGAATATTATTATTTGTTTATAATCTTTCCGGGTTTCAGGAATACATAACATTTATCCCAGCAAATAATATAAGTACTATAATATACTTAAAATTAACTTATTTTACTGCTGTAAATATTGAACAATTCACAGCAGTTAAATTAGTTAATTATAAGTATACTCGTATTATATTTCTTAAATAATTTGCTCGGTAATTTAATATATTCTCTTACATTTACGATCTCTGTCCACAATTTATAAGTTTTGGTGATTTTCGGAAACCAAAATATTGAAAACTGCATATCGAAATTAGTGTATCTAGTAGCCGATGTGTCGATGTTTTCGATGATTTGTTATTCAGAACGAATGTCGTGTGGGAGCTTTTACTTGAAGTGAATAGTGATATAGAATTTTGTGGATTGCATTGTAAGGCGCAGAATATCTACTCGTTCCATAAAAATATAACAATACATTCAGACAAAAAAGTATCGGGAATGGATGATTTGTTTATGGTTCCAAATTCTAATTTTTGTTTTTTTTGTTGTTGATAAATTGGCACAACTGTTTTCCATTTTGGCGCGGAGTTTGAGTTGCATCTGTTATTTATATTAAATACAGTGCTCGTTTTAGTAATATCATATATAGTGTGTATTGCGAATTTCATAATGAACAAAAATAACGAACAAAGAGTTTGTCTTAAATTTTGCATCGCTAATGGAATTTTGTGTTCGGAGTCACTGAAAATGTTACAGAAGGCTTACGGTGAATCGACTTTATCAAAAACTCGTGCTTATGAGTGGTTCAAAGCATTCAAAAGCGGTCGAGATGTGATGAAAGATTTGCCTCACTCTGGTAGGCCATCAACGTCTGCAACTGAAGTTAACATCGCAAAAGTGAAGGAAATAGTGACTGAAAATCCTCATTGAACTCTGAGAGAGATAGCCGCCGAACTTTCTGTATCTCGCGAGTCGATTCGTACCATTTTAACTAATCATATGGGTATGAAACATGTTGCCGCTCGGCTAGTCCCAAAAGATCTGAATTTTCTCCAAAAACTCAATCGCATGAAAGTTGCTGAGGACATGGTAGAACGAGTCAATTCCGACCCAATATTCATGAAACGCATTGTTACTGGTGACGAGACGTGGGTTTACGAGTTTGACATACAAACTAGTCAACAAGCTTCAGAGTGGCGCCTTCCAACTGAACCGAAACCGAAAAAACCACGCCAAAGCCGATCAAAAGTCAAAGTCATGTTGACTGTTTTCTTTGACTATCGCGGTGTTGTGCACTCTGAATTCTTACCGGAAGGTCGAACGGTAAAGAAAGAATATTATTTGAGCGTTATGCGGCGTTTAAGAGAGCAAATTCGACGAAAAAGGCCAGATTTGTGGAAAGAAAATTCTTGGATTTTGCACCACGATAATGCGCCTTCGCACAAGGCCATCATTGTGAACGAATTTTTGACCAAACACTCAACAAATACCATCCAGCAACCACCATACTCACCAGATATGGCTCCAGCTGACTTCTTTCTTTTTCCTAAACTCAAATTACCACTTCGTGGTACCCATTTTTAATCGGTAGAAGACATAAAAGAGAAAAATGTTTTGATGAATGGATTATTCGTTGGCGTAAGTGTAACGTTTCTGAAGGAGCATACTTTGAAGGTGATAAAATAAATTTGGATGAATAACAAACATTTTGTACATTATTGATCTTTTCCCGGTACTTTCTTGACAGAGTAGTATAACGCTTTAAAATTTTGTTGAAGATTTCACTTTTGTCTAATACGGAAGCTAAAATCGTCTCTACGCCTGATCTTTTTGTCTTTGCAAAGGCTTGTTATGTGTGAGTTGTGTCTGTGTATTAGATGGCCAGCACTAAATGCCCTGTAATAGAGGTGTGACGAGTCCAAGTCGAGTTCTCGGAGTTTCGTTAAACATTTAGAATGATGATGTACTCATAATTCTAAATGTTGAACAGATTGCATGGAACCTTTGCATGAGTTCTCTATACCTATGTAATATTCTTAGAATTGTATGAAGTGGTAAAATTATAAACTTAAAGACTATTATAATTTCATATATTATTGCAAACCTAGAGTTAAGAAGTTTCATATTCAAGGAATGGAGGCCTAATATTGCCAGGTTTTCTCCTCATTGGAGAGCACGTTAAGCTTGGAGGGTCGCACAGATATGTCAAATTGCTGTACAGCCGGAATCCAAGACTAAGGGAACAGACACAGTACCTTCAATTGCGCATACCCTTGAGCATTACGATATGCTGTGCAAAATTCACTAGTACTGTATACTAGTATATTATAATTGCGTACACCCTTCTGCCATACGAAAGGTCGTCCTACATAATTGGTTAATTAACCTAAACTACAATTGATCATCCACGTATGCACTATGGTATGTCCTGCACAATTGCCTTTTTTCTGGTAATGCAGGGAGAATACCTACGCACCGAGTAAACCTAACCTGCCGTGGGCTTCTACTAGCACATGTTGGGAGGAGCCCCGGGAAAGCGGGTGTGCTACTCCGGTGTCCTCCTTTTCCTGTTTTGCGCTATGTTAAAGATGGTCGGAACACGCACCCTGGGAGGGCTCTGAATTGCCCTCCCCTATTGCCGACTCTGTGCGCTTAAGATCATCTTGCGAGTGCAGTCATCTTTAACATACGACTCTAAGCTAAATGAGCATAAACGACGTAAATATCTAGTATGCCCAACTATAGCTGCTAAAACAGATTTAGGCAGCCGAAGTTACCCAACTGTTAGCGCTCGTCTATACAACAGTATAAACAGATTATGCAATATATATCCTTTGCCTAAAGTGAAATGTAAACTTGTGGTCAATGATTACTTACAGAAGTTAACCTACGAGGAGACTGAGCATTTATTTTCAAAAAAACCTTCATAACTCCTATGTAAAATTGAACTTCAGCCCGGTGACATACATACTCACCAAAATTTACATAAACACACACGCAATCCCACACACACACACGAACTCAATTAGACTCAAATAAACTTACACATACCTCAAACACACTATTATCTTTGTATATTGTAGTTGTACGATATTTAAGATGTCTTAATCATAAGTTTTATTTACTAAATATTATTAAAACTGCAAGGACTAAAATTAGGTATATAACAGCAAATCATCAGTACTTAGACTATTTTTATCACATAAATTGTAAGAGGAAGGCGCCAGTGTTTGTAACACAGTTAATACTATCATAGACACTGACGTTCACTCTATCTCTTTTTTCTAAGCATCATTGTATATATTTGTGTATTTATGTGTAGATGAGATGGAAAATTTGTACTTGGCTCTTTTGATAATAAAAAAAAAAAATATTATTATAATTATTATTACTCCTGCTAGACCGGCACAACGACTGCATGCATAATTGCCTAGTATAAAGGTATACTGTAATTGCGCATATCCTTATGAACTACATGATTGGCTAGTGAACACGTGTAGTAGGTACCTCGAATACACTTATACCATATGCCCTGCATAATACGTTAGAGTACAAGTATATCGTAATTGTGCATACCCTTATGCACGATACGATATTGCCTGTCTAATTGTGTAGTGTCCGTTACGACTGGCCAATACAACCGAAATTCCGCCAGAAGCTATCTATTATTATCAATAAAGGCTTCCAAAGTGTATGACGCATAATGACACAATGACGAGAAGATCAGACAGAAGATAGATTCTACTAATATTATAAACGCAAAAGTTTGTAAGTAGGTATGGATGGATGGATGTTTGTTACTCTTTCAGGTAAAAACTACCGAATGGATTTTAATGAAACTTTACAATTTATAAAGACATTGTGTGAATTGTCCAAAATATGACGATTAGTGTCAAGTAGGAAAAAAACTACCATCTGCGAGCTATTCCGGTGTGCACTTCCAAAACCGCTAGAGCTACACATCCTTCTAATATTATAAATGCGAAAGTTTGTGAAAATAGATGTATGGATGTATATACTCTTTTACGCCAAAGCTTTATTATATAAGCTAGTATTTAATAAACAAGAAACTACCATAAACCTATAAAACATGGTATCACATATCCGTACCTATTCATATTCTTGTTTTTATAGAGGACGGACGTATCTGTGTTTCTCCCATTTTATGTGATCTTTATGTGACGGCCGGGACACTGACCCGGGATTTTCTTTTATATTTTACATGTTTATAATTTCGTTTTGTTTTGTTCCGTAAAAAAAGTATATTTTTTCCATAATATGGCGAAAGTGGGTCTTTGTTCATATAGAGTTGTAGGTTTATGTATCTGCATTTAAAATTGTAGTATAATACACATGCTTTTTATTCTGTTTCTTTGGTAGCATAAAATTAGGATATGATGACCTTGCTGTGCCTTATTTTCAATAGATTATTGTATACGTAGGTCTCATTTTTATTATAAACTTGGACGCTAATATTTTGACGGGCCTGTTGGCGTGGTTGGCAAATGCTTGCTTTTCACGTCGGAGGGCGTGGGTTCGATTCCCACCCAGGACAGATATTTGAGTGCTTCAACATGTCTGTTTGTCCTGAGTCTGGGTGTAATTATCTATATAAGTAGGTATGTATTTACAAAAGAAAAGTAGTATATGTAGTATATCAGTTATATATATATTCCATAGTACAAGCTCTGCATAGTTTGGGATCAAATGGCCGTGTGTAAATAATGTATTATAAAGAATATTTATTCATTTATTTATGCTATGTATGTATGTAGCCCAAGGAGTTGACGTTCAAACGCAAAATTTAGATACTTTATGATAAGGAGTATCCGAATCACCCCCATGTATGTCCTACGATTATGCGTAGTTTTCGAAATATAATTTTTTAAATGATTTTTTTCGTATATTTCCCCTAACATCAGTTTTATTACATGAACTTACTAATATCATTATTGTGTCTTAGGTAAATAAAAGTCGTGTATAACTCATTTAACTTTTAATTTATAAACAGTCAACAGAACATGCATTCAAACATCACATTTTATTTAGGTACACCACCTTTTTACATAGATTTTAGGTACGTCTTTGGCAAGTACACTCCATTAACCCTCGATATTATTTGATAATCACACACGTCTCCTCTATTATACATATTTTTAAACTAAAACCACGTTTAAAATAAATATAGGTCATACTATCGTAACTATCAGATTCAAATTAACTAATAGACTACTTAATTAGGTTAAAAGCAACTCAGTAAGTAAAAACTACGTAGGATTTCATCTCAACACAAAATAGTTACTTTCTACGGCTAAGTAAAGGATAATTGAAATTATGAACCATGAGATCAGCTCCGAGAAATGGTTTAATACGACGCTTTATAACTTAAGTATTGAAAAAAGAAAAGTAATAAGTATAAATGATTGCATTGATAATATAGCCTCACAAAATAGAAAATAAACTTAAAATAGAATCAGATATTGGTGGCAATTCAATCTTTATTATGTCTCAACCAATTAAAATGTCATTGAATATATTGACGTCATTAGAAAAGATCAAGACAATTTCAATAATTATATCATCAATGAAATTAGTATGGTTGTCCGGATATGTTCAGAAATGCCCGGGTTTTGGCATGGACAGCATTTTATCCGGCTTTCGAATTACTCCAGATTAAGCAGAGATGACAAAAAAATATTAAACATAACGTAACGTAACCAAATTCCGGACAATTTTACAAACGTCCTGCCTTTTAAATTCTGAAACGTCCGGAGCCAATACAAAATTTTAAACACAATAAAAGTGAAAAGAAACCCAATGAAGTTAATATTGGTTTAGTAGGTGTTAGTGACAATCAGCCAATAGAGCTATTGTTTGTATGTGTTGCATCTAACTTATGATATGTCGCTTCTTGAGCTTTTAGCAAAGGTAACATAACAGATTCGCAACATAAAGTAGTCAAGCCACTAGTGATCTTATTATTAAACT
This sequence comes from Pseudoips prasinana, assembly GCA_951640165.1. Lineage (NCBI taxonomy): Eukaryota > Metazoa > Arthropoda > Insecta > Lepidoptera > Nolidae > Pseudoips > Pseudoips prasinana. Next base: position 26,822,899 of record OX621240.1, read on the forward strand.
TACTCTATTGCATTTTACTTATATGTACAGTAACATTGCACACTCTCCTGCCTAAGTCTCGCTTGAACTCATAGCTGCTCAAATTATACCATCCAAAATATACAGAAAGATTTAAAATATACCTATAATCTATGTTCACTAATTCATGAATACTGTTATTTTTTTTTACAACAAAACCGTTTACCGCCGATATGGTAATCAAATGAATTCACAATTCCTCTATATATTTGGCATACAATGGCTTATCAAAATCCAGTGGAATGGTACTAAAAATATTCTGTTTATCTCAAAAATCATTTGGACAATCTTTGGCACTAAAAACTTACGTCTAAAAGTCTTGCAGACAGAACCAAAGACGAATTTACTATACGTTTGCATTGATTACAACTGCCCTTAAAACTAATTTTATGTTAAGTCACGGATTATGAGAGAGTTCGACTAGCAACTCAGTTTTAGTAATTGCACCACCCCTAATGAGTGAAAAGTTTGTACAACCGCATATCACAAATACACTTCAACTCATGAGCCGTTTTGGGTAATTCCTATAGCATTTGTTTCGTCATACGAAGTCGTTGAGCTCGTTCTGTAGGGGCATATCTGCCTTGTCTACGCATTTTCTGATGGCTTCCAGGATTATGACGAGGCGCCGGTCGAGCGCCGCGAGGTGCGGCTCCCAGAGTATGGGATTCACAGGATCTGACTTCATTGAATCGCGTAGGACTTTTGATAGAGGCGTGCTATTCTGGTATCTGTGGATAATAAATAAATTATTATAGTTAAAACAAAAAAAAGTTTCGTCAACAAATACACAAAGTAGTTTTATATGTCTCTAGAAAGTTCAAGTTCAACCTGTGTGGAGTGGGTGAGTACTGCTTTCAAGTTACATTATATTTAACATTAATTTGGGATGTTAACGTGTGCCATCTTCCTGCCTTCGGGCTGCTACTAAAATAATTTAAAATCCCAGTAATACTTTAAACCCAATCTGGAAATTTTGCCACAGCCTTATTAACTGTGGTACCTACTGGCGGATTATAATATATCATAATTAGTTGCCTTATATCTAAAGAGTACTAAAGAGTGGCCATTATGGCCAAAATTTCTGATATCGTCCACTGCTCAAACTCAAACTCAAAGTCATTTATTCCGTTACAATATTACATTTGTGTGGAATAGTCAATTTTTTTGCTGGTGATAGGCCTCCACCGAAGGTAACTATAACGTATAATATAGCCATTTGGAGGAATTTGCCGTAGTTACAACAGAAAACACAACTAACGGGTGCTATTAAAATAATAAAAAAAACTTACTTAAGTAATTGTGCGAGAGTGGTGTGCCGCACTAAGCAGCATTGCAGCAGAGGTGCCAAAATGCTCAGTTCATCATGGTAAGCCTTGCCAAACGCTCGCCCTTGGTCCAAAAAAAGGGTAAACGTTTCATTGCCAAACATCCTGTAGAGACAAACATGAAAAACAATCATAAAAAGGTACATACAAACTTGAAGTGAACTTTATTGATAACATGATCATATTTTACGTTTCAATGTCAGTCGCAATTTAAGTAAATTAAATTAAGCCAGAGGAAAAATTTGCTGTCATAATAATTGCTTACGGTTACCCTTTAATGGTCACAAGCATATTATTAACATAATCCACATTAATACACGATTAAGTTGTACGTTTGTATGATATTTTAATTACAAGATAGTTCTTAAACGGCCTTTGTATCCTTTATTTATATTTTTTTCTTGGAAATTAAGATAATACCGAAATAATACTTTAACATTATGACTTTAAATATAATTATGCATGCATTAAAGCTGTTCAAAGAAAAGGTTCCATGCAAGTAGTGATTGAATGGACGACGTAACTTTGAATTTGCGTTGAATTTACATAATGTGGCCTTCTTTCAAATGCTTATCAATAAAAACTACAATAAATATTATTATTCTTTGCAATCCATTGCAATTCTATAAGAAAAAAATATTTTTTAAATGCACACTGCGGTTTCACAAGTTTATGTGAACTCGCTAAATCAGTTGTTCTTTGTCATTTCGTGCGCATAGGCCACATTCTCCAGTCTCTCGTTTTGTTTTTTTTGTGACCCGGCTATGGTTTAATTGGCTGTTTTTGCTTTTTATACTGACATCAGCGCAAGTTTGGACTTCGATAATGTTTTGTATCGTATTACGTGGTATTTTCGGTGCATAATAATGTCGAACAAATCGTGGACAAATGTTAAAAAGTGAAAGCCGTGAGCTAAATTATCAAGCCACAAGATTACTTTAAGGCCTAATGGTGGATCCTTAAAACCTGTTGAATTGGTACCAGGACGCAACTCTCATGTGTTTGGAGTTCGCAAAATAATAATAACAAATAATAATTAAGTAAAATTCGACTCTATGTTCGTGTCAAATAATATTTTAATAATATTTTGATACCTACCAGAACTAAACATGTGACTCATATTAATACCTTCGATACGAAATAAACAAACAGGCCAAGTGCGAGTCGGACTCGCCCATGAAGGGTTGCGTAGCAGCAAGTATTTCAGTTGATTAAATGAAAGGTAAATTGGGGTTTACGATTTATGGCGTATCAAAAATAACTACTTACTAGATCTCGTTCAAACCAATTTTCGTTGTTAGTTTGCATAGTAATGTACATCATATATTTTTTTTAGTTTTATCATTCTCTTATTTTAGAAGTTACAGGGGGGGGGGCACTCATTTTACCACTTTTGTCTCTCGCGCAAACTATTCAGTTTAGAAAAATCCATAGATACCACACACGTATGGGTACGATGAAAAAACAATTTTTGAGTTTCAGTTCTATGTATGGGGAACCCCCAAAATTATTGTTACCAAGTTTCAACAGTACAGCTCTTATACTTTCGGAAAAAGTGGCCGTGACAGACAGACATGACGGATCTATAAGGGTTCCGTTTTTTTGCCATTTGGCTACGGAACCCTAAAAAGAATGGAAACTATCAAAGAATTAATACCGCAACTAAAGAAAGCATTTGACATCTGCAAAAGCAACCGATAACTTTAAAAAAAATTAGAAGTCATGGTAGATACGCACTTGAAGGTTTCGTAATGATGCCTGTCCATGTTTCCAGTCAAGAAGTCGAAGATAGACATGTCCATGAGGTCCAGTAAACGTCGACCGGAATCATACGGCGGGGTGGTACGTACCTGAAGGAAAATAAACATCTTTTCAAACAATATTCTATTTTCAGGGCAGTAATCTATTTCATGTACGTGTTAAAGACCCACACCGTTCAAATCTAATAAAGTATTTGGTTTGGGGTCAATATTTAACACGCAATATTTATTCAACAGGGCTATAATCTTTTTACCTTTCTAAGCACCAAATATGTGACACACATCAGAGTGAAAGCATAAGGGATTTTATTCAGAATTTTTAATTAAGACTTAAGCTACATATTGCTACTGAGAGTGAAAAGCCACATCAGGTTTTCAGAGGTCACTACGCACTTCTGAACTTCTTTATAATTGATAGAATAATTAATAAAAAATAAATAAATCCATTTATTATTTCATCACAAATTTTAATGGGGTTACTTAATACATAGGTTACGTTACGTATAATGCTTAGTACTCATAGTAAACAGATTAATTCCCTGGTAGATGTTCCCTAGGACCAATTTCTACGGCCTGTGTGGTGACAGTAAAGAATATCATCTCCCGTTATCACGGGATACACACTAATATTATAAAGGCGAAAGTTTGTGACTGTGTGGGTGTGTGAGTGTGTATGTTTGTTACTTCTTCATGTCTAAAACGTCTGTATGTTAATAAAATTGGGTATGGAGTTAGCTGACACCCTGGATTAACACATAGGCTATAATTTATAAAGTTTAATGCGGGTAAAACCGCGGGGCACAGCTAGTTTAGAATATATCGTGAACAAGTTTATGAGAAGAGTTTGTTACGTACCGTGTCACAGTAGTCACTTTGAAGTTCCCACTGAGCTTTTCTTCTCTTATGGTAAGATCTTCTCCATGGGTGTCTCCAGACCTATAAACAAGACAAGCATTATTTAACTATAAACAGTATTAAAGCGATATTGTTAAAGCAAACGCCCGCCCACTTTATTCTGTGGTCTTGAACCGATTCTTTAAAATGTTTTACCAAAAACTAACCTAAATACTGGTTTTTGGCCGACAACTAACAACGACAAACTTAAAGTACTAATCATATGGCCATAAAAAACAGTGAGAAAGAAACCATAGAGTAGCTTCTGGAAGCCGGACGGTGACAAAATGCAGGAAATAGTGATACCACGATGCTTGCGGTTAAATTAAGTTTAAAAATAGGCTATCATATAATATTGTGTGAGTGTGCTTTAGACTACTAATACTTGTTTGGTATAGAGAGCGCCCATAGGCTACAAACTTATTCAAAAACACAAAAACAAACTTTACAATTTACACATACGAAATCTCGCTCTCTCTCTGCACTAACTTATATCACCCTCTCAACTTCACCAATTCACCGCGCCCGACATTTTTCGTAACCCATTCAACAGCTTACAACCCAATTCAAGCGTGTCCAAAGAAGTTTTACATTAAAATGAAAGAGATTTAAGTTGCAGTACTGCGTACTTAAATTGGTGCACTGCAATATATTTATATTTAAAACTAGCTGTGCCCGCGACTTCATCCGCGTGTTTATTAGCTTATTAAGTTTTTTTATTGGATTTTTTAAAATAAAACAATTTTTCTAAAATAAACGTAGCCTAAGTTACTCCTTATTACATCAGCTACCTGCCAAAAAAAAGTCCCGTCAAAATCGGTCCAGCCATTTCAGAGATTAGCCGGAACAAACAGACAGACAGACAAACAAAAATTGTAAAAAAAATATTTTGGGGTATGTACCGTATATATATTCATATCATGTAGTAAAAATCGGTTATTTCAATATTACAAACAGACACTTCAATTTTATTTATTTGTATAGATTATTAAGACGGATGCACACGTCTTTGGAAATAAAAAAACCTACTAATATTATAAACGCGAAAGTTTGTAAGTATGGATGGATGTTTGTTACTCTTTCACGTATAAACTACTGAATAGAGTTTAATGAAACTTTGACAATAATAATAGCTCATACATCAAAATAACACATAGGCTAAAATTTATAAAGATAGTGTGCATTGTCCAAAATATGACAATAAGTGTCAAATAAATAGGAAAAAATCTACCATCTGCGAGATGTTCCGGCGTGCAATGCCAAAACCGCTAGAGGTACACATCCTACTATTATCGTATGGATGTATGTTTGTTACTCTTTTACGCAAAAACAACTTTAACGCGGGTGAAACCGAGAGGCATAGCTAGTAAGATATAAAAAGTACTAACCGTCCGATCAGCAACATCTTTGGAGGGCAAGAATGCAGCAAAGCTCCCCTCTAACATATCAGGGTTGCCACAAATCGCATGTCCCGTATCACAGTAGTACGAACACTTTCCATGAAAACAAAAGTTGTTCGCCGGCGACACGAAGAACGTCTTCAGAATGTCACCTTCAGTAACGTCGTATATCTCCGTCGTCATATTGAGGACTCGGCCCACGACCGGCATTGCCCGACGGAAACCCAGTACCCTGGATAGCATAAAATATGATTTAGATTAGCCGTCAGCTCTATTCGCGTACATTGCAAATAGGGATGTAAGTTTCCGATATTACTTACAGACTGGGTCAGACAAATTGAATAAGAACTCAGCTTAAATGAGGAAATATGTAGGCTTTTTATTCCATTTTAAAAGATTTTAATAGCTGCGATGTTCGCAAGCGTACATTGTAGCGATCGCTAATTGAGGTTATTACCTCTTTCCAAATTTGTTTTAGGCATTTGGCATGATTGAAAAAGATTACCTTCCGTTCTATTTAGACTTTAAGACTTAATTTTATTTGCGCATTATGTATTTAGTTTAAGTATATCTAGCCTGTGTGAATGGTAGAACCGGAAGGAGAAGACTTCGTAGAACAGTCTCTGACCGAATCGGAGACATTCTCAAGAAAGGCCAGGTCAGAAATAGCCTAAACCAGTGAGCATGTATGAAGAATATAATGACAGTAAACGAGGCAAAAGAGGTGTGCAAAGATCGTGACAAATGGAAATCCTTTGTCTCTGCCTCCCCTCTGGAAAAAAGGCGTGAGTCTATGTATGTATTTAAAACGTAGCCATTTAAAAAGAAATAGAAAAAAAATGGTCGAGACTGAATAAATATACATACATATAACGTATATCTGCAAATAAACAATGCGCGCTGACTTTAATAGTTAGACATGCACAAAAATTCCAAAGATTTGTCAAGAATCTGTCACTACAAGACTCACTACAATACGTTAATATATTTTATGTAGTGTACCTATAGGTACTATTTACAATGTATATGTATTACTGCCCTTCTCAATGTCCCCATTCTCCAGTCTTTACCTTAGTTGTGTGGAAGTTAAGACCACCCATTGTATTAATATAACGCTTGAGGTGGACTAACTTGTTATTCCCTTTAGTATACAATAAAGAGTTTCTCTATCCATCTATCGTCATACGTGAAATAATTACTCACCTGTCCAAATGGTAAGCGGCAATTTCTGCATTGTGCCGCTCATAATCAGAAAAATAGAAATGATTCGGTAACGTTTGTACATCTCGAGCGAATCTGAGAACAAACAAATTGTATAAGTAACAACTAATTAAACTAAATATAATAATGTAATGACTATAGTTAGTTAGTAGGAATAAAGTGTATTGATTAAAACCCATTTGCGATTAGTAAAAATAAGAATTATTGTCCGAATTTTAGTTTATAGAATTAAATGAAAATTCGGACAATAATTTAACATCGATATGAAATTTGAGCATTGAGGACTTTAGTTACACTTTAGTTACACCCAATGAGGCTTTTCTAATATACAATTATCTATCTAAATATTTTCATTTATTTATTTATTTATTATTGAAACACATTCACAACACCTTTACAGAAAATTCGAAAGCGATATTGTAAGCTATATATAACATAATAATTATATCTTAATATCTAGTATTAGACCACTATATGGCACTGTTTACAATGCAACTTTGTGCAACTTCTGCAAATTTCGGCTGGCTACAGTTATATATATCTACTTCCATAGCTATAATATTAATGAGCCGTATGGCGCGCGACACAGGGGCAAACTTAAGTAGGTTCGTCCTCGGAACTGGTGGGCAGAGTGTGGAAGGGCGGCGGCGTTTACCCACGTAACCAGTAGGGGCGCACAGGCGCAATATAAAACTATAAATAACGAACAATATTTATAAATTAGCTTTTTCTTAGCAATCAGCCAAAACATATAAAGAAATAAATGAATATACCTACAACGTTTTTAACGCAAAGGTACAGACGCCAGCACATCAAGCTACCCCAATCTGTCAAATTTTCCCAATTGAAAGTGAACCTTATGCTTATGTGACAAAGTTGAAAATCTATAAAAGAAATTTGACAGATTGGAGTAGCTGGATGTGCTGGCGTCTGTACATTCTTTTTTGTCACCCCTAACACTTTTTTTTGTTGTTTCTACCGTCATCTAAGTTATACTTGAACAACCGATGTGAACGACGAACTATTACTAGTACTACCTAAAATCTTTTCGTAGTTTTCAGTATTTTCGTTGGCCAACCATTACAAAAAGGATGATTTACCTAAACAAGTACGCCTTTGGTGAAATATTCGTGGAGTACGTACTTTGTAGAGATTTAAATAGATAAAGCACGAGGTTGGCTCGTCTCCCCACTTTGATGATCGACGACTATCTCCGTTAATCAGTTTGCAACATAAGCTTCTTAAAAGTACTTATCGACCAAATTCTTTATTCTTTGAAACTAATTGTATACTTTAAACAGATCAGGCCAAACAAAGACTAGTTATTTTAATCACATAATATGTAACTGAGAAAATATTTTACTATTACACCTGTTATGAAAATAGACATAATTTTTCTTACGACTCAAATCCCATAAAGGCAATCGATATTGATCCCGTACAAACACCCCGACTTGTGAACAAGCCGATATAATTTCAGCAAAATGTTGGCAGGGTTCATGACGTAAATTGAAACTGAGTAATATAAATCCATTAAAGAGAAATATCAAATATCGACTCCCAAAGATAAGAGTCCCCTGTCTTTTACAATAAATTTATAACACCGAAAAATGTTAAATTACGTACTAAAATGGAAAAATTACTCATTTAATGTTACAAATGGTGGTATAATATCTTTTTGTGTCTAATGAATCGAATGTGGGTATTTAACAGTGGAGTGGCATATACGTAACACGATTCCTCTCGGCTTTCCTTATATCACACACACACACACGTGCTTACGCACACACATACACCGTCATACATAAGCACATTATCATTGATGTGCATGTTTATATAAGTATCCTCAGAAGTTAAACCATTTTGACGGCCACCCATCTATAGAGTGACCACCTGCCTAAGTCCTCCACATGGCCTACCACTTACGGACTGATGAGTGGAATGACTGGATGGATGTCAATTCTATGAGCTGGCGTTGAATTTATTTCTAATTATGTTACACCAGATTAAGTGATCTTAATCTGGTGTAACAGAAAGAAAGGTTAAGATAGTCTCCTCGCCACTTCGTCTCCCGAGTTCGATTCCCGCACAGAAAAGCTATTTGTGTGAGCTATAAGACCTATAAGTAGTTCTTTTTAAAGACAACGCCCGCACTAGGGAATCTAATCCCTGTGTCGTGGGGTACTTTAATAAAAATAAATAAAAATAAACTTACTTTACAAACATATAATTGACGGACACAAATTACATCCAGACTCAGAACAACTTTTTATGGGTCACACAAATAGTTATCCGGCGCGGGACTCGAACCCGCGACACGAAGCGGCGAGGCGACTGTCTTAGCTGCTGCGCCACACGTGCAGTTTTTCTGAGTCTGTGTGAACTTTTTGTCCTTTAATTATGTTTGTAAAGTACACTTACATAGGGATTAATTTCGACAATGCCGGCGTTGTATGTTAAAAAAATCTACCATTATAGTTGAGGTGCAAAAAGGTAACAAACAAACAAAACTCACAAATGAAAAGTCACTCTTTTGGAATTATAACATTAGTATGTATATCACCCTCCTCCGCTGGTGTTCAATCAATTTCTCGGAAACAAAACGATTAAAGTGGCTTTAAATCGTGGATCTGGTTAGATAGGAGCGATCCCGGTAATATACTGCACCCAATGCCTTCCGATTTATTGTCCTCAGTGAGACTCGTAAGTGAGATAGTACAGTTTAAAAAGACAACTAACAAATGCTTTAGTCTCCTCCCCTTTATGCAGTCGTACACTATATTCTCTTAGTTAATTTTTGTGCACTACTGGGATACCATTTTGTTATCTTAGTCACACATTTAATACTGTTTATTGTGATAAAATTTTATGGGCTGTCTATAGGTTGAATGTATACAAAACGCATTTTTCTTTCCTTGCAAAACATGCAAGATTAATTATAAAATGTAAACAATATAAAATTTGTGCTTTAACTTTTGATCTTATTATACTACATTTATTTGTTTTGTAGGAAAGTGTAGCCAATTCGTTTCTTTTTAAATAAATTTTTTTTAAAGTCGTGCAAATCTATTGCACCAATTTCGATTGTTTACATTTTTAACGAAATAGTGCCAATTTAATAGAGAAAAATATAAAAATATAGTTTATACACGCCGCTAGTACCGATTCTTGTATTGAGACATGGCATAGAACTATACTTAACAGAAAAATATGTGAAACTACTATTGTTTTTATATTATTACACTAATACAAGTTCCTTTCTCTTTATTTTAATCGTCTAAACAGACCCCATACATACATATCTTGATTTTAATGCCCACGACACCGTTGCATACTTAAAGTGACCTATTTTAATAATGGTTTCACAACTACTTGTTTTCTTATTTACCACATAATACATAGGGTAAGTTGTTAACTTAAATAAAAAAAAAATAATAACAGGTTTTTATTCACGTAGAATTTAAAAAAGCGCTTGTTAATAGTCAGATTACACTCAGTGTAAATTTTTTCATACACTCCGTGTACTTAAATATCTATATGTACCTAGAAATAACACTACTAATAGTGTAATTAAGTAAACGTAGTTATTTCTAGGTACATATAGATATTTAAGTACACGGAGTGTATGAAAAAATTTAGATATAAGATTTAATTTATGATCTTATTATATTAGTAGTCTTGGTAGTTGGTCTAGGTTATAGATAGTCGTAGATATGTTTTAGATATACTTTACTACAGCTTGTCTGACTGGTTCTGTCTAAAGGGAATTCAGGTAAGAATGCAGTCTGGAAAACTGGCTATAGTAAATATTAATTGTATATTTTTATGTCTTGATGTGTGTAAGTATATATTCAAATGTTATGTGTTTATCTATTGTTAACAGGAAGGAAAACAAGATGTTTTTATACAAACTGCTGATATCTACGCTTCATCAGCGTTTGTATAAAGAAACATTGTTTACGTGCTCTGTTTATAACGACATCCACTCAGTATGACGAAATGAAAGTTTCCAGTACAAGTCATTAGTAATATATTCCCTATTTTTACAGAATATAGTGGCTTTATAAACAAAAGTTGGTGTCAAGGTGATAAAATTAATGGATAAATTATTTTGTGAGGAAGGGTTACCACTGTCGCGTAATTTATCGTCCCCTTGTGAATCGTGAAAGATCCACGAGGGCCTCTTGATATGTCGTCGGGATAACCCCTTGAGTCTATAATTTTTCCAGTAAACTTATCTAGTCCGCTAGAAAAGTTGGTAAGCTGCCTATAGTGAGAGCTTCAGGAGAGATACAATTTATTTTGTTTTGTTTTTGCTAACTCGTTTCTTGAGCAATGTTGTATGAGGTTTCAAATAATCTCAGAGCTCGGAAGTAACTAAAGCTACATTTTTGCTTTCACTGTCATCATTTCGTTTTATATTTTATACGAAATTTCATATTGTAAAATAAAAGCGAAGTGCTAAGTCGGCTGATATTCGATATACAAGTCTGGCGGGAGTTTCGACAAATTCCCGTGAGTACATTTTTGGGAATGCTCTCTCTTTGTATTCTTTGTCACGTCAAATTGTATCGGATAGCATTACAGAATATTGTATGCGCAGTGTCCTACAAGTTCAAAAAGTCTCCATAAAGTTAAATATTTATTGGACTCATAAATTCGTATTTTTACGTAGTTTTGTAGAGAATATCGGAACAATGCTGAAACTAAAAGCTTTCATAAGTAAACGTACGCATATCGTTGAATAGAAAACACAATCATACTTTAACAATGCTTGAAAAGTTAGGAAAGTAACAGAACTTATCGAACCCAATGCTTCAATAGCACTTGTAGTTGAGAACAGTGTGGGCAAGCCGCTAAGCCGATCGCGCGAAAGAACGCTCTCCAAGTTTTCTGAATAGAACCAGCACTACAACACAACAGGGTGACAACAAAGTTCCTTTAACTCCTTCAGGAGTACACATGGACACTTGAAACTACTGGGTACTCTCCACTTAAACTAGTTTAGGAAAAAAAAATGAAAGAACGTTAAGGCTGTTAACAACTTTTCATATCATAGACATTCAAAGCACTCGTAAAACTTAGAAATAAAGAAAAATTCAAACAAACTCACCTCATCGGCTTAAAAAGCGCTTGAACACCGTTAGGGTAGTCAATGATAAGTTTCAACTGCGTCCCTCCCCCTTTTTGTTCTGTGGACATGCAATACAATATTAGATTTAACCACAGTTACGAATTTCCGGCCTCAAAATTTAAATGCAAACTTCAAGTTAGTAATATAGATGATATTAGAATGTCGTCTAACACGGTCGAGCTGTGGTACTAAAAATAAATTTTGTATTATACGATAAAGTCGGATCAATAATGAAATCCATTTAAGTGGTTTAAATATTTAAGTCCAATTCGGTGTAAAGGGCGAGATTGTTGTCGCACTATTGTCCGCCGGACCGCTAACCCCACAACTGATTGCAAACCCTTCTTCATTTAATATACATACATTCCGACTTCTGTTTTTAGATATCTATGCAAATCTCAGCTAGTTTAGCCAGCTTGGCTTAGGTGTCTCAGACTCTTTATCGCCACTATTTGGATATTTTTGTTAGGACGTTTGACCAACACACAAAAGCTAACTAATGTAATAAATGTAATTTGTTTTTGTTTGAAAACTTATGCCAAGAGTATATGCTGCAATATAAGTTCATGACAGGTATATGATATGCAAATATCAGACCATATCATTTCATTCTGCTGCTACTTTCAATTTATTTTAAAATAAAACATCTTAATATATTATTTAATCATTGTTTTTGAAATAAAATAGGCATAATGCCAGTTTTAATGACTCGGATACGTTTGCTAAGGAAATATACCCGTATTTTATCTTTACCTACATACTTACCTTTACATTAATCATTAAACATGTTACAAATTTAATTCTAATTGAAACTAAAAACTAAATGGTCCATAAAATAAAATGTCAAGCATCAAGTGGTTTTTGAAATGGAATAGTAACAATTCCACTTAATGAACACTCAGATACATTTATTATTAAAATACTACGGGTATTTCTATCTTTAACCCGGCATTTTACGTATCAAAATTGAATTCGAATTAAAACTAAAATAACGAATTGTTACATAACATAAAACCTTAAGCAGTAAGTATCCTTCAATCAGAAATAAACGGTGCGTGATCCAAAATTGTACCGTCGCTCGTGTCCAGCCATATAACAGGGAGGCGTAAAGGTTTTCTGTCTAAACGTAATTGCTTTTCTAAGTTCGATCAACGGTGCACTGAATATTTAATAGCGATACATACTTTAATTGAGATCTGGGCTTGCTCAATAGCCAACTCGATATCAACTATAGTTAACTGCTGAATAATGTAAATAGACCGAATAATAACCTCGGACAACCACAAAATTATCTACTCCGACAGGTTACAATTAAGCTCTTAGTAAATCTAGAATAATTTAAATCAGTTCCATTGGCCTTTAGATTTATTGGCGTAACGCCTACATTCGAAAGAGATATGTGAGTGCATAATACTCGCAGTATCCTAAAAAAAAACATGTTAATAGGCATTTCCATAGGTAGATAGTGTTAGAAGACACGACAATAGGAATATCAAGTTTCTTTACGTCGTCTCAAAGACAGGACGGTAAAATACCACCAACCAATAAGGTTCCAATGAAAAAGAAAAGGGCACCAATGGAAAAAAAATATAAAGGAATCGAACTAGGAAGCTCACTATCTGAGATTTATTTTGGCCATTTGGTTTCAAGCCCAGAAAGAATATCAGGGCCAACTCATACTGTACCGTGGCTGTCGTGAAAGACACACCAGGTGGTCAAGCAGCAGCGTCACCTGTGTATTAGCTACCACCTTACTGCGGTCACCAACTCGCATGCCAAGATGATGGTGATAATGACACTGCTATAAGACAAAGACAAATAGTACGAAGGATGTATTTTTAAACGAGTTCAAAAGAAGGAAACTAAAAAGTAAGAAGACTCTATGTTGAATTTTTATGATGATTTCTAATTATCATAATACATGTTGTGGATTTAAAATCAATGGAATGTTTTCGCAACGGTCTCATATAAATATTGTTCCAATCGCTTGTCAAAAAGTAAAGTTCAAGTCAATTTTATGTTTTGTAAACAGCTATTATTTTGTTATTGATCGAGTTTAAGGCCGTCTGCTTTAAAACCTTGCCTTATAAACTTTATATGAGGGTAAAAATAATTAAACGAATCCTATATATTTTCTTTTTTTCTGCCGCTGCGCAATTTATGTCCTTGCTTTGACATTGATGTTTTCACATAATTTTTACCTACATTTATAATTAAACAATGAATCTTATCAATTTCCCTTAAACAACATTACAATTTGACGCAACCATTGCATCCCGTGGTGTTCTTTTCTTTAAGGTGTTTACTTTAAAAGATCGAGTTTTGTTAGTTTATAAATAGATACAGTAAAGAAATTGTATAGAACTTAGACCTTCTAACCTAATTAATATCTATTTACACGCAATTTGATTTGATTTGATCTAGAATATTATTAAAAAAACATATTTAAGGGTCTTTAAGTGGCTCTTTAAGGGTACTCTGAAAACGACAAACTTCATACAAACGAGAAACAAAACACGGTCTGTTATGTCTTAAATGCAATATGGAATGTAATTTTAACTAATAGAACTTAGACCTTCTTTTTTAATTAATATCTATTTACACGCAATTTGTTTTGATCTAGAATGTTATTAAAAAAACATATTTCTCTCTTTAAGGGTACTCTGAAAACGACAAACTTCATACAAACGAGAAACAAAACAAGGTCTGTTATGTCTTAAATGCAATATGGAATGTAATTTTAACTAATAGAACTTAGACCTTCTTTTTTAATTAATATCTATTTACACGCAATTTGTTTTGATCTAGAATGTTATTAAAAAAACATATTTCTCTCTTTAAGGGTACTCTGAAAACGACAAACTTCATACAAACGAGAAACAAAACAAGGTCTGTTATGTCTTAAATGCAATATGGAATGTAATTTTAACTAATAGAACTTAGACCTTCTTTTTTAATTAATATCTATTTACACGCAATTTGTTTTGATCTAGAATGTTATTAAAAAAAACATATTTCTCTCTTTAAGGGTACTCTGAAAACGACAAACTTCATACAAACGAGAAACAAAACACGGTCTGTTATGTCTTAAATGCAATATGGAATGTAATTTTAACTAATAGAACTTAGACCTTCTTTTTTAATTAATATCTATTTACATGCAATTTGATTTGATCTAGAATGTTATTAAAAAACATATTTCTCTCTTTAAGGGTACTCTGAAAACGACAAACTTCATACAAACGAGAAACAAAACAAGGTCTGTTATGCCTTAAATGCAATATGGAATGTAATTTTAAATACACAAATTTTTGAACTAAAGTACTTTGTGATTCAAATAAAATGATAAGGTTATCTGGCTAAACTTACCTACATGCAGAATGGGCGAGGTGGCCATATCTTTGAGAACAGCATCAACTAGCGGCTCTCCATCCTCATACAACTCGTGCTGAGCTATCTTCAGTTGGAACCTTTCCAAATTAGAAGCGTTTATGCTGCAATAGAAATTGATTGGTATTATAATCCCACATGAACTTCGCCTTATAGTGGTTTTAAATGTATATGTAAAAAGTAGTTTAAATTACTTTAGTCTAGTAGACTAAAGTGATTTAAATGACACGTTAAATTTTCTTGACATCATTTCTAGTTTTTAAGCATTATTTTCGAATATTTGTCTGATGTTTCCATTAATATAACGTGTAAGTATGCAAGTAGCACAATTTATATATGTGATACTTTGTATGTTCAGTTGTTTGTTACTCAATCACGGTAAAACGACTGAACCGATTTGTGTAAAATTTTGGTATGAAGATAAATTATATCCTGAACCAACATTTACAATATAATATATTGTCAAATATATTAAATAATTCATTGGTACAGACTGTGTACATAGTGTAGTGTCTCACCCCATATAAGTGGTGAGGCACTACACTATCTACCATCTTCCTTTGGTATCAACAAACATGCATAAAAATAAACATATGTACATATATAACATAATAATTATGTTCAGGGATGATAAATATTTAATCAAACAATATAATATAGTGACTAGTGCCATATATCTCATAGGCAATGGTAACAACGGACTTGCTATCGAGTCATATACTTGTATGCTGAAATAGAATTATAAAAAGAAAACCCATAACGTATGATAAAGCCCAGTCCTTATTATAACTGTCAAACTAGTGAAATTGGTTGTTTATAGCGGATTATTGTTCGACAGGACCCGCGACACATTTTTTCCCAGAGTATTATACGATTAAATGAAACTGATACAACTAAACATTGCCTGTATTTCTTTTAAAATCTCTCCAAAACCACCAGCCAAGTACGAGTCGCATTTACTAACGAGTTCTTCTATACAAATTTTCAAGATATAACACTATGTGTATACAAAATCAATCAAAACACATTGAAATAGTTTTAGTTTATATCACACTAATATTATAAAGCTGAAAGTCTATTAGTGTGTGAGTGTGTATGTTTGTTGCTTCTTGACGTCTAAAGATCAGAAGCGATTTTAATAAAATTTCGTATGGAGTTAGCTGACACCCTGGATTAACACATAGGCTATAATTTATAAAGATTAACGCGGGTAAAACCGCGGGGCACAGCTAGTGGTAAAAAATCAAAGAAGAAAACCTGATAAGATAAGATTAGTTTGTTTTGTGTATGTCAGAATCGGGGACCATAATTTATACGAAATTATATATTTTAAGCGCAACTAAAGCTTTTAAATTGGTGCATAAAATTAGTTTCAAGTCGATTGTAGTAATAGGTACGGCCAATTACTCGTTATATTCAATAAAGTTACTTGTATTGACCCAAATTAATAATAATAAGCTTACCTACCTGAATTTATATACATTATATTAGTCAACTGCCACCAAATAAATATAAAATGCCTCAATGTAAGCTTCCCACCTGCGCGGGGCATATTATAGTGCATAAGTGTCTGTGCAAACACAGGGTCACATTCTATTCCATCACTCTCCTGATCTGGACCGGAAAGAGGTCAGGTACAGGATATTACTACTAATTCCTAGACTTCGGGCTGATACGGAGAAATTGTCTGTACAGAAAATTCCAAGAATCAATTGAATACAGGATCTAATTATCTACGGTTGTAAACGCTACCGCTAAACTAACGAGACCTTATAGTACCTCTATACAAATAATTAAAATAAGGGAATAAAAAATGAGAATTGACGAAAATTATTATTTAGAAACGCGTTTCCGTTACGCTATTAGCCTTCAAAAAGGAGGAGGTCTTCAATTCGGCGGTATGTTTTTAAACATGTTACGTGATTTCGCTGGAAGTTGCTGGGTGCGGTTAGTTTAACCCTTAAATAGACTATGTACTATACGAGTCCACATCAATTT
The DNA here is from genome assembly GCA_951640165.1 of Pseudoips prasinana. Classification (NCBI taxonomy): domain Eukaryota; kingdom Metazoa; phylum Arthropoda; class Insecta; order Lepidoptera; family Nolidae; genus Pseudoips; species Pseudoips prasinana. The sequence continues at coordinate 26,840,042 of OX621240.1, forward strand.
CGACCTTATCGCTTCGAAATAAGGTCCATAAACAATTAAAAAGTAATTACCAAAGCCTGGTTAAGGGTTAAAATTACTGTGAGTGATAATTATTGTTACATATTGCAATTTATCTTTTAACATTATTAATGCGCATACACCCAGTTAGTAACTCGGCGAGGTAAAACATCTAGGCACGCGTCCAGTCTATAGATGGTTACACTGGGGTAACCACTTCACATACCAATATATATCACCCTAATAATAATCATAATAATATCACCCTAATATAGACAGAACCATTGCCAATATGTATTACAAATATTAGACTTAAACTAGATAATTAGACTTAAACTAGATAATTAAACTTAAACATAATCTCTTGACAATAACTTGATACGAGCTAGCTAAATATCATTGCTGTTATAAAATAAATTTTATTAATGTTTTAACACTATCAATACATGTGTACCTAAATATCTATGTTACTAGAAATAATAATGTATACAACTATAATACTACAAATGTTCTAACTATTTACAAGCGCTTTTTTGAAGTCTGCGTGAATAAAAACCTTTTTTATTTTATTTTATTTTTATTTTATAATATGTAAGTAAAGTACCTAATGCATTAATATCGCACTTAATACTCTATAGTAACAAATACGATGTTTTAATGCATTCGATTATGTATTGAAAGAGGATTGTCAAAAGAAGTATACTTGGCCTGTGTGAATCTACAACCGGAAAGGAAAGACCTCGTCGAAGATTCTCTGACCAAGTCGTATATGTTCTCAAGAAAGGCCAAGAGAGAAACACCCTAAACAAGCGAGCATGTCTGAGATAAAACGAGGCAAAAGATGTGTGCTAGGATCGTTGACAAATAGAAATCCGTTATCTCTGCCTACCCCTCTGAGGAACTGAGAACTGACTCTATATATGTATGTAGATACCTAATATATGTAATGTAGTAGAAGATTTTGGCATAGCTAAATTTCCGATTATTACAATGTAATTTTATGTTAATAAATAAATATCTTAAAATAGATTCCTTTTGAGTTTTCTGGGGTGTTTCTCATGCACTGTCATGCACAGCACGGTAGGGTAAATAAATATTGACGATTCCACACAAATGTATCTAATATTTTTATGGCATACCTAAAATTTTTTTTTTTTTTTTACTTATACGAGCATTTTATGCATATATTTTGAAACATAATGACTACCTAGTTGATACGAATGACACCGCTAGACACAAGATGGGAAGATCCGTATCTGAAGATCTTCAGAAATTTGTCTTAATTTCAAATGTATATTTTATGTAAGTACATTAAAAGATAAAAACAACTCAATGTATACTTTGTCATCTACGTAGCTACTTAAAAATTTCCCCACACGCCCGTAAACCTGGTCGTTAACGTCAAGATTTACAAGGAAGATTTTCCGATGGTGGCGTGTTGGTTTTGGCTGCGTGGAACACATAAGTGGACGTGATTTGCTTACTAGCAGTAGGTGTGAGACTCCGGGCGACACGCCGTGCCTCACAACTGAATACTAAGGAGTGTACGTGTAACGTTTTCGATTTGTGGCATGCTCCGATAACCTGCATTCAGAAATCAAGCCGGCAGCTACTTTAAAATTTATTGACTCTCTTTCGCTGTGAATTGTGCTTGCGTCGGGAGGGCGTTTAAAAAAGCGGCCAAGTTTGGGTCGGATTTACACACGAAAGATTCCGCACCATCCTACAATATTTTATAGCGTATTTAAGGTCGGCAAAAACATAAAAAACACATTATATCTAATCTTTTTATTCTACAATGGTAATACACTTTCGAGAAATATTATAGGATGGGCGGACGAACAGCGGAGGTTAAGTAACAGGCCTCCGGTCCCCTTTGAGTACTGAATTTAAAAAAAAACTTCATCGCCTCGTTTTCGGCAGACTAATGTTCAGCATTCAAAACGTACATATCAAACACTAAATCCAATATGGTTGCTGGTAAGCAATACTGAATCAATCCACAAAAGTTTATTGGTGAAGCCTAAATGGTTTCCATCTAAAATAAATAAGCTTTAACATAAGTCAAGTTTAGATGGCGGTACTTTTAATGGGGCTCATATTGTGAGCAGGTCCCTCTCTCTGGAGCCTGCTGGTAGTATGGACCCTGCTCCTGTTGCCCATTGGGCCTCTAATTTTATTAACTTTTATTTATTATAATGCTTGCTTTGTTTTTTTACTGATAAGAAACGAATTGAAATAATGAAAGTAATATTTTTATTTCAGATTCAAGATCCATACTACAATTACATGAAACAATAATTTAATTACATAGGTTGAAGTATATGAACATTTATTTTCTACTGAACCTTCTTCATTTTAACATTTTATTCAAGATTATTATACCAAAAGCATCTGCCGAAAACAGCCAAATTTCTTAACAAAAGAAAACGGTCTCGTGTTAAACAATGCATGTTCATCTCATCTCATATTTACGTAGATTACACCAATTTTGAAAAAAAATATGCCAAGTTTTCCATATATAACCCTTTGTACATGATACATGAATACGGTCATAACAGGTCCCCGTCATATCACGAGCGAGATTTTAAGGAAGCCATCACGCATTCATTCCATTTAGTTTTATTGTCCGAACCCGCGCCTATCTCGGCGGGACCCCGTAACTGGATTTTAAATAAGATTCCTTGTAGGTCTTGTGAAATTTGCCTCTCAAGATAAAGAAAGGTCGCCTGTCTGTTTCATATTATAGAATCATTTCCCGCTGAAAGTATGATATGATCCGTTTTTATGATCTCGTATCAAACAAAACCCTGTTGATCACTATCAACAGGGTTTTGTTTGATACGAGATACCTATACGTGAATCGAATGTTATATGTATTCTTTTCATTGCATTCTCCGTGGCCTCTGAGATTCGGGTTAATATTTGCTTTGGTGAAATTACGCGAGCCCCTGGCGGCCGTCCGCGACCTACCTGTTTGATTTTGATGCATACTTCAGTGCTCTGCGGGGGCATTCCCGTTGGATGAAAAGCTATACCCTTTAGAACGCGCCGAGACGTGATACATGGAACATTAGATTCGGGCGCGCGGCACAATTCTAGCCGGAGCTCTACCAGGAAATATGTAAACAGTTGTTCCGCAGCAATGTTCATCTTATCAAAGTTTAATTGCGGTAATAACGAACCAACTAACAATTTAATTTGGAGACTCGCGGCTTGCTACATAAATCGTACTTGTGGATGTCAGCTGTCGGCAACTTTGTGGAGTTTTCCTTGTAATGTCCTTCTAGAGTCGTTTTTCGTAGAATGTTTTAATTAATATTTCTTAGCGAAGTGTACTGCCATTTTTGTATTAGCATTGTAATGCGCATTTTTAGGAATAATAAAGTAATGTCCATTACTTTTTTTTATTAATTTGAAGGCGTTTGACAACAGGCTTAGAATAATAATATCGAGGAATACTTCATTGTTAGTTAGGGTGATGCGTCTTGTGAGTAGGTGAGTTACTTCTTGTTAGAAAAATGTTTACTTTTATTTTATTTACATGGGTTTCAAAGGTTGATTGGAACATTTCGGTTGACAAGTGAGTTGGCAAAAACTTAAAGTTCCTAATGTATTGTAACTTGTTTTAGCTATTGATACTTTTATTGGTTAAAATAATAATATTTTAACTATGACTAAAAAGGTACCTCCACATACATGGTGTTGCCATTTTAATGACAAATCAAATGTATTGTCAGGCCCATTGGCGTGGTTGGTAGATGCTTGTCTTTAACGCTGCAGTTCGTGGGTGCGATTCCCACCCAGGACATATATTTGTGTGCATGAACATATCTGTTTGTCCCGAGTCTGTGTGTAATTATCTATATGAGTATGTATGACGGTCACCGTAGCCTAGTTGGTAGTGCTCCTGCCTACGAAGCTGGTGGTCCTGGCTTCGAATCCCGGTAAGTGCAAATATTTGTGTGATGAGCAAGAATATTTGTTTGTGAGTCATGGATGTTTTCTATGTATTTAAGTATTTATCTATCTATATAAATATGTATATCGTCGCCTAGTACCCATAGTACAAGCTTTGCTTAGTTTGGGGCTAGGATGATCTGTGTGACATTGTCCCTAGATACTAAAAGTAGTATATGTAATAAATCAGTTTCAAGATCTGCTTAGTTTAGGATCAGATGGCCGTGTGTGAATAATATCTCAAGATATTATATAGCGACGTCTCTGTCTGCGATCTAGAAATGAACGACTTTGGCGGTCACCCATCTAGGGACTGACCGCAAGTATAGTTGCTTAACCTCGCTAATCACTGACGGACCGGTGAGAGCATCAAGTTATGAGCGCGGTATCACTATTGTGGTTTTATATTTAAACACCCTTGTAAATACAGAACCAGTTCTGATAATGGAGACTAAATCCTGAATAATTAGTAACTAATTTCCTTTCAAGCCTGCAGCGTGTTGGACAGTTGCAGGCAAGTTGCCAATATAATTGTTTCGTTAGGCCATTGCCACTAAAAGCCTTGTTGGTAATAATATGCGTGTTTAATAATCTATATATAGTAGGTACATTTGGCTTCTGAAGGATTAATTGCTTATACCGACGGATTTCATGCGGTAATACGCGAAAAACCTGCATCATTACTGAGGAGAGTGAGAGGCGGTCAAAATAGTATTTTGAAATCTGTAGCGGAGAACTTTAGCTCTCCAATATTAAAACAGTTTGTGGCAAGAGTTATTAGTACTAACACTAAATAATAAGTTATTTTTAATTTTGTTTTACTAAAACCAAATGGATTATTGATCCGAAATAAAAAAATATACAATACAATATACAATTAATGACTATATAATCCGTACTCTGCAAGTTGTTTAATTCGTTTAAATTAATAGGATTAACAATTAGTGATAGTCACAAACTAAGTTCTGTATTTTCTCAATCAAGAAAAAATTAAATATTGTATAGTTTAAGAGATATTGTAATCAACTTTCTTTTTTAAAAGCAAGACCTTACGAGGGAAACTAATCCCTCTCTCGCAGGGTATTTGACGGACACAAAGAACAGCTAGATTCAGTACAACTATTTATGGGTCACACAAAAGTTGTAATATGCGGGAATCGAACCCGGGACACGAAGTGGCATGACGACCGTCATGCAGTGATATGATATCATAGTTAACACGATTTGAGCTTTAATTAATTTCTCAAAGCAACGGTAATAGGGAACTCGTAAAATTGATCTACCGGTAAAGCACCTACCCTGGTTTAGTAAAGGGTGACGGATTTATACCCGCCAGAAAATTCAAATTATGATTTCCTCGATTCAAGCTTAGATTTTTCATTGCTAAAAGATAACCAAACTTCACAAGAAAACATAAGTATACTCGTATAAATAAACTGTCACAACTGAAATTCTATGCAGTCATTTATAAAGCATAACTTAGAACTGCCCCGATCAGAGATACGTATAGATATAACATTATCATGGCCATCAGTTCATCGATTTGGGAGATATAATGCCACACAGAGAGATGAACTAACACACAGACACTTATAAAACCACTCGCTTGATATTAGGGTTTAATTAGGTTTCACCATAGCGGGACAACGATTAATATGTACATAGCTATCTTATAAGAATTGTCTCTATACTAATTTGTATTGTGTCTATTAATTGTATCTATTAATTGACATTTAAGCCTCGTCGTTTTAAGGTTGGGAAGTGGTATTTAATTCGGCAAAAACCTCTAAAAACATTTAAATCAATATTTACCTTGGCTCTAAATCCTCCATCTCTCCTATGGTGGGATTCTCAGTTCTTAGCACATTCAGGTCTCTACTGGGGGATATCACAACTGAGTGGTCTTCCAACTTCCCCTGTATTTGTTCAAACAGCAGTTTCCTCAGGTCGTCAAAGGTGTCGGCAGGGGGCGACGGCGTGCGTGGCTCGGCGTCAGTACCCCCGCCACTTGTCTCGCTTGGAGCTGATTGCTCGTATTCCCGGGAACTGTTACTGCCATTGCTGTCAAAGAAAAATACCTTTTAATGTAAGGAAAAAAACTTGAGAGGTATCAAGGGACACCCGGATGGAACGATGTTATTTCTTATTATTTATTATGTACAAAAAACCTGTATACACTCAACAAAAATAATCGTCGCGACACCGAAACACCACCACACCATGCGAAATAGAAATGAAAATATCTGGCTTGCTTTCTATAAGAGAGAGAGAGAGAGAGAGAGAGAAACATGCGCACGCCGCAAAGCTGCATATAGTGTCGTGACAACTTTTCGTAAGATTTTTTTCCGTCTAGCCCCCTTTCACAACGCGCGATAAGGAACTTCGTTCCAAAAAGAAATGTTTTATGTTCCTCATTAATTAATTCATACAATTTAATAATAACGCAAAATTTGTGGTATAATTTATTAAAAAAAAAATTATTAAATTGAATATAATAGAGTACCCTTTATGGGACTAGAAAACACAATACATGATCTCAAAATAAACAAATACAAGTACACACGATATGGGATTTCCATACAATGAGAGGTCAGCTTACATTGCAAATGTGTAACTTGATATGTAGCCGTGTGTACAATCAGCGGTCTTATCGCTTTGTAGCGGTCTCTTCCACACCACCCTTAAGTGAATAAGGAACAAATAAAATAGAAAGGCGGTAGTTGTACGTTTACTATGGTGTGCATCAAATGTTTAAACATAGTGTAATTATGTACAAGTTATATACTTTTATTTGTTATGATACTACTAATAGTATACTACTCGTATAATAACCAACTATACCTACATACTTATCAATAAATATCAGTTTAATTAAGGAGTTATGAAGACAGAGGTTACGAACAGAAGGTAAGAGATAAGACGGGAAGTGATAAAGATATATATACATTTTAGTGCAAAATGGGTTTGCGCTTGACCACGATCGCACGTAAATGAAGATGTGGTAGAAGGTGGACCGCGCGTACACATAGGATGCCTGTTCACTCTAACCTTTAATAAACTCATGTTATATGAGTCTGGAAACACGTCGTTTGGGAGGATGTTCCACAGCTTAGCCGTGTGTATGATGAAAGAAGAAGCAAATCGTTTCGTACGGCATAATGGGATATCAACAACATAGCGGTGGATAGCCTCCCGACGACTTGTGGTCCGATAAAAAAATGGGGAAGGAGGGATAAGTTCATGGAGGTCTTGAGCGCTGAAAACCGTTTTATTTCAAGACATTTTGATGGAAGTCAGGGTTTGTGCACGCCTTATTTCTACACGAAGTAAATTCCATAGCCGAGTTGCCTGGACAGAAAAACATTTATAAAAAAAAATATGTAAGTAGTTTTAAGTTATCTGATGATCTTAAAGTAAGTAAGTTGCTTAAGGTAAGTAGAGCTTTTAGAGTTAACAATATATTTATTTATAAGGAGACAAAGTATGTGAGAATTACGGCGAAGTCGGATTGGTAACCACTCGAACTTTTTCAAAATTCGGAGACGCGATCGTATTAGCAGTCTTAATACGAATCTAATACATAAATTTTGGACGCGCTCGAGTTTATCAAGTTTGTCCTGTGTAAAGTCAAGATAGCAGCATAGTCAAGGATTTGGAAAATGATTGAGCTAGTGCATGTAGCGGTTGGATGGAAATTCCGCATCATTCGCAAGGAACCAGCTGATGCATATAATTTGCGCCTAGTATGCTCAAACTGTGGGCCCCATGAAAATGTTTCGTCGAAGTAAATCCCATTAATATTTTTTACACAGAAATATGCTTTGTTAGTTTCATTCCTAAAATACAGTCATTAGTAGTTTAAGTGTCACATAAGATTATAATTTTATTATATAGATAAATTCCCTCCCCATTTCCTTTCCTACCTTCTCTCTTAAAATACGAGAGTAACAAGAAATACGCGACCAAAGTACGAACTGATTATCGGTCTCTTACAATTAGTTTTATAAACGTTTTATAATGCTATCGAATTACATTAGGGGATATAAAAAGTTCCCTCCGTCCACCTAATTAGTACCAGCACTATAGACCACATTTTCTATGATAACTAACCTATATTTCTAAAACATCAAAGTCAAATACTTATTGAGTTGACTTTACTTAATACAACTTAAATAAAGATAAGCAAAAAAGTTATCTTGTTACGATAGCACTCACTGAAATCCTTTCAAACTTTAAGTCTCAAAAATATAGTATCATATTAATTAGACTCCTTTAAATGATTACAAGATATTTATAACTATACATTTCTCTATTTAAAGTAAACACTCGAATAATTGAGCTTTAAAGCCTATTATATAAGAGCTTTGATGAAAATAAACAATTAAATTGAAAATTATATGTATCAAGTGCTCTTTGTAATAATGATTTATTTGTATTCTATCGGCTTATGACATCAAAACAATAAAATTATCATCGTTAGGTAATAAGTAATGGAAGATTAACTTAAGCCTCCTTGTTGTTTCGAATTAATGAAGACTTTACTTTTGAATGTATTGTTTACTTAATGTTTGTTTTATTATAACTATAGGCATTTAAAGTAATTTTAATTGTAAGTATTTTGTTTTGTAGCGCACAAGGTTTCGAGAAAACGTACTAGATCGCCGACTGCTGTGTGGTGACGGCAGCGAATATCAGAATATCATCACCCCATCTCAACCCGTGGGGGGCGAAGAAGTCGACCCGAGGGAACATCTACCAGAGGACGGGGAGCAGCTTCTTTCTGAGTACTATGACCATCTTACATTCCGCGATCAGCGAATCAGCGATTATGGCATATCCTCCCAAGATGATTTTTGTAGGAGGTTTTTGTCCAGCTGTGGACTTAGGTAAGACCGTTGAACTGTGAAGGCAGTGGTCTCCAGTTCAATCCCAAGGCGCGCACATTGGCTCTTAATATATTTGCGTATTAGATATCATTATCTCGTACTTAAAAAGGTGAAAGAAAGCACCATGAAGTAAGCATCATGCTTGATAATTCTACATAATGATCTTGATGCCTATGCCAACCCCCAAGGCCAGCGGGGCGGACTATGGCCTAGCGTCTCTCATTGTGAGAGAAGGCGTTTGCCCAACAGTGGGACAGAAAAGGGCTACATTTTAAATCTCCCCTAGGTTCTGGGAAAAGAAATAATGTACACTGTGATATTACCAAATATTGTACCAGATGGAAACGACTTCACGTCGGCAAGGAAATTATTCCGATGACAAAGGTTATGGGTTGTTGGGATTGTAGACGTCTGCCGTGGAATCGTGAAGCATCAATATAGGGGCTTACCACGTGGTACGCACGTGTCAAAGCAAGGCAAGAAAACACGGTGTTCTCTAATAGAATCCTTACTAAAACTACTACGGACTACAGTGTAGCAATCTAAATTTCTATCAAAAATACTAGAATTTAGACCGCTGGAGCGAACGGTGAGAATATCTGTAATTTTGTTGTAGAAGAAAAGATTGTGAAACTGAAGTTGAAATGGGCCGGAATGTGGATCGTATGCAACCGCAACGATGGGGATTAGGTAAGTCTTTACAAATTAAATTCTGGCATCGTTCAACGCTGGTGCAAGGATGGTAGATCATAAAGACCTTTGTAACCGAAACTGGAAATGATGTAGTTCTACACATCGTCGTGTGCCGTGTGCTTTCCGGCCTAGAAAGAAAAACAGGCCCGTAGGTCCCGTAGGTATCGTATAAGGCGACTAAGGGATACAGCAGGTAGTCCGGCAGCAGCGAAACCTGTGTACTAGCTACCATCTATTTGCGGTCGCCAACTCACATGCTAAGCGCGTTGATTACGACAAGCCCCTCCAAATGCCAACATTATAGAAAGCTTTGGAGGAGGCGTTGTCCAGTGGTGAACGATATCAGGCTGATTATGTGACGCACAGTGGATTGAAAAAACAAATTCTTTTTAAAACAAATAGCACAAACCAGTCAATTCGGTTGATTCGGCGTAGGTCATATTGAGTAGGAATAGTTTCAATTTTTGTGCATTGGCGTGCGGCACCATTTTTTATGGAACGACTGACCTAAATCATAATACTATATATTCTTTACTCTGACTGACATGGCTGGTAGTGAATGACGGCATGGCATTGCCGATGCTATGTGTGTGAGATACATAGCATCACGCTTGTGACCTAATGTCTAAAGCGGAGGCTTGGCTACTAATATTGTATATTAAATGCGACGGGAGAAAATATTATTTAACGTTTTTAAATAAATTTATATATTTAAATATTTTTCTCACACACAAACGTGTGTGTGTTTGAGTGTATGTCTGTGAGTGAGTATATGTGTATATATTATAGATAGCATAAACAATATAATAAATCTATAATTATTTACACAGTGTGCGAGTGTGGAGCTCTTAAATGAACTTGTTTTGATTATGCGTGAATTATGTAAGGCATATATTATATTATGGCTTCCAATAATTGCCAGCGAAAGTCACATCTAAATCGCTCAGCAAACAAACTGATAGACAGTCAAAATTTAATAACTAGTATTTTTGTTATAATAATCGTTTACGTTCGTATGCGTTTTGTAAGCAGTTATTTTGGCATTACAAAAAGACACAACAATTGGGCTGTTGGGTTCGGTCAGTAAGTAACACTAGTGTTGCAGGTATCATAGGCCACGACACGCCGCCTTAACAGTGTAAAAAGTACTATTAGATCGATCAGTATATAGCCTTACACTGTTCGTCTTTGTGTAGCGTACCTACCTTATTACTTATTGTGCCCTAACTGAAATGTTTGTGTTCACGTAGGCGGCTATTGTTGATATTTTATAATCATTACGACTCTTTGTTCAACAGTGCAGAAGAAATTGAATCAATAAGTCTTAGGTCGCTACGTACGTTCCATTTTCCAATTTCATGCTGTATTATCAATATTGATACTGGTCAGTATGTAACATTTTTAAAATCCTTATAATTAGAAACCAACCGAGTAGGTTACCTACGATATCGTGATGAAAATCAACCTCTTTGAAGTTCTTTATCCTAAAATGATATTTTCTTTTCTTTATCGTCTGGACAGTCATTACCACGATATTTTGATGAAAAGTATCCCCTTTTTCTTTAAACAAAATTAAATAAGAAGTCCTCGGGAACTTTTGTAGGGGTCTTTGTCTAAAGGGGCACTTTTTTATGTATATCAGAAGGCGACAAGCGAGCAAATGGGTCACCTGATGGTAAGTGATCACTGCCACACATGGACACTCGCAACGGCCGGCCTTCAAGAGTCAGCAAACCAGTGTTGCTGGCTGCCCCCTCCCCATGACCTCTGGCGACTTTACTCACACGCAGAAACACAACATTAAGTTATTAATGTGTTATTGTTGTTTTGCCGAATTATAGAATGAAACCTTTAATCAGATTGAGATACAACAAAATACTTTATGAAGACAAACAGAAGTATTGTCTTATTCGGAGCGTAAAAGTCGTCCCGTGGGAATATCTAACAGAGTATGGACAGCAGCGTCTCTCAGTCTACTAGTACTTGGCAGACAGGTTGGCGATCGCAGTATGATGGTCATATCATACTGCGATCGCCAACCTGTCTGCCAAGTCTGGCGATTATGGCATGTCAGAGGTCTATTTTTGGGAGGCTAGGCAAGACCACGTAAGGTGCGACATATGGCTATGTATATCCTGTCTAGCCTCTCTAGTATCTAGTAATGATACTACCTTTAAAGAAAGTAAATAAAAGTACAACTGCGTGTGCGATATTCTGATTAAAGTGATTTAATCCTAAAATATCATTCAGCTGGTATCCTGGCTAGACACGATATACAAAGCCATATATACATTTATATATTTGACGGTCACCGTAGCCTAGTTGGTAGTGCTCCTGCCTACGAAGCTGGTGGTCCTGGGTTCGAATCCCGGTAAGTGCAAATATTTGTGTGATGAGCACGAATATTTGTTTCTGAGTCATGGATGTTTTCTATGTATTTAGGTATTTATTTATCTGTATAAGTATGTATATCGTCGCCTGGTACTCATAGTATAAGCTTTGCTTAGTTTGGGGCTAGGATGATCTGTGTGACATGGTCCCTATTCATTATTATTATATGTCCCACCTAACGCGGTCTTGCCTATCCTCCCAAAAAGAGACCTCTGATATGCCATAATCGCCACACTTGGCAGACTATTTCACGCATAACAAAGACACTAAAGTAGTGTTTATTGCATTACTTTTTACGTAAACAACTAAACATGCTAAAACAAAACAAACACTAGACGCGGAGTCAAAACATTGTTTACTTTAAAGTCTTGCTACAAATTATACTAAGGCTCTATTGTAGTGTGTCGATTGTCGTCGCTATAATGAAAGAGATAAGTCCCTGTATCATATATCAATTGTTTAAAGTCTATATTTGTGCAGCACAACTGACAAATTAATTAATGCATTGTTTCTAACAAAGGTGTTAAGATTTAATAATAGGTGTCAATGTTGCCATGTGTATGGGGTCGCGGGTTTTTGACACGTTACATTTAGAAAGAAAGAATAAGTTCATTATGCATTCAATTATCAATTTAATAACAAACAAAGGATGTACTGGCACGATTTGCGACACACAGATGTTTAACTTAAATAATAATAAAAAAAACAGAACTGAAGAAACTAAAATGAATTTAAAAAAATGGTATTGGTATACAATTTGATATTAACTATTTTCAGTTGATTATATTATTGACAAATTTAAATAAATATTGTTGCTTGAATCGACATCTGGACTGATATATCTAAAATTATAAAGTCAAGCAAGATAGCTTCTTTTATTTATTTATTTTGTTTATTTATTGGCTCACCAACAATTGTTTACACTTATAAAATTATAATTTATCTCAACAATATCTATTAACAGACTAGTGTAATTTAGTACTGTTTAAGTACTAAATTATACAATAATATAACAATAATAAATAGGGTAATTTAAAAATATACAACAATAATAACTAGTATAATTTAAAAGTATGTGGATTTACAGGAAAAGCTACAGGATAAGCTAACTTTACTTATCTAAAATATTCCCTAACTGTTTTACGAGAGGATTTTAGAGTATTACTATAATATATAATAATAAAATAACGATCAAAGTGCATAAATAATTTTTGTCGAATATTTCATCCAATTCTGGTTTGATTTCCGCAACATTTTCAATATCTATATTACAAGTTTTCGTAATCACCATATGATATCGGCCGAAAATCGTCCACCGCTCGACAAAGGCCTCCTCGAAAGATCGCCACGACGGAATTGTGTCAGAACTTGGGTGGTATGTCATAATCACTACGTTTGGTCATAGTACTCAGAGAGACACTGCATCCCGCTCTGGTAGCCTTGTCTTAGGACGACTTCTATTCCGCCCTCAGAAAGAGATGGATGATTTTCGTCGCTATCAACCATAACCATCTTGTAAACTTGTTTCCATGTTCTTTTACAAATTAAATTTAGTTTGGAAACTATTGGAAATTTGAATGAATTGGACAATTATGAATACATTGAAATCGCTATGAGGTAGGTACACAAAGCTATTGAATTTTATTAAAATAATCAGATTTTTTGAGGTTTGTTATAATGGCAACACCAGACTTCATTGACACGACGATGAATATATGCTTAATTATCGCTCTATAGCAGAACGTCAATACATTTGCAAATAATTTCCACCTCTTTTTATATTTGTTTATTTTCGCAAGAGCTCTGCAACTGAATAGGTGCAGATTACAGCTGTGTTATAATGTATACATTTCTTTGTAAATCTAATACAAATTGCAATTGTTCTGGAACCTAACGTGAAAATGGCAGCAGGATAGTTCAACGTTATGACTTTAATCCATAAATTTATAAAAAATCAAATTATGAAAAATCGCATTATATTTCCAACGTGAACATTTTTTTTTCTTACAACAGACGAACAAGTGACAGTGGTCACCTGATGGTAAGTGATCACCGCAGCCCATGGACACTCGCAACACCAGATGGGTCGCGAGTGCGTTGCCGGCCTTTATAAGAATCAGCAAACTAATGTTGTTGACCTTTCCCTCCACCCCGATGAGCTCGATCTTATTTCTGCCGTGCATTTACTTAAATGCTGTTACCAAAAAGCGTCTATCAAAGTAAATTACACCTGATTAAGGGTAGATACAGAAGCATTACTTGACAAATAACACTTTATTACGGCGTTTCAGCCTGTGTACGGCATTATGTGTGTGTGTCTGTGGCGGATTTAGCGTTATGTTGATTAAAATGAACATTTCCATGAAAAACAGGCAATGCTACGAAATATCGTAGCAAGCGTAGTCGATTATTTTCTCTTGTGAAGTTAAAAGTAAAAAGAAGAGTTGTTAAAAAGTTTTAACCCAAAACCGGACTACGGAATATGCCTACTGATATGATTGTTTTTTTTTTATATAAGCTGCCATTTTGATTGCTTGACGTCATATAGTCACCACGCGCAGCCATGACACTTCAAATAACATTTCGTTTGGTACGGTATTATTAATAAACGATTAGTACTTATGTAAACAATTTTGTTATTTTTCTGCTTGGATTTTAGGACTATGTTCATATTTTTTTAAGTGATCGAACGAAAAAAAATTATAGAAGAACCCACTAAAAACCAATAATATCGCCTTTTCCAAATTGCTGTATGAATGTTTGGTAATAAAATCTGTTGACTTGAAATACTACTACTACTATATAAAATATACTATATAAAACCGGCCAAGTGCGAGTAGGACTCGCACACGAATGGTTCCGTATCATTATGTAAACTGCAAATAAATCACGCTTGTTATATGGAAGCCACCTTAATTTTTTATTTTATTTTATTTTTCGTGTTTGTTGTTATAGCGGTAACAGATAGACATCTTATGTGAAAATTTCAACTTTCTAACTATCACGGTTCATGAGATAAATCCTGGTGACAAACGGACAAAAAGGCAATGTTAAGGCGATGGGGAAAGGAAAATTGGTTTCAAAAACACAACGTTTTGCTTCATTACTATAGTGAAGCAAAAGGTGATTTTTGTTTTAATTTATAATTGTGAATGTAATCAATACAAAAAATTGTATCCGAACCTAAAGTATATACCCATATAGCAGGTAGAGATAGTAAAACAAAATCCACGTCCAATAAAACCTTTTCGATTTTGTGTCTTTTTATTACTATTCGAAAATGATTGATGCATAACTTTTCCATTGGGTATGCCTTTTTAATACCATTTTAACATATATGATTGCAGTTAGCCTAGAAGGCTTTCACTGCTTCACCGTGAAAAACTCTGTGTTATGCACCCCCGTGCTTTAGAGATCACGTAAAACCGTCGCGTCGCGTCGGTCCTACACTCAGATTATGAGATTAGAAAATGTACCTGTGCTTGCCCATACACATCTGCACTATAATATAATAATGCAAGTATGGCACAGCTTTTAAAACAGTCGCCGCGCCACTTCGTGTCCTGGGCTCGAATACCGCGCAGGACAACTGTTTCTGTGACCCGTAAATTGTAGTTCTGAAGTCTGGACGTACTTCGTGTGCGTTCATTATATGTTTGTAAAATATCCACACCAGTGATTTTTTTTTCTTTTAATAAAAGGAGATTGAGTTCTAGGTCCAAAAACAAAACAATTGTTGCTGTTGGGATTTTTATGACAAATTTAATTTTATCGTGAGAGAAATGGATTTAAAAAAAGGTCCCGCTCATAAAACTCGCTCTGTTGAGACTACTCGTCATGGCCAAAATTCGGTCAAGAGGGCATTATATATTCAAATATTCATCTGTTAACAGTATAGGATTTCATAAAATTCCTAGTTACCTAATAATACCTGTGTGTGTATTACGCAATCATATAGATACACAGTTTTGATAATCGTATCGATTACTGCGATAGTCGGATATGATATTGTTGAAATTACAAATATTATCTTACATCTAATATGTGCTGATAACGAATCATTCTCTATTCGTTTCTGGATGTTTTATCGCTAATATAAATGTATAATAATTTTAGAAAGAAAGTAGTACGATGTGTTTACCAACTTAACTTTTCGAGCAGCCTCGCCGAGACAACTTTTGAAGAGTTTAAACCTCGAATATTGTCTACAAAATGAAGGCTTATATGTAATAAACGTAACATTTATATACCTCTTAGAGAATTTCGTTAATTTTCCATAAAACTATCCTTAAATAATTCTCTTCAATTTAATTTATTTCCAAATGCTAGTAGATTATCGGCTTCTCTTTAAAATGTTTATATTGAATGACAGTCCTTCGGTCAAGGACTTACTTTCAATTTGTTCTCAGTAAACTTAATGCTTACATACTCTCTGGTTTTTAGTTCAATAAAACATGACAACATTTGCCATCAAACGAAGCCGGACGAAGCCGAACGAAGCCTTTTGACGAAGTGTCCATCCTCCAAATTACTTGTTCAAAAATGTGACAGCGACGCAATTACTTCGGTATTTAATGGCCACATTCGCTGCGTGGAGACGGCGTAGAATATCATCACCCTATTTTTATCCTGTGGGGGCATAGAAATCGTCCCGAGGGAATACCTTCTAGAGAACGGGTAGCAGCGTTTTTCTGTGAACACATCACACTGTGATCGCCAACCCGTCTAGGCGTCTGCTAACCGTGGGGATTATGGCATACCCCTCTATTCTTTGGGGAGGCATTTGTCCAGCAGTGGACATAATTTGGCTGACATGGTGATATGGCCACATAAGAGACAGTGCTGTTACTAATAACGTGACCCACTTTAATCGATGTGTTTGTTTAATATTCTAAGCACGTAATGCATTGTGAGATCATTAATAGTGTTGGTGTATGGTGAATAGAATAGAATAATAGAATAGAATAATTTTATTTTGCTTATAAAACATGGTACATAATAATAGGTGTTAATATAACATATGATGTTCCACATGTTTGGTCACAAGTTATGACATGCAAAATCTTAAAAACTAAAAAATCATAAATGTAAGTTAAAATGTCCTTATCTATATACACGATTAATACAATAAATAACAATTTAAATAATGTCGGATACAGATATTATTTATTATATTTTATATTGAATATATATATATCTGTGTATATATATCTAGCTTTTATATTCTTTAAAAGATTTAACTCAACAAGCGTTTCGTCGCATTTTAATATTCAACCCGAAAAATAGTTAAAAGGGTTTGCAGAATATTTTTCATCAATTTTATTTAGAACTCGATATAATAACTCCTTAGTGCAATCGATTTATAACATCTTTATTATATGGTTTCCATAGTACAAGCTTTGTTTAGTCTGGGATCAGATGGCCGTGTGTAAATAATGTCATATGATAATAATAATTATATTATTTTATACATGTACCTTTATGTATAAAGTAATACTCTCTGTTACCCTTTTATTTTTACTACAATAATAGCGACCACCACCGTTAGCTATCGCGACCCGTCTCAACTGGTTGCCGTAGCCAAAATTGCTAAGTACCTAACCTACAGTACTAGTCTCCAGAGGCAAAGGGTAGGACATACTATACTACGCGAGCCTATGCACAAACACAACAATAATATCTATTCGCCTACTTGCATAATCCACCTTGTACACTCTGCCCTAAGTATTATGATTAGGGTATTTAGAGCACAAAATATATTTAGCCTTAAATGGACTGCGTCCTGCAAACTTATATGTCGCAAAGAAAAACACTTAACTCTTACGCCTTTGTATGTTTTCGAAATGTGTAAATTTGTTCATTATAATCTATGCAGTTAGGAAATATGTACCTTTATGTATAAAGTAATACTCTCTGTTACCCTTTTATTTTTACTACAATAATAGCGACCACCACCGTTAGCTATCGCGACCCGTCTCAACTGGTTGCCGTAGCCAAAATTGCTAAGTACCTAACCTACAGTACTAGTCTCCAGAGGCAAAGGGTAGGACATACTATACTACGCGAGCCTATGCACAAACACAACAATAATATCTATTCGCCTACTTGCATAATCCACCTTGTACACTCTGCCCTAAGTATTATGATTAGGGTATTTAGAGCACAAAATATATTTAGCCTTAAATGGACTGCGTCCTGCAAACTTATATGTCGCAAAGAAAAACACTTAACTCTTACGCCTTTGTATGTTTTCGAAATGTGTAAATTTGTTCATTATAATCTATGCAGTTAGGAAATAAATGACAAATTTAATTTTATCGTGAGAGAAATGGATTTAAAAAAAGGTCCCGCTCATAAAACTCGCTCTGTTGAGACTACTCGTCATGGCCAAAATTCGGTCAAGAGGGCATTATATATTCAAATATTCATCTGTTAACAGTATAGGATTTCATAAAATTCCTAGTTACCTAATAATACCTGTGTGTGTATTACGCAATCATATAGATACACAGTTTTGATAATCGTATCGATTACTGCGATAGTCGGATATGATATTGTTGAAATTACAAATATTATCTTACATCTAATATGTGCTGATAACGAATCATTCTCTATTCGTTTCTGGATGTTTTATCGCTAATATAAATGTATAATAATTTTAGAAAGAAAGTAGTACGATGTGTTTACCAACTTAACTTTTCGAGCAGCCTCGCCGAGACAACTTTTGAAGAGTTTAAACCTCGAATATTGTCTACAAAATGAAGGCTTATATGTAATAAACGTAACATTTATATACCTCTTAGAGAATTTCGTTAATTTTCCATAAAACTATCCTTAAATAATTCTCTTCAATTTAATTTATTTCCAAATGCTAGTAGATTATCGGCTTCTCTTTAAAATGTTTATATTGAATGACAGTCCTTCGGTCAAGGACTTACTTTCAATTTGTTCTCAGTAAACTTAATGCTTACATACTCTCTGGTTTTTAGTTCAATAAAACATGACAACATTTGCCATCAAACGAAGCCGGACGAAGCCGAACGAAGCCTTTTGACGAAGTGTCCATCCTCCAAATTACTTGTTCAAAAATGTGACAGCGACGCAATTACTTCGGTATTTAATGGCCACATTCGCTGCGTGGAGACGGCGTAGAATATCATCACCCTATTTTTATCCTGTGGGGGCATAGAAATCGTCCCGAGGGAATACCTTCTAGAGAACGGGTAGCAGCGTTTTTCTGTGAACACATCACACTGTGATCGCCAACCCGTCTAGGCGTCTGCTAACCGTGGGGATTATGGCATACCCCTCTATTCTTTGGGGAGGCATTTGTCCAGCAGTGGACATAATTTGGCTGACATGGTGATATGGCCACATAAGAGACAGTGCTGTTACTAATAACGTGACCCACTTTAATCGATGTGTTTGTTTAATATTCTAAGCACGTAATGCATTGTGAGATCATTAATAGTGTTGGTGTATGGTGAATAGAATAGAATAATAGAATAGAATAATTTTATTTTGCTTATAAAACATGGTACATAATAATAGGTGTTAATATAACATATGATGTTCCACATGTTTGGTCACAAGTTATGACATGCAAAATCTTAAAAACTAAAAAATCATAAATGTAAGTTAAAATGTCCTTATCTATATACACGATTAATACAATAAATAACAATTTAAATAATGTCGGATACAGATATTATTTATTATATTTTATATTGAATATATATATATCTGTGTATATATATCTAGCTTTTATATTCTTTAAAAGATTTAACTCAACAAGCGTTTCGTCGCATTTTAATATTCAACCCGAAAAATAGTTAAAAGGGTTTGCAGAATATTTTTCATCAATTTTATTTAGAACTCGATATAATAACTCCTTAGTGCAATCGATTTATAACATCTTTATTATATGGTTTCCATAGTACAAGCTTTGTTTAGTCTGGGATCAGATGGCCGTGTGTAAATAATGTCATATGATAATAATAATTATATTATTTTATACATGTACCTTTATGTATAAAGTAATACTCTCTGTTACCCTTTTATTTTTACTACAATAATAGCGACCACCACCGTTAGCTATCGCGACCCGTCTCAACTGGTTGCCGTAGCCAAAATTGCTAAGTACCTAACCTACAGTACTAGTCTCCAGAGGCAAAGGGTAGGACATACTATACTACGCGAGCCTATGCACAAACACAACAATAATATCTATTCGCCTACTTGCATAATCCACCTTGTACACTCTGCCCTAAGTATTATGATTAGGGTATTTAGAGCACAAAATATATTTAGCCTTAAATGGACTGCGTCCTGCAAACTTATATGTCGCAAAGAAAAACACTTAACTCTTACGCCTTTGTATGTTTTCGAAATGTGTAAATTTGTTCATTATAATCTATGCAGTTAGGAAATAAATTAAAAGAGCCCATTAAAAAGAAAAATTGTACAAAAAGCATCAGGGATACCCCCGGAATAAACTATGTGACAAAAACTGTTTTATATATCGGTGTCAATCTGTCAATAGTTAACAAACTGCCGCTGCCGGAACAGTTTAGAAACTAACTGATTTAGAATTTAATAAAGAATATAAAATTGTCTATACCAAAAGACGACTACCTGTAATTTAAATTTAACGTCATTATACTGTAGATAATACGTAGTATATTATATAGAATTATTTGATATTTTGTGTGAATTGATTTATAAGACATTTAAAATTATTATTATTATTAGTGAACAGGCAAGCAGTTGATTCAACTGGTAAGTGCCTGTATCCAGCACTTCTCCTCTAGTTTCTATTGCAGCTGAGATATTCGCCGAGTCTATTTTTGAAGTGATTCACATTTTATGCTGAAATTACGTAATTGAAATTAATTTAATCAGAGTGTGACTGTGTATGTTATTAAGGATTTTTTTATTTTTTATTGTATTTACATCGTAAATCATTGTTAATTATCTAAATAATATTGTATAACATTGCCAGACATCTGATTGCACCCACTGTAAATAATTATTAATAATGCTATCATGCATTTTTCCCAAATTGGCATGCCTAAAATTAGAGTACATTTTTAATATTTTACACAACATATATATCTTGTTTATAGTGAAACTATACTACAATCACCTTCACTACTCTGTAGCCTATATTGGGCAAATAAATATTTCATTCATTCACAATCATCTGAGACGGCAATAAAACACGCCCGGGAAAAGAAAGGGCTCAGGGCAGATTGCTTTAAATGCTCTTCGAAACACGAGGATGTGATATCGCCACCATCTTGACTCTGAGGTGTGCATTGATCATGCACACAAATATCCGTCCTGGGAATCGAACCCACGACTTACGGCGTGAAAGGCAAGTCTTGTATCTAACCGCGCCAACTGGTCCATCATAAAATAAATAAATAAATTTTAAAACATAATATTTTGTTCGGTAGTCTTTTTTCAGTAATTGATAGCTGTGCCCCGAGGTTTTACCCACGTTAACCTTTATAATAATAATAACTTTATAATAAAAATAATAATAAATAATAATAATATCTAGGGACAGTGTCACACAGATCTTCCTAGCCCCAAACTAAGCAAAGCTTGTACTATGGGTACCAGGCGACGATATATATACTTATATAGATAGATAAATACTTAAATACATAGAAAACATCCATGACTCAGATACAAATATTCGTGCTCATCACACAAATATTTGCACTTACCGGGATTCGAACCCAGGACCACCAGCTTCGTAGGCAGGGGCACTACCAACTAGGCTACGGTGACCGTTTATAAAGTTTAACGTGGGTAAAACCGCGGGGCACAGCTCCGCGCGTAGGTGATAGCGTGATAATATGTGGCCTATATGTTGACCCGTAATAGTAATGTTACTTACCCTCTTAGTAATATTCATGCAAAATTTGAAGTAAATCCATACAATACTTTTTGAGTTCAGCCCGGACATACATACAGACAAACAAACACACAGACAAAAATTCAAAAAACTATATTTTTGGCTTTGATATCCATTGTAGATCACGCCCCAAGTATCCTTTTTTAAAAATATTCAATGTACAGTTTTGACTTTCCTACGATTTTATTATATGTATAGATAAACGATAAACAATCTGAATCGTTCGTTGAATCATCAACGATTGAGTGAACTGTTTATAAAATTAGGCAAATTTATCCTATCATTACCAATCAGAATACTTATAAAGTATTTGATCGATTAGAATAGATATTCTAATCAGTCACACAGAAAAGAGGGGTCCTCGAAGCCTACAACTCTTATCTGTGGGTGTGTAAATTTTAACGCCGTTTTTTATCGGAATGCTAATTTAATTAGTTTTGTTTCAAGTATATTCGTTCAGCCGTTTAAAAACTACAGCTTTTTTTCTAGTAACAGTCGGGGAAATTTAATTTTTTATGATATTAGACGTTTTGTATGTAATGTAGTACCAATATTGAAATAAACTTTACTTAGGTCCTTTAAGAAGGCCTCCATTCTATGACTTTCCATGTAAGTATATTTATATAATAATAATAATATATATGGACAATGTCACACAGATCATCCTAGCCCCAAACTAAGCAAAGCTTGTACTATGGGTACCAGGTGACGATATACATATTTATATAGATAGATAAATACTAATATCACAGCATGCTACTATATATTGTACTAGTGAACTACTCTGGATTTGCACACATTTACATATCTCTTGCACAGGCAGTTTAGATGTAAATATCAATATCAAATATCAATATCAAAATAATAATTATTATAGACATTTTTTTTCTTTTTAACTTTTTTTTCATTTAGTTTTCTTGAAGAATTTCAAAAAACAAAACTTAACAAATAATAAGCTAAATAAAAATAATAAGTTAAAAAATATACTTTTATAGAAAACCAAAATAAAACAATGGCGAATAAAAATATTTTATTGTAAAAAACCGTGGGGTGATAATTAAGGTATTATCAAAATAATAATCCTTCTACTCATATCTGCAATAAAATATTTATAACTATTGACACAACTCACCCTACGGTTTTTACAATAAAATACATTGTTTTGATTTTTCATTTATTTTAGTTTTTGTTTTCTATAAAAGCATTTATTTTAGTTTTTTTAGTAATATTTTATTGTTTTTCTGATTTTCTATAAAAGCGTGTGATTTAGTTTTTTTAACTATTATTTTATATATCTCAAAACACTTGCTTGGTACAAAGACACTACTAATTATAGGGGGACAATAAATCTGTAATCCTGATTATCCTAGCAAAGATAACGTTAAAGTCAAACTATTTTAAATATTGAACAGTCATTAGTTCTTGATAAGTTTGCCAAATTTTGATTACACCGACGTTTTGGAGGAAGTCAAAATCATGTTCAAAGTTTCCGTTACAAGGCAACAAACATATGAAACTTAGAAAAGCGTTAAATAAAGAACTATTTTCTCCTTTCAATTTAAACTTTATTATAAACTAGCTGGTGCCCGCGACTTCATCCGCGACAATTTTGAATGATTACCAATGTAACTACTTACTTCTAGCTTAAATAACCTAGTTAAGAAATAAACTAAAGACTACCTTTCTACTGTTATATAAAAATAAGACCCGATATTATAAACTCGAACACAATACATATCAATTGTCCTTAAGTAAAGTCAGTTAGTCAAATAAAGTAGTATAATAATCAACGATGCATTAATCACAAAGGTAACTCCCATTAGCTTAGGTTGCGACCACGGCATTGATAGGTCTAATATCACATTTTGTGAACGAAACCATAGCGCGATCTAAAACGATGATTACACCAGCTACTAACAAAAATATAAACTCGTAAAGCGGTAAAATCAAGATGTGTGCATATTTTGTGGATGAGATTTAGGCGATCATCTGTTGATTCAGTTTTGGACTACCTTTTATTTCAAGCATTTATTTATTTTAACTGATATGCCAAATAAGTTCTGCGATCTGAAACGATATAAAGGCCATCTATAACTAGATGGCCTTTATATCGTTTCAGATCGCAGAACTTATCACAAAACTGTGAACTTGTAGATCAGTAAAATTAGGATGATATTTTTTGGGTGCGATCATCTCGACACGAACAATTTATACTACGCTAACTCGAATTTCGGGTAAATTACTTTTTTATCCAAATTTTATTAAATTGACGTTTTTTTAATATGTTATAAAAAAATACCAAAAATAAGAAGTTACAAATCTTATAAAACGCTAAATCTTTACTTAGACGACAACAAACACGACATTTTATGCAATAAGAAACGAATTTCTCTATCATTTAAGTTGGCGTACATTTTTCGTGTTGACCTATTGAATCAGTTATGGATTACCTTTTTTTAACAACAAATTATTCCCTTGATTGCTTTATTTTTAACTGAAATACTAATTTACATGCTTTTAACTCCAAAAAAAAACAGATTTTCATACAAACTTACATCCCCTATTTTAGTCGTCTTTAGGGGTGGAATTTCCAAAAGTCCTGATGATATATTTATAATGTTTAAATGAAAGGCGAAATACTAATTTTCATGCGTTTGCCTTCAAAAATTTCACATTTTTATACAAACATCCCCTATTTGTCACACTACGTGGTAGAATTCTCGGAAATCCTGAAACATATACATTTAATTTTTAACTGTAATGCTAAATACCAATTTTCATGCGTTTAACTTAAAACTTGTTGGCACTTTTTTCGTATAAACTTACAAAATTCAAAAATCCTGAAATATATAGGTAGTTTAATTTTTAACTGCAACTCTATATACTAAAGCCTTTAACATCAAAATTAAGGACTTTCATAAAATATTTCATCCCTTATTTTAGTCCCGTAGGGGTGGTATTTTCAAAAACCCTTCTTCAGTGGATGCCTACGTCATAAAAGGTAACTACTGTCAAAATTCAAGTCTGTGCGTTGATATGTCAGTCAGGCAGTATAAAATTATATCCCCTATTTTCCGCCCTTGTGGGTGTAATTTCCAAAAATCCTGAAATAATTGCTATATATTTTTAACAGAAAGGCCAAATACTCATTTTCATGCGTTTAACTTCAAAAATATCGCATTTTTCATACAAACTTACATCCCCTATTTTATGACCTTCAGGGTGGAATTTTCGAAAATCCTGAAATATATATTTTTTATTTTTTACTAAACAGCCAAATGCTAATTTTCATGCGTTTAACTTAAAAATTGGGACGTTTTTCGTACAAAATTACATCCCCTATTTTTTGCCCTTGGGGGTGAAATTTCCAAAAATCCTGAAACTAATATTTTTTATTTTTAACTGCAAGGCCAAATACCAACTTTCATGCCTCTAACTTCAAAAACGGCAAAGTTTCATACTAACTTGGCACCCCTGTTTTACCCCCTTAGGGGTTGAACTTCGAAAAATCCTTCCTTATTCCTTGTCTACATTATAAAGAAAACATCTGTGCAAAATTTCAGCTTTCTAGGGCCAAGGGTTTGGGCTGGGCGTTGATGAGTCAGTCAGTCAGTCAGGACTTCTCTTTTTATTTATATAGATTAGATTCAGTAGTTTTATGTCTCTTCATTTTTGTTGTTTGCAAGTGAAATTACTACTATTATCAGGGGGCGTCCCTAGGTAATATCTATCAGCAAACGGGCAACATCTCTCCGAGTACTATTCATCATCAGCCTGATATCCTCCACTGCTGTAGATAGGCTTCCCACAAAGGATTCTGTAACGTTGCCATTTTGAAGGGTTTGCCGTAGTCACCGCGCTTGGCATGAGGTGTTGGCGACTGCAGTTAGGGGGTAGCTAGTACACAACTGGGGCTGGTACCCGACTACATACTGTATCCTTTAGTCGTCTTTTACGGCAACCACGGGATGATATGTTTTTCTTGTTGATGTGAAACATCTATAGCCGCACGTAAAACAGATTTCTGGCGGGGCGACGCATGCCGTGGTTTTTTTTTATTAGTTCCTATCACAATATGTTCTTTTCGACTTCGACTTCTACTTGGACTTCGACTTCGACTGCGACTTATACTTCGACTTCGACTGCGACTTATACTTCGACTTCGACAACGACTTCGACTTCGATTTCGACTTCGACTGCGACTTATACTTCGACATCGACTTCGACTGCGGCTGCGACTTATACTTCGACTTCGACTTCTGCATATTACTTTTACAAAATAATGTCGATGTTTCACATCTGCCAGGCGTCCCGTGACGGGTCACATTTTTTATTCTACCCCGTTTTTCTTTCTAGGTCGGAAACCCGAGTACTATGACCATCATACTGCGATCGCCAACTGTGGCGATTATGGTATATCAAGAGCCTTGGCGGAGGCGTTTGTTCAGCAGTGGGTGTATTTAAGCTGACACGAAATTATGCCTTATTAGCAAGTACACAATACACTCCTTCAGACATCTTTATGAATGCTGACGGTCACCAGCAAGCTGATTTGCATCAGCTTACCAGGTAGTATTTGTAATTAGGTTAGATAAGTGTTTAGTAAAATATGTCACCCTTGACTACTACTACATTACTCAATTTAACATATACCGTATACACGGTACAAGTTTTATACCAATTGATAAATACCTACCAACAAAGTGATTTCTACGCATTCGTGTAGGCAACTACGTATGTAATTTTAAATTATAGTTTCCGATAAATCGAAAAAAATGTAAGCATAAATTGAATTTACCGAATGGCAAAAATATTTTATTATTGTATAAGTATATATATGTGTAATATAAACAGGTAGATAAAAAAACATAAAAAAATGTAAAATAAATAACATAAAAAAACGTTAAGAAATCAATTTGTTCAGCATTTTTTAACGGTGTCTATTATAGGAGTTTTGAATTTCTGCAACATTTTAATAATAAATAGTAAAATACTGTTTATTTACAGAGCACTTGACCACAAAATAAAGCCAATAACTCTAATATCGTATATAAGCTATCAAAATAAACACAATTAGGAGTTAAATTTACCTCTCTCACTGAGTCCCTACAAAATAATAATATATAATGTTGCTAATCTCCGAACGGAAATCTCTTATAACTATTGGACTATTTTTTCTATCATTACTTTTCCAGTTAGCAGAGGAGGCATGCGAGCGACGCTCAAGTCGTAATCCGCCCCAGAGGACACCAACTCTTTAATTTGAACCTCGGCTTAGGGCGGTTACTGACGTACATATACGTGAAAGGGTAGGTTTTAGGGACGATTTCTGCAACTGTTTCTCTGTTATTAGTAAAGACACGGACCGCAATTCCAATTGAGGATCGGAGGAGGGACAACCATTGCTTTTTTTTGTACGTTCCTAACTCTCATTCGGACTCATAGCTAAGTTTATTAAATATAGTTCCAGCTCTTTATATATGACTACTTATTCATGTTACACTTCAAGTTTTTATCACAGTACAATACATTGTTCTGTCCAACGCACAGCTATCTTTAAGACGCTGTCAAAGCAGTCAACATACTGATAACGACCGATAACAATGCTTAAACTACACCAAATTATCTTAAACAAAAAAAATATAAACAAATAAATAGTTAACAACAAACAACCATTTTATACATTTCAATGTAATTGATAATTTGTGGTTTGACACACGATTTAGTCATGATTATAGACTGTTTACTTTAATAATCGAAAAATAGCCTGTTAGTCACATATTAACTCATAAACTAGCTGCAACAGTGAGTGTAGTACGTACGTATTTTACATATGTATAGCTAGGTATACCTATGTAGTAAATACTAGGTCGAAGTCATCTTCCATCGCAAAAGGGTCATTGTTGTTAGATAAGATAAATTTTGATTGAGAAGTGCGAGTGGAAATTAACCAACTAATTTATATCTATAGGATTCTATAATTATATAAAAATACTAAAATGTTTTCATACATAAAACAAAACAATTTAAGAGCAGCATAAATAATAATAAAAAGTACATACCAATTCGCAGATTTGTGATTGCAATAGAAACTCCGATTATTTTTTTATAACACTACACTCAAAACAAAAATCGAAGCATCACTCAAAAAATCACTACACCAACCTTTTCTGTAGGAACCTTTTCCGGAACTCCATATATGCTGATCTACCTTTATCTTCTGCTTCTATTATATTAACACGTCCGTGTAAAGGAACTCTGTGACCAGAGATTCCATAGTCCATTTGTAGGTCGACGACGAGCATAAGTGTGAAGAGGACGAGGAAGGCGCTGATTGCGAGCGCAAGGCGCTCCTTAAGTTTCATGTTGAGCATGTTGCGCGCGGTTGTGGTGCGCGACGATGTCTGACTGCGCGCATGTTCAGGCGTCGGCGAGCGCTTGCAATCGCGCGCACACGCCGCGCCGCGCCGCCGCCACCGTGCACGCGCCCACCCGCTTACGCTGAGGACAAAACGGCAACTTAGGGTGTGATGTCAACACGTCTATTGCGTGGAAAACATAACAGGATAATATAACTTTGCGCCTTTCACAAAGTTCAAATCAACTTTAACCTTATAAGATTTTTTACTACCATGGTCATTGTTACTTAAGTATGTAGTTCTTTTTTTTACTTGACGATTACAGCTAAGCCTAGACAGAAGGCATACCCTGCTTCACTTAACAATTGAGGCCAATTGAAAGGCGAGAAGAATCATAATATAAATTAAACAAAATTGACAGTTCCACATAAATGTAGCGTTTTAACGGTATAATAAAATTATGAATTTTGAATTTGATTTTCAGATGCATGTTGAAATGGAATATTGTACTAAAATATTGGAATCTTATAATGAATGTAAAATAACTATTTAACTTTAAGCTTATAATTAAAGTAACTAAGTTAGGTAACTAATAATTTATCGTTAAAAGTAAGTTAGCTTAAGAAGCTTTCACCGCTTTACCGAAAAATCGTAGCGTACTGTTTAACTGGAGCCTAAAGTCAAATAATAATAAAATCTACATTAAAACATATAGGCATAAATACCATAACAAACCTGACCTTATATTGTCAGGGGCTCACTTTATGAGTTGTTAATTACCTTAATGGACTCGTACTTAATAAATTAGAGAGTGACTATTGTACTTAACTAATTGTACGTCGTAAGGACTATCTTGTGTTACAGCGGTTCAGGTAGTCGCCTCTACAACCTCGGCGCCTTGGGTTTCCTGTTCTAGTCTATATTCTCGCATGGCCAGTTGCCCTCACCGGTCCGTATTTGATTGGTGAGGTTATCCACCGAGCCCCGCCATCAGTCCATGAATGGGTTACCCGCCAAAGTGGCTACATTTCGAAGCATCTCTATGCTTCGGAAAGCACGTTAACATACTAGCTTCTAGCTTAGCAGTATCGTCATATCATTATTAAATTTTCACTAAATTCTACATAACCCTATTCTTTGTGGAGAGAAAATAAATATATTTTGAATTGAATCCGATGGGGGGAGGCCTGAAAGTCTATAGAACTAGGGAAATCATAGCCCGTACTCCAAGCAAAATAAGTACCTGTGTATTATGAAAAGGTTTCTGGCTAATCAGGTTTGACCACCATCTAAATTAAATCATCAGAATCCTTAATAAATCAAAACTGTGAAAAATAGTTAGATTTATTATTTTTCTTTTGTACGGTGAAGATACATCATCATATCAGCCCTTAATTTAATTGTGTCCATTATTTGGGAGAGTATTATTTGCTTTTTTTATTTACCTCGTTATGCAGACGGGTTGGGGATCGCAGTACTATGCTTATAGTACTCAGAGATATATATATATATATTTTTTATGCTATTTGGGTTTGCGCTTGACCACGATCTCACCTGATGGTAAGTGAAGATGTGGTTGAAGATGGACCGCGCGTACCCTTAAGATGCCTGTTCACTCTAGCCTTGAATAAACCCATGTTGTATGAGTCTGGAAACACGTCGTTTAGGAGGGTGTTCCACTGCTTAGCCGTGCGTATGATAAAGGAGGAAGCAAAGCGCTTCGTACGGCAGAATGGGATGTCAACAACAAAGCGGTGAAAACCCTCCCGACGCCTAGTAGTCCGATGAAAAAAGGGGGAAGGAGGGATAAGTTCATGGAGGTCTTCCCATTCTTTTCCCATTTCCCATTCTCCGGTAGGTAAGCCCCTCGAGTATTGATATGAAGTGGTCATAGTCGTAACCACAGTTCAGAAGACTATTTATCACTATAATTAAGTTCTTTTTTCACTTTTAGGCTCTCTACATTGCTGTCTCATATGATCAATTCTATATTTTTAAGCCTTACTACTAAACTGTATCATCTTTGTGTTTTCTTTATCAAAGTATTTGACATGAGTAGATAAATCTATGCGCTTCACATTATAAGGTGTGGAAATCTGTCATTGATACTAATGAAATCCACCTCGGCCGAACCTCGTGGTATCTTCTATCTAACATATCTAGTTTGTTTAGAGATGTATTGATTAAGCAAACTTTAACTAAACAATATAATTTATAAATATGATGGGTGCTGATAATTTATTTGTTAATCATTATAATTTTATTTTATTCTCATTTATATGTCTCTGTGTATTTCTCTATTTTTCTTTTATTAAAATATTAATATTTATTATTAAGTTTGAAATTTTAGTTATATTAGTAATAAAGTTCTGTTTTCTTAAATTGTGTTTAGTTTAATATATTTAGTGCCTATTTTTCTTTTCACAAATGTTATATCTGTAAAAGTTCACACTTACCTAGCGAAAAAAATATATTATAATATTTATACACATACAACAGATAAACCGCATAACGTACTATGACCCCTATTCTAATATAATAAAGAGGTAACGTTTGTGATTTTGTGACGTTGTAAGGGGTAATCTCTGGATCTACTGAACCAATTTCCGAAATTTATTCACCAATAGAAAGCTACGTTATTGTGGAAAGTCATAGGTTATGATTCATCATCATGATTTTTATTTATCCCGAACTCTAACCCGAAGTTTTACGCGGGACAAACGGGCAGGGACAAAAATATTTATAACGCGGAACGAAGTCCGCGGGCACTGCTAGTCATTTATTAAGATGATACCCGAAACTTTGACTGAAAACTTTGCATTCAATTCAATGTCAGAAAATATTATTTGCATTTCAAAAAAGCCTACATCTAGAACACAATAATTACACTAATAATGAGATAGTCGAATAATCTCAGCGCGTGGCCCACATACTCATCTAAACTAAGATTACAATAATGTCAATACCGTGCGCAATAATCTTTTATTTTTACTCGACACTGATCTTCCAAGATAACATTTTTAACCTAGATGTAGGAAATTATAAACAACTGTAAACAAATGACACTCACTTTTTCTGGTTTATATAATTTACATTCTATATTTATTTGACGCACAATACTTTCTCAGATGACAGCAGTTGTTCCTCTCACATTATTTTGGTTATCAAGTTTGGCTTTGTTGAAACCTCGCATATCTAGGTGGTTAGTATAGAAACAGGTTGTGTTGTTAATTTGCCAATCAAATATTACCTATGACTTGTCCGAAGCAACATTTATCGTTTGCGGTGGAGCTGCAGTGTGTTGCGTCGGATCCAAGAAGCACGGCGGGAGCCTCCCTTGGTTTGTGAGAAGCGGTGACCCTTGCCAAGTCCACGGGAGCTCTTTCCAGCGGAAGTGAGACCACGCATCTCGCGGTGCTTGTGGACAGCATTTACTATCCAGTTGATCTTGGGATCACGGCGGATAGCCTTGTGTGAGGGATCAACGAGGATGACTTCAAAGTATTTGTAGGAAGAGTCCTGTGCTACCCAGTATGAGTTGAGTACACGGAGACCACCACAACGGCGACCAACACGCTCCTCTGCAATAGACTGTAGGTTGCGAGTGGGCTTCAACTGGTTCACACCCTGGCTCTTGGGCTTACCATAGGTAGCACCCTTGGGCACTGGGCGCTTGCGGCCTCCACGGCGCACGCGGATTCTGAAGATTACATAGCCTTGCTTAGCACGGTATCCCATAAATATTACCTTGTACTTATGGAATATACTATATATATCGTTTAGGAAATGTCTTGAAATTGTATTTTTTATACATGCAATGATCTCTGCAGAACACAATCGCAGAACTACAACGTGATTTTTAAATAAATCCTGTTATTTAAACAACTTACACGTTTGTAACGTATGTATACGTTACAAACGTGTAAGTTGTAACAGTTTACAACTTTCACGTTTGGAACTTAGAAATCGGTATGTATATACGTGAAGTTTGTATGACTGTCTGTGGCATCGATTAACGGTGTCCTAATCTCCTTATAATCTAACGATCTGATTTCAATGCGATTTTATTTCAAGGTCGTTCAAGTTGTATCGCATCGCTATTGCTATGGATTTTGACATATCTTTTTATGTTTTTTTGTTGACTATTACTATACTGATTAAGATTGAATGGTTTTGTGTTACATAAAGAACGTGTTATATAGGGTCAATGTCCCCACATATAGGGAAACACTTTATTTCGGTAACTACTAAACAATTATAAGTTGTCACTTTTAAGATGACTCAGTAGTCATGGTAACAATAATAATATTTATGTTATACATTACTCATTAAATGCTTAAATTATAGCATACATTAAAACAAAGTTGTTTCCAGGAAATATAAGAAGCCTTTTTTATCAGGTAAATATTATATCTTACTGTCGAAATAAATAACATTTTGTACTAGTCATCAAGAATGTTAAATATGTCCGGTTTAATTTGTGTAAAAAATGTAAGACACCCATGACAGGAGCTGATAAAACCACAGGTTTTTTAGGGTTCCGTAGCCAAATGGCAAAAACGGAACCCTTATAGATTCGTCATGTCTGTCTGTCTGTCCATCCGTATGTCACCGCCACTTTTTTCCGAAACTATAAGAGCTGTACTGTTGAAACTTGGTAAGTAGATGTATTATGTGAACCACATGAAGATTTTCACACAAAAATAGAAAAAGAACAATAATTTTGGGGGTTCCCCATACATACAACGGAAACTCAATTTTTTTTTTCATCGTACATTAGGGGATCCATATCTATGGATAGGTCTTCAAAAATGATATTGAGGTTTTTAATTTCATTCTTTCTTAACTGAATAGTTTGCGCGAGAGACACTTCCAAAGTGGTAAAATGAGTGTCCCCTTTTTTTTTAGTTTTATCATTCTCTTATTTTAGAAGTTACAGGGGGGGCTGTAACTTCTAAAATAAGAGAATGATAAAACTAAAAAAAATGTACATTACCATGCAAACGAACAACGAAAATTGGTTTGAACGAGATCTTGTAAGTAGTTTTTTTTTAATACGTCATAAATGGTAAACTGCAATTTACCTTTCATTTAATCAACTGAAATACTTGCTGGTACGGAACCCTTCATGGGTGAGTCCGACTCGCACTTGGCTGGTTTTTTGTATATAATAGCAAGACGAGCAAGCGGGTTATCTGATGGTGAGTAATCACCGCTGCCCATGGACACCTGCAACGCCAAAGGAGCTGCAAGTACGTTGAAACGTAGAAAGGAATAGGCACGCTTCTTGAAGGTGATACCGGTTCGGAAAAACCTCCGCAGTTAGGTAATTGATTCCACAGTGATAGTGCGTGGTAAAAAGTTTCTTGTGGAACGCACGGTGGTAGAAGACCATTCATCCAGGTGGTATGGATGAAAGTATTGATTGTAATTCATTATACCTACACCTGACTTGCAAGTTTCAGACTTTGTCGAGTGCTCCCTCCTCTGCCACGCGATGGACCCGGTTTCCGCACGGTGAGTCCATGGAATGCTAAGAATTAAGTCTTCTCGTATATGGTATTTACACAAATTACGCGTATTTACTATCTCCTATAATTTTTTGCGTTTTCTTTGACATACTATGATGCGAGATCTTAAGGGAGGTAGAGTATAACGATTTTAGCCCTATTAGCAACTCGAGCTTTACCAACAAAAATGTGTTTTAGGTAGTTAGTAAAAGAAATACGATCTCAAATTCATCATGGCTAATATAAACTACACACATTAAAATTGTCTAGGGATCAAGTACATTTTTAACAAAAGGAAAATATATCTAAATAATTCATATTTACCTAATTTAGATAATTTTTTACTGACACATCCACACTACCTTCTCATTTTGATTCCCATGTTTAAGTACACAACTTATACCTATATTTTGTAAAAATTAAGAAAAAGTCCCTTCTCAGTAATTATCGGTCGTCAGTTAAAATGACAAAAATCTGCTCATAAGCCCACGTTCTGCCTAATAAGTTAATAAATTGTAGTATTTAAATGGCGTTCATATTTGGCATGGCTTTGAAGCATATGGTCATATGGTATATGCCATACGTTTTCATTTGGGTTGAGGGCTGGCCATTGGGCAGACCACGACAGTATGTTGATACGAGCATCGTCAATAGTGCGTATTGCGACTCTACTACGTGTGGACGTGCAATATCGTGCAGTAGTCGAAACGCCTCACCCAATCGGCTTCGCAAAGTGATGATCACGTCTGAAACAATCCTATCCGCATAAATCTATGTGTTTCCGATACAAATCCTAACTACGTTCAAATTTTCAATACGTGTTATGCTTAGTCTGCACACTTACCTATTATTGCCATTCGTACTTTAATCGCAAAACAATAGAATTCAGCAGAAAAAGCAACGTTTGCTGAATAATAGAAAATTGCAACACGTCGCCCGATAGGCTATGATTGCAAAACATTTTTTGCGATGTCGTCGATACTTTAACTCATGTAATATTTTACAAACGTGACATTAAAAAGTAATTTATAATAGATGACATAAGTATATATTATAAACGATATGTTAACATTAAGGCAATTAATTGGATGCCATAATTGCTTTGGTCATGTTTTACACACATCTGAAACACTGACAGTTCTTTGGACTAATTTTCAAAATATGTTTCGCCGTTTTGACCGGAAGCGAATGCAACTCGTTTTATTGTTCATGATTTGATATGCTTTCCATAAATAAGAAAACTGGGTATTCAAATAGAATCACTTTCAATATACCCCAGATTGCAAGGAATTCTATTTGAATACCATTTATTACCCATTACTTCTTCTCACCTATTACAAAGACTCCGCTGTCTGTCTGTCTCTCTATATGTCCGTTTGTCACTAAGCTGTATCTTATGAACCATGATAGTTAGACAATAAAAAATTTGACAGAGCATCTGTAGCCACTTTAACAAAAAATACAAAAAAAAACAGAATAAAATTAATATTTAAGAGGGTTCCCATACAACAAACGTACCTTTTGGCTCGCATTTATAGTAAATGGTACGGAACCCTTAGTGCGCGAGTCTGAATCGCACTTGGCCGGTTTTTAAAACTGGTTATCCTTAAGGTATTTTTGAAAAGAGAACAAACCTGTTGTATTGTTCATGGTAACAGCTGTAAAAAAGCCACTTCTGGACAAAAGCCTCCCCTAAAAATCATCTTGGGTGGATATGTCATAATCGCCACCCTTGGCAGACGGATTGGTGATCGCCGTATGATGGTCATAATACACATAAAGAAGCTGCTGCCCGTCCCCTGGTAGATATTCCCTCGGGTTGACTTCTATGCCCACCACGGGATGAGATGGGTGACGATATCAGATTATTTAAATGGTTGATGTGCTTGGGATTGAGTTGTTCTGACACACACATGATTGTAATTAATCTTAAGTATATTTTATTGTAAAAAAAACGATTCCTACTGAGTTTTCTGGCAGTGTTTCTCAGTAGCTGCCACGTCAGGCACTACACGGTAGGGTAAAAAAATATTACGATTCCACATAAATGTAAAATTTTTACGGAATAAAGAATTTTTGATTTTGATATTCTGATATTAGCCGCCGTTACCACTCAGCAATATTAATTACATAATTGATATATGATTTAGCCATAGTCAAAGGTGATGAAAATCTAACTACTGTATCTAGAATATGATCTGCTAGACGTATTTATTTAGTAAAGTATTTTAAGCCACGATCTAAAAATAGTATAGTTGTTTTAAGCTTAAAGTCTTTATTTGTATTTTTGTCTATGGATTGGACTTTCATACAACTTGACTGAATTAAATAAATTAATTTATTGAAGTTTAGCAATGTTTCTAGTAAATTCTCGTGATTAGGAAGACGTGGGGAAAATCATAGTGGCGCTTCGAGGAAATAAAAGTTAATATTTTTAATTGCTATCGGGAGCGCTACTAAAAGTAGCGCTCCGAGGAATAAAACAGGAGCGCCTCATTAGTAGCGCCTCAAAATGGTAGCGCTTCGAGGAATACCTCGACTGTACAAATATAACTTAACAACTAGGGTGAGTAATTATTTGACCGACCTGTTAGTCGTGTAGTTAGAGACCCTGACTACTACTCCAGAGGTCGTGGGTTCGATCCCACAGGACAAATCTTTGTGCGATGAGCACAATTATTTATTCTGTGTCTGTGTAATTTTTCTATACTATCTCGGTGTCTGTCTGTCATAGTACTGGCTCTGCCTAGTTTGGGATCAGACGGCAGTGTGTAAGTTGCCATAAAATATTTATTTACTTATTCAGTTGTAAATTCCATGTTATAACATCAATAAGTAAACACGTACGCATACAATGAGACATATGTCTGCATTATCTTATTTCGTAATGATATGTGTTTAAAGAATATCTGGCACAGATTTTTTACTGCTGTCTTTGCTTGTTTACTTAAGCTTAGCACGTATGAAATGGTGTTGATTCTATTCTCAAGTGGTGACATCAACTAAAATACGTTAATTATATCAAATAATTATAATTATATCTGATCATCATATCAGCCGAAAGGTCTTTGCCTAGCCGAGGACTGCTGGACAAAGGCCTACCCCTAATATCTCCACAATTGGTTTTACTTCCCATTTCAGGAGAGGTAGGGCACAGCGTTCATTCGCTCAAAGAGCAGCCCGACTGGAGAAGTACATTCCTCCACCTTACCGAAGACATTCCTTAATAATACCATTAATAATTTAATCTTGGGTTTCTGAGTGTGAGTTAAAAAGGACAAGTAAGTAAAAAAAAAGTATCATTGTAAATGGAATTGTGATATATTCTCCGTGAATAACAAAAGTGGAGTTGTCCTAACCACCGCTCACGTTATTATCCTTGGCCCAAATTAGGAATTAACTATGGTTGACACTAAACATAAAAAAATACAGAAACTAGTTCCGTAAAATATATCTACGTGTCACTGAAATATTGGTATAAGACCGAAAACTTACTAATTATCTATTAGTAAGTTTACTAATTATATTATAAATTATCAATATGATACAAACAATAGATGCAAAACAGACTAAGCTCTAGTTGTATAGATGAATCCATTCAAAACTAACACACGAAACACAGTTGGAAATACGAGAAAGTTAGTCTGTATTCTACAAGAGTCGTCACGTCTGACTAAAATAATGAATCTGAGAGAGTGAATGATCACGCCGTAGGTACTTGTACATGTTTAGAATACTGGACATGACTAACCAAATGGGAAATTAAAACTAAATACCATCATGACCATCATCATGACGGCCGAATGACGTCCACTGCTGGGTAAAGGCCTCCCCAATAGTTTTCCACAATGGAGTTGTGTCCGTCATTAGGAAGGTGTACCCTTCCATAGTCACCACGCTTGGCAGACGGGACCACGGAGGATTTAGTAATTTTTAGCCTTCATCTATTTGAACCAAAAGACCGTAACATCGTGAAATCGGACCCGCAAAATCCCGGACACTAAGACGCAACCAGACGGCTTGCACTGCATGGACACAAAAATTGTATAAAAGTACTAATGTGTTTATAAGGATGGTTGCGCTTTATTGGTACCACCGGATCCAATGCGCCACAACTGAGAAGACCCACCGGAACATATGTATCTATGATGAGATGAGTGTTTTTTTATATTGGAAGTAAATCACAAAATAGATGATTCTAAAATCATCAATTTTGTGGTTTACTTCCAATATAAAAAACACGTGTTTGCTTTCAATATACTACATTATACCCCTTAGTGGAAGGCATTGAAACGCCCGGAGAGAACGTCTAGTCTAAAATTTTTAACCTTAGGTAGACTTATTTCGACAGCAATATGATGCTGCATGCATGCATTACTGCTACGTTAATGTTGCCCTGACTTGCGCATTGTATGCACGGACTTTCCAGGAAAACGATTGAATATTGTATCCATCTGAGGACACGTGGCATTTGCGGTGTGGCTGGTGGCAACGAAAATTGCCACCCCGTCTCATCCCGTCGGGGTGCAGAAGTCATCTCGAGGAAATACCTACAATAGAAAACTATGTCCATCATACTGCGATTACCAACCCGTATGCCAAGCGTGCGATTATGGCATATCTCCCCATTCCTGCGGAGATTCTTGACCAGCAGTGGATGTCATTTGGTTGACATAGTGCCACATAAACAGGCAGGTCAGCTAAGACTCTACCAGTGAACCCAGAAGCCGAAATCAGACGGGGATGGATCATGATATGCTATACGATATCTTCATCAGTATTGTCAGCATCGTTGCAATATGTAACATCTTCCATTTATCACTTTTAACCCATGTACAGACGCCAGCACATCAAACTACCCCAATCTGTCAAATTTCCCCAATTGAAAGTGCACCTTATGCTTTTGTGATAAAGTTGAAAATCTATAAAAAGAAATTTGACGGATTGGGGTAGCTGGATGTGCTGGCGTCTGTACAATGGACAACATGGGCATGTTTTAGCTAGTTTCTATGTTCCTTATAAGGTACTTTAATAACATTTTAGTCAAAGCCATTTAAATTTTATCGCCTCATCTACACAAACTATCAAATTCTTCTGTGGCCATCTTCTACAGCTTTTAAAATACCTCCAAACTCATGCATACACATACATTCCTGTGGAGGTATTTTTTGGTAAGTCTTTGTAAATAGTTTTTGATAAAATCTTACCGGAACATATGCATTATGCACCCTTGATAAGATAGGTGACGATATCAATATTAATTGATTATTATATCTTGTATTTGTAGTCTACCGAACACAGAAAGTTACGCCGTATCTTTTAATCAACTAAATTCCTTGATATTAATCTATTTATTAAACTCTCTCGTTTGTCTAGTGGTAGCGTTTTGTACCGCAGATAACGAGGACCTGGGTTCAATTCCCGGGTCAAGCTAAGTTTTCAGGAACAGTGTTTTAACGGTTACAGAGCACGTAAAATCGTCGGTCTTGTACCTGACCTTCTCAGCCGTATCTAGCGGTCATCCCATCATCGGATCACGTGAGGGAATAGAAAGTGTACCTATATTTGCACACACACATTTCTCCAATCCGCCATGGCCAAAATTCAACCAAGAGGGCGTTATATTATTTAGTAAAATATTAGTATTTATAACCGAAAAAAGCAATTCAGAAGATTACGGGTTAACGTAATAAAAAGAAATGTCATCCTTTTAATCCTTTTCTTTTCATTTTATGAGCTCTTGACGGCATTCTACTGCAAGTCATCGTAGGAAAATTTTATTATTTTTAATAATTATAAAATTGGTATGCTCTGACATTAATTTCTTCTTTAGGCGGCTGCAGTTACGGAAAGAAATTAAAGCATATAACTGCTTATTCATAATAAACTAGTTTCATGAATAAGTAATCAAATAAACGCAATCATTTTTACTGTTTCTTATCGACCACTGATAAGAAAACAAAGGCAATAATTAATTGTTTCCGATAAGTTATTAATTGTAGTTACCAGTGAATATTAAATTCTTGCTTTATGGTTTCTATAATATCAGTTATCATCGTAACTGTTAAATATCAGCAAATACCTAAAATAATTATGGTAAAGTAAATCACGACGTGTTTATCGATCACGACATAATACTAATGATTATATACGTCTATGTAATATTACAGGTATACTTAAAAGATAAAAAAGATATTACATTTGCTCAAAACACGTGCAAAATCATGGAAAAATTATAAAATCCACATTTTTTGCCGTAATTGGTTTCAAAATAACATAGTTAGCGCTACTATTTGATGCTATCATTCAAGTATTAATCAATACCTAATATCAAGCTTATTATACATAGCTTCTAATTTTCCATTATATAGAAACTTGATTCCATAATATAGACTTGACATCCAGATACACATAGGTAATAAAGTTTATTTCCTTGGATAATTTGGTGTAACGTCTCAAGCTTACAAAAAATATTTATAATAATATTTGTCGAGTTTAAGTAACTATACATCGTTTTAAGTTGCACTATCGTCTCAAAACTTGTAAGATAAAGTCATTTATTATACTCAAGAGTAGAAGATTTTTTATGATTTTATTTAAAAACAACTACAAAACAATAAAAAGCCAATGATGTGCTGGATCCTATTCTAGACTCCCGTCAATTCTCGTGGTAGGTCTTGACCTAGGAAGAAAATTGGCGGAAGTCGGGGAAAAAATACAAGTAACTCTAGAGTTACACGTATAATTCTGTTATTTATCTCAGAAAAAATAATTGGAGAACTGTGTCCTCCTCGAGAAAAGAAAAGACTTTTATACAGAATGAGACTTGATAAGTTTCATGAAGCAATCTCGTTTAACGACGGTAATCTCAATACATACTTCCCCGTCCATTAATAATATCTCATATTATTATTTATCTCGCTGTTGTTTTGAAAACCATTGAGTTAGTTAATTAGTGATTATTATTTGCGTGTTAAGTCCACGTTTAATGCAACAATGTCAACATTTCTGCATTATTTCCATCTTGTTTACTTAGCAGCGCCGATCGCTTTCGTGTTCATTGATAACCCGTGATCTGATCTCAAGAGTCAATATCAGTGACTTGTCAATGATATGATTAAGTAGGCAAGTATTAGCATATGACTAAGTACTTCACTACATCCATTTGGTATTATGTCCATCTCTGGCAGAATATAATGTTTATTCATACTATTTCCAGCCTTACTTTAAAATAATGTGAAGTATGGTATTATATTTTGATGACTAATGGTGAGAACTCACACTTAGCATTTCGTAGATTCACTGTGTATGTATGTTTTGACATCTATAATTCGAGATTTTTTTCACTTAATAGGAACTAATTATTATCAATCCCTAATAATATGACAGTTACAAGATATCTTTTATCGGTGCATAAAAAGAAGGTTCCATATTAATAAAGTGTCAATAATACCTTACGCGTTATCTTAACTAACCATGGTCCAACGATAAATTAATCATGTGTATGCCAATACGATTCAATCGCGTTATTACCAATTAGAACGGTCTAAATAGATGTGGAGGTTTGATCGAGCGACCGTACAATTGTAGCAATCCTTCTAGTCTAATTAAGCGAATCCTGTCCTTTAGTGTCCTAGCGAGCTGGAATAAGGAATATATTTTTATATATTTAATCTTAAATTCGTGGGACACTGCCTAGTGCTATCTATCGTTTTTTCTCGATCTCGCTGCCGTTGTATTACAATCATTAAGTTATTAGGACTTCTAAGTCATTGTGAAGCTTCTTTTGTTGCTGAACGTACGAAATGCCAAGTTTTTCACGTTGATTTATTGTTTAAAATCTAAGACCATCCAAATTTATTTTGGTATCATGTCGTGCATAATATACTTATTTAAAATAATGTTTAATACATTGTTCCATGTACAGATAAACACATTTTAGATTGGACAGATCTTTTATAGTCAATTTGTTATTTTTCTTTTTTTTCATAAATGTTTTATATGAGGGTAGATTAAATGACCCATGTCAAATGGAATATCGAACAAAATTAGGATTGGCAATGGGGGAACACTGTAGAGAGCAAATATAATGCTTATACTCAGCTTTATATCAGAATGGTTTTCGGCAAATAATCTCTTGTTAAATGCAGGGAAAACTAAATGCATCAGGTTCTCATTGCCGAATGTGACTCAAATTGTACCAACAGTTGCACTTAATGCGAAAATATTAGATTTAGTCCCATCGACCGTATTTTTAGGATTGACACTTGATTCAAAATTGCAATGGGGTCCTCAGATTGAAAAGTTAGCAGGTAAATTAAGTTCGGCTTCCTATGCTGTCTGGAAAATAAGGCAATTGTCAGATGAACAAACTGCTAGATTAGTGTATTTCGCGTACTTTCATAGCATTATGTCGTATGGCATTCTGCTGTGGGGTTCGGCGGCTGACATAGGTACTATTTTTGTATTGCAGAAAAGAGCAGTCAGAGCCATTTATGGTTTAGGCAGTCGCGATTCTTTGCGAAATTTGTTTCAAGAAATAAATATACTTACTGTGCCATCGGAATATATATATCAGAATATAATGTTTGTTAGAAAAAATATTCATAATTATAAAAAGAAAAGTGAACTGCATAATATAAATACTAGGAATAAAAACAAACTAGCCATGCCAGGCTTTAGAGTAAGCAAAACTAATAAATCATTTTTAGGAAATTGTATTAGGTTTTATAACAAGCTTCTGTTATTCAAATTACTGATCTGCCTGACACAAGTTTTAAAACACATATTAAACGTATACTTATGGCTAGGGGTTATTACACCACTAAAGAGTACATCGATGACAAAGACGTCTGGCTCTCACTTCCTACCTGCACATTGCTCGCTGGAGATCTTGTAGCCATATAGACATGACTGATCTGCTGTGTTACGTGAACTATCTGTAAATGATTGCTATCATATACTTAATTTAAAATTATTGACTCTGTCTCAAAATGAATAATGTTATTGTTTCGAAGTTTTTCTTTTGTATCCCTAAATATAATCTAAAATAATAAGCATTCAGACAACCGATCGAGCATATATTGTGTTTGCCTACTAAATAATTACTCTAATTGGACCAAATCCCGTGTTCATGCCCGCTTGAGTATGTTTCGCCGGACCGTCTCAACTGGGTCGTGTTGAAACCGGTAGTAGATGAACCCACTGAGTTTGTTTCGCTGGGTCTTCTCAGTTGGGGCGCATTGGATCCGGTGGTAGCATTAAAGCACGACCGTCGTTATTAACACAAGGTCCGTCATAATAATAATACCTTTAATATAGACAGAACCATTGACAAAATGTAGTAAAAATATTAGACTTAAACTAGATAATTAAACATAATCTCTTGACAATAACTTGATACGAGCTAGCTAAATATCATTTCTGTAATAAAATAAATTTTATAAATGTTTTCATACAAGATGTACCTAAATATCTATGTTACTAGAAATAATATCTAATGTATACAACTATATTACTACAAACATGTTCTGACTATTTACAAGCGCTTTTTTAAAGTCTACGTGAATAAAAACCTTTTTTATTTATTTATTTATATACCTCTATACAGGGCCCCATAGGCCCTTCGTCTAGAATAACAAGTCCTTGAGTCTAGCCCAGGACCCGCGACGTATTTCTGGAACACTAGAATTACATTCCGTTTTATTGAACTTATTGGTATAAATTTTATAGTAACTGAAGTTGTTTCTGAAGCAATTTTAAGCTAAATACCTTAGTAGTACATTACTGCAGACCTTCATTTAATACTAGTTTCACAGAAAGATTTGTCCAATACTAAAAATAAAATTACAGTTTCAGAAAATCAAAGTGTAGGTGTTCGATAACAGATGCAACGATTGTTAAAAAAGTGGCGTATTATTTGGAAACATATTGTACATTTTCATAAAATTTGTCAAATATGTTGTGAGTTTTACGAAAGCAATCAGATTTTGAACATAACCTGCCAAATGTTTTAAAATTTACTGAAAATTTACAAGAATAGAATTGGTTTAAAATTCTCAAATGATTGTTATTTATTTTTAAGTAGCGTGTACATATACATTTCACTAAACATCTGCTAATGTGGCCCCCAAAGTATTTCCCATTTGGCTGTTTGTACTTCCTGTCCAGCTTTCTGTACCCTTCAGACTTTAAGCCAGTCAGCGAGATAAAAAGTTAAAAACTAGTGCTTTTTTCTCTGAGCGTAAAACTAAGACATATGACCTTCCAATGTCTCATCCTAAAGGAACCAAAATATGCAACCTAATTCAGAATCGTCCTCTTATGATGCTTTTGATATTTAATTAAGATCAAACGTATTATTTTATTAAAATGAATTAAAACTCGCTATTTTTACATATTAGTTTTACTAGAAATATGCATCGGAGTCATACATTGTTCTTATTTTTAACTGGTTTAAAAAACGGATGAAGGTTCTCAACTGCATTCATTTTTTTTCATGTATGTAAACCCTTTCTTCGGGTATTTGAGAACCGATTTTCATATTATTTTTTTACTGTATAGAAAGAGCGAGCAAGGTAGTCCCACAAAGTATAATATATCGAAAAAGCAGAAGTAATATGTATATGCTAATGCATAATATTCCTTATGTTTTACAGACGCCAGCACATCAAGCTACCCCAATCTGTCAAATTTCCCCAATTGAAAGTGAACTTTATGCTA
The DNA here is from genome assembly GCA_951640165.1 of Pseudoips prasinana. Lineage (NCBI taxonomy): Eukaryota > Metazoa > Arthropoda > Insecta > Lepidoptera > Nolidae > Pseudoips > Pseudoips prasinana. The sequence continues at coordinate 26,884,485 of OX621240.1, forward strand.
ATGGATAAAGTTGAAAATCTATAAAAGAAATTTGACAGCTGGATGTGCTGGCGCATATATATGGCGTATATTATTGTGTTTGGGGTATGTGCGCTTTGGCCCCGTTAAATGACTAAAAGTGTTAGGGTTGACTCGCTACTATATATTAGCATATAGTAGCGAGTCAACCCTAACTATGCATTCTTGAGTGTGTGTGTGTGTGTTAAGAAGTCTGACTCACACACACATTTGTGGAATTAATCTTGTTAGTATAAAAATAATAAGTCTATAACAAGCGAAATTTGTACTTATGTGTCAATAAAGTTAATTAACGTGCACGTTGAAGTTGTGAACTTATGTAAATGAAGCCGCAGCGCCATACATAACTTGTATAATTGGAGCCTTTTTGTTCCCGAGTCTCTAGTGTTGTACTTACAGCTATCACGTACAATCCAACTTGTTTTTTAATTAGCCACGCAGTTTCAGCTTACTGTCTCCATTATGGTGTTTGAGCAAGGAGATGGCTTTGTTATGGAGTATGATAAATATAGTTAAAGGTTTTATGAGAGAAGACTAGTCTGTTACAGTACAATAATTGTTTATTAGCAAAAACATAGAAGTGCACAAAATGTTTTAATTATGTATCAAATAAAAGTATATTTAGAAAATTTGACGTAACGTAAGGAGCTAATTTTCCTGTAATTGTACAACGTGTAAAATGACCAATTGTCGCATTTTGTACAGACGCCAGCACATAAAGTTTCCACTATCTGTCAAATTTCCCCGATTGAAAGTGAACCTTATACATTTGTGATAAAGTTGAAAATCTATAAAAGAAATTTGATAGATTGGGCTAGCTGGATGTGCTGGCGTCTGTACGGCGTGGAAAAATATTTTTATGAAACTGCTTTCTTTATTGCTTTAGTTATATGAGTCTTTAAATTTTGTCCACTATTTATTTTAGAATATATATATATATATATATATATATATATATATATATATATATATTATAAAAAACTTGATTGGATCTCAGATCTGTCAGTCAAAAATCATTTTGAATGTTGTGGTATAATTATCCCGGAAACAAATTGGTATGTACTGTGTTTGTACAGAACACCAACTAGTAATATTAATCTTTTTATTGAAAAACTAGAAATTTTGTTATTTAAACTAACCATCAGATCAAGATCCAGGAACAAAAAAGTATTTATTTTGGGTGATTTTAATATAAACACACTAGATAGTAGTAGCAACAAAAGTAAACTTTTTAAAAATACATTAAAAATGTTCAACCTGCATTTAGCTATAAATCAGCCAACTAGAATAACACATCGATCTGCAACATGTATCGATAATATAATTACTAACCATAAAAAATATAAATCAGAAATATGGGATTTAGGAATTTCAGACCATACAGGTCAAGCAATAAAGATCCCATGCAATATAAGTTTCAGAGAAAAGTACTGGTTTAAAATGCGACGTAACGTCAACTATTATATTGCAATATTTTTAAAATACATCTCTCAAATAAATTTCAATGATGTATTCCAACATACAGATGTAAACGTATACATTCACCCTAATTTTCAAGCTTTGTATCCCTCTCCAAAAAATTAAAATGCATTATAAACGTGGTAAATCATGGAAAACCAAAGGTATTCTAATATCAAGTAAAAATAAAAGAAATATGTACCTTCAAACAAAATCCACCAATTCTCACGAACAAAAAGTGAGATATAGCAACTGCTGTAAAATTCTAAAACGTGTAATAAGGGAATCAAGAAGAAATACAAATATTAAATCCATTGCCAACAGCTACAACAAAAGTAAAGCCACTTGGGAATTAATTAGACAGCAAACCCAAATTACAAACGTTCTTAAGCCAACGGTTGACTATATTGTGCAAGATGAAAATATTATACACTCACCAAAGAAAATAGTAAGTGCTTTTAATGATTTCTATATTAATCAAAACATTAACAACTCAATATTAAATGAATACATATTGCTACCTAAAATGAATCCAAACAGTATTTTCATGTATCCCACCGATAGAAGCGAAATTATTAATATCGTAAAAATGTTAAAATCTAAAACAAGCTTCGGTCATGACGATTTACCAATTAAAGTTGTTAAGGAAAGCATTCCTTTCATATTAGATCCACTTGTACACATCATAAACTTAATGTTAGAGACAGGAGAATTCCCATCTAATCTAAAGAAAGCTTTGGTAAAACCACTACACCAGAAAGGATCAACGCATGACATAAATAACTATAGACCAATTGCGTTGTTACCCAGTATCTCTAAAATATTTGAAAAAGTAATTTATATTAGAATTCAAAACTTTTTGTTAAAAATAAAATCTTAAATGCAAATCAATTTGGTTTTCAAAAGGAAAAAACAACTTCCTTGGCAATATTTAGAATGTTCAATACTATCTGGAGTAAAATTAATGAAAGAAAGCAATGTGCTGCTCTCTTTATTGATATGTCGAGAGCCTTCGATTGTGTTAAGTATGACATTCTACTAAGACAGTTAGAAAGTATTGGAATAAGGGGCATACCTTTAACATTAATAGAAAACTACCTATCTAACAGAATGCAGGCAACGGTAATTGAGGTGTATGACAATTCGACAAAAATGTTGAAAACGGAGAAATCTGAATTTGAAAAAGTCAAACTAGGTGTACCACAAGGCAGTATTTTAGGGCCTCTGTTATTTTTGATTTATGTCAATGAACTTCCAACCATAATAGACCAGCTTTGTGTGATGTACGCCGATGATGCAACCATTTTTATTTCCAACGACGATTTAAACCCCACAAACTATGAAAGGGAAATAAATAAAACATTAAATACAATAATAAATTGGTTGCAGGCAATAAATTTAAAAGTTAATATTTCTAAAACAAAGTTAGTTCAATTTAGAAATTATAAAACTAAACCTTTGCAACCAAAAGTAGCTGTATCTGATGTTGTTATTGAAGAGGTACAGAATATATGTTTCCTAGGTGTTACAATCGACCAACACCTGAACTGGAAGGCACACATCGAAAAAATTAATAAAAAAATATCCAGTGCTTGTTATGGTCTGTCAGTACTAGCAGAAACCACAAATATAAACGTTACAAGAAATGCCTACTTTGGAAATGTTTATCCCTTATTATTGTACGGTATTATATACTGGGGCAATTCAACGAACGTACAATCCACATTCATATTACAAAAAAAATGCTTGCGGACTATCTATAACATGTACAGCACTGAGACATTAAGAGCAGTGTTTAGAACGAAAAACTTTTTAACGCTTACAGGAATTTATATACTTGAGTTGTGTTTATTTGTCAAAAACAATATGTTCTATTTTAATTTTAAATCGACTACTAAGGCAAATATTCGTAGTCAATATAAACATAATATTAATTTGCCCATTATTAACAACATGCTTTACTATAAAAGTGCATATATTACCGCTATCCGTGTGTACAATCACCTACCTACAGTTATAAAAGCATTAAACGGGAATGAATTTAAAACAAAACTTAAAAAATGGTTGATAGATAAAGTTTTTTATGATCTACAAGAATATTTTGGGAAAAAATACATTTAGTTTTAGTTAATTTAAGTTTTTAAGCCGCATTGTTGCGCCTTGTATTGCATATCCGATTTGGGTAGACTGTGAATCTAACCTAGAAATAAGACCTAACATGTACACAGTTTGGCAATAAATAAATCTTTATCTTTATCTTTATATATATATATATTTATCATCGATTTTCATTCATCAAGCTTTGAGTTTATTAATGACTACTTAAATGTAAAATAAAACACATGCGGGGAAGTCTTTGGGGACTGCCGATAGAAGTGAAAACTATTTTCTACACTTCTAATCTACAATAATTAGTTGCATTTCACATTGAAATATCATTATCATCATCATCATATCATCCGAAAGACGTCCACTGCTGGACAAAGGCCTCCTCCAATGATCTCCACAATAGGTCCTGCGCTGCCCGCATCCAGCGGCTTCGCACGACCCGCACAAGATCGTCGGTCCACCGTGTAGGAGCCACGCTGCGTCTTCCGGTTCGTGGTCGCCACTCGAGAACCTTTCTGCCCCATCGGCAGTCAGTTCTACGAGCTATGTGCCCTGCCCACTGCCACTTCAGTTTGGCAATTCTTATTCGTATTTCTTTCTTATTCTTCTTCTTCAATTGAGGTAACCTATTTGTATATATATAATGTATACTAATAACGCTCGGAGGTATATCTATGTACTTATATACACAGTATAGGTACATATAGCTCATGGGAAGCGTGCGGTTGTGGTGCGGTGCCGATGACAGGACTCACTTCACCCAAAAAGTGCTCAACACGCCTAAAGATGTTTTCACTTCAAAAATATAATTATTATTAGATAAATATATTTATATACAAACCTTGTACACGTCGCATGTCAAGATAGACACAACAATTATTTACAATGCAGAGATTAGGTACACAACTACATTGTAAGTAAGTATACTTAGAATATAGGTTGTATTACCTATATATATGTCCCTATAGGTATATGTATGTCCAATAGGTTACTTTGTTACACTCATACTGGGTTTTGTAATTATTGTGTGTAATATTACCTACCTTACCTATACTTACTAATAATTAAAGTATTATATTTAGACCAGCCGATGACTTTAATAGTTTTGTATAAATGACAATGAAATATTTTATAAAGATAAGTTTCACTTAAGATTGGTTGGCTTTAAGTTTTTTTTTTATAAAGACAACGCCCGGATTAGGAAAATTAATACCTGTGTCGCGGTGTACTTTACAAACATATAATTGACGGACACAAAGTATATCAAGAAAGGTCAGGTCAGAAGTATCTACCCTAAACCGGGGAGCACGTATGAAGAATATAATGTCAGTAAACGTAGCGTAAGAGGTGTGCAAGGATCGTGACAAATGGAAGTCCGTTGTCTCTGCCTACCCCTCTGGGAGACAGGCGTGAGTCTATGTACGTACAAAGTATATCCAGACTCAGAACAACTATTTATGGGTCACACAAAAAGTTGTCCTCGGCAGGAATCGAACCATGGACACAAAGTGGCGAGGCGATTGTCTTAACCGCCGCGGCGCCGCGCAAAACGTGCAGCTACAATAATAAATAAGTGATAATAAAGATATTTTAAATTAAGTTTGGAATTAAAAGCCTGAGATAATGAGGTCGCAGAATCGAATACTGGGTTGGGTAAAAATAGCATTGGGGTTTTCGGACATGACAATGTCTCAATTTCAACCTGGAGTCACAAAATTGGAGGGTTTACAAGATCCTTTTATTCGTCTTAACATCACGCGAGACTTTCTAAATAGAAATACCTCGACAACACGAAGCACGCCCTGACTCTAAATAACTGCTTATCTATGAGTCACACAAATAGTTCTTTTGTAAACATATCCGTTTATAAGGAGATTATCTTTCTATCATTGCAGTTAACAAATTAAAAATTTAAATTTGTATCTACATATAATAATATCCTGGGACATTCCCATACGGCCATCTGATCCCAAACCAAGCAGTAGACGCCTAGCACAGGCATTATTTACCTAAAAGGAGTCTTATTACACTACTCAAAAATTTTAAACTAAGAATAATAATAAAATCATTATTATTATACTTATAGATAATTACAGGACTCAAGAGAAACTGACATGTTCATACACACAAATATCCCGAATCTCGGAATCGAACCTACGACCTGCTATATCGAAGCATAGCAAAGCCAACCACGCCAACCGGCCCGTCAAACCTACATGGCCGACAAAGTTGAAGTAGAATTCCATTACTTTAACGCCAACGGCCAACGGGCCGAACCACAGAATTTGAATAATATTTTTTATTCATTCTGTGATTTGTCCCATGGGCTGAAACACTGAAGAACCCCGAAACACGAGGGCGCCGGGGTAGCTGTCCACCATAATCACTGCGCAACACGCAGACGATGCATAAACGTCGCATTTATTTGCTATAAGATCACTTAAGGTTCCATAAGGGCAGATAGTATTTGCTTAACCAGAACGGGACCATAAAAAATATGTTTGGATAGATTTTCCCAAAAACATCTTTATTATAGAGCTGATAAAAACAAACTGAAGTGCGAACGAGCATTGAATACATCTCACACTAAAGATTGGGATCTGCTGAGTAATGCCGACCTACATTGTAGGTAACATGACTTGGCTATTATTATGTTAGATATTTTTTTAAACGTTGATGAGGCCCTTAATGAGATGAGAAGAACGGAAGACGACACGAGACTTATAGTAACTACTTTGAGGTGAGACCTTTTTGGGGGGAGCTACCGTCTCGCTGGTCATTGTGATCGTGATCGACTTTCAAATAGATGAAGGTAAAATGCCTAAATCGTTCATTCAATCGGCTTCAACGTTGAAAAGCGATACCGGACCATTTCTGACGTCACATGTACTCATAGAAACAGGTTGAACAAATGATTGAGGTGAGACCTTGTGAGGGGCTACCGCCTAATTCCCCGGTCATCGTGATTGGCGTTCAAATAGTTGAAAGTAAAAAATTACTAAATCGTTAGTTCAATCGGCTTCAACGTTGAAAAGCGTTACCGGACCATTTATGACATCACATGTACTCATAGAAACAGGTTGAACAAATGATTGAGGTGAGACCTTGTGAGGGGCTACCGCCTAATTCCCCGGTCATCGTGATTGGCGTTCAAATAGTTGAAAGTTAAAAATTACTAAATCGTTAGTTCAATCGGCTTCAACTTTGAAAAGCGTTACCGGACCATTTATGACATCACATGTACTCATAGAAACAGGTTGAACAAATGATTGAGGTGAGACCTTGTGAGGGGCTACCGCCTAATTCCCCGGTCATCGTGATTAGCGTTCAAATAGTTGAAAGTTAAAAATTACTAAATCGTTAGTTCAATCGGCTTCAACGCTGAAAAGCGATTCGAATCGAATATACGAATGAATGAATGAAAAGCAATGCATATTATCTTTGTGATATTACTGATATAATTTGTTTACAAATCTTCCAAACGGAACTAGGCTCAAGTATGGCTACTTATATTTCTTAATAAATTATATAATTTTATAATAGAGTGGTGTAATTGACCGATATAGATATCAATCTTGATATTATTGACTAATACCTACATTAACAATTATGTCTTCCAATACTATGCTGAGTGCAACAGAATCACGGACATAAATGCAAGGCATAACATAATAATATCCTGGAACATTATTAACACATGGCCATCTGGTACAAAAACTAAGGAGGTAGTCCAACAAGGGCACCCATTTGAATGGCACCTGCGCGAATAGCACCTAGCCTAGTCCACGAAAGGCACCTATCAATAAACGTTCTAGTGATTTTTATCGATATATTTCATTTTAACCTAGGTTACTGAGTCGTAGGTGCTATTTGTAGACAAGAATGTAAAAAATAAATTGAATCCACGAAGAGCACATGCCAAAAATATTGATAGGTGCCTTTCGTGGACTAGGTTAGGTGCCATTCGCGCAGGTGCCATTCAGATAGGTGCCCTTGGTGGACTACCTCAAACTAAGTAGAGTTTGGTCTATGGAAACCAGATAACAGATATCCTACATATACTAGAAATATCTGTCTTCGGTGGGAATCAAACCCACGACCTGCGGCGTGAAAAGAAAGTATTTACCAACCACGCCAACCGACCCACCATAAATAGTGGACGTACTTTAACACGCTTTATTTGCCTATGGAACAAAACAACATGTAGCACACGCAAAATAAAAAATAAATAGAAAAAATATATTAATAATAAATTTCAATAAAATAATTAATAATAATAAATTTTCCATTCAAAAATGTTGTTCAGCTGACGCATAATGTATATAGGGAGCCAAAAAAATGGTTGTCCATATTTTAGTTTCGTCATGTTTTTTGTTAATAATATGTTGAGTTTCATAAATGGATTGCGCTTTTTATTTATTTCACGCCTTGTAGAATATGTTACTATTATTTTATTCTCTTTGTGGTGACAGAAATCAGTTATATATTATATTATTATTAGTAAAATGGGGTAGACTAACTTAATTAAACTTACAACCCACACTAATATTTTTATGAAAAATAAAAACCAAATTGTGTGCATTCTGTTACTAGATAGATCGGCTAGACAACAATAAATAAAAGTACATCAACTAAGCCAACACCAATTAAAGGAAAATGTTAATAGAAGTTGTATGTGTATTCCTGTTTTATTTAAACGTGTGGCCACTGGTTACCCTATTGCCAGAGTTATCAAACCACTTTTTAGGACTCACTAATATGGCGTAACCATGGTTGACTAATGGTGCCGACAGATAAACTCTATAAGAACAAAATAAAATACCCAAATCCGCTTTGCTTACTAATCGTTGATATATAATTGGTGCCATTTTATTCTTCTTCTGGGCGTGTCGATAGCAAACGAATTAAATTTTTGTGGCCCAGAACGTGGCCATGATTGGACTGATTGCCATGCTGGTGGCATTTCTAACATTTGTGGCAGTGGCAGGGCAGGCTGGGCATTTTAGGTGGGTCATGGATTCGACCGGTGCTCCACATATACGATCCATTTTGAGGTTGCTCGACGGTCCCCATCTAGACATGTTTTCTTTGCTTCGGCCCATTATTACTGTACATTTAACTTCTTAAAACCAGCATTTTGTGAGTATAGATAGGTTATTTATTTAAAACTGCAAGCGAAAATATGGGACTTTAATTGTGTTAGTGTAGCAAAGATCTCGTAAACTTCATTTAGTTCATTCAAATGTGACAGTAACATACAATTTTATTGTTTGATTTATAGCTATGTAATTAAAATCAAATTACTAATTAATCTGGCAGTTAAGGTTTTAAAATTTCCACGTTTTCCAACCGCGTGATATTCATTATCACGTTTAACTTTTTAAATTACCTATGTTATCTTTTTCGTGGTTTTACAACATAAAATTGTAACCCGAGTCGTATTTATATATAACATTTATGAGTTAGCTACACATTACGTGACAATTATTGTGCGTGTTTTAGTAGTTTTTTACATAATAATAGTAGAACTGTTTATAGCAGGTACCCGCTATCGTAAAATATGTGAATTCTTTATACACGTTTAAAAAACAATTGGTGCCAATATATTACTGCGAAAACTAACTCGCTGTAATAAAAATTTATAAATAAATAATAAAAAATCTGTATACCGATTTTTTAATAACTATTTAACTCGAAAATAAAAGGATAATTATAAACAAATATAGCATGTATAATTAAAACATTATATTGCGTGTAAGAATAGAAGTAATTACTTAAAATGCAGAGATTCGGTATCTAGCTGATAACTTGAGTGTATAGTTGATCTAGTGGTTTTAACCCCGAGTGGGATTAAAAAGTGATTTTGTGATTTAAAGACTTTCCCAGTATCAGCCCTCATCTTTCCTGAACCTGACCTCTTCTTGTCGTGTCGCTATTCGTCACATTTGATCATGAAAGTGATGGCACATACTTGTTCACTTCAATATGTCCCGCGCAGACTGCGCTCCATTGAAATTATAATATTTGAGAGATATGGGTCTCTAGACCAACTCACGTCCAGTGGAGTCACTGACATTTAATTGACAGCACGCTGGACCGATAGCTTCATACTAATTGAGGCATGGGCGTATAACACCACCAACTTCCAAACTACGAGCAACTACTGCACTATTTTCTTGCTAGGAAATTCCAATAACACATTTTAAGGAGACCTGGAATTCGAGCCCAGGGCCTTCACATGAGGCCATCTAGGTTATCTCAGTAATAGTAAAATATGCTTATATCATCATATCATCCGAAAGACGTCCACAGCTGGACAAAGGACTCCCCCAAAGATCTTCACAATTGCCGGTCTAGCACTACCGCATCCGGCATATACTGTATACTGACATCGATGCCCTGGTTGAAAGAAAAAGGTGTTATTGGTATGGCTGATATCTGGTATCAGGATCTGAGTTCAAGCCCGGAGTCAGGAACTTAGCGGTGTGAGCTTTTCAAGGTACCGCCTATTCTCCGTCTGATCTCTCCTAACCATGATTGCCATTCTATTGGATCATGAGAAAACCGTTGTACTTTATATGTCCTGCGTAGTTTTAGCTTGTCTTACTTATCAAACTACTATCCTGAATATCACTGCTATTCACAGCAGATATATGATGAAATCATTATTATACTTTCTACAGGTCTTGCAATCGCCAGTTCTATGACTAGACTAATTATACCTATTTCGTTGCATGGGAAGCGATTTACACAACGATGGTATATGAACGAGTATTACTATGAAGCGTCTCTATTACGCGGATGGGTGCGCTTGCACCGCACATTATGCACTATGTCCTCGATTACTGCAGTTTCGACAGAGACGCGTGTACTGTTGAGAACTTATTTATGGAAAACCTGCATTTTATTGAGAAACATTGAAATATTTTAAAATGCAGTGGAACACTTTCGATATCTTTATAGGAGATTTTTCGGTTGAATTTGTATAGTCTTCATGTCAGTGGATACCGCATTACGACAACCATATAATAATAAATTAATTAATATCTTGGGACAAATAATACACTACTATCTTTTACACACTTTCGATATCTTTATAGGAGTTTTTTCGGTTGAAATTGTTTAGTCTTCATTTCAGTGGATACTCTGACGTTACGAAAACCATATAATAATAAATTAATTAATATCTTGGGACAAATAATACACTACAATCGGCGGCTCTATGGCAACCAGACAGCTGATAAACATACTTATATATTTTTAAATACATATGTAAATTATTGCACCTAGATCATCGTGCTTATCACACTAAGATTTGTCCTGGGTGGGGATCGAACCTATGACCTCCAGCTTAGCAGTCAGGGTCACTAACCACTAGGCCAGTATACAAAATATAGAAGTGCCTTATTTCTAAACCCTGAAAGATACATAACAATCGATTGCCTAAAAGAATACAAGCTAATTACACAATCAATTAGTTCGTACTTAGTACGTTTGTCTTCTAGACCACCAATATTGCCGCGAAAAATACATTAACAAATACTTACTTATACCATTTCCGTACAATATGGTATTAAAGAAACAAAGATATGTGATATGTAAGAAGTGGTACTTATGAAGAAAAACAAAGGTTCTCGTGAAATACCGAACAATGTAAACCAGGGAGCGTGGCTGCCGACATAAGCATTTGGAGCACGCAACGATCACCTCACATCAACAGATAAACAATAGCAACTGCCCACTGATAACATCGTGATCGCAGTTTCCATTAGTCAACATTATCTTTTAGAGACCCACTTGGAATATTGCACTATTGTATTGTAGGTTCCGTATAAGACTATGAACAAATTACAGTGTATTTACCTATCATATCTTTTTATATACATTACTTTACAATAACTCGGATGTTCAATTTAGTATCTTTACCAATCTGTCTTTGCTCAACTTCCTATAACGAATCTGAACAAACTGCCCACCGCATACTTTGAATGTGATCTCTGGAAAAATGAGCCTGCAACCAATATCTGGAGTAGTTTATTATACAGATATTGTAGCAACAAGGAACACTATAATATAGTGTCTAAAATATAGTGTCTATAATATTCAATATGTTTATTTTTTTATTCACGTACACTTTAAAAAAGCGCTTTTAAATAGTCCGAACATGTTTGTAGTAATATAAAAAAGTATACATAATTATTTCAAGTTACATAGATATTTAGGCACACGGATTGTGTGAAAACATATAGTATATAAAATTTATTTTATAGTAGTAATGATATTTAGCTAACTTGTATTAAGTTATTGTCAAATGTCAAATAAAGTGTATAGTGTCTAGAATAAACAAATCATATATTCATAGACATCCCATTTACCCACACTGATACTGGATGATAATGAACTTCCGCTGTACACGTGTTTGAATACGTTCATCACGTCATACATTAGTGTAACGTTCCTTGATATTCAGTCAACGGACCAGTGTCTATGAGACCGGTAAATTATTTAGGTATATCAATGAAATTGTATATTGAAATAAGCACCACGTGAAATTTAAGCAGCACGGTGAAAATCAAATATTCAATTTACATATGTAGTATGTACCTACATATGTCGATGAATGAATTTATACATCATATACTTTTAAACTAGAAATATTTGCAAATATAATGAGTAATGTTTTTGTCACCGAAATTGCCAAAAAATATTAATTATTACATTTTTATTTCATAAAAATTTCATTTCGAAATTCGCTGTAACATCAAACTTATTCCTTAATTTCGAAATATACCGTAACATCGAACTCATTCATGTAATACAACATGATAACTACCTCGGGCAGATATGGATAAGATATACAAACAGGAGATTATTTCTTATCTATCGTATTTATATCCTTCAATGCGTATTAAAAGGTTTGATTGAATTACTTACTACTATTAGAAATATTTGCAAATATAATGAGTATTGTTTTTGTCACCGACACTGCCAAAACAATATTAATTATTACATTATTATTTCATAAAAATTTCATTTCGAAATTCGCTGTAACATCAAACTTATTCCTTCGTTTCCAAATATACCGTAACATCGAACTCATTCATGTAATACAACATGATAACTACCTCGGGCTGATATGGATAAGATATACAAACAGGAGATTATTTCTTATCTATCCTATTTATATCCTTCAATGCGTATTAAAAGGTTTGATTGAATTACTTACTACTATTAGAAATATTTGCAAATATAATGAGTATTGTTTTTGTCACCGACACTGCCAAAACAATATTAATTATTACATTATTATTTCATAAAAATTTCATTTCGAAATTCGCTGTAACATCAAACTTATTCCTTCGTTTCCAAATATACCGTAAAGGTATGATTCCGAACCACGCTGCACGCAGCAGTGCTGCCGCAGCAGTGCTGCCGCGACACTATTGGTCCCCATACAATTTCTATAAGTTTATATGAGATTACATTCCGAGCTAGGCAGCAATGTCGCGGCAGCAATGTAGCGGCAGCACTGCTGCGCATCAGTGTCACCCTACCGCCGCGACAGACCAGTAGTGACGCGTCTGCCGCTGCAGCAAGTGTACCTACGTGAATGTGACGTAAATTGACAACAATAGGATGAATTTCTCTGATTCAGAAGAGGAACAGTTAATTAACTATGTGACTTTATATCCAGCCCTTTACGATAGCAGTCATACTAATTATCGTAACAATTTAATAAAAGAAAACATATGGAAGGATATATCGAAGAAAATCAATAAAACAAGTGAGTTGATGTTCTTATTAACTTTATTTTCATTTCATGGTTACATACCTACTACTTAGTTACAGATTTTTTTTTCAATTTTTTTTTTATTCAATTAAGTACTAAAATAAGTTTATGAATATCTTTTTAGAAAAGAATTAACCGTAACACAGAAAAAAGAAAAACAAAAAAATACTGTTCAAATGATAAGCTCCTGCTTTTGTGGAGATCGGTTAAAAATGTATTTTGCTTGAAATCTACACTAATATAATAAAGAGGTAAAGTTTGTTTTTTTGTTTTTTTGTTTGTAGGAGGTAATCTCTGGAACTACTGGTCCGATTGGAAAAATTTTAGCAACAATAGAAAGCTGCTTCACTCCTGAGTGACATAGGCTATATTTTATGTACCTACGCGGGCGAAGCCGCGGACAAAAGCTAGTATACTATATTCGACTAATTGCTGCTTCTTGCCATGACACTGAACCGTTCTCAGTAACGAAAAAATCTTTTAGTTTGTCTCTGACTTCGAATCCATTGCTATTCGAAAACCCACCCGAAGCCACTAAATCTATCATGTTTTGGTCAGGGAGATTGTCACTATTTGTTTGATAATGTGGAATGCTATTTTCTTCGAGGTAACCATCTCGAAGTAAATTGTGCAAATAACAAGCTGTTAGTATAAGGTCGTCAACCACCTCTGTCGATATACCGATAGGCGAATAGAAAACTCTGAAAACTTGACTTAAAAGACCAAAAGCATTTTCTGTCACTCTCCGAGCTCGACATAATCTGTAGTTAAAAATTTCTTTGTCTCTAGACAATCTCGCTGTTCTTCTTGGGTATGGCTTCATCATAAAGCTACTAAGAGAAAATGCCTCGTCTCCAATTAAAAAGTGGGGTAGAGTTACATTTGTTCCAGGCAAATTCTTAGGTGGAGGAATATGAAATCTCTCGTTTGCTATATCATTGCCCATTCTTGACTTTTGAAAAATGCCATTGTCAGATTCTTTGCCGTAAGCTCCAACATCAACGGCTATAAATTTGTAATTTGCATCCACAATAGCTAACAAGACAACTGAAAAGTAGTCTTTATAATTAAAAAAGAGGGATCCACTATTTTTTGGAGCTTTGATACGCACATGTTTGCCATCTATTCCTCCAACGCAATTCGGTATATTCCATTTATGCCAAAAACCTGTTTCAACGACTGTAAAGTCGTTTTCCTCCAGAGGCTTCATTAGGAGAGGTACTAATTCTTGCCTTAAAACTTTCAATACACGTTTCACGATACGTGATATATAGCTCTCAGATATACGGTATGAATATGATAAAGATCTGAAACTTTCACCGGTAGCCATGAACCTGTAAAAATCATAATACTATTTTGATATATATAAAATAATAATAATAATGATTTAACAAAGTGAGAAACATGGTGAAATCCTTTACTCATTTTGTTTAGGTATTTAACTAAACTTTAATGTCTATGTGTTTCTTTATTCTTTTTAATTTTAAAAACTCAGTAAATAAAATGCAGCTAAAACCAATCTAAATAGGTACAACAATAGTTTAGGCAGGAAATGTGTTTTGCTTAAAAAGTTACATCATTGTTTACGTTTATTTAAATATCTAAACAATACTAGTATAGTTTGATGTACATAGTTATATATTTAAGTTCGTAGAATACACCAAACTCATCCAGAAAAACATAACTCACTCAAGTTCTTGGTTTTAGGTGATGACTGCAAGAAAAAATGGAAAATGATACGCGATTCCTATACAAGATATAAAAAAAAAAATAAGGCGGGTACTGGGTCAGCCGCAGCAAAAAACGCAAAAGACAAAAGGTACCAACAGTTGTCGTTCCTAGACAATATTCCCGAACACAGATCGGGGGGTACGAATATAATAGCCTCACCTCCGATTGTCACTGATAATGAGGATAGTATTGATTTAGATCACCTAGAAAGAGAATCACAAAATGATCATACCGAGGAAACGGAAACATCACTGGTTCTAAATGAGACTCCAATAAAAGTAAAACGCTTTAAACAGAGCGACGATAATATAATAAACATTTGGAAAGAAAGAAATGAAAAAAGGCAAGATTTGATTAAGACGATTGTCCAACGCAAGGATGATGACGTACAACTTTTCTGCAATTATATCGGTAACGTTTTACGAAGTTTACCGCCTTTACAAAAGGCTGAAGCGAAAAGGCATATTAGCTCTGTTGTATCAGATTATGAAATCTTGGCAGCAAGAATTGCGACCGGAACGGAGAGATCAGATACGTTGAGTTCCTCATATTACATAACTTCATCAGAAGGGTCCGGGTCTTCAACGAATGTATCTCCAGGCCCTACAGATACGCATGATCTATCAGTACTTGGCCAAAGCCCTGTTCAACATATTACGGGCCCATATTCTCCTATTACGGATGTTCAATCACCAGGACATGTATCATCACCAGAACCTACAGATTTACGTACAACTAATCAAGACACCAATGATAGTCTGCAAGACTTTTTTAATTTATAAACTTAACTCACCTTAATGTTAAGAATAATTTTTCTTCAGCGTTGATAACTTCCTTGCGAGAAACTTTAGCTTCAATTTCGTCAGCAATTAAACTATGAATAAAACTGAACTGTTTTTTATTTAAACGACAGTACTCTCTGAATTTTACGTCATCACTTATCAAATGGTTTTTAATCAGCGTCTTGTAACATCCTTCCCATTGTCTGCTTTTATAAAACGAATCTGTTGCTTTTCTTTTACTATTGGTATAAAGCAACAATAAATCATCGTCATCTTCTTCCTCTTCCAAAAGTAAAAATAATAGTTGGTCATCAATCGACATCTTGTCAACTCAAAGTAAACTAACGAATACACAACAACGCATCACCGTGAACAGAGCGACACTGCAGCCTTGGTCGGAATCAGCGCGGCAGGCAGCACTGTTGGCCAGCACCTTAGTGGTAGCACTGCGGGAACAGCACTGCTGCTTGTTGCCGAGTTCGGAATCAAACCTTAACATCGAACTCATTCATGTAATACAACATGATAACTACCTCGGGCATATATGGATAAGATATACAAACAGGAGATTA
Source organism: Pseudoips prasinana (assembly GCA_951640165.1). Lineage (NCBI taxonomy): Eukaryota > Metazoa > Arthropoda > Insecta > Lepidoptera > Nolidae > Pseudoips > Pseudoips prasinana. Next base: position 26,900,945 of record OX621240.1, read on the forward strand.
TTTCTTATCTATCCTATTTATATCCTTCAATACGTATTAAAAGGTTTGATTGAATTACTTACTACTATCAAACTAATAAAAGAATCTCTAAAATTCAGTCCCGCAAATTAATATCCATCGACATTAACGAGCAGATTGTTAATGTATGATCTTGATTGTCGTGCTTGTAATTTGATATAAATTGATGTCCACTTCATAATATCGCAATTATTCAATTACGGCCACTGATTGCTGTCCGCAAACAGTTAGTACAAATGTGATGCCGTTATACAACCGAATGAAACGGATGTCAGCCATTTTTAGCCGATTTAATAGAGACAGTGATCCTAATTCAGTGTCAATCGTTACTGATTATATCCTTCGTAGCAAAGTGTAGCAAATCATTTTAAATAACCTAGGGGCCAGTGGCCGACTACACATAATATGAAAGGATTCGTTTAGGCTTGCCTTTTATAAAACATGCCAAAACATTTTCATTTTTGCGAAAATATATAGCACACATAGACCATGTGCTATGAGATGACAATGAATGTTACAATATGTAAATATCTTAAACAGTTCGATCTAAAACTGCTATAAGAAGCACAATTTTTTTCATTTTTGATCATGAAAAATGTTCAATTTTAAACTACCCGCGTGTACGAGTGGTCTTTACGAGAACATTATAACAAACATTGCAGTCTGACGCCTGTCGTAGCCATCTCATTTACGGTCACAAGCTGATTTAATTATGACTGGTAGTCACCATAGATTAGCCTAGGAATCGACGCCAATAAAATAGGAAATATGCCAGACCAATGACCACAGCCCCTGAGAGGACCTGATTTAAAAGAAATGTGGATTTTTAATCAATTGCCATAGCCAAAGCGGCACCCTAAAAAAACAGATCAAAGAGTATAATAAAGATTATAACAAGAGTGAATCGAATTAAAACAGTAAGAAAGATTCCTCTGTACTTTGCTTCCAGTCTACATTGCGATCACGGCTGAAGTAACTGATGACTCCGAAATGATGAGAAAATTAAAAAAAAGTTTTGATGGCCCGTAATTTATGAAATGAACATTTAACTGACAAGACAAAGGATTTAGAGACAAATGAATCTTTGTAGTAGATATTTTTTAATCAACAGCAAGTGAGTTTTTCGTTTCTTAACACATATTCCCGTAAATCGCATAGTTACGTTCAAGTAATATTGACAGCCAACATTACTCTATCTACAAAGCAACACAAAGTGTAAGCACACCTAATTAAGTGGAAACAATGGTAAGGAAAATCTATGGTGGGAAGTGGGACAGTTTTTCACACTAGAATATCACAGCTATTACTCTTATATGCCGGATATGACTGTGGAAACTACTACGGGTTTTTTTACGGACTTAGTAAGCTGTAGTGGTGCCTAGTGGACCATGAGACTTTGGGTGGCAGTCCCAATAAGAAAAGAAGCTTGTTTTACTGGTGAAAGATATCACTGATAAAATATATGTTATTGTATGTTTGTTTGTGATAGACAAACACGTTAAGGATACTTGTGGTGCTGCTCCGTTTCTGTAGTGCGTCAGGGATTTCCGTAAATGCTCATGAAGATTGCTTTTACGCAACAATGCACAAAAGTTGCACTTCCCTGGTGCGCAGGGTGTGGGGCAGCATCAACAGCGTCTGCTTAGTTGTCAGTCGACTGGTTTGTAAATACGTTGATCACTGTTGTGCGGTCTACCGCAACAGTAACACAACTTCTATTTATTTATGTGTTGTTTTTGTTTAATGACTGTGTATACTAATAATCTTGTCGAGTCTTCTTTACACGAATAAAGATAAATTCTATTCCATTCTATAAATACTTAACATAATTAACAAATTATCTTACACTTTAACAGCCCATGTTAAAGTGTAAGATAATTTGTTAATTAAGTTAAGTACCATAAAATTGCACATAAAGTCATTATTTAGTTTGCCCTGTGAAAACTATTCAATATATATAATGTACAGACGCCAGCACATCAAGCTACCTCAATCTGTCAAATTTCCCCAATTGAAAGTGAACCTTCCGCTTTTGTGATAAAGTTGAAAATCTATAAAATAAATTTGACAGATTATAATTAAATATATCTACCAGCCGGGGCTACCGTATAGCGTCAAAATCCTTGCTTGCTTCATTTGCGAGACCAAACTCCAACGTCTTAATATTTATTATTCTGCTGACAAATATAGCTATCAAGATGTTTGAATTTTTAAATAATTCCATGGTTATGTAAATTGGGAAATCAGCAATACTTTATCTACAATATAGAACAATAACTTTTATTCACTAAACGGATTAAATACAAACTTAAGCAAATAAAGTAGATATCAAGTGAAAAAATTATGTAACACACGCTGGCTTCAGTCGAATGACGTCCACTGCTGAACAAAGGCCTAAGCAAAAGATCTCCAAACGCCACACGTGCAGTCAATTGTGTCTATCATTTGGAGGGATATGCCAAAGTCGCCACGTTTGGCAGGGTTGGCTATCACAGTATGGTCATTGTACACAAGGAGACGCTGCTGTCCATTCTCTGAGAGATATCCCCTCGGGACGACTTCAACGCCCCCGACGTGATGAGATGGGGTGATCATATTCTTTGCCGTCATCCACTCGGCAGTTTTTATAATAATAAGGTAATATTATTCCAATAGGAGTTTAACAATGGCTTAAACATTAAATTATGGTATCATTAACCTATTTCCCTCCACAACTTAACCAGCTAACATGTATTGCAAAAACTCGGGTTAATCAGAGTTCCCACATTGTCTCATAAAGATTAAAGCTTTGCGTGTTAAGATTCATCTCATTTGCTTTTCTTTATTATATTTTTTACTAATTACAGAGTAATAATTAGGAACCTGTTACGTTATATATAGGTAGATACAATATATTGGACAATACCCCAAGGGGTGGGGGACCTGGTGACCTGAAATACAGGCCTACTAAACCCTAGTTTGGGCATCAGTCTTCCACAATATTTTTGTTATTAATTTTATATAACAAAAATATTGTGGAAGACTGATGCCAAAACTAGGTTTTAGTAGGCCTGTATTTCAGGTTACCATATATATAAATAAATAAAGAAGTCTGTGGTGAACACGTCAATCAACAACGTGGATTCAATTATTCAATTGAGTTAATTATTACAAGATTTTCACTCCAGGAAAAGTTAGAAAAATACATCCATTTATTGTTAACAAGTATTAACGCTACCAACCTCTTTTGTTTTTATTCCGAAGCGGACGTTTCGACCAAGTGCTGAACCACGCACAATGCAACTTGGTCAAATTGTCAGGATAAAATAAACAATGTTATATTACAATTCAATGTAGTATTACATTATGATTACTCTCTTATCCACCGTAGTAGTATTGTGTTCATTCGATTTTCTGGAAACTCACACATCAACAAAAAAAGCAAAGAATATTATAATAATAAATATCGTAGAATAACTAACGCACTGCATTTCCTAGTTGGACTCCAACTAGGCAGAGCAGCCAACTGATAAACAACATAATGTAGATACATTACACCCAAATACGACACAAATAATAAATGCATTTTATTAAATTAATGATTTATTTGATTAATTATATTATTTGCGTGAGATCAAGTCTTGAATTTGTTTTGTGATTTCAAAGGATATTTTCATGAATAAAATTAAAGATACTTTATCACTATACTCATTTTTTTTCCGACTGCAATTCTATCTTAAGATTACTAGTTGATTCAAACAATCATATAATAAACCACCTAGGAAGCATGCTATGAAATTCAAAATAAAACATTGATTTCGTTTAAAAATATCAAAGATAACGCGTAACATATATACAAAAAGGGCAACCCGTGGAATCTTACACAACTAAACTATATTTAATGATACATATAATAGATCGTTTCAAAATTAGTGGTCACATTAAGGACCTTCAATTGATTCGCCGCTTAGCCAGCATGGTGACAAAGACAATTGTGCCTATAGTCATGGACCAATGAAATGACAGAAAACCACACCGTAAAGGAACATGAGTCTTCTCGAGCACACAATTTGTCAAAGTTCCAACGTAGGTCGTAACACACACATATCCCTTGTGTAATATGCTGTTCAATTTCAATGACACGAAAAAAATGCCAAAACTATGTTAAAACAAATAGAATAAGAATGAGTAGGTTTGGCAAAAATTGGGGTCTTTATTTATTTTAAATTAATTATCTAGTAGTTAAATTTCCATGCATACCATGCCAAGTGGCGCTAAACATACACTTGAAACTGTCGCTACACTTACGGACTAATATAAGACTTAATTAAGCTTCAAACTATAGAGCAATAAGGTGTCGAGTTTGTAGATAACTGCTTCGTTGGAATATAACAACTTGCTTCCTTCGGTTAACTGCCCAGACTTCAGGCCAGCAGGTATATGTCATTCTGGTATGTGTCTTGGTTATATTTGGAAAGTAACCACATTTAAATTTTTTTGGTGACATAATCTAAGTCTGATAGTACAAGATTACATTGTAATATGCCATATAACAATATTATCTTGTACTATTCAGACTTTGGCCATACATCCCACGATACCGTAGTTTTATGGGATCTTACCTCCTAATTTAAAATCTAACCAAGGTACTTTACTTTAAGATCAAATGTGATGAATATATTGGACGCCACTTGTGGTTAATGAGAGATTTCTCACCTACTTCTTTTCTTTTGTCAATATCGTAAATAGATTTTATATTTTTAAATATGCAATTATGTTAACAAACAGGTATATTAGCCACTTGATGGTAGCTGGTCACCGTAGTATTACCGTATTAATGACTTACTTCACCATTTATCGTAAGGATGTTGACACCAGTCACGTTGTAAATGGGCCCTGTGGCGTTATACGCAAAGCAATGAAGGTTTTCAATACATTAAATATGATTTAAAAAGTAATTGTTTGCATTTAAACTGAACAGAAGCCTTGCGGGCCGCCAGGATTGATGACCATGATATCAGAACTACTGCTCGGCTTCAGACGCCCTAGCGGCTTTAAGCCCTAGCGGCTTTAAGCCGCTAGCCAGTGCCTCAGTCTGCTGTTAATAGCTGACGCCTAAAGTAGTCAGAAATTGTTAAAGACGCATTAGTACCGGACATAGTTCACGGGCAAATTACTTTAATATGACTGCCGATATGCCATTTGACCCGCTCGAGTAATAGAGATTTCCGGCAGCGCAATACCACATTACGGCTTAGTGTGTGGTAGATACGGCATCTCCGGCGCGGCGTTCAAAGTGTAGAAGCAAATGAATTGCAGTATGGATTACAAAATGAGTTTAGATTCTTCTATAAAATTATTATTATACATATGGTCAACAATGCTTAGTCATTATAATTTATTAACAACATTACTGGTAAGTCATGGGAAACACTTAAAATACGCTACAGAAGTACCTCGTTGATTTTGCAGATCTCTTAAAATTATTCGGATGGATCTTAAATGGCCGGAATACTTTAAGGGCCGTACGAAATGCTGCACACGGAGTAAGTATTAGCTTCATATAATTTATTCTTCCCGTCCAGGTTTTGTGATACATAAAAATAATTACATACTGCTTAAACTTTAACTTTAAGTATTGTGGATGGAGTACACCCATGTACAGACGCCAGCACATCAAGCTATCCTAATCTGTCAAGTTTCCCCAATTGAAAGTGAACCTTATGCTTTTATAATAAAGTTGAAATTCTATAAAAGAAATTTGACAGATTGGGTTAGCTGGATGTGCTGACGTTTGTACATATGCCACTTTGCGGGTACAATATAGCGTATGAATATATGCGTTTCAAGATATTATTCAGGCGGCCTCACTATTTCAATGCCTCGGCTATGTTCTCAGAGAAGAGCTGTGATAGGTTTCATGCCATGATAAGGAAACTTTTTGCCTCTATGGTGGACCGCATGGAATCCAGTTCAAATAGCATTCTGATTGAGTTGGCTGGTCGCCTAGTCTTTACGGCACAGGTCGACAATACAGATTACAAGTGGTCGTGTTCAGGGCTTTATATAGGCTTATACCCTGGTCGGTACGGTCCCATAACTTAGATTGATATAACTAAGACTAGTTATTAACTTAAATGTATTACTCACAAATAATATGGACTATGTCCGAGACTAATGTACATTATTGTTATTAAGGTTCTTTAACAGAAACTATTTATCGTTATTTAAACTAGTTTGACGATCACCGTAGCCTAGTTGGTAGTGCTCCTGCCTACGAAGCTAGTGGTCCTGGGTTCGAATCCCGGTAAGTGCAAATATTTGTGTGATGAGCATGGATATTTGTTTCTGAGTCATGGATGTTTTCTATGTATATAAGTATTTATCTATCTATATAAGTATGTATATCGTCGCCTGGTACCCATAGTACAAGCTTTGCTTAGTTTGGGGCTAGGATGATCTGTGTGATTGTCCCTAGATATTTAGAAAAATAAAAAAAAAAACTTATTTCGTCAAAATAATTGGAAACTTATTAATGTTTTTAAACTTCAATAAGTATTCAATAATCTTTCGCGATTTAAACACATTTTTATATATTTATTTGCCCTAAATCGCTATCGCGATTGAGACCCGTGTATATATAATGTGTATATATAAAAATTGGAAACTTGCTTATATTTTTATTTTCTTCGTACTTGTACAAATTGGTATAATAGATGACATCAATTTTCAATGATGAGTAGTAAACTTTAATTATAGTTAATTATTGTTATTATCGTGAATAAGAGCAACTTACGCTTATATTATTTATAGGAGGCAACTGTCACATCTGCCATCCATGTCCTCAAATCGAATGTGCGCCCTAATAAAGCAATTTGCTGTAAACGTGTCCTAAGGCCATCTGCAGCCACATTCCTGCGGCAGTGCGGTACTTACTAAATGACGAATTACTTCCTGCGCCAGCGCAACGGTGCGCGGTTTTTAACTCTACCAGCAATCACTGTGCTGATGGTTTTATACAATCTAATAAACAGTAAAAACATGGGAATCGATGAATAACATAATGAAACATTTTATTGTAGTTATTGGCGACAAATTACAAATAAGCGTTACTCTAACTACTGTTACAATTATATAAATATTAACATTACAACTTGTCTGAATGAAACAATCACACTAATATTATAAAGCCGAAAGTTTGTGAGTGTATAAGTGTATATGTTTGTTACTTCTTCGTGCCTAAACGGCTGGTGCGATTTTAATAAAATTTGGTATGGAGTTAGCTGACACCCAGGATAAACACATAGGCTATAATTTATAAAGTTAAACGCGGATAAAACCGCGGGGCACAGCTAGTTAAGAATAAATATGGGTCACAAAATAGAACCACACAAGATAGGTATTTAATTTCAATTAGCTGGAAAGAAAAATTGTAATTCCGTTTTCTGATGATAAAAATGATTAGGGTGTTACAAGTACCTACCAAAAACACCTTGTTTCCCCACCAATTACAAAAACCTTAGCAAAATTATTGGCATTGCATTGGAGTATATAAGAGGAGGGCCACTAACTAATAATAATAACCATAGTTGCTAAGTTTTATGAAATCAAACTTCTTCAATCACTATCTCAATTACTTCAAATAAATATGAACTCCAAAACTGCTTACATCTAAGACGATGGCTTTGAGTCGTTCAAAATGGCCGAATTGTTTAATAATGTAGAGCAAGAACGAAGTACCTACAAATAATTGAACAAGAATTTAAGGTGAACTTCATACAACAGATATGTATTGTAAATAATTGCTTGCAATTAACTATAACTGTTTGCAGTTCAGTTGACTAAGAGTTGCAACTATGTTAATATAATATTTCCGTCCCGAATATATAAAAATCAATGCCACTTTTCGTTGTAATGTTATAACTCAACAACGCCTTTACCGATTTGGCTAGGTTTGTACGTAGAGAAAATTTAAAAAAAAGTCTTGAAAAAGTGTAAAATCAACATCTTTTAGCAATTTAAAATATTTTTTTGTTTGAATAAATGAACGTAATATTTATTATTTTTTTTTAACTAAGCCTTATACGTAGCGAAGCACGTACCGGGCCGCTAGTATAATATATAAAAAAAATATTCTTCTATAACTGTTTTAAAAAACAAAGAACCGCATTATTCTTTACTGTATGACAACTGATTTGCACGATATTCATATAGGACCTACGATGCTTCCGAAGTAGGCCCCACTCGAAAAAGAAAGAAATTTCCAAACCGACACTTACATCTAAAGGAGTAAAAAGGAAAAAAAACATTCAGTGTAATTGAAAGCTCTTGAAGTCTGTGTTAAAAAATCATAAATGTACTAGTGTCAGCTGTGAAAGAAACAAGATCCAACACAACGCAGAAATATTTAGAATATTTCCGTGTTAGCTTAATTTATTATCAGGTAAGTTAGGACACACAAAGCGGTCAGCAAAATTTAATGATTTAGTGATAAGATAACGATTGAAAAATTTTGCTCGGTTTTAAGACATGTGAAACAAAATTAAATATACGCATATTGGATTACGTACAATGCTCGATGGCCTCAGCAGAGTCTCTCAACAAGTGGGTCTGAAAATGAACATGGATAAGACGAAAATTATGTCAAACATCCATGTTGCACCCACTCTAGTTAAGGTTGGAGACTCTGCACTCGAAGTTGTAGAGAACTATATTTACCTAGGACAGACCATCCAACTAGGTAGGTCCAACTTCGAGAAGGAGGTCAATCGTGGAATCCAACTCGGCTGGGCAGCGTTCGGGAAGCTACGTAATATCTTCTCGTCCCAAATACCGCAGTGTCTCAAGTCGAAAGTCTTCGACCAGTGTGTGTTGCCAGTGATGACTTACGGAACAGAGACGTGGTCGCTAACTATGGGCCTTATCAGGCGGCTCAAGGTCACCCAAAGAGCAATGGAAAGGGCTATGCTTGGAGTTTCCCTGCGAGATCGAATCAGAAATGATGAGATCCGCAGGCGAACCAAAGTCACCGACATAGCCCTAAGAATTGCCAAGCTGAAGTGGCAGTGGGCAGGGCACATAGCTCGTAGAGCCGACGGCCGCTGGGGCAGAAAGGTTCTCGAGTGGCGACCACGAACCGGAAGACGCAACGTGGGCAGGCCCCCTACAAGATGGACCGATGATCTTGTGCGGGTCGCTGGAAAACGCTGGATGCGGATAGCGCAAGACCGGCAATTGTGGAGATCTTTGAGGGAGGCCTTTGTCCAGCAGTGGACGTCTTTCGGCTGATATGATGATGATGATGATATTGGATTTGGCTGCCCAGATCTTAAAATCTTTTAAAGATTATATGGACGATCTTTAGAATATTAAATCTGGAACGGTTAACTGTTCTGGTGATAACGGAGAGCAATAATGTATTATTTATTTTTATCACTGTGGATTCCGTTCCTAAGATAAGACAGATATAAATCAAATATAGAATAGATAAAAATTATTAATAATCAGATAATACTTTTTACGGGAGGAAAACATGGAGGCTAATGTATATTGGCCTCATTGTTCATGTGGCTTATAGTATTATAAGACTATAGGCTGGTTTGCGTGGTTAGTAAATACTTAGCTTTCACATGACATATATTTGTGTGCATGAACATGTCTGTGTGTCCCGAATCTGGGTGTAATTATCTATAAAATTATTTTTACAAAAGAAAAGTAGTACCTATATATAGTTTATCAGTTATCTGGTTTTCACAGTACAAGCTCTGCTTATCGAATGGAATCAGATGACCGTGTGTAATAATGTCCCAGGATATTTTAAAACGTGAACGTGGGACTCAGTATAACAGAATTGTGGACCTCAATTTCGAGGTATTACAAGAACGTAAGTATAGTCAAAATATTAATTAATGGCTTCTTAAAACTGCCACTGAACTTATGGCTGTAACAGTACATTAAACTTGTTCTAACTACTCGTAGCAATTAGTAGAAGACCAGCAATTTTGTCATTATCGTGGAATTTTGTAGAACTTAATTTGTTTCCAATTTCAAGAACAATTAATTCGTCAACGGATTAACAATACTTAGTTTTAATGACGTAATTAAAGAACGTTATTATAATCGAATAACTGTCATACACTAACTACTACTATAATAATACCTTAAATAAAAAATATAGTTCGTGAAATTACGGCACTACAATAAGTAAATTTAATTACTGATAAGCAAACAATAGTCTTATGTACGTCATTAAGTACTAAACCTTTGAACCATTTTTTTTTATTGACAATGTCACACTGATCATCCTAACCCCAATCTAAGCAAAGCTTGTGCTATTGGTACCAGGCGACGATATACATACTTATATAGATAGATAGATAGATAAATACTTAAATACATAGAAAACATCCATGACTCGGAAACAAATATTCGTGTTAGTCTCACAAATATTTGCACTTACCGGGATTCGAATCCAGGACCACCAGCTTCGTAGGCAAGAGCACTACCAACTAGGCTACGGTGACCATCAAATTATGTTTTAATTTAAAGAAATACTAGAACATGTTGTCAAGATACATATACTCACAAAGCAAGTTTCTAATCAATAAGTTAAAAATAGTGTATAAAAAAAAAATTTTCGATGTACTCTTGTAAACTTTCTAGGAATTAGTACGTAGGGAACAGTATTTTTTTACAAATTCCGATACGTTAAACTATGTATTCTTTATTATAGTAATTCATCATTATTTTTATTTTTATTATAGCGGCAATAGAAATACACTCTGTGTAAATTTGCATGTATCAGATACAGCCATTACGTCCTTACATGTATCAGACAAACAGATGGAAGAACAGCGGAGGCTAAAAAAATAATCGAATAAAAAAAAGATTCCTTTGGTACCCTTTGGATGCCGATCCCTAAAAATGGTTTTAATTCCATACACTTTAAAAAGCGACTTGACCTTTACAAAGACTTATAAATAGTCAGAAGACCTAGCGAAAGAAACTAAGTGGGTTCCTCTACTACAGATTTCAGCACGGCCCAGTTGAGACGGTCCGGCGAAAACACATGATAATGAGAATTTATTATCCCTCGCATGTTTTTGCCAATGTCAAGTATTTTTTTTATAGGTTTGATATCCTGGTCGGTGATTTTATCGATATTTGGGATTGTAAAGTATAAATAAAATGCACTTATATTACGACACAATTATTATTATTTAATGGGTTTCTTTAATGATATTCTTGTATAATATCATATTATATAATAATAATATCTTGGGACAATGTCACACAGATCATCCTAGCCCCAAACTAAGCAAAGCTTGTACTATGGGTACCAGGCCACGATATACATACTTATATAGATAGATAAATACTTAAATACATAGAAAACATCCATGACTCAGAAACAAATATTCGTGCTCATCATACAAATATTTGCACTTACCGGGATTCGAACCCAGGACCACCAGCTTCGTAGGCAGGAGCACTACCAACTAGGCTACGGTGACCGTCATATCACGAGACGGACCGATGGTCTTAGGAAGGTTACTGGAGAACTTTGCCCAGCTGGACTTCTCCCAGCTTTCATGATGACGATGATGAACGATGATGATTATATAATAATCATCAATATCCAATACAATTTATGACCGATCTTTTATGCATACCTACGGCTAGACATATAAATTTTAAAACTAAGTTGGACAGCATTTGAGAAAAACAACGGGATATTATGTAAGTAGGTAATAAATACATATGAATTAGTATTATTAATATGTATGAATTGCGTACACGGGCCGAAATAAAAATTTATTTTTAGGCTTTATCACACTAGCTCCATCCGCAGCTTTGTCCTCGTAGAAATTTTTGTTGGGAAAACTTTACGTTCGACTTACTACCGACCCAAATTTCAGGCAAAATAGTTTAGTAGTTGAGATGTGTAAAGGTAACAAATAAGGATACACAATTTCGGACACATTATTATTGTGCTTATCATATTTTATTTTAAAATATTGTGCAAAAAATATGGCTTCAAGAACGTATTTTTTATTAGATTAATCATCATGTCAGCTAAATTAAATCCACTGCTGAAAGAAATGTCTCCCCATAGAAAGGGGATATGCCTTAATAACCACGCTTGGCAGACGTGATGGCGATAGCGGTTTGATGGTCACAGTTCACAGAAAGTCGCTGCTGCCCGTTCTCTGGTAGGTATTCCCTCGGGACCATTTCTACGCCCTCCACGGCACGAGATGGGGCGAAGATATTCTTCGCCGTCACCACACAGCTTTTATTAGATTATGTTGATCAATTTATCGTTCATAGGATATGAACGGAAAAACGGCAAACACAACATAATTTGAATAAAAGCTAAAAACCATTACTGTTGATTCAAACAAATCTAGAACTCCACAATTAGGTATATTTCGTTGAGTACATAAACTATTTGCGGCCCGCCCCGTAACGTTGGGAAATTCTAATTTGGGATTATTTAGAAATGTGAACATAATCGAGTCTTTGACCACCAGCTAAGCATTAGATTACCTTTCCTTTATAAAAGAGCTTCATAAAAGAGATTGTAAAACATTCAATCTGTTGGAAAGAAATATTTTATTTACAGTGCGCATATTTAACAAATTTAATATATATACGAATGTAAGTTATGTCGTGTTCAAAACGGATAATAAAAAGAATTGTTAGGAAATCTGCATGCCTAAGAGTTCGTTTTATATTAGTAGCTGACATTGCCATAAGATTTCGCTTCGTGGCGCTAAGAATACTGCTACTATAACGCAGCTGGCTCCTACCTATTTGACATTGGACGCCTGTCATTGACATTAACGTACTCGTAACAATGTGTAGCGACACGTAGCAGAAGAAAATGGCAGTTTCGGATGTCATGATCCTATGCATCAGTAGACATTCACTTGTAAACACAATAACTTAATACTCATATTTATTATCAAACATTCGTAGAGACAGAGGAGTATTCTCTTCGTCTGCAATTGTTTACGAATGTATGACAAGAGTCGTAAATAGTTGCAGTAGGATTGCCTGCAGAATAAGACCGTATCACTGAGGCAACATTCAACTTTCAAGTGCTAATAAATTTGGATAAGCTCTAAAAAATAGCACTTGGGTGCTTCTCGCAATGAAAGTCGAAGCAGGTTAGCATCTGAATGGCCATAGCCAAAGAGCGTTTCCTTGTCTCCTCGCATGAGATAGCGACGTGCGAAATTAAAACCCCTCCGTTTAGTGCACCCGAGAAAAGTATTTAAATGAAATGTATTGAAAAACTCGCTGGCGGAAATGAGGTTCTTTCAACGGTACCTCGTTCCCACTTTTTGAGTGACTGTTTTAGAAGTCCAAGCGAAGTTTTTTAAGTTTCTTTGCGTGTTTTTCTTTTATACTTACTTAGGAACTTGAGTTTTAATTTGAAACAGCCATTAGCCAATGACTGCTTTTATAACATGATGGTTATTGAAATTAGAATTGAATCAGAACGCAATCTTGTCCATAATTTAAATTATGTAAGAAGATTGGAAGTTAATTTAATTGGTTTGCTAAAAAGTAAAGTAAGACCGTGTACTTACGTATGCTGGGCTAAATTCAATTGTATGTATTGCAAGTACAATAATAAAGAAGTAAAATATGTTTTTGTTCCATAGTCAGTACCCAGCCTAGAATAGAATACATGTATCTGTTAATCTTGTTAACATGTTGTTTGTATACATCCAACTTAGTTGAAGCGTCTATTCGTTATTCTTTTTTTTTCTAAGCCGGACATTATTGAGTATAATATAAAATTTGACAAGGTATGTTAGTCTGTTGTCCTTATAACCAGTTTCATATTTTTGTGTTATGTTAATATTATGCATTCAATTGTCACGCACGTCAAGTTGCGACGCATTTTGTCAACTGTCTTTTATTTACCCTTCAGCTCAACAAACGTAGCTTGACAGCCGACCAATACATAAATAAGTACATCCTCTATTATCTATTTATATTTCGTAGTGCGTAACGAAAGTGGAACAAGATCAAAGAGGCAAAATGAATGGGTGACATTGGTTGGACGAACTACAATGACATGAGTTTAGTGTGTACCAAAATCGAGCATAACACTACTGTGACAAAAGTGATTGTTGGCAGATCAAAAACGAATCTATTGAAGCCTTTGAGTATGTTGACATTTCACGAAGGATGGTGTTAATTTGTGAAACAAGAGAGATTATGAAATAAACCTTCAGAGGCATGAAATAGTAGATATTACTTCTCAGACTTCGAAGGCTAAGGGAATACAAAATAAGGTTTCTTATTGCGGTCAGCAGCAATATATTTGTGCTAAGAAACGTAAGCATAGCGATTGGACACATATTTTTTCACACTTTGTGATGAAAACTTATATTCAACAACAATTCATTTATTTCAAAAATAAGTTTATTAAATAGGAATCATTTTAAACTTCGAAATGAGCACTGATCAAAAATTGGAATGAGGCTTTATGGTTAAATTTTGTTAAGGACTATGAAATTTTGACTGCACGTGTGGTGCAGCGGCTAACACAGTCGCCTCGCCGCTTCGTCTCCCCGGTTCGATTCCCGCGCCGGACAACTATTTGTGTGACCCATAAATAGTTGGTCTGAGTTGAAATAGTTGTAAGAGTTATTCCCCATTCTTTGGGGAGGATTTTGTCATTTCGCTGACATAATGATGATGATGTATAATTTTGTGGTTTCATAACATCTCATACACACAGTTCCATATAGCTCACCGTTAATATCCCTGAACGTTCCTCTACATGTCACGTGCAAAATTCATTAGTTAATTGCATGCCATATGTAAGTAGCCAGTAACAAACCGCGGCGAAGTTCTTTAGTGAGTTAATTAAACCTTCGAATTAGGTGCTAATGAATTCACTCCACTGATTAGGCACTTCGTGTTAATATTAGTGCCCACATCCAATCGTGAGTAATAGGTATACTGGAGAATATAAACTTCAGAGAGAATTTATGGCCAACGTACAAATGTTGATTAAAAATCATTGAAGTCAGCGTAAGGTAAAAATATTCTATATAGAATTATATGTTTCATATATAATATTTACTCTGTATAAGTGAAGTAAATAGTGCGCAAAAATTTTACAGACCTCATCAATTATAGATCACAGAAAAATCAACAATAATCTTATGTAAATCTACGTTAGGTGAGGAGCACCAAATGTAATGAATAGTATTTTTTTTCTTTATATTTTTTTTATTAACCTAATGTGGGTTCGATTCCCGTCCGCACTTAAATCTATGTACTAAATCATTTCAAAGAATTCTGTCATTTAATCTATAATTATTAACAAACATAGAAACCGTAACCAAATAGTAAGCGATTCTATTGATCGATCAGAAAATGATATTTTTAGTGGGATTGACATAAGAGATCGTTATTTTTAAACGGTCTCTTATGTCATCATCACATATAATGAATGTCATTTGACCATCCGGCCAACCGAATCAATTGCCATTTCATTCAATAATACAATCAAATGTAATATTGTTTTGTTCCTTTATAAAAACGTAGATAACTAATTCTATTTCACAAATAGATTCAGGTTGTGTGATAAAGTTAAAATATTGATGCCATCTTAGTGTGAATTATATTTTCCTTTGAAATTTACATATAAATTATAAGATTTATATCAGATCATGATGACGATTATCAGATGACCGGCCGATTGGCGTGGTTGGTGAATGCTTGCCTATCACGGCGCTGGTCGTGGGTTCGATTTTCACCTACGACAGATATTTAGAATATAATACATTTAATCAGCAATATATATACAATATATAATTTGTGTGCATAACACGTCTGTTTGTAATGAGTCTGGGTGTAATTATCTATATAGGTATGTATTTACAGAAGAAAAGTAGTAATATATCAGCTATCTGGTTTCCATAGTATACAAGTTCTGCTTGGTTTGCGATCCTTGCGTGAATAATGTCCTATTATTATTGTTAACAAGAACGTACAACAGCGATATCCCAGATAAATACTGAGTTTTAAAATCGTCATAAAAGTCAATATAGAACTTTAGGAAAACAACAAGTTAAGCAAAATATTCTACTAAACAAATATTATGCTATTAGCTGACGTAATAGTGGAATGACCGTTTTCTGTGTTTAGTTTGTGAGTTTCTAAATAAGGCGAAGTCGAATAGACATGTTTCTTGATGTTCTAGGGTGAGTTCAATGAATTCAAAACAATCTTACTAATTCTGGCGATTCTGTCCTTTATACGACTAAAATAATGTAATTTGTGTCCGTCTATTATATGTTTGTAAAGTACCCCGCGACACAGGGATTAATTTCCCTAATACGGGCGTTGTCTTTAAAAAAAACCATTTACATTTTCAGAAAAAAATCGTATGATGAGAACAGGGTCTATATACAACCGCCAAACTACTAAAACTGCGCACTAATTCGCGCACTTGACGGCTATCTGGCCTCCGGGGAGGTTCTAACCTGTCCTTTATTTCTATCAGTATTTCGCTACCAAAACGAAATTAACTTAAGATGTCCTGTCCTTTTCATAAGAACTATCTTAAAAAATGAAATGGAATTATACAATTTTTTTACTTGGTATTGCATTTAACCGAGACATAATCTATGTGCCTTTGTCAAATCGCCATATTACTCAAATTTAAGCGGTTCAGAACGAAGTATTTTCATTATTATTACTACTATAATACACATACTAAAAGTAGGTATATGTAATACACATACTAGTAGAAGGTAGTCATTAGTTTAACTGTTTTTCTTTCCTTTTCTTTTAATATTAGTTTTTTGTTAATGTCATCTGTTTACTGATAAAACTTTTACATAATGCTTCATTAAGGGGAGGGATTTTTACCAAGTGTAATATATATAATGTACAGACGCCAGCACATCCAGGTACCCCAATCTGTCAAATTTCTTTTATAGATTTTCAATTTTGTCACATAAGCATAAGGTTCACTTTCAATTGGGTAAATTTGTTAGATTGGGGTAGCTTGATGTGCTGGCGTCTGTACATTGCAATGGGCACTTTTAACTTAACGTTTTGAGTTTCATGAGGTTATCCATAAAATGTATCGATGTGTATATCTTAGCTTCTGATATTATTAGGTCAGCTCTAATAGAAGGAAATTAGTTCAGAGTCGTGTCTAACTTTACAATTGAAGAATTGATTAAACACCGTTGAAAATCAAAGAGCAATTGTCTAGTAGAGATATAAGCGTGCGCGTGATTTGAAAGGGTCAAATGGGGTCATCGTTTGACTCCTCGCACTTCAGATAATGATCTTAGCACGGAATTGATAGCTAGCCATCTAATTATTAGGTACTACATCGCAAAGGCAACGAGCGAAGACGTTCATGTCCGAGCAATGTAAGCCAAGCAGTACTTTTGCCTCCAGGAAGTTGTGGGTTTGATTTCCACACCGAACCATCTTTGTGTTAAAGTGATCACTTATTTTGGGCACTGGTTAGTAGATTATGGGTTTTCTGTGCACGCTAAGCCGTCGTTTTCGGTTGTCATAAAAAATATAAGAAGTGTAACAGGCAGACAGAAGTCAAAAAGGAGGAGCTACGAGAATATAATGATAAACTTATATCTTAGTTCTGTTGTCTTTTTGAGACTATAACACGAGTTACTGGTAGACAGAACTCAAAAAGACACCTGGTTCAAGATATAAGTTTTTCATTAAATTCTCGTAGCTAGCCGCAATAGGAAAAGTCGGAGAAGACTCATGAGAACATCTATAACAAGTGTTACTGGTAGACAGAAGTCAAAAAGACACCTGGTCTAAGATATAAGTCATTCGATTCTTGAAGCTAGCCGCAATAGCTAAAACTCGGAGAAAACTCCAATAGAAATAGGAAAAATAGTTTATGTATCTAGTAGCAAAACATAGCATATTCGTATACATTACAATAACATCTAGATTTCCTTGATTCGGCTCAGTAGCATATTCTTAGATATGTACCTTACGGATATTCTATCTACCTGGCAAATTGCAGCCACACAGGTCAAGATTTCAAGTTAGGCGAGCACGTAAACGTATATTTGCTTAAATATATTAAGATAAATGTCAAACAGAGAGATATAATGTTACTAGAACCCTTTACTACTGCTTTATCATAGTTGTAGGGCAATGGACTCGCGATCTATAGTTTTATGACGCCTCAAGTTTCATTGTGGACATTTAGAATGATCGTATCATATTTCGCTCTAGTTTCCTACCCACTTACTAAAATATTGAGTAGTTAAACAGCTCGAGTGATATTAGTGTTTAGCAAATGACATGGTTATTATAAAATAAGTGTCAAATGCTCTTTTGTTTAATTACACTTGAGAATATGACATTTGAAAATATTCTTTATTCAACAAAGTCTTATTCCGTTGACTTTTTATTTTCCTGTCATTGAAGCCAAAGAAACTTAATAATACTAAGGTTTGTATTAATCGTGCAGTTGTATATATGCCTATATATGTATATTCTGAATGATGTAATAGTACATTGGAAATACATAGTCCAAGTTAACATATTACACCATAAAATGGGTAGGCAATGCTAAATTGAATTCAGAATTGAACATTCAAGTCAATGTTTAGCGTTAAATTATTGATTTAATAAATATTGTTACTGGTTTTCCGTTGTATATTGCCTAATGTTCGATTTTTAACCATTCGATATTATAAACTTTTGAGTATTTAGATATTCTATTTATAGTGGACAATCAATTGATTCAACTATTGTTTCAATAAAAAAACTTCGTTTAAAAAAACCGACTTCAAAAACTAAAAAGTATAAAAAAATATATCTTAATAAAGATTTAATTTAATACATCTCTTATGCAAACGTAATACCTTTAATATTAATGAAATACTATAATTTGTATGTGCTACCTATTGATAGGTTTGAAGTCGGTGCCAAGCCAAATGTAATAGTTGGTACCACACTCGCCGCGCGTTACTTTCAGCGGGATAGCTTCGAATTTCTACTCAAACAACCCATGCGGGCAGACGTCGTTGACGGTCGTCTCGAATTATAGTAAAATTTTGATGCATTTGTCCTAATTAATAATTTATCTGTTTGTTTTTCAAGGCCACAAATATATTCATATATACGCATAATATAGATTTATTATAATTAGAGTAACTCATTCAGGTATTAATATTAAATATATTTTTATGAAACAGTTTCATATTCATTCAAATTTTTCTTTAAGTTTATTTACGTAGGTTAATCTTTAGTGTAGGAACTTCATCACAAAGTATGAAAGCTGTATGTACCTAATATTACATTTTATTTTGCTTAGGGCTTGGCACCGACTTCAAACGTATCAATAGATAGCACATATAAATTATAGTATTACATTAATATTAAAGGTATTACGTTTGCATAAGAGATGTATTAAATTAAATCTTTATTAAGATATATTTTTTTATACTTTTTAGTTTTTGAAGTCGGTTTTTTTAAACGAAGTTTTTTTTATTTCTTATTTTTTAGTGCCTACCTATGGGTAGGACTACGAAAGGTGCCGTGCGCCTCAAAACTATTGGTCCCAACAAACGAGAACGGAAAAAAGAAATATCCTCCGAAAAATTGTTGTTCGAAACTCTTTTTCACGTTCTTGTGAGACAGTGAATGATCGAAAAGACCATTTGTAAAGTAAGAAAAACCACATAAAATTACGTTCACTCTAAGAAAACATGCACAGTACGAGTCTAGACTCGCTAAGATTCATGAAAGTCTGAACAGCAAGCGTATAGGTTAGGCCGTATTTATGACCATCTAGCTAACGAGTCTGTGTGCTGAGGGCTTATAGACTAGGTCTTATTAATGATCGAATAGCCATCAAGTCTTCTGAGCAGAGCGCATGAGTCTATGAAGACTAGGTCTTATTATGATTGATTAGCTAATGAGTCTGCTGAGCAGAGGGCTGTTAGACTAGGTCTTATTCCTGATCGATTAGCGATCGAGTGTACTGAGCAGAAGGCTCATAGACTAGGACGTATTGATGATGAACGAGTCGAGAGAGTTCGAGTCGGACTCGCCCGTGAAAGGCGAAATGTTATTTTCCGTAGCAGCAAGTTATGAGTTGATAGAATGGAAGGTTAATTGCGGTTTACGATTTATGACGCATTAAAAAAAAACTATTTACTAGATCTCGTTCAAACCAATTTTCGGTGGAAGTTTGCATGGTAATGTACATCATATATTTGTTTTAGTTTTATAATTCTCTTATTTTAGAAGTTACAGGGGGGGGGGCATTTGGAAGTGTCTCTCGCGCAAACTGTACCGTTAAAAAAAAATATATTAAACACACATCATATTTTTGAAGACCTATCCATAGATACCCATCATGTATGGTACGATCTTTTTTTTTTAAATTCAGTCCTAAGTATGGGGAACCCCCAAAATTTATTGTTTGTTTTTCTATTTTTGTGTGAAAATCTTAATGCGGTTCCCGGAATACATCGGGTTACCAAGTTTCGACGGTATAGTTCTTATAGATTCGGAAGAAAGTGGCTGTGACATACGGACGGACAGACAGACATGACAAAATCATAAGGTTCCCGTTTTTTGCCATTTGGCTACAGAACCCTAAAAATGGCAGCTATTCCGCATCAAACTAAAGAAGAATCACGTAAATCGGTTCATACATCTCGGCGTAATCGGTGTACCTACGTATATAAAAATATGCGCTTGTGTTAAAAGGTGCGCTTACATGCGCTTCCAAAAACGAGCTTATACGCACGTATTCAACGCTAGTCGTCTGAAACTGTTATTAATGTTCATGCCAAGAAGCACTTGAACAGTATGAGTCTAGCTAGACTGGCTAAGATTTAAAAACGGCTGTGGTAAGGACTATTACATCGTTCACATAAACAAAAATTTTCATACAAAAATGTCCATAAAATGAAAACTACTGGGCCAAACTATACAAAATTTTTATGGGACCAAATGGCAACTATTCCGCATCAAACTAAAAAAGAATGACGTAAATCGGATCATACATCTCCCAGTAATAGGTGTACATACATAAAAATAAAAAAAAGACCGGTGAACTTGAGAACCTCCTCCTTTTGAAGTCGGTTAAAAATTTAAGAATAAATGTCGGCAGAATCATCAACACAATAGCACTTTTCCATTTTGAGAATTGTGCTCGGAGTACCTATATTTATTTCTATTCTAATACGTATTCGTGTATTGTATGTAATTAAGTACTCATATTGCATATTAGTATAGGATTTCTGACTAGATGGCTTTTTCTATAGTAGATACACCATGATTTTCTTTGCATCAACCTTAAATTGAGGGGACGAGAATGCCTTTGACATTACGTCCACCTTATACATTGATGAGTAAAGATTAAAATCATAAGTTTATATGTTGTGTTAATAAAACCAAAGTTTTATATGACTATCAAAATTTAACAACGTACAAGTCTTTTAAGATTGTTCTAATAATTAATGTTTTGGAAATAATTATTTTATTACATGGAATCGTGGGTGTGATTTCTTTGCCCGTTCTCCTTGAGACCTTGAATCAAGCAATGATAAATAAGTTAAGCATAATAACGTGAGTTGCATCACAATTAGGGGTATTTCTCTGTTTACAAGTATGTCAGGTGGTTAATAAGGCAGGTACTCACTGGAGAGCGTGCGACGCATTCAAATGCAGAATAGTTTCACGGATGCGCACATGTGACACGATCTTTATCAATGTCATGCCTAAGAAATTTTGTTTGAATGGCCTAAAAACATAGACATTGGAAATTTTTGGAGGTGTGGTGCTAGCAAATAGGAACAATATCAGCTGGGCAAAAATAACTCTATAGTCGTTTAATTTAAGCTACTGGTTGAGAGCCAACTCCTCATTGTCTTCCATTCTTTAATTTTAATATAGTAGTACTAAAATTAAAAATAATAGCTTAGAAACTTGTTATTCTTTAATGATTTAAAAAATATGTGATAAGACAGACCGCACGGACGGACTAATATATATTTATTTGTAACTTTTAAACTGTTTCTACTATGTTTATGTACCTACTGAATTGCCCCAAGTGCTGAATAAATTTCATTATTTCATTATGACGACAAATGTGGTAATTGAACACTATAGAAAGCAGGATTCATCATCAGCCTCATATCTTCCACTGATGGACATAGACCTTCTCGAAAGCCTTCGATAACGTTATTTATTTAGGGTTTGCCATAGTCGCCGCGCTTGGCATGAACGTTGGCGACTGCAGTAAGTTGGTAAATAGTATAGTATTATTAGTTTATTATAATAAGGTTAAAAAATAAAATAACTACTTGTACTAAGGACAACTCCATGAGTCGCACCATCCAAAGGTAAAGTACAAATTTAACAAGGAGTTAATTCATAAATGTGCATGAATCTGTCATGCGAATTGGTCATTTAGTGTATTGAGTTCAACTGTAAACACGGGCCTAAGTATCGTAACAAAACAAAAGAAATTGAATCAGACAACACGGTCGTGCATTCAAATAAGAATGACAAATAGGCCATGAATCTTCTCGTAAAATTTTAGATTTGCAATATTCAGTAGACGGTATTGTCACCGATTCGCAACGTGGTGCGTGGGATTATCATATTTATATGTTACCATAAATGGCATCAGCGTATCAAAAGCATATCTTCTTCTATCAAGCGGCACTAATTGTCTAATTGGCTAGTACGTACAGATGTATGCGTCTATTATCTTGTCGCAGTTAAGGCACAGAATAAATTTTAATAATAATGCCATCCTGGTTGGATTTCAGAAATCATAATGTAGCCTATACGTTTGCACAGTGTTGACCTTCGGAACAGAAACGTTTACGCTTACTATGGACCTCAAAAAGGAGGCTCAAGGTCGCCCAAAATAGCAACGGATCGGGCTATGCTCCTTCAAGATCGAATAAGAAATGTTGGAATCCACAGGCGAACCAAAATAACTGACGTAGCTCGAAAAACTGTTAAATTGAAGTGGCAGTTGGCTTTTGAGACAAGATAGTTGTCAAGGGGCGTCCACAGAATATAGGAAGACGCAAGATGATGCAACGATTTTTGACCAGCAGAGAACAAGTACATTTACTCAGAACAACTGACGCTAACAAAATTACACCTTCTAATGACCCACTTTCATATGGGACGGACAAACCGACATAACCAAAGAACGGTCAGGCACAGGACCGACAACTTTAAATAAAACTACTATAAAACTAACTTCAAGCTGCTACTAAGATATTAATGCCAGATAGATTTATCTTATAATCTGCAGATAAACGCATTACGGCTAGCACATTAGGAAGAGTAATCGCCACGCATATCCCCCCTTTTTTTTGTTGATAAGATGACGCCCTTACTAGGGAAATAAAAACATGTCGCGAGGTACTTTACAAACATATAATTGACGGAGACGAAGCAAAGTACATCCAGACTCAGGACAAGTATTTATGGGTCACACAAATAGTTGTCCTGTCCTGCGCGGAAATCCAACCAGGGATACCAAGTGGCGAGGCAACTGTGTTAACCGCGCCGCAGTCAAACATAATTCAATTACATTAAATATTTATTTGACCCATAACTCGTTCTTCTGAAGACTGGTGTTCTTTGTGCCCTTGAGTTGGATATTTGTAATGTCCCCGCGTTATAGGGACTTTTTTTATTAGACTTCGCTGGTACTATTAGTACAAGACACTTTTGATAGTAGTTCTTAGAGACTTAAAAACACTAAAAAAGGATTTTATTTACGTAGACTTTAAAAAATTGCTTGTATATAATTAAGTATAAATAATTATTTCTAGGTACATATAGATATTTAGGTACACGGATTGTTAAAACATTAAAAAAAATATAATAGTAATGGTATTTAGCTAGGTTGTATTAAGTTAATATCAAGGAGATTATGTTTAGGTTTAATTATCGAAAATTATAGTTTAAGCTATATTATACATATTGTCTGAAAAGATGTTAAAGCTATATTATATATACATATTGTCTGAAATGAATTCAATATTATTATGACGGACCTTGTATTTATAACGACGGTTGCGCTTTAATGCTTTACAAATGAGAGGGTGATTACTCCTAAATAGCGGTCGTGTTCATTCTTAAGCAAAACAATAATAAATAAACTCCACGTTTGTAGAATGTAACGAACTGAATCGGTGTTAAAAAGGAAGGATGAACTCGTATGTTTTAAGTGTGTCGTGAAATCACTAATAGGGATATATCTCTCGCCTACCTACATCGCAAATTCCATTCATTTGAACCAAGAGACGTATTAGATTCACCTTCAGACAAGCGTGGAGGTGTATCTCTTCGAATCATAAATTCATCAGCTATTAATGAATCACCAAATGGTTGCACTTCGCTTGACTTTATGAATCTATATATACATATAATAAAATAGTAGGAAAGTCAAAACTGTACATTGAATATTTTTTTAAAGGTATAATAAAAGGTGTAATAATACTTGGGGCGTGATCTACAATGGTTCTCGAGTGGCAACCACGAACCGGAAGACGCAGCGTGGGCAGGCCCCCTACAAGATAGACCGATGATCTTGTGCGGGTCGCTGTAAACTGCTGGATGCGAATAGCGCAAGACCGGCAATTGTGGAGATCTTTGGGGAGGCCTTTGTCCAGCAGTGGACGTCTTTCAGCTGATATAATGATGATGATGATCTACAATCGATATCGAAGCCAAAAATATAGTTTTTAGAATTTTTGTCTGTTTGTCTGTTTGTCCGGGCTAAACTCAAAAAGTGCATGGATTTACTTCAAATTTTGCATGAATATTACTAAGAGGTCGGGTCAACATATAGGCTAGATATTATCACGCTATCACCTACGGGGTAGGAACTGTGATAATTTATAAAAATTAACGCGGGTAAAACCGCGGGGCACAATTTGTTTGAAATAAAACAAAATACAAGCCATAACTATCATTAATCAATAAATATCATCAAATATCATTGCTATAATAAAATAAATTTTATAAATGTTTTCATACAATGTGTACCTAAATATCTATGTTACTAGAAATAATAATGTATACTACTATATTACTACAAACATGTTCTGACTATTTACAAGCACTTTTTTAAAGTCTACGTGAATAAAAACCTTTTTTATTTTATTTTATAACCTTAAAGCCATACCGCTCATAGCTAGCTTTTCTCACCGCTCCGTAAGCGATCGGCGAGGTAGAGCATCTAGTCACCAGGTCAGTCGCACGATACCCATCTACCCCGACTTTTCCTAAGGGCTCCATTCTGTAGTCTCTTTGATAACCCATCGCAGGGAGTTCATTCCACAGTTCCAGCGTTTGTGGGTGGAAGTGAGTATATCATGCTCTCCAATCCCTAGAACACCAATTGATGAAACCTATTAAATTCCAAATCCAATTTTCTTGATGAAATAGCAAATACCTACAAGCCTACAAGGAATAAAGAAAAGTGCTATTAGCACATACGTGTTGGCACTAGTTAACATGTTTCGGGAAAAAGTTCCGACATTTTGAACGAAGAATTGCCATTAGGGGAATCCGGTTAATTGCTAAAACAAGTGAAGGATTACGGTGAAGGTTCTACAACTAGTAGAAAAATAGATGTTTTTAACTAAGAACTATGTATATATGTATATGTATGCCGAGTGAAAGTCCGCGTAAATGAGATCGAGTACTGTCCAACTTTGTATCCACTCTGTATGCAATAACAATTAGGCAAACGAATATAATCTTCACAATTATTTCCTAAGTATTTAAGGCAGAAAGAAAGAAAGAAAATATATTTATTCCGTAAACAAGCACAGATAAAAATAATACATAGGTACACATAAAGAAGTTCTTAATTGCTATCTGTGCGAGTCCGAATTGGTCCCATCTCAGCACTAGCTGCGATATTACTGTTACAGCGCTGGATTTCTGATGGAACCAGGTTTACATTTATAAAAGAGTAACAACTGCTGAGTACTACAGTTTATTCATTTATTTTAGGCCTGTGTCACTTAGCACTTACGATGAGACCGTACGAGTACATTAAAGAGACCAGTGGCCAATCCGACCCAACTATTAATTTAACGCGTAAAAGGAGGTTTAGTGATGGACAAAACTCCATTGTGGAAATCTTTTGGGGAGGCCTTTGTCCAGCAGTGGACGACATTCAGTGGACATGATGATTGTTTTAATACTAGGAATTCCCCATTCAAATTTGATTTTAATGCAGTGATATATTTGGTTATTTTTTCAGTCTGAGTTCTTGCTATGTTATGGTTATTGGGAATAGCTGTATCTATAAGGGCAGTTTTTAACTGCAAATAACAAATCTTCCTTTTGTATTACTAAAATACATAGCCTTAGCGAAAATACTGATTGACAGCAAAATAATTGTCTCAAAATATTAAAATCTTAGCAGCAATTAAGTTAATGACGCATTGCTATTTATTTAATAGTGAATTCTTTATGTAAATAAATTTGTTTCTAGCATCGTATGGTGGCAGTTCTAACCTTATCTACTTATCTATATACACACATCAACACAATCTAGGGATATTGAACATTTCATTGATTATCTAGAAAACTATAAACATTTTGTTATGACTGTAAATGGAAGAATTAAAGATAATTTCATGGCCGATATTTAAACATTAACAACACGATGCGATTTTGTTTTTCTAATTAATAAAAGTCTTAAATTAATTAAGCCATAGAAAATTACTGAGTGAACAAAAACATTTTATTCTTATAAAATTATTCAATCGAATTAAATGAATAAAAATCTTACCAAATCTGATAATCAGTAATCGGTATTTCCTCCTCTAACATTAATCACACAGCGGCAACGATTTTCCATACTTAAAATTAAGGTGTCAATGTCTTGCTGGGGTATGCAGTCCCAAGTTCTTTTTAAATGTTCGAAAAGTTGTTCTTCTGTTGTCAAGTTGGGCGGAAAATCCCTCAATGCTCTTCGCTGTAACATGTCCCAGGCGTGTTCAATTGGGTTTAAGTCTGGCGACTGTGGAGGCCAATCTAATACCTGAACATCGTGTTCTCGAAGGGCGGCCCTCACCAGCCGCGCTGTATGGGAAGGTGCATTGTCATGCATGAGCTGAAATTCTTGCCCCGTTAGGGCCCTGAGCGGGACAATGACACGTTCTACTACCTCCTCACGGTATCTATGGGCAGTCATGCTGCCCTGAATCCAAATGAGTTGGGTTCGTCCGCCGATTCGTATTCCTGCCCACACCATAATTGTCCCGCCTTGGTAAGAGTGGACCTCCTGTGGATGTCGGAGACGGCTGACCCTGCCTGGAGTTCTCCAAACGCGTGTTCGTCTCGAATCTGGATGAAATCCATAGCGGGACTCATCAGTGAACAGCACCAATGACCATTGTTGATCACTCCATGTCAAATGTTCTTGAGCCCATAAAAGTCGCCTACCGCGATTGCCACGTCGCAGCGCTGGGACTCGTAGCGGTCTGCGAGCATGAAGACCAACTTCATGCAGCCTCCTTCGCACGGTTTGGTCGCTCACCAGCAGCTGCTGACCCTCCTGGAGCCTTTGCACTAGTTGCATCGCTGTGATATTGGGTAGTCTTCTGGCGGTCATTTGGAGAAATCGATCCTGTCTCTGAGTGGTAACACGATATCTACCTGTGTGCCGTTCTGCCACATCTCCAGTAGCGCGATAACGTGACCACAGCCTGGATACCACATTTTGGCTTGTGCCCAGAGACTCAGCAACGACGCGTTGAATAGCACCGTTTTGTAACATGCCAACTGCCCGTAACATTTCATCTCGACTCAAATGATGGCGTGGCATGACGCTAAAAAGCTTACACAACCAATTGAGAAAAGAAAATAAAACAATTTATCAGGTTTTCTTCAATTAACACGCAAAAAAAATTTTAATGCAACTTCTTGAAATTAGATACAACTCAAGATTGCGCTGTGCTTTGCGTGTTTTCATTTGTTTCTCATTTTAATTTTTAAATTTTGAATAAAGAATAGACAAGGTTTAAATCTGTAAATAAACTTTTTAAGGAAACTAAATAGGTTTTAAACAATAAAGCCATGTTTGATTTCAAAATAACGTATCCCTAGACTTTGTTGATGTGTGTATATAAAAATCAAAGCCACTTTTCGTTGTAATGTTATAACTCAACAACGCCTTTACCGATTTGGCTAATTTGGGTCTTGAATTATTCGTGGAAGTCCAGGGAAGGTTTGTAAGAAGAGAAAATTAAAAAAAGTCTTGAAAAAGTGTAAAATCAACATCTTTTAGCAATTTAAAATATTTTTTTGTTTGAATAAATGAACGTAATAATTTTTTTTTATTACTATGCCTTATACGAAGCGAAGCTCGTACCGGGCCGCTAGTCTAGTATCGAAATGCATTTCAAGTTACGCCCGGGTAAATTTGTTATGCAATCAGTATATTTGATATAAACACTATTTAACTGATGAATATAAATCGATGAGTTATTGACGATATTGACGGGCCCACTGGCGTACTTGGTAAATACTTGCCTTTCACGCCGCAGGTCGTGGATTAGATTCCCATCCAGGGGCTCTACGGGCTAAGTCGCCAAACATCGATTTCTTAAATGGCGTTTAAATAAATAAAAGTCAAAAATGACTTAATCCATTCCGGACTATTTATGACGTCACATGTGCTCATGGAAGCCGATTTAACGATTGATTAAGTCGTTTCTATCCTTTATTTATTTGAACGCCATTTAAGAAATCGATGTTCGACGACCTAGCCGGTAGAGCCCCAGGACTGATATGTGTGTGACTGAACATATCTGCAATTATCTATATAAGTATGTATTTACAAAACAATAGTAATATATGTAATATTTCGGTTATCTGGTTTCTACAGTACAAGCTGTGCTTAGTATGGGATCAGATTGCCAGATTGATAATGTCTCAGGATATTATTATTATAGTTATAAGTTCTTTAAGTGCATTTAAAAACATTACTACCTATTAAGTAAACTATTTCTTTAGAATATATGGTATGTCAAAATAGTTGTGTCCCAGTATACTTAGTTTATATTATTAAAATAAATAAATATTTATTGTCCCAGGTGTGCAGGGCAAGGCTCATAATGAGAGGGAATAGGCAAATAGTCCACCACACTGTCTTAGTGCAGGTTGGCAGCCTTCACATGCCATCAAGGTCATTTTAGAGGAGAACTCTCAGACATGCAGGTGTTTCAAGATAATTTCCGACACTCTTTTAAGTATGAGATAATTAATTTTTAATACGCACATGATTCTGAAAAGTCAGTGGTAGCCGCCTGGTATGAACTCGAAACCATCACAATCCGATGGTCTAACCACTTGGCTTACTAGTACTTAAACCGAAATTATAGTAATAATTATTATATCCTGGGACATTATTTACACCCGGCTATCTGATCCCAAACTAAGCAGAGCTTGTACAGACGCCAGCACATCCAGCTACCCCAATATGTCAAATTTCTTTTATAGATTTTCAACTGTATCACAAAAGCATAAGGTTCACTTTCAATTGGGGAAATTTGACAGATTGGGATAGCTTGATGTGCTAGCGTCTGTACTATAGAAACCAGATAACTGATATATACTACATATGTAGTATATATCAGTATCTACTACTTTTTATGTAAATACATACTTATACAGATAATTACACCCAGACTGAACCACGCCAATAGGCCCGATATTATTGTTATAGTCATATTCGATACACAAGTGAGTGGTAGACCTATAAATATGTCTGCACCCATAAAATTCTACTTAAAGGATCGTGCTCATTCAATCTATCTTAGTATTAGACATGGTTTCATTGCCATAGCATTCACTACACGGCCGTTTTGTGTGTATGAACTCTATGGATGTCACTATTCTTTTATACGTGAATTCCTTTTTAAGTAACATGGGCGTAACGAATGCTTTGTTTCGTTGTTTCTTTCTGTAGAGTGATATATGTACATAGCTATCGAAGATTAAACTGTGCCCATGTTGAGAATATTAATGTACATAAATGAATCCATTAAAATATAATTTGGTTATGAAGTAAGTAATTTGCCGGAATTGCGCTATCAGGATCCAGCGACTTCCAGCGGCCATCACAAGATCATCGGTTCATCAAAACAAAAAATATACAAGTAAACTATCTTTGAGTTGTTTTTCCGTGTAAGCGTACCAAGCATGAGAAAGCAGTTTATACTAAAGGCCAAACTTATGTGTTTATGCCGCAATTTAGTGACTCTGGTGACCCGTAGAGTGAAACCGTCGGAAGTGATCACTAGCTAACTTTTCAGGAGCACTTCCGAGGTAGGTAGGTACGGCAGACTGAATGCGATCACGATCAACGAGGTTCTCACATATTGTGATCGAAGATGGCGTTAAGAGTATCAGAAGCTCAGTGAAGTCGAAACCAATATAAATAGAAATAAAATAGAATATATTTTCGATTAAAAAACGACATTGAAGTTGATTTGCTATTAAATGATACATTTATATTTCACAAGATAGCGTAAGGAAATAATCATCTGAAAACATTTAGCTGCATATTGAATTAGGTAGTAGAGGAACCGTTATCCGCATTTCATATTTTTCTAAGGACCGAATTAGAAATGATACTTATATCGACGGCATGCTTTAAGTTAAAAAAGTAATGGATGTCAATTAATCAGATTACCGAATTAGCTTCTCAAGTTTGAAGCATGACTAGAAGTAAGTTTTATCTTATAATACCGGTCGAAGACTCCGTTTAAAAAATGACCTACAAGAAGTTGAAAACTAACCTAATGCTTGGTTTTTTGCAGTGTTTTTTCGTAGAGTGAGTCGAATGTACCTTGCTTATTCTAAACGTTAAATTAAAAGTGTTATAAAATTTTTCTCATTGGTAACGTTCCCAGAATACTAGCAGCATTACAACGCTATATGACAATACTTATTTGTTGGGCGAAATATAAGCCAAAATTCGTAATCGCGAACATATTTCCTCCACAAGGCTTGCAACAATTTCTTTAATACCTAGTTTAATTTTAGAACAACAGTCAATAACAATAATGATCTGGAAAAAAATTGTCAACTGTATTATTATTTTTCAAAAACTTGACCTTTTATTTTTGAAGACATAACGATGTACTTACATCAAACTTTAAGCAAGTTATTTTAGTAAATCTATAACTAAAAAATGGTTTAAGGCGATGTCTTCCCTAGAACTTTTCGAGGTCCATAACTCCAATCTATTAATTGACATTATTAATTCTATCCACAACAGACCTGACTCTGGGCTACTCCTCAGCCTTTTTCTTGATTTAAAAATCTCAACAATACTTTTCGGTCCAACCCGAAATAATATGAAACAAGAACTCTATTCTGCGGTTCGACATACCGCTAGACCAAAGAAAGCATGGAAAATGTGGGTATATCACCAGTTAAGGTCAATTAATAAGTTAATTTAAATTAAAGACATTATTAGTATATTGGTTTAATAGAAAAATAATAATAAGAGAATTTAAAATGTAGCGCTCACACCTCATACGATATTGCTTTGACAAAAAGTTCGAGTTAATATAATGCTATGAAACAATTACTAGAACACATTTAGTTATTTATCAGTGTAACGAAACAAGTGTGAACGAGTCGTAACTGCTTCATACTACGAATTCCAAAAAAATATATATCAGAGCCCGCACTTGAGAATTTAATTTCTATATTGCGGGCTCTGATATATATTTTTTTGGAATTCGTAGTATGAAACAGTTACTAGAACACATTTAGTTATTTATCATTGTTAAGAAACAAGTGTATAAGAGTCGTTACTGCTTCATACAAAGAATTCCAAAAAAAATATATATCAGAGCCCGCACTTGAGAATTTAATCTCTGTATTGCAATAATGCACTTTTGACATAAAGCACATCCAGAACACTTAGCACAACTATATATGGGTCACACAAATACTGTGATGGATCGAACCCAAACCACGTAGGCCCTGGGTTAATAACGACTACCTTAACCGCTGCGCCACAAGTACAATTAATAATAATCCGATTAAAGTATCCCTAAATTATTTATTTATTTATTGGAACTCAATCTAGATGATATTATATTATTATGTAATTAATTTCCCCAATTGAAAGTGAACCTTATACTTATGTGATATAGTTGAAAATCAATAAAATGAATTTGACAGACTGGAATAGCGGGATGTGCAGCTGGCGTCTGTACATTAAATGTTCTACGAATATATAAGGATTAAAAATACAATGTTAACCAATATACATCCAACAACATTATTCACACATTGATTTGATTGATTTTTAAAAGTCTTTATTTATAACAATGAACAAAGAACATATATTAATAATAATAATATTTAGGGACAATGTCACATACTCGTAGATCAGCCTAGCCCCAAGCAAAGCACAGCAAAAGCAAAGCTTGTACTATGGGTACCAGGCGACGATATACATACTTATATAGATAGATAAATACTTAGATACATAGAAAACATCCATGACTCAGAAACAAATATTCGTGCTCATCACACAAACAGGAGCACTACCAACTAGGCTACGGTGACCATATTTACAAATCATCTGATTCTAGCTGTAAATATAACAATTAGTAATTTCGTTTTGCTTAATGTAGTAATGAGGCTACGGCACCTTTTCAAACATAGTACATTTATATGATACAATATTTATTTTATTAGTATGATGTTACGTATAAATCATTCATTAAACAAAATTAATGTTATCTTAGTCAAAATATCCACATATGTATAACTTAATAAGTAACGTATCTTAATACTTCCTTATCGTATGGGTAGTGGCTGTAATGCACATTTATTTTATCTATACTTACTATCCAACTATCTAAATGAAACAGGTCAAGGGCGAGTCAGGCTCGCGCAAGGGTTCCGTACGATTATCTATAAAAACGGTAAAAATTCACGTTTGTTGTATGGAAGGCTTAACATATTTACCTTTAAATATTTGTCTTATTCTGTTTTTAGTATTTGTTGTTATAGCGGCAACAAAAATACATCATCTGTGATTTTTTTTTGTTTTACCTTTGGGTACGGACCCCTAAAATATATCGTTCATTATTTGAATTCTCAGTTAACATTACCAAAAATTTGCGTGGATAACGTGGACCTTTAATAATTCCGATTTTAAATTATAACTATAATACTTGACAAAATTTGCGCAAGTAACCTTCGTAGTCCGAATTTGTTTAAATCTGTTGCAATTATTATAACCACGATTGTACAGACGCCAGCACATCCAGCTACCCCGTTATAGATTTTCAACTTTATCACAAAAGCATAAGGTTCACTTTCAATTGCGGAAATTTGACAGATTTTGGTACCTTGTAGTGCTGGCATCGGTACGCGTGCAAAATAGCTATGACTACGTACTATGACCAAGCCAGAACGACTTAAGAACAAGCTTACGGCTCTTCGAAGTTCTAACCAGTTACTGTACTGGACGCTCGTATTACCGGGTTGCTCACCAAGATGGGTGAGCAACCCGGATTAGCTCTGACAACCTTACTTATATAGTGATTTAGAATTCCGTATTTTTACTCCAGCGGCCCCTGAGCTGTGGCCCGAACCACATACCTAAGGGTGCCCTCAGGTATTAGTCGCTTAAATTAAACTTCTTCTGCGCTAGCCAACTGCTCGTTGTCTTCAATTCTTTAAGTACCACTTGTACTTGTCTAGCTCACAATGCAGTACATAAACATAGTAGAAACAGTATAAAAGTAACAAATAAAAGTATATTAGTCCGTCTGTGCGGTCTACCTTATCACATATTATTTAAATCATTCAATAAATAAAAAGATTTTAGATATTATTTTTAAATTTAATACTATATGTTAATACCCAAGTGCTGAATAAATCGCATTATTTCATTTCATTATATATCTTATTAGATATAGTATAGTTATTACTAAGAGATACTTCGCCAGTCAGACCAAGTTAGAGCTAAAACACTATTCCTTTCATACTGTTTAGCCATCCTGAGTGTAATCCTTTACAGTTCTTGAATATTTATTTATCTATTTTAATATAGTATTATATTGATTACTATAGTATAATATAGTATCCTTTATACGTTTATATAAGATAATTTATTAATTTCCAATTATTGTACGACGATACATTATTTTCCCAGGTACTGATTACATGTGAACACAGTCGTTTGGTAGTTTAATTAAGCATCCAATTATTAATTTAAAAATTATATACATAAATTAAAATTAAATTCCGTGATTAAAATTTTGCATGGCAATTAACAAATCAATGCGATAACATATAATGCTATATTAATAAAGTGGGTTAAGACTGGGGTTTAAGAAAGTTCTAAGGGTCATAGTAAGTCCAAGTTAGTAAAACTTTATGAATGAATGTTGATTTTTCCTCTTGAATGTTTACGCCAGCCAAATTTGATACTTTTTTACATCTGTGTATGGGTAATTATGTTTGTTAACATAGCTTAAGAGCACCTTTTCTTGATTTTCACGCACTTTCTGGCACCGTTACCGAGATTATTTGGAAATTGGCATGTTAAGCTGTCGATCCCGGTTGTAGTCATTAGACAACAGTCGCTTGAAGTCAGAAGTCAGTCGCTTGAACAAATCTGACATTAGGGTACCACTGCCCATACGATAAAGTAAAATAAAGTTTGCAAGTTTATTTATTTGGTATATTACAAGTCCATTCAAAGTTTATCTGAAAGATATTACTTAAATGTTAAGACCACCCATTGTTCATTATCTTGATATTTTCAATGTAATATGTCCTTGTTTTGTGTACAATAAAGTGTATTTTATTATTGGGCTATGGCCCTTACTTAAATTTTATTATATGGTCCATTATTTAAGTATGCTTAAATAATGGACCATATAATAAAATTTAAGTACAGATTGCCCATACTTGCGGTAAATAATGGCAATAAAAATGTATTCGCCAGCAGTAAGGTGTGATATGTATTTGTAAAAATCAAGTCGTCAAAGTTATCAGTTCTACCAGTTTTATATTGAGTGTCTATACTATATATATCTGTTTAGAGCACACTTATTTTTTTCAGCTGTCATATGAAACCATGTCGTTGCACAAGCAATTTACCTGAGGCGGTGCCATATAATAAAACAACACCTCCGATTAAAAACGAAATAGTCAAAAGCGTTAAAACACCGGATAATTCGCATATCACATAGATCACACTAATATTATAAAGGCGAAAGTTAGTGAGACTTGACTTTTGTGTATGTTTGTTACTCTTTCACGCAAAAACTACCGAATGGATAGTTATACTTATACTTATTTATACTTATATTTATATATCTGAAGTTTTAGATTAGTTATACTTATATATCTGAATAACACATAGGCTATAATTTATAAAGTTTAACGGGAATAAAACCGCAGGGCACATCTAGTATGCAACAAAAAATACCACCACTCTGTGGAACTAAATAATTGCGGAGGCATTTCCTATCCTATATGACATAGCCTTCCCTTTCTAACCTTCAAAAAGCGAGCCTATTACTCTGGTAAAGGACGGCAGCGCACTTCGGCCCCTCTAGCGTTGCTAGTGTTCATGGGAGGCGGTGATCACTTACCATCAGATGACCCTCTTGCTCGTTGGCCATGCTATTATATATAAAAAAACCATACAGTTTGAACTTCTCAATTCTGACCATTCATTTTTCTTTTCTGAAATCGGTGTAAAACTTACATAGACTTACGCCTGTTTCCCAAATGGGTAGGCAGAGAGAACGGAATTCCATTTGTCACGATCCTTGCACACTCTCACTGTTTCGCCTCATTTACTGTCATTATATTCTTCATACATGCTCACCGGTTTAGGGTACTTCTGACCTGGCCTTTCTTGAGAACGTCCCCGATTTGGTCAGAGAATGTTCTATGAGGTCTTCCCCTTCCAGTTGTACCATTCACACAGGCCAGGTATAGTTAAAAGCTGGTATATATACACACATATATATATATATATATATATATATATATATATATGACGTGACGTGGCGTCTTGCGCACCATATGGTTATGTAAAGCTTACACCAGGCACGGCTTTAATTTACGAACCAGCCAGGGCACAAGTAATGGTATGCATTAGACGTACTCCCGCAGCGTAGCATACAGTATGTAAAGGCCAGCATAACTTATACTGATAGCGTAGATTCAGTACACGTTTCTAAACATTTCTGTATGGTTTTATTTTTTATTTTACCATCGTATAAGATTTAATAGCGATTATTACAGTCGAGCAAAACTAAAAATCTCGTTTCTTACATCTATGTTGTCTTTTTATTATTATTTTTTTTCTGATAGTTGCAATAGTGGGTATTATATACCCACTCAACTTCAACTGTCTATCTATTCCGCTTTATGAGATACAACGCGACAGATTGACAGTGAAGGTCTACCTATAGGATTGCGACATTAGGGTTTCCGTAAATATTTCCGTAAAATATAATAATTTTTAAGATAAAAAGTATTTTTTTGTCATCATCAAATATCATTTCAAACTAATTAATTAAAGTGGGTCGATTTTTAGAAGCACAGTAATAAATAAATACCCTTCTAAGGGAGCACCCTCAGTCCGCTAATCTGCCTTTGAGTTTTTCGCATTGTTTTTAGGAAGTTGCCTATTTCAGGTTGTTTGGAGGAAATCTCAGCTACGATAATATCTGTACAACTAAGAACTTTAATCTTAAGTTAAAAAATTGTACGCAATTTATTTAAGGGTTATTAAAGAGTTTTTTTTTGTTTTACTTATCTCATGAATATTATGCAACCTTTTTTGCCAAAGTTCTATACTCTTCGTAAATAGGCAATATTTATATAAACCCAATGGAATAAAAGAAGCTTATTATTGGAATTTATTTTCATCATCATCATGCCAGCCGTATGACGTTCACTGCTGTAAAAATCTTTCACAGTGGAATTGTGTCCATCATTTGAAGGGCTATGCTATAATTACCACGTATGCTAAAAGTGCTGGAGTGTAGTATGATGGTCATAGTATACAAAGAGGCACTGCTGCCGTTCTCTAGTAGATATTCCTTAGCGACGAATTCTACGCCCCGCATGGGTTGAGATAGGGTGGTGACATTCATTGCCGTCAGCCACACTTTAAGACATCACCCATACTAGGGAGTCTAATCCCTGTGTCGCGGGGTAAGTACTTTACAAACATATAATAGACAAATTACATCCGGACTAAGAACAACTATTTATGGGTCACACAAATAGTTGTCCGGTGCGGCGAGGCGACTGTTTTAGTCGCTGCCCCATATGTGAGACTACTTATAATGCTAGTTTACGAAGTTAATTTAGTTTCAGTTATTCGAACACTAATCAACTAGATATCCATTTTCGTTAAGCTGTTCTTAACAAGCTGTATAATTACGGTAGCTAGCTTGTCAACAGCAAACCTAATTCTGTTATTACAAAATAGCTTTGAATGACGCTTGTTAATGATGTACATAATATAGTTGTCTCTTTCGGACTACCCCTAATCTTATTAGAAAAGAGAGATAGATATAGCTACACATAGGCCGTCACATGGCGTGAAGCCAAATAGTTTTATAGTAGAGCTCTTGACCTAGAGTTACATTTATAAACAGTCAAAGTATGTGTGTGTTGACGGAATACGCGAAACTTAAAAACAAACGATTGAAAATAATTGATATAACAGATGTTTACGGAACAGAAATAGCATGATGTACTATGCATACTGAGTACTTAATATGTAATATAAACAAGGTACTTAAGTAGCTATGTAAAAGAAGATGCCCTTGCCATACAAAAATAACGATCAACTGATGCATTTTGTAAACTAGTTTTTATTAAATTGTTTATTTTTACCCCCGACGCAAAAATATGATGTCTGTCTGTGTGTGTGTGTCTGTGTGTGGCATCGTAACTCTCAAAGGGATGGACCGAATTCAACGCGGTTTTTTTTTCATTTCGAAGCCAGTTTCCTTGCGCTGGTTCTTAGCTATGTTTGGTTAATATTGGTCCAGCAGTGTAAGGGTATCAGCTCTTTTACAAAATGATTTGGTAATAGACGGGGGAGTCGGGCATTTTCTAACGGTTAGGTTAGATTATTATGGTTATATTACGATTCTTAACGTTATGTTACATCCTCTATTAATCCTGTGGTGCTTATGCTGCGGTGATGTCAAGGTAAAGACACCATTGTTTTACTATTATACATATAATGTAACAGCTTATTTGACGCTAGGAGTTTCAGTGCCCTAATGAGTACTGGCCATATTTGTGTGGCATAATATTATAGATAGCATTATTATTATATGGACAAACACAGGTACACTGACTATTCCCACACTCTCACTAACCGATGGGACGGGCTAGTTGACTTGACCGGATAGAAGTAATTAATATTTTTTTATGTAATTAAATCTTTATTTTATACATATCTATATACTTACAGACTGATATAGCCCATATTTTCTTAAGTAGCGTTAGTCAGGGTTGTTAGAAGTACACAAATATCAAATATGAGTACATATAAAAAGGTGTTAAAGTTCATGAGTTGAAAGCCGACGTAACTTGCAGGACCGCGGGCTTAAAATCATGTTCTACCACCTGTTTAAATCATCGATAGACTATATACCTATATTATAATATTTATGCCCAGCAGTTACTAAAATTATAAACTATGTTAATATTGTGCTAAGAAATGAGAGCTAATCGGGGAACCGATAAAGGTTTACATCTAGCTGTGGCTGATGTTAAGTATGGGCCGGGACACATAAACACGATACGACGTCGTGTCGTACCACGATGCGGCGTACATACAATCTATTTTTCCTTACTTGTCTTATTTAGTACACAAATATGGCGTACTGGTAACCAAAGACAATTGATAGAGTTGGGAAATTATCGAATGAAGGACTGAACGAATTAATACAGCTGTAACCGAATGATATTAGTAATGTAGGATTTCCTGACAAATAAAATTTTAGTTCTGGCCCTGGGAATAAATTAGCGTTGATAATTTTGTAGTAAGCTGCCAGAATATCACACATTATCTTAATCACAGAAATAATCCTGAAATATATCGTTGGCCTATATAAAAAATAAAACAAAACTATTTATAATTTATTTATTCATGTGATTCACTACATGTATCTTCACTTCTGGAGTCTTCCGATTCTGACAGGTGTATAATGAAACCCTGGGTAGGTGCATCTGTTGCAGCATCTAAAAGTCCGTCAAGCTGCATCATTTTATACTCTTCTTTTTATATGGTTTATACAATTATTCCAAGACATAGTACCAATTTGGCTTAAGCCTTCTTTTAGCAACTCCTTGACTTCAGCCATTTTAAAAGTTTTGTTATTTTTGACTACATAAGATTTTAACTGCGCCCATATCAGTTCAATTGGGTTTAATTCGCAATGATAGGGCGGAAGGCGTAAAACGATAACATTTTTGCGGGCCGCCATTTGATCCACAACTTTATATTAAATAGATTTTTGTTAAATTTAGATAAAAGTTGCGCTTTTATCTCATTCTCTTCAAAATTGATATGTTACTCCTGTAGCCACGCTTGTATATCTGCCTTCCGCCAACTCATGTTTGGCACTCGTTCTGCAAGTCTGGAGTGGTACGGTGCATTGTCTAGTACTATAACCGACCCAGGTACCACTTTACTCAAAATTTTTTCAAACCTGTAATGCAGATAATTCCATTATTTTATTTTCATCTTGAGCTAATAAATGTTCGATAACACGATTTTCTTTAATTATTTATCCACAAACCATAATGCTTGCATAGCTTAAGTATATTATCTAATTAGGAACATGGCACCTAGTAATAAAGTCACTTATCTTCAAAATATTATCTTATACATACGATCATTCGTCATAAAAAACGAGAAAAGCAATCAATTACAACTGTCACTTAGAAATTAAAAGACAAAGGTTAAATAATAACTATTTTTGCAACTTTTGAACCCACATTACGGCATTGTGAAATGTGTTTACATTAGCCGTGTTTCAAGCGAACTAAACAAAATAAGAGCTCACGTCTCAATTGCGCTGTTATTTACCGAGACAAATTTGGTGGCGTTGACCCGATATCCAATTATTATTATTATTCAGGATTGTTTATAGAATTCCCAATATGAATAAATAACATTAAAAAAGATTAATTTACTTACCTTGTTTAAACAAAACAATTGCGCTAAAATCACAGTCGTATGCAATATCGATGTCCTTGAAGAATAGCCAAAGGTCGTCAGTCTAAAGAATAAAACCGTCCAAATCACAGAAAGAATCAGCAGAGTCCAGTAGAAAGCCAAATCGTTACACTTCAAACACACACAGAGAGCAGTAGAGCACCCGTTACGTACAACATAAAGCGAGGCGACGAGACGAATGACAGGACGTATCCCGTCAAGTCAAAAAAATTCACTTGTCAAATAATACTTTTAGTCTACGACCAGTTACAACAAAAACTTTAGGTTTTGTGTATTAATTATATTGGCAATTTGACTATATATATATATATATATATATATATATATATATATATATATATATATATATATATATATATATATATATATATATATATATATATATATATAAACATTCTGCTTTATTATTCAGTTTTTACATTAAAATTATACAGTTCACACTGGTCAGAATCATTCATTCACTTTTCCCTTCTCTAAGTTCCGAAGACAAACTAGCATTTTGAAATGTCAAATTGCCAATATAATTATTAATCTGTGAAAATGGATCCTGATATAATTTTGATTTTAAGAGAATTAATGTGTTTGGATGGTTAATTTGAAGCAGTTTTTGGTGTTATTTATATAGTACGTGTTTCTTCCAACAATCAAGATGTTCATACCTAACTAAAAGTGCGTGATTGATGACGAAACTAGTGATTTTCGTGCCGAGTAGTGTTTGTTTACCAAATAAGACAAGTAAGAAAAAATGGACCGTATATAGCGTATGCGTACAAATACGCCGCATCGTGGTACGACACGACGTCGTATCGTGTTTATGTGTCCCGGCCCTCAGTCACAAACGTCATAGGCTGCGGCAACCGATCGTTTTCACCACAGATATCTAAAAAAGGTATTTAATGCTCTGAGGTTTTTAGTAGTATAAAAAATATTACATTGAGCTTCTCATGTGTATCCCAGTTTTTTTTATGTGTGTAGGTTTTATATGAAAAAAACGCATCGAAATAGGTCCATCCGTTTGAGAGCTATGATGCTACCGACAGAGACACAGACACAGACATCAGCGTCAAACTTATAAACGCCCTCTTTTTGCGTCGGGGGTTAAAAAAGAAATTGAATAGAGTTTAAAAGAGAATTATTTATTTTTTGTCACACATTTACACATTCGGTATGCAGTATTGATTTTATTACGAATTTGTTTTAGAACAATATTATCCACGCTTCACGGCTAACAGTCGCATGCATAGCCGTCGCAAATCTTTGGACGTTTCAATAAAATACAATAAGATAGTTATTTCTGAAGGTTACAATGCCAAAAGCGTTTTGTTTCGTTGCGTTTGTGTTTGGCAATAATTCTATGCTAATTGTGTAGATAAAAGACTGCTTTACTTTCTGAAGTCGTATAAATTGTTTCTTTTTTAAGACAACATCCGCATTAGGGAAATGAATCTCTATGTACTTTAAAAATATTATAATTGACGGACACAAAGTACATCCAGATAGTACAACTACATATGGGTCACATAAATAGTTGTCCGTCGGCCATGCATGACATGGGAATCAACCCGGGACACGAAGTGGCGAGGGGACTTTCTTAACCGCCGTGCCACACGTGCAGTTTTGATAACAAATCATTATGTAATTAATATTATATTGTTAGATATACCCCTACTCTGGCAACACACTATGCCGGAATAATCCATGGTAAAGGCACGATATTTGGCGGGAGACGAACATTTTGAACCATTTTTGTAACTTTATGCTGTTTAGTTGTTAATCTTTTCCTATGTTTTTTTATTACTCATGAATTACTTGTTCTAAATTAATTACATGCGTTGCACTGCACACTGATTGGTTGATTGTAAAAATAAAGTAAGAGGTTAATAAAGTTAGGCCATCTCGTGTCGTGTTTTTCTTTTTTTAATTTAAATTTCACTTGTGTTTCTTTATAATATCATATTCTCCTGCTTACAAAATAAAAAAAAAGCCGTATGTCTATTAAGGCGGTCGACCAATCCAATGCTAGCGCATTAATAGACGCGTGTCCTTTGATTTCATTGGTCGAACGCTATAAAGACACATGGTGGGTCTGGGATGGGATGGGTGACGTACCCAATGTACTATAATAGAATTATTTTTATGGTTCAGGGAAGAGACTGGTCATCAATGCACCAGTGATGTAATTTGTGTCGCAGCGTCATAGACATGGTAACCGCTTAGTATAAGATGGTTCAGTTCTTTGCCGATTAGTATTATAAAATAATAGAGGTCTTTTTGAATTTGACATACGTTAGATCTGATCATACCTTAACCACACTTTCAGATACTATTGATTCCAAATTTGAATTAAGCGTAAAAATAAAAATTACCCCTCATGATTCCAAATTTAAATCATTATCTAGTAAATAAAAAACCGGCCAAGTGTGAGTTGGACTCGCGCACGAAGGGTTCCGTAACATTATCTATAAAAACGTGCAAAAAATTCACGTTTCTTGTATGGGGCTCCCATACAAGAAACGTGAATTTTCAACCCTTAAATGTCTATTTGATTTTGTTTCTTAGTATTTTTTGTTATAGCGGCAACAGAAATACATCATTCGTAAAAATTTCAACGGTCTACCTATCACAGTTATTGAGATACAGCCTGGTGACAGACGCACAGACAGACAGCGAAGTCTTACTAATTAAAAAGGGTCCCGTTTTACCCTTTGGGTCGGAACCCATACACTACATTATATCAGTTTACACAGTAGTTCATCATCAGTTCTCGATGAGTTCGTGTCCATCACTTAGAGTTTTTAATGAAGATATTGACTATAAATAATACTCTACTAGTTTACAAACGTGACCAGAACAAAAATGCATGAGATCTGTACAAACAACACTTAAATTGATGACAATTCTGTGACGAAGTATTCAGTGGAACTAGGAAATGTAAAATGTGTTACAATCACGTTTCGGTATCGTGTTCAAATTGCCTTTTACAAGGTTCTTTGAACCATGTTACTTATCAGAACCTACCTATTACGACGGGCCGGTTGGCGCGGTTGGTAGATGCTTGCCTTTCACGCCGCAGGTCGTGGGTTCGATTCCCACCCAGGGGCTCTACCGGCTGAGTCACCGAACATCGATTTCTTTCAATTCAATTTATTTATTGCGAACATAGGTACATTAATTATACATATTTCAAGGTGTTAGTGAACTGTTTGTATCGCTATGTCCAGCCGGTTAAAGCATGCAACTGGATTTAACAAGTATGACACGTGAATTTACTACATGAATATAAAATTTCACAATTCTAAACCTAAAGTCTAAACCTAAATTCTAAAAAAAAAGGCATTCATAAATTCAATAAAAAATACAATTACACAGGTCAAATAAAATTAAAATAAAAACAAATAAAATTTATTAATTAGACATAAAATAAATAATAACACAGGTCAAGAACAAAATAAATCACCTTAAAAATAACAAAAATATAGGTGTTATATTAGAATTTGTCTAGAAGGTAGTCATTAATGCTGTAGTAAACCTTAACTGCCAAAAATTGTATCAGATCCTTTTTGAATTTTTTATAGTTACATTCCAAAATAATGTGGTGCGGTAAATTGTTATATACATATTTTAGGTGCCTTGCCAATGAAATTTTTGTTATATATAGCCTTTTTTCTTAAATGGCGTTCAAATAAATATAGGTTAAAAATTACTTAATCAATCGTTAAATTGGCTTTCATGAGCACATGTGACGTCATAAATGGTCCGGAATCGATTGTCTACGTTGAAGCCGATTTAACGATTGATTAAGTAATTTTTAACCTTTATTTATTTGAACGCCATTTAAGAAATCGATGTTCGGCGACCTAGCCTGTAGAGGCCCAGGACAGATATTTGTGTGCATGAACAAGTCTGTTTGTCCTGAGTCTGGGTATAATTATTTAAATAAGTATGTATCAGTTATCTGGTTTCCATAGTACAAATTATATTATTATTATTAAAATTAATTCAACAGATACTTACTAAGAAATAACATGAGGAAACACACTGCTTTAGCCAATTACAAGCCTTCGGTTCCAGTCACAAAAAATACATAAAGTATTTTATTGTTTTTATTTATTTATATTTTTACCAAGTTAGAAAACAAGCGTACCGCTAACCTAATGTTTACCTTCTAAGATTACTTTTTAGTAATTGAGTCTACTTATAAGTATGTTGTGAAGCGAAATATTAAAAAAACGAATATGACTCTATCGAATCTGACGATAGAAATCTCTGATCGAACCGTTGTTTCAAAAAATTTAGATATGTTAAATATAAGAGGAAGACACACACGATCAATTAGATCACCTGACGGTAAATGATCAGCGCTGTACGTTGCCGGCCTTTAACAAAGTCAGCAAACAAGTGTTGCTTACCCTTCTCCCACCCCAATGAGTACCGCCTTACACACAGTAACACAACATTAAGTTATTATGAAGGAATATCTTTTGTAAAGAGGAGGCACTTCCCCAGTCAGGCTGTTCTTTGAGTAAATGATCGCTATACTCTACCTCTTTTAATTCGCTTTTCTTTATTTAACAATACTGACTGATAGTCTCTAACAGTCAGTGGGCTA
Source organism: Pseudoips prasinana (assembly GCA_951640165.1). Lineage (NCBI taxonomy): Eukaryota > Metazoa > Arthropoda > Insecta > Lepidoptera > Nolidae > Pseudoips > Pseudoips prasinana. The sequence goes on from OX621240.1 coordinate 26,945,872, forward strand.
GGGTAATATAGAAACGCGAATTCAAAGAGGTAGGGTACAGCGATCATTCACTCAACAAGCAGCCTGAATGGGGACGTGCCTCACCTTACAGAAGATATTTCTTTATAATAACATTCTCACTTTATTTGTGACCTTCTTTTCGAGACACAAGAAGCAACAGGTCAAGAATATCACAACACCCAACATAATACATGAAAGCACAAAACACTTGATACTTAAGTGTCTCCACCAATTAGAGCGTTCTCCCGCAACTAAACCGTAGTTGACAGTGTTCACGCAGTGTATATGAGACGACAGTCTGGCACAAACAGGTGTTGTCTCATCGAGATAATTCCCCAAGACATTGGTAAATAGCTACTAGCGATATTTTAGTAACGCGCCTGTCAGTCTCAATGTCACGAGAAATTATCGATAGTGTCACGGTATTTATGGTCCAATTGCCGTAAGGAGATATAATATGTAACGTGTAGATTTCAATATACTTGTTGATAAATACTAATGGCGGTATTGTGTGCCATCACAGATAATGACGCCAAATCGCGTCAAAAACTGTTATTAGGGTTTTTCTGGCAAAATAAGTAGTTATTAGCAGCCCCGAGTCTAAAAATTGGTGTTATTATATATAGTGTAGTATTTAAACGAGTGACTGTAAATTAAAGTTTTAAGTGACATTCGGTCATTGTAGCCTAGTTGGTAGTGCTCCTACGAAGCTGGTGGTCCTGGGTTCAAATCCCGGTAAGTGCAAATATTTGTGTGATGAGCACGAATATTTGTTTCTGAGTCATGGATGTTTTCTATGTATATAAGTATTTATTTATCTATCTATATAAGTATGTATATCGTCGCCTGGTACCAATAGTACAAGCTTTGCTTAGTTTGGGGCTAGGATGATCTGTGTGACATTGTCCCTAGGTATTAGGTATTATTATTAGTATTACTAATTGAGCGACTGACTGCGAGTGACGAGAAATCAACAGAACAGCAACTAACAAATATTAGGATTTCCTTGCTAACACCCTTCCGGAGGATGTCGGTACTATCTATCGGTTTTGTTTTCTAGAAACATGGCCGACTGATATGTTCACAGTTGCATTTAAAAGATCATATCATTTTAACAAATATTAATTTGAGTTACTAAAAATACGTTTACTAATAATTCCGTTTCCGGCATCACAACTGTCAACACTGTAGTGATTAACTCCGAGTGAAATTAAGTGAAATAAAATAGCAAACGCAATTTCTGGTTGCTAGTATTCGTTGATAAAGTACTGGGACCTCTTGCAAGTGACTAAAAACATACAGTGAAGTGCGATTACTCGAATCCATCGCGGATCTACAACCACAACATCAACTATTGGTTTAGAGGTTAGAAAACAGTAAACACGAAAACAACAAACTGTTCACTCAGTGACACTTGTGGTAAACGTCAATAAATCTGACATATTAAACAGTGTTGCTAATTGAGAAAAATACTTCTACCATATTCTACTATTGCGTTTCGTTACACGTAGATAATAGAATATAAGATGGAAGGTCAATTTCAAATATTATTTGAGAAAATGAAAATAGAGATGCAAAGTCAAAATGCTGAACTGAAGGACTCTATAACAAATATTATTATGGAAAAGATGGATGAGAAACTAATCCCTATTATAGAAGAAAATAAGAACTTGAAAACTAAAGTTGAAAAACTGGAAAAAGAAATAGATTATTTTAAGAAGGCTGAGAAAAACAATAATATTATAGTATTCGGCTTAGAAGAAAACGAAAAATCCTCTTTTGAACTAATACATACGCTCAAAGAAACATTCAACAAAGATTTGAGAATTAAAATGGAAGAATATGATATCAACAAAATTTATCGCTTAGGAAAAAGAAAGAGAGAGAGCAACAAACCGAGACCGGTACTGTGTTCGTTTACAAGCAACTGGAAAAAGACCGAAATTATCAAAAGTAAAAAGAACCTAAAAACTATATACATTGCGGAGGACTACTCAAAGGATGTGTTAGAAAAAAGGAAAGAGTTGCAAGCCAAGTTAACTGAAGAGAGACAAAAAGGCAATATAGCATATTTGAAATATGATAAATTAATTGTTAAAGAGAACAACTACAGCCAAGAGAAAAGAAAAAGGGAAATATTCGTTTCACCTTCTTCAGATAATAATCAACCAAAGAAGCAACAAACCGTAAACGCAATGAAGACAAACAGGACAAATGCTTTTGATTTAATGCGACATAGATCCAGCTCCCTTTCGAACATACCTAATACTAATAAAAACCAATAGCAACTAAAGAACGGCAAACGGAAACCAAAACCAACCAAAGAAACTGCCAATAAAGAAACAAAAAAGGAACGAACTCCCCCAAGCCGACTGGTCCTCGAGGGGGAAAGCGACCACAACCCTTCAACATCTAATGACAACAATCACCGAAAACCAGTACTTTACATAGCATCCCTCAATGTACTCACCTTGGGAAAAGAAGAAAACCTTACGGAACTGACATATGCACTAAAGTCTATCAAATGGAACATAATTGGTTTGAGCGAAGTGAGAAGAATGGGTGAAAGTATTACTTGTCACCCAGACTATTTACTATATCAAATAGGGGAGACTCAAGGCCAATATGGGGTGGGATTTATTATTAAACAACACTTAAAACAATATGTGGAAGAATTCATAGGAATCTCAGAACGCATAGCGATTATGAATCTGAAACTACCAGGATATAAAAAGCCATGGTCTATTGTACAGGTATATTCACCTACAGAGCAATCAAATTTGGAAACGATAAATAACTTCTACCATAATTTAAACGAAGCCATTCAAGAGCATACCCACAAAAACCTTATAGTCATGGGCGACTTCAATGGTCAAATTGGAACAAGACGCCCAGGAGAAAACGCAATACTAGGACAATTTTCATACAGTAACAAGACCAGAAGCAGAAATGGGGAAAAAATTACAAACTTCGCGCTAGAAAACAAATTAACAATCTTAAATACTATTTTCAAGAAGAACCGAAAGAGCATGTGGACCTGGATCTCGCCGGATGGTAAAACAAAAAATGAAATTGATTTTATTATGACCAACAGAAATAGCTACTTCACAAACTTTACTGTCATTAAAAGATTTAACTTCAACACCAACCATAGGCTACTTAGAACTGAGCTCAAAATAAAACAACCAAAGAAGACTAGACCGAGACAAGACTCAGGAAACATAAAACTCGATGAACAGCAATTAGAGCAAATATCAACAGCCCTAAGAGCTGAACTTAGAGACTTCAAAGAGAACACTACGGAACTAGAAACCCAAGATAAATACAAGTATCTAGAGAATATTATCAGAACCCAAACTAAACTCATAGCAGATAAGAAAATTGATGCAAAAGAAAAACTATCAACAGCCACTATAAAACTCCTAGAAGAAAGAAATCACCTTACTAACGAAAGAAGTACACAAAACAGAAGACAGAAATTAGCCAAAATCAGCAAAGATATCAAGGAAAGTATCAGAAAGGATAGAAAACAACAAAGGATGCGAACGATCGAAAATTACATACGGAAAACCGGTGGAACTAAAAAAGCACTCAAAGAATTGACCAGCACGAAGAACTGGATCGTAAAAATGAAAGACAACCGAGGAAAATTCGAGAATAACAGAATTGACATATTAAAAACAGCTACGTCATACTACAAAAATCTTTATCGAAATAACACTACGCAAGCTGAAATCAGTCTAGAGGAAACCTCGATCACCCCCAGCATTCTCCAAGCTGAAGTCAGCAAGGCTATCGAACCCAAAAGAGTGAGAAATTACCCGCGCCTGACGGCATAAGCAATGAAGTCATAAGAAGCAGCAAAGAGATACTGCTACCTGTCCTCACAGATATATTCAATGAAATCATGAATACTGAAACCATCCCCCAGCAATGGACCGAGTGTCTCATCATCCTTTTGTATAAGAAAGGTGATAAATATGACATAGGAAATTATCGCCCTATAAGTCTTATGTCCAATGTTTATAAGATTTTTGCTAAGATCATCTTAAAACGGATAGAAAGAACCCTAGACGAAAACCAACCTATAGAGCAAGCAGGATTCCGCAAAGACTACTCAGTGATCGACCACATTCACGTAGTGCGTCAAATTCTGGAGAAATACAACGCCTACCAACTCACATACTACATCGCATTCATTGATTATAGTAAAGCATTCGATTCTCTACATCATGACAAAATATGGGAGGCGTTACTAGAACAAGGAATTGAGCTTAAATACATTCGATTAATAAGAAATATATATAGCTGCAGCAGAGCAAGAATCCAACTAGAAAAGAAAAGTACTCCTTTCAGAGTGGAAAAAGGCGTAAGGCAGGGAGACCCTCTATCTCCGCGATTATTCTCCGCAGTATTAGAATCAGTCTTCCGAAGACTCAATTGGGAACATCTCGGAATTAATATAGACGGTCAATTGCTATCACACTTAAAATTTGCTGATGACATAGTGTTATTAGCAAAAACAACAGAAGACTTAACCAGAATGATAAAGGAACTTGCGAAAGAAAGTGAGAAGGTGGGGCTGGTAATGAATCCCGATAAAACTAGGGTGATGACAAACGGGTACAAACATACTATAGATCTAGGAACCACAGAAATCAACTATACAGACGAGTACGTATATCTAGGGCAGCTCATAACTCAAAAAGATCCTATGCTGAAGGAAGTGGACAGAAGAATTACAAATGGCTGGAAGAGATACTGGAGTCTAAGAGAGGCCATGAAAGATAAAGAGCTCCATATAAACCTAAAAAGCAAACTTTTTAACACCTGCATTCTACCTGTCCTTACGTACGGGTGTCAGTCATGGTTCTTAAATCAGGTCACCTCAGATAAACTAGCAACTTGCCAGTATGCAATGGAAAGGAGTATGCTAAACATTAAAAAGTCCGATAGAGTAAAAAAAATCGTCATTAGAAACAAAACAAAAACTAGCGATGTAATAAGCAAAATCAAAAGACTCAAATGGCGATGGGCTGGTCACGTTGTAAGAGGACACGACAAATGCAGCAAAAGGGTGACATGGTGGTATCCAAGGGAAAGCAAAAGGAAAAGAGGCCGACCACAGAAAAGGTGGGACGATGATATTAGACAAGTGGCAGGAGTCACATGGAACAGAGTGGCTCAAGAAAGAAAGGAATGGAAAAGGTTGGAGGAGGCCTTTGCCGATTGGCAAACAGATCTAGGAAAGATAACCAAGCAACAAATCTTAGTTTAAATTTATTCATATATATTAAGTTTAAGATTTTAATGCTTAGTCCTTTACATACGTTTAAAAATTCATTGTACTAAGAGATCTGAATAAAAGGCTATTTTATTTTATTTTATTTTTATTTTATTTTATTTATTTACTAAAAATACAAAATGAGAAGCTTCATAATATTTGAGCGACCTAATATTTCTTCGCTTTGACTAATCAGAGAGATCAGAGGCTCGTGCGGCGGATTTCAAGCGCTACTGTTTTTGTTTAGTTTTGCATTGTATGTCTCCTGAAAAAATCACAAAACTCCAAAAAATAGAGTTTTTGAAAACTTTCCACCAATCTTCACCAACAATAGTGTATTTAGCTAGATGATCACAGTTCTAACCTAACCCAAATAATTTCCGGAAAAATCGTCTCTATCTTCATATGGAAGTTGCCCTCTCTGTATTTCTAGTCGCTCACTTAGTAATTTAGTCGCCCGGCTAGAATTTTGAAATGGATTAATTAATTAACCCACTTTTTCTAAGCTCGTTCTTAAAACAGTATCTCATCATCAGTCGCTAAGTTTTTTTTGTAATCGATCGTTTTATAATTCCTCTTATATATATGTGCCTCGGTGAGTGCGTAAAGCTGATGGTCCTGCTTCGGATCTTATCATCATCATAATCATATCATCTGAAACACGCCGACAAAGGCTTCCCCAAAGATCTCCATTATTGCCGGTCTTGCGCTACCGCTATGCTTACTATATATTATTATAATAATATCCTGGGACATTATTTACAAACGGCTATCTGAGCCCAAACTAAGCAGAGCTTGTACAATGGAAATCAGATAACTGATATACTACATATACTACTTTTCTTTTGTAAATACTACTTATATAGATAATTTACACCCAGACTCAGGACAAACAGACATGTTCATGCGCTTAAATATCTGTCTTGGGTGGGAATCGAACCCACGACCTCCGGCGTGAAAGGCAAGCGTTTTGCCAACCACGCCAACAGGCCCGTCCTGTGTGTATATGTCCTGTTTAGTTCGCTAGTATAGAAGTCAGCGTAATCTCCATTGATATAAGTCGCCATCCCTCAAATACTCAAGTGCCATCCCGGAGCACTACTACTCCTTCCTCGTGCTTTTATTAAATCAAGATAAACACAAAACTAGTGAAATAAACATAATTTCCCTATTGTTACTGAAACGTTAAAATTAACGAGAACACACACAAATTACATCAAAAGTTTAGGAAAACTAAAATAACATGTTTTGTTCGCATTACTTATGTATCGTCCATGAAATAATCTTTCTTGTACTCTTATATTTAGCGTGCCCTTGAATTTTTACTGCTAGGCAAAAGACTTCCCAAAGATTGGAGGTATATCCCATAATTGCCAAATTCGAAGACGGGTTAGCGATCCCACTATGATGGTCATAGTTCAACGAGTTATCTGTTAGGTATTCCCTCGGGTCGATTTCTAAGCGCCCCACGGGATGAAGGGTGGATATATGCGTTGCCGTCACTACCCACACAGCGAAGCATCATTCATGAATAGTTGTTTACTGTTACAGTTGTTTTCATAATATTTGCTTGTCAATTTCCACGTACACCGCCTCGTTGGTCTAGCGGTAGCGTGTAAAACCGCAGAAAAATGAGATCCTGGGTTCAAATCCAGGGTCGGACCAAAAAGTGATTTTAGGATTTTTCCGTAAAAATAAATTTCTCAGTATGAGTCCGAAGTCTGAAAGTTGGCGGTATTACACCCCCGTGCCTCGGAGAGCACGTAAAGCTGTCGGTCATGCACCTGACCTCTTTCTGGTCGTGTCGCTAGTCGTCCCATCGGATCATGAGAGTGATGGAACAGAAAGTGCACCTGTGTTTGCGCACACACTTGTGCACTATAATATGCCCTGCGCAATTGGCTAATCTCCATTGAGATGGGCCGCCGTAGGCGAAATACGGCCGGGAAGACCTCAAACACGGTTACATATCAAGCTATACTAAGCCAATATAAGCTGACCTCTCATTATATTGAAATCCTATACAACGCGGGATCAGCTTATACTGGAAATGTATAGCTTGATATGTAGCCGTGTGTACGTATATGAAAAATCCACCACAGAATTCTATCTTTTTAAGAATCAAATCCACTTACTGCCAACCATTTTAGACGCTATGAAGGTCACAGTGTAACCAACAACTTGGTGTCAATTGTCCATATAATAGTCTGTGTGGTAAAACTTGCGTAATAGTCTGATACGCGGGGTTTCCCGTCCAATCTCACAGAAGGTCAGTCGATATTTTCATTTAAATATATTAATTGACTAAAGCGGAATCATGTAGTTCATTCATATAGGCAAATAATAGTTACTATATTATTATAAAGTAGGTCCCGTACGGCGCATAATAACATACAGTAGCCCGTTATTTCGCCTACGTAGGCATACTTCGAGTAATACATACCTATTTAAGCGCAGAAGTATACGCACTTCTGTGCTTAAATAGGCGAAGAGAGAAGCACTATGGAAAGTGCTTCTCTCTTCGCGCGTATACTTCTTCTGCTCTATCTTCACTCTCATAATCCAATGGCATGGGATCTAACACGACTGTAGAGAGAGTAAAAACATGATTTGTATTTCAATCTCGCCAATATGTTCTCGTATCGCCCAATACGAAAACATAAAGGCTTGAAATAAAAATAAAAAAACAGGCTCTAATTATTTTCCCCTTTTTCTTGTCAGTAAAACAATGCAAATTTTTTATTAATTAAAATTTATCACAAATTACCTGAAACAATGCTATAGCATACTACACTTGCTCAAGTATACAAGACCGGCAATTGTGGAGATCTTTGAGAAGGACTTGTCGAAGTCGTTCTTAAACTAATTGTGATTGAGTTTGATATTCATAATACTGCCGCAGTACGGAGACATAAATAAAAGAATGACGTATTCATTGGCATAATCGCAACCGCTATATATAATTAATTAAATATTTTGGGACTACTAACACACTGCCATCTGATCCCAAATGTACTATGGCAACCACACAACTGATAAACATACTTATATTCTTCTAATACATTGATATTATTGATATTGATGATTACACCCCAGTGCAGTACAAATTAATCATGCTTATCACACAAAGATTTGGGGATCAAACCCAAAAACTCTGGCTTAGGAGTAAAGGTCACTGACCACTGGACCAAAGGGTTTGTAAAGTGAAAACAAATTCATTCCACTGTTTAAATTAATGTACAGACGCCAGCACATTAAGCTACCCCAATTTGTCAAATTTGCCCAATTGAAAGTGAACCTTATGCATGTGATAAAGTAATTTCTTCCCGGCCGAATTTCGGCCACGGTGGCCAATCTCAATGGAAATTAGCCAATTGCGCAGGACATATTATAGTGCACAAGTGTGTGCGCAAATACAGGGGCACTCTTTATCCCATCACTCTTATGATCCGATGCGACGGCTAGCGACACGACCGGAAAGAGGTCAGGTACAGGACCGACGGCTTTACGTGCTCTCCGAGGCACGGGGGTGTAATATCGCCAACTTCCAGACTTCGGGCTGATACTGACAAATTTCTTTTTACGGAAAAATCCCAAAATCACTTTTTGGCCCGACCCGGGATTTGAACCCAGGACCTCATTTTATGCGGTTGAACACGCTACCGCTAGACCAACGAGGCAGTAATAATGTGATAAAGTAGAAAATCTATAAAAGAAATTTGACAGATTGGGATAGCTGGATGTGCGTATCACTAGTATATGAAATGTATCTTTCTTTAATGATAAATATCAGCAACAATGTGTCATAATAATATCAACCATCAAAATCTTGCTAATTGTCGCGGTTAGTAATGCTCTGTGTTAGCATTTGGCAGAGTTTTATACGAGTTAATGTCCTGACGTCAATCCATTGCCGCGCCGGTTTGATAATAAAGTTTTGTTTACCTACGAACAATATTGATGTAAGCTAGACGCAGGGCAATTATAGACCATCGAATGATATCACCATGTACTTTTATAGAACATGATTGTCGCTTTGGTCTTGCGGTAGGGTGTTAAAAATATGAGATCTCTAGTCGGCAAAATAGTGTTCTAAGAATATTATCAAAAGTAGAGAACTGGAATCAAATAGATGAAGAATAGAGTTGTAATATCTTTTTCTTTCTGACTCTGGGCAAACGATCACAAAAACCTGTCGATCCTGCCCCTAAGCTCTTCGTGGCGGCTTTCCATCTGATTAAAAGAGCTAGGCAGTAGAGTATGTGTGTGTGTAAGCATTAGTGTGCTATAAGTCTGACCTTCTTCCCTCTTGACCGAAATTCAAGAACAACAAACAAATTCAAGAAGGAATAGATTGCGTGCGATAATGCGTTCAGGTTATTGATGGGATTGCCCCGTTTTTGTAGTGCATCAGGGATGTTTGCGGAAGCTCGAGCTGATTGTTTTTATACCACTATGAGAAATCGATGCGCTTCCCTGGAGCGCCGCATACGGGTCAAACCCAACATTATCACGAGCCGTGTGGCCAGCAGGCTCGATTGACTGTATGTGAGTCGCTGCTGCAAGCTGTCCACCTCAGAGTTAAAAGGGTGGCAGTGATCGTGTGTTTGTGTTGTTATAGGAATAGGAATACTAACATAGGTGTAAGCATCATTGTTATTAAATAATTAATTTAAATAAATAAATAATTTATTATTATTATTAATACAGTGGACTGCAATATAGCAATTACGTTTTAGGTTAGTCAGTATATTGTTTGTTTGTTTCTGTTAAACCAGTGTTTACCTTTGAGCCAGAGTTGTTCCAGCCGTACGGGTACTCTGTGAGATGGCTTAACGACTTGGTTATAAGACAACAGTCCGACAGGAACTGATAGCGAGAGTGACAACTTGCCGTGCTCTAAGCATGGAGACACTAAGAAATTAATCCACTTGTGTGATCACCCATCTTTATATTTACCACGTGCATAGCGGATTAACAACACCGATTGATTTTGATCTGGTAAGATCATCTGGCTATCGGCAAGAATTCACATGAATTAAAAAATCCAACTGAGATGAATGAATGGATTATTATATCAGTTGTTCGTCATATATTAATTACTCCCTGACTGTATGTTAGCAGGAGTTTTATGTCCCTGAATGCAAGTATACGGTCCACGGAAAACAAATAATACTGTAAGTAATATAATTTTGATTAGGTAGCTCCGATAAACTTGATCCGTAGGCGGTTTTACGAGAGACGGAAAGTTACCGTTTTGTAGAGAAATTTCATTTTGATCTTTACTGTAGTGAAACATAGGTGTAGAAATGAAATTATAAAGAACTAGCTACGTTCAGCAGTTTTACCCGCGTTAAACTTAATAAATTATGGCTACGTTACTACTAAGTTTCATCATAATCCGTGTATTAGTTTTTGCGTGAAAGAGTAATAAACATCTATACATCCATATTACGAGGCAGTATGTTTTCCCATGTCTTGAGACATAGGTATATTGAGAATGTTAGGAATTAGGAATGTTAATGGACTGATTCTTAGATTTCAAAACCAGTATTTAGGAAAAAACATCCGGTAAATGGTCGTGACCATAGGCCTGTTTATACCTAAAACTCAATCCATTGATAATTTTTTTGTAATCTATTTATTTAAAAAATTAAATTATATGAAAACAAGACTCAATAAATGATACAAATTTAGACGTATAAAACTTTAATACAAGGAATCTCCGTACGTCAGTTTGATTTAGTGATCATAATTTTAAGACGCTTCGTAATGTCAAAATTACATATTTACTAATAAAAGATATCGATAAAACGTTATCTTATCTAACCACAATTATAAAAGATTACGAGAATATTTATGAATGAATAATTATTCGAGTTCGATTGAATATGAAATCCGCGTATTTCAGATATACTTAGTTAAATCTGAATCAGCGAAGGCATTTAGAAGTTATGGAGAAATAAACAAAAACATATACAAACTTAAATTATGAAAACATTCACTCCTCTTTTGGACAGTCTTTTATACGTATTCATATATATGCTCTTTTAGTGGCCATTTTTTAAACGACAACCTATGATGCTTGCAACACTCCTCGTTGTTGATAGAAATTGATGGCGAGGTCATCATTTGTGATGAGACCTGAATGAGAAAAAAGATAACAAAAGATGAGATGGAATTGCAATATAGTGTCTTACTATCTTAGCTTAGCTTAGGACTCAATTTTAAGTTAACAACACATCTTTTTAATTTAAATACCAGTCGTATTTTTGTATATTCTTTGACCACAGGAAAGTATATATTTAGTATAGACTTTTATGAAATTTTAAATTATAAGATAAATCTAAATATTATTTTATTATAATGTGCCTAATAATGATTGTGATTATTTTTGATAAGAATAATGTTGCGGTCATGGCTAGGTTAATAATAAATTTTCAAACTGGTGGAACATAGTGAACTGAAAATTCTATTAACACATGGAAATGAAATATTTTTATGATTGTGATTATTTATTACATTGTACATAATAAGGAGGTTATCAATTCAATACGACTATACATATATTTTTTATATAGGTATATGTTACGTGATTTCTTCTTTGTTTGTAAATCAATTCCCAAATAGTCCCATAGAACTACTGATGTGAAAGAACATTGTATGTTTGAATCGAAACTCAGTCACACTAAACGGCTAAACGGTTTTGGTTGAAATTTGAAATGGAGATAAATTACACCCTGAATTAACACATTTACTGTAAGACATGGACTGTAACAATGAATTGCTTAATCGAGGTAACACCACGGGGCGCAATTAGTTTATCGCAACTTCACTCTTGTGATGCCAGCACGTCATCTCACAATTTTATTTTTGTTTTTATGTAATCCAGGCTATTGTGGACATTTAACATTCAGTTTCCCTTTCAATATTTCCTGTTAGATTTCATCAAACAATTAATCAAGCATAATATTGCACTATTAATAAAAAGTACATAAAACTAGAATAACTGTTTACACGCGCACTCTTGCGCATCTAAGGAAGCGGAACACAGCGCATGCGTTACATATGTCCGTTGTTAACACAACGTCGTTGTGTGGTTACGTCTTAATTATGCCAGTATTACAAGCGCAGTAAAGTAAATGCAATTATAAGAGTTATATAGGTAAGAATTATGTAGGTAACCACGTGTTATAATAGTGCTCCTGGTAGAATACCAATTACAATACCAATAGAAACTAGCCAATTAAGCAGGACGTATTATAGTACACGGGGGTACTCCCTACGACACGGCAGGGGAGAGGTCACTCTTTTTATGTAACAAAACTGTTTTAATATGACAGTAGGAAATTCAATCCCTATTTCGCGGGGACTTTTCTAAAATGCAATTCATGGACACAAAAATCACCCAGACTCAGAACAACTATTTATGGGTCACACAAATAGTTGTCCTCTGCGGGGTTCTAACTCGAACACAAGGTCGCCGAGGTAGTAGCGAGACGTACATCCTGCAACACGCGTGCAGTCAACTTAAACGCAGGACCACGTTATCTGCAGTTGAACATGCTAACACTAGACAAACGAGGCAGTACATAATGTGTTGGCAGTACATGAACATGTTCCATACACAGGTGATAACGAAACGTTTTAATACATTTTATAGACCCGGGTGTGAGTAATGTTGTCAGTGTCCATCGGCAAGGTGAAAAATTCGGTAACGAATGATTACTCGGTAACTGTTCATGAGTGGAAATAATTGTGAAGAAAGAAAGAAATAATAACAGTTAATATCTCAATTACAATTAAATCCAGAAATAAATAGATTGTTTTTTTATTTACGGATTTCCTTGTCATTTAAATATTTCTTGGAATTCTTAGAAATAATTATATTCAAAGTATAATTAATTAAAATATCTAATATACAAAAGGCATAATTTTAATAAGTAGTTATGTGAAACAAGAAGAAAAATATTATCATCCGCCTCATATTGTTCTTTCGCCAGCTAAATATTAATTCGTAATTAAGTGTAGAGGTATATATGTACATCTGATTCGGTATGACATGGCAACTTTCAAGAAGCGTGCCTACTCCGTTCTTATAGACCGGAAACGCATTTGCAGTGTTGCGGGTTGCGGGTGTCCATGGGCGGCGGTGATCACTATCAACAGGTTGTTTCCCTGGTTATTATATATACAAAAATAACTTATCACTATATAAGTAATGGAATCAGGCGTTACTTTGCGGAAATCCATAACAATCAAATTACAAATCAATATGTAGTGTCAATTCCGCTAATTGTCAGTATAATCATGCCGGGATGCAATTTGCACCGCCTCGAAGGAGTCTCCTTCGAGCACTCGACGAGTTAGCAGCCCTTGAGAATGGTCCGTGGAGGACTGAAACACGTGTTGGGTATCGTACTGGCGCATTTAATTTGCTTTTTTATATTGTCCTTCTTGCATGTGCACATTTTTGCGGGCGGGAGGGCGGTGCAAATATTATCCCGGCATGATTATACTGACAATTAGCGGAATTAACACTACATATTGATTTGTAATTTGATTATCACTATAGTTATAATGATTTATAAATCACAATTCACTAGGCACTATGGCACTATGGCAGGCAATATGGCACATTCCTCGAACGTTGTCGAAGACTATGTCTAAAAATCCACCACATTTACATATAAAAACTCGAATTTCCACCAGTTTTTGAAAATGAAACAATGCTTCGAAACGTACTTTTCCGCGTTGGCGCCAAAACTGTCAGAGAGAATTAAGTGTTGAATCTATTTGTTAATTAATTTTTGTTCAACCGAGTCATGACCCTTCATTATGTGGTAGGTTATAGATATAAAATATAAAGAAAAAAATATATCTTAGAAAATATAATTTACTAAACGATGTTTTTTCAATGTAACAATTAGGTTTCCAAGGTCAATAATAGTATATTTTAAAAATAGTCATAAATTCCACATCTATTTCCAGTCATTTATTGGGCAATGCGAATAAAACACAGATTTATCGTGTCGTTCTATTTAAAGGCCGACGTCGAACTAGCTACATACTGATGCTAAATTTTATATTACAACGTTGGTGTTATATTTAGCTTAGTTAGTTTTATTCTATACTATTTATAAAACGAGCATTATTTGTATTATTGACATAGAACTGCTTTTACAAATAGTTATAACGATTCCGATAAAATTGATTGACCAGGCCATATCAGGTGGTTCCTGACAGAACTTGTTTTTTAGAAAGTCAGGCACAAATTAACAATAAACAGTTGACAAAATTGGCAATCCATCATCCTTTAGGTGGTACGATTCTAACTCACGTGCTTGAAATTATTGCTTGGCACAATTCATTGCATGTTTATCATCATTTCATTACGTACATATTAATCTAGATTTATGTACGCACTTTCGATAAATAACAATCGTAATAATACCTTCTTGGTCGAACTTCTCAACGAAGACCAGCCATACGCACGGAACGTACCATAGTTCGCAAATGAGTGCGCAAACATACATACGTTGATGCACTCACTTCTTTCATTAACTCGCCTGTTGGTATATTGGTTAGTGAACTTGACTGTGAAGCTAGAGGTCGTGGGTTCGATGCCCACTCAGAACAAATCCTCGTGCTATGGGCACCATTTATGTTCTGTGTTTGGGTGTAAATTTATCTATAACTAGCTGTGCCCTGCCGTTTTACCCGCGTTAGACTTTATAAACTATCACAGCTTCTTCCCCGTAGGTGATAGCGTAATAATATGTAGCCTATATGTTGACCCGACCTCTTAGCAATATTCATGCCAAATTTGAAGTAAATCCATGTAGTACTTTTTGAGTTTAGCCCGGACATACATACAGATAAACAGACAAACAGACAAACATTCTAAAAACTATATGTTTGGCTTGGATATCGATAGTAGATCACGCCTAAAGTATCCTTTTAAAAAAAAATTCAATGTACAGTTTTGACTTTATATAGATGTTTATCAGTTCTATGGATGCTATAGTACAGGTTCTGCTTAGTTTGGTATTAGATGGTAGTGTGTAAATATCTTGGGACAACTAGGATATTTATTAATTTATGATAATGTTTACGGTTAGGAGGGTTTTACAGCTTCACCGAATAAGAGAGTCCGTCGGGGTCTCAGGCTGTCTAGTAAATAAGACTACAAACCCTCCCCTTTGAGTTCGTACCTTAGCTAAGGGTGTTTATAGAGGTGGAGAAGCATGGCAGTGTGGGTTCTACGAGAGCCGTTCTTCCGATTGAATGTCAGGGAGAGCATTTTATCGATATGAATACGAATTAACTACTATTCCTTCGTTATAACTATATCGAAAGATATCCTCTGGACTGGCGGTCTAGATAATCAAGTCCAAATTACGTGGGAAGTCAAAATGTTATTGGGATATTTCTGGAAAGAAAAACACCTAGTAGCAGCCATGATTATGGAAGTTAGCGGTGTTATACACACAAACCTCTGTACTATAATACATCCTGTGAGTTATCTAGTTTTCATAATGAAAGATAGTAACTCACGTAATTAATTTAATTTTGGACTCAGCCAACAGTTTCAACTTCTTCAGGAAGTCATCCGCAGGGCGAATGCGACCCGCACGACGCGACGTCGCGTCCCGTCTCGCACTGCGTGCGTCCAAGCGTTCGGGTGAGAATTCCTATGTGTATCTGCGTCTTCTAGTTGGGGAACACGCAGAGCTGTGTGGTATGAGCTAATGATGTCGGTGTTTAGGGTGAACTCTCGTTAACGTAGTGTCTCTTTGGAAATACCAATTTCCACGTAGCAGGAATGGGGCAGCCGCTATCACGGTTGAAGTTCGGGCGTCTGCTTTTTTCTATGGCGTCACGTACCTTACGTGGGACAGTAGCGTATTCGGTGATAGCTATAATATAATTACTAAATTAAGACTTCGTTGAGATGGACTGCTGTAGCCGACATTTACCCCGAAGCACTATTATGAATTGGACAAGCCTCCATGTCTAGAGAGAGAGAAATCGTATGATGTTCGAGAAAGACTGACGGCTTCATGTAGATACTATCCGTGGTATGGTGGTTTAACACCGTCATTTACGTGTACCTGAATTGCTGCTCTGATATTTTCTTGCCAGAAAAATATGATAATTCTAACCAACGAGGCAGTTCCATCGTATATAAAGTATATAGTTCTAATCTTTATGCGCGCATAAAAGTATTTTATTATCACAAAAACGTGAACCCGTATTGTTCTAGATTGTTGAACAATCGATAACTGTTTGTTATGAAACTTTCGCAAATATTGCAGTGCTTTAATATATTTCAAAACATAAATATCTATCATCATTATTATTGTACGCTTACATATTAAATTCAATGGCGAAAGCTGTCCAGACCATGGCCTTAATTCAGTTATCATTTGTACCCAATTTAAGTTCTCTAACTATCACCACATCTCTTTCTAAAAAGCTCGTATGAAAGAGTAAGAAAATTTTAGCTGCTCATTTTCGTTTAGCTGGTTACAACAGAATTAGTATCGATGACTAAATTTAGCGCGTGGGTATTAGTTGTGCAGGATTAATGTCCAATGCGCCCGCGCCGGTGGCCTTTTCAATACTTGTTATAATGCAATATCGTAGATATAAGAGTTTTATTTGCAAAATAGAATTTTAATAGCTATGCAATATAGCAAAGCAATAGCACCGTGACATTTAAACGATGCACGGATTAATTTATATAATTTATGTATTTTTTTAGAAAGAACTATGAAATAACTTAGCTAATACACGCCTCAATGGTACAAACAATATTATTATTTTAACCTATGACACATCCGTGTACGACATTTCGTACACAACAACTCAGAGTCTAAATTCAAGTGACCAAACTACTCAAAGAGAACCATTATCTTCTTAGCAATAGTGCGCAATTTGTCTTGCTACTCAAAGACAGGATATAGATTGCTGTTAAGAGACTGACAATAACCAATTTCATCGTTTCTTGCCAGCCCCACTCGTATGATTTTTTTTTGATAAGGCAGGGAAATGCCTACGCTTTCCACCCGGAAAAAGTGTCTACCACCAAATGCCCTAGTAGGTATGGGTGATACAGATTGTCTCTACATCTCTGGGTTTCCTCCTAGCAGATATTAAAAAATAATTTGGTTATCGCCAGCTCCTTTAATCGAATCTCTAGACCACTTAGTTACACTACATTACGCGATAATACTGAAAAGAATAGCATAATAGGTTCATTAAAACCATGCAATATTTGTTTGCAAGGTATTTTTTGTGATATGCTGTAAAGTATACATCTATATGTATAATAGCTGTGCCCCGCGGTTGTACCCGCGTTGAATTCAATAAATTATCACAGTTCCTCCCCCGTAGGTGATAGCGACATAATATGGAGCCTATATGTTGACCCGACCTCTTACGCCCGAAATTAATAAACGATCCGAAATCTGTCAGTCAGTGCTATCTTTAGATTGGCTCTATCGTTATCTTGATCTTTACCTGCGTGCCAATAACAAAACATATCAATCCATCCATTTTTTGCCCAGAGATTGGGGTGCGATCCTTTCCCTCTGCAGCGTTCCGTTTATGCAGAACTCGGTAACTCAGGACACAATTATACCATTTAATTTAAGATGAAAATTTATTTTTAAATATATTAAAGATAAGTCATCAATACTGACTTATTTATAGCTAGGTTAAAATGTTTTACTAGACGACTACGGTATATAATAATAAAATGAAACTTAATTGGTCAAACATTATGTTTTGGTGGAACGGAACGTATCAAAATTTGACAAGCAAAACGAATCGGATCAAAAACAAAAAAGCAGTAAGTTGGTTGTTTGTTTTTGTTGCAAAGCATTTATGACTAATATACAAATATATACTTATTAATAAATATAATACCTATAATGGATTCTGATATGATAAGCAATAATTTTATTATTGATTTCTGTGTTTGTTTTACAAATAATTTAAACAGTGACGTGAAGTTGTTGCCGCCTATTTTGTAAACAAAAAAAATATTCTTATTATTTATTATTTATATGCAAAGCTATTTTGGAATATAATGAACTATTTCACCAATTTTATCTTTAGAACCAATTGTCAATCCACCGAATTTCTAGGATTGCAACTTTAGATTGTTTTGGCTATCTAAGCTTATGTCAAAATTAATGGATTGGTTATTGGCACGTGCAACCTGTCATTTTAGTATAGAGGCCTATCTTTTTCTATGATCCGTCCTCCCAAAGATCGTTCGTTCGGAAAGATTGCTTTTTCAATCTGTGGATGCTTTATTGGCACGGTTTAATAGACAAATGGATCGAAATTGCTATCGTAGATAGTATAAAATGGATTGGGATCGTTTATTAATTTCGGGCGTTAGTAATATTCATGCAAAATTTGAAGTAAATTATGCATGCATACATGCAGTACATTTTGAGTTTAGCCCGACATACATACAGAAAAACAGACAATATTTTTGGCTTCGATAGTACATCACGCCCCAAGTATCCTTTTAAAAAATATTCAATGTACAGTTTTGACTTTCCTACGATTTTATTGTATAGATAATAATAAATAAATAATAATATTTTTAATTATTCACACACGTCCATCTGATCCCAAAATAGCAGAGCGATGGGAACAAGGTAACTGATATACTACATATGCTATTGTTCTCTTGTAAATACATACATGCAGATAATTATCAGGCACAGATAGTCTCAATTGCCGAAATTCAACCAGGGGGACATTATTAAAATGTTGCAAGTGTTGCAACATTGATTTGACAGCGAATTTTCTTTATAATTGGCTGTAACATTGGGTTTACTGCTACTCGTAAAACAAGAGCAATATCATAGCTGATTCTGCACTGCAGATGCTGTATAGACGTCATTGATTTCTGACATTATAGATTCTTCACTATATTGTAGTTTTGGATTATGCTCAGCTTTCTACTAGCTTCTAGCTTTTCTATTCTGCTATGTTATATATGTAATAGTTGTCATTACAAATTTAAATACAAATATTTATTGGAACCAAAAACAGATAATATACAGGGTTTTCCAATTAGAGGTGTTATTTTGATATTTAAAGAAAAATGATATTTTCTATATGTTTATTTTATTATAAACAGGAAGGTATGTATGTCGTTAATAGTGGAAAATAACATAAGGCAAATGATTTGATTTTTTAGGATGATTTGATTGTTCGAAAATGAGGCTGCAACAGTTACGGTAAATGGATTGCGCTATCGAGAGATGATTAACGTGGTCGTGGTGGTCATTTGCCTGATGTTATTTTCCACTATTAACGGCATACCTTCCTTTTTATAATGTAATATACATCTGATCATTAATATAAAAAAAATGCATTTTTCTTTGTATATCTAAATAACACCTGTTATTGGAAAACCCTATACAATATTGTGTGTGCAGCTACATTAGTTAGAAAAACTGTGTCGTAGCTGTTAGCGCCCACCTCCGAGGTAGACAACAATCTTCCATAGTTAAGGTAAAAATGAAACATTTAGAAAAAAGGAAAAGCTTATGAACTATCAGATCACTTTGAGTGTATGTATGTGCGTGTTTGAGTGTATCTGTGTGCGTGTTTTGGGTGAGGGATTGTGTGTGTTTATAGAGTAGTTTATTTGATTATTACATTATCCACGTGTATTTGATCAATACCAAAAACTAGCCTGTTTGGCTAGTGGTTAGTGGCACTGACTGCTATACTAGAGATCGTGGGTTTGATCTGCACCGAGGAAATCTTTCTGTAATGATGATGACGATGAAAAAAGGTGAAAACACCAATAATACTTATCGAGGCTGTACAAAATACTTCTGCAGTGAGCATGCAATGTTATAATGCAGTGATTGCGATATGGAAAAGATAATATGACTAATTTGTGTGACGGATATAGAATTTATTCTAAGTCTGACTAAAGATCATCCTAAACGTCTTTTAAAAAAACATTTTCGTGATTTTTTATTTATTTTTGGTAGTTTAAGACATATGGTTAATGTTTAGTAATACTTTTATAAAAATGTCTTTAAAAATAGTTTCGAATCAAGTTTTCTTGCTTATCCAAAATCTCTTAATTTAAAGTTACTTAACGCAAATATTACAATATATTTCATATTTTTTTTGTAATATTGATATAATGGCAATTTTTTAAACGGTTCTTCTAGACCCAGCCCTATTACCGTTGTTACATATTTCGACTGTGCTGACGCTGGATTAAAATTATATTGTCCGGCGATGCACGTTAGTTCTAGATTATTTTATCGGAGGTCTATATTGTACACTTCAGTGTTTACAAACAATGAAATAAATGCTCATTCACACGCTGATGCGCCAGGCGCGGAAAGCAGTGCGTGCGCGTATTGTTCTAAGTCGAATGACTAGAAAATAATAGTATTTATCACGCAATGTTTTATACTACAAGAACGAAGTTTACGCGAACGGAGTAATTAAGTACTAATAATTACACTAGAACTCTATTTACATTAATATTGAACTTATTGGTTAAAGAAGTATAAAGTAATAAATTAAGCTACTGGTTGAGAACCTTTTGCGTTAGCCAACTGCTCGTTGTTTTCAATTCTTTAATTTTAATAGACTATTGCTAAATGTAACAATAATAGCTTAGTAACTTGCTAATTATTATAGGATATTAAAATATATGTGACGAAACAGACCGCACTAATGGACTAATAGAAAATATTTTGTTGTTTTTAAACTGTGTTTATGTGTTGCATTGTGAGCTTGACAAGTACAGTGTATATATAAATACCCAAGTGCTGAATAAATTTCAATATTTCATTTAATTTCATTATAATATCCTTGAAAATTATTCACACACGGCGATCTGATCCTAAACTAAGCAAAGCTTGTACTACGGAAACCAGATAACTGATTTACTACATAATAAATATACTATTTTTTTTTTGTAAATACATACACATATAGATAATCACACCCAGACTCAGGACAAACAGACATGTTTAGGCACACAAATATCTGTCCTGGGTGGGAATCGAACCCGATCTGCGGCGTCAAAGGCAAGTATTTACCAACCACGCCAACAGGCCCGTCTCACTTGACAGTATCTTCATGAGTAATGTTAGCGAGGCGTTTACTTTTTCATTGCTACGTGATAAACTACAAACTGAAATACATAATCATTTCGACTGAAATAAAGAAGTATCTATCATGCATGAGTAGTAATGGAAGAACGTGGGTGTCTTAACCATCTTAACGTATAAATTTAGATACAGCATCTCGTAGGCTGTTTACGAATAAAACTGCGAAAGTAACAGTGTCCGTCTAAAGTGTACTACGTGAGCTCGACAAATGGATGTGCGATTAGCGCTTATGCGACAAAACTGTACTGCGACTCACCATAGTTCGAATGCACGCTTGTGCGACATACTGAAGATCGACATCTCGCTACACGATCAATAAGTTTAGGTTTGGTTCGCTTAGGTTAGGTTAGAATATGACAAAACACGCACGAGCCGAGCGAGCGAAGCGCCAGAAAGCAAATCGCTTTTTACGAGATGTTGATCTTCAGTGTGTCGCACAAGCGTGTCTTCGAACTATAGTGAGTCGCAGTACAGTTTTGTCGCATAAGCGTTAATCGTACATCCATTTGTCGAGCTCACGGAATAATCTCGTCTGTCTATCTCTCGTGCTTTCGCACCAAAACTATAGAACTGATTTAAATAAAATATGGTACACAGATGTCTTAGAGTCTGAGAAGGGATATGCTACTTTTAAATGCGAAGAAAGGGTTGTAAGGTGTTGAAAGTGGGGATAAAAAGTTTGTGGAAGTATCGTCATTTTTAGAATTAGAAAATCATTTTTCAATATGTTGATTCGATATATAGCACGGTACGGCGCGATGTAGTTGGGGAAATATTCCTAAGTGACCTTACCCGATCGGGCAGACACGTGAGGACATACTAATGTACCACACGCATGCGAATACTGATTTTCGAATACTATCCAAAGACACTATACCACACAGATGAAGTGGCGGGCACAACTAGTTATAAATAAAAATATATCTAAGTAGAGTCTACAGAATTTTAGATGATAAGACAAATGGTGTCCATCCTCAAAATTTGTTGCCATGCCTTTAAGATAACAAACAAACTATCAAGACGTGAGACGTGTATTATTAGCAATATTGTGACCATAGATATGCCTACCTAATATTGCTTTAAAGCATCAAACAAGCAAAAAAATTATCTAGAAAAGATAACTTAATGAGTGGTTGGACCATTGGTCAATAGAGTTCCAACCCAAGGTATAGGTATAGGTTCCAACTACTGACTTCATGAATTCATGTGCGTGCCTATTAGTAATTTATTATCTCATAAGTACTTAAAACGGTAAAGGAGAATTATGTGACCTGCATGCCTGAGAGTTCTCTAAAATATGTTTGACGGTATGTGAAGTCTGTCCACCTGCAGCTTGGTGACTATAGCTCTCATTATGGGCCCTTGCCCCATAGTGGGACAGAAACGAGCCGCATTATACAACATGTAACGTAATTAACGCACACCCTCAGACACCCCAATTAGAATATTATGTTGTAATCATAATACATACACTGAATTTTTAATTAAACATGTATATGCATTGTTATTTACCAAATTAGTTTCTTGGAATAAAGTTTATTTTTCATTATTTTGTATTGAATGATGGAATTTGTATGAATACAAATACTCTGCGATTTTAAAAGTCTTATTACTTTGATTTACGGTCGATTTCAATTAGTTTTAACTGTACAGAGTAAATATGACAATAATTTCCTTAGTTTTAATTATTTTGTTATAAAAAATTACCTATATTAAAAATGATATAAATCGATTCAGTAAACGATTCTGAAAAAGCTATTTTCAGGATGTGCGTTAATTAAGTTACATGTTGTAAACAAGCAGTAACACTCACAAATTTATTACCTACTATGCACTCATCATTATGTGTCACAGAGATTTCTAATAACTGGATACTTACTTGTCAATCTTTGTCCAATTAACAACTAAATTATTACCTTACAAAGCAACTCAGATACAATGAAACAGTAGGTAATCATTCATTGGAATACCATAGAAAGTTGTAGTTTCGTAGAGCGCTCATACGTGTAATTGTTGACTTTCCATAGGCTGCAAGGCAATTTGTAAACCGATTTACTTCAACATGTCAATGCCCCAGACAGAGATGGTGTACTGGTGGCGTACGTGTCAATAAAGTACAGAAAACATATACAGATCCTAGGGCTTTAAGGCCACTAGATATGCTGAATTTGTGCGAAACACATTTTTCTTGCAATTAAAAATGAAGTATACCTGGCCTGTGTGGATGCTACCAACGCCAGCACATCAAGCTACTCCAATCTGTCAAATTTCCCCAATTGAAAGTGAACCTTATGCTTATATGATAAAGCAGAAATACTATAAATTAAATTTGACAGATTGGGGTAGCTGGATGTACTGGCGTCTGAACAACCGAAAGGGGAAGTCCTTGTAAAACATACTTTGACCAAACTGAAGACATTCTCAAGAAAGGCCAAGTTAGAAGTATCCTAAACCAGCGAGCATGTATGTAGAATATAAAGACAGTAAACGAGGCAAAAGAGAATCGAAAGAGATCGTGACAAGTGGAAATCCATGGTCTCTGTCTACCCCCCCCCCTCTGTCTATCTATGTAAAAATGTAAACAAAAGAAAAGTTGTGCAATGGATTTGTACGACTTTTGATAAGTTAAGTGATAGTGGGATGCTATATGATGCTATATCGTGGGATGTAGATCTATCCATAAAACTGCACAACTTAAAAAAAACAATAATTATGTTTAAAAAACAGTAAGTTCGCATTGTAATAGTGTCTAATTTCAGCTACAACGCAGTGGTCAATATAATAATGTAATGTTAAGCTTGAGAATGGACTGCTTTTTTTCACACTCTTCTACACTTCTACCAATCACCTTTATATCAAATGACTATATAAAATGAAGAATAAACATAGTAACTAGCTATTTATGGCATACATATTTTATTTATGATTAAAAATTTATTAGTTTGTATTATTCTTTGGTATAAATTAAATTTTCTTCCATTATAGGATTTCCATAGAATGAGAGGTCGGCTTATATTGGAAATGTATGGCTTGATCAATCCTATACAACGCGGGTTCAGCTTATACTGGAAAAGTATAGCTTGATATGTAGCCGTGTGTACATCACAATACCCACATGTGTTAAACAATGTTGTTGATGCATTAGTTTTGAATCAGGCCAATACGTCTCTCTCGAACAATTGCCGATGTCTCACGCCATGACCCCGACTGTCTCACTTACGATCAATTTAGTTCTATCGGCTAAGCGTGTGTGACTGAGAGCTCGATACTCCAAAGTTTAGCCAAACGATCTGATATTGCATCCATTACAAATAACGTTATCCGTGACTTACTTACTTACTTATCTATGGGCAGTGGTTACCCTAGTGTCAGAGTTGTTCATTGTTCAATCCGTAGGCCTCTGACATGGCTTAACCACTACAACCAGGAACGATAGCTTGACGTGCCCTCCGAAGCACGGAGACGCTCAGAAATTAAGCCACTTTGGTGGTAACCCATCTATGGACCGACCGCGAGCATAGTTGCTTAACCTCCCCAATCAGTTACGGGCCGATGAGAGCATCTAGCTATGAGTGACTATAAAGGTAGTAGCTATTAGCAAATTTATATGATGAATAAACGAGGTCTTATTCCGTCGTTTACGCTAAGGTAGTCAAATAACATAATGACAGGCCGGTTGGCGTGGTTGGTAAATGCCTGTGTTTCACGCCGCAGGTAGTGAGTTCGATTCCCACCTAGGACAGGTATTTGTGTGCATGAACATGTCTGTTGGTCCTGAGTCTGGGTGTAATTATCTATATAAGTATGTGTTTACAAAAAAAAAGTGGTCTGTAATATATCAGTTATCTGGTTTCCATAGTACAAGCTCTGCTTAGTTTGGGATCAGATAGCCGTGTGTCAGTAATGTCCGAGGATACTTTTTTTTTCTTTTAATATATAGGGACAATGTCACACAGATCATCCTAGCCCCAAACTAAGCAAAGCTTTTACTATGGGTACCAGGCGACGTTATACATACTTATATAGATAGATAAATACTTATATACTTAGAAAACATCCATGACTCAGAAACAAATATTCGTACTCATCACACAAATATTTGCACTTACCGGGATTCGAACCCAGGACCACCAGCTTCGTAGGCAGGAGCACTACCGACTAGGCTTCGGTGACCGCTAATATTATTATTAGGATATTATTATTACTATTAAGGTAGTAGCTATTTGTAAAATTATGTGATGAATAAACGAAGAGTTATTCAATCGTTTACGCTAAGGTAATCAAATAACATACAATGACTATCAAATTTCACGTAGGTACATGACGAAGCAAATATATAGGAAACCTTGTCTGATGTACAGACGTCAGCACATCAAGCTACCTCAATCTGTCAAGTTTCCCTAATTGAAAGTGAACCTTATGCTTTAGGGATAAAGTTGAAAATCTATAAAATAAATTTGACAGATTGGGGTAGCTGGATGTGCTGGCGTCTGTACATATTTTCTCCCACTCTTTCTATTTGTTTTGATATTATGGGACTCCAACAGATGTTGTACACACTTGTTGTACATAATAGATTAAAGCTGAGCTGTAGCTTTAAGACAACCCTCCCCTCTTCTATAGTCCTTCAATTAAAGAAAATATACATGCACATATAATATATTAGTTAATTAAATTTAGTATTATAAATCTTCAGTTTAAATTATTCGTAAAAAATTAAAACAGTCCTTTGTCCTGAATTTGACGTTATTCTGTTGATATGATGATGATGAAAAACAAACTCAAAGTGATAATTTCACTTTGAGTTTGAGAGAAAAAGTCGAGTGTGCTTTAGACCACACGACTGAAGTAAAACTTCAAATGTAACTGGCTATGAGAGAAAGAGGGAAATAAAATGTGTGCCCGCCCCTCTCTCTCTTGCCCCTACAGTAACATTCGAAATGTAACTCTCTCTCTCTCTCTTTCTATCTTCATTATCTTATATCTCCCTCTCAACTTCCGTACACCTCCCCCGACAACACTTTTCATAACGCTCTTGTCACGCATTCGCCAGATTACTCGAACATAGAAGTTAAGTAACTTTAACGTTTTATATATTAAAATTCAAATATATACAAATATATTTGAATTTTAATATACTACTGCAAACTTTCCAACTGAACTAAAAATAATCTTTATTGCCAAAACTGTCTCGTTCTTTACTCATATGCATTGATATAAACTACAATTATGTACGTACACACGGCTACACATCAAGCTATACATTTCCAGTATAAGCTGATCTCGCGTTGTATAGGATTTCCATACAATGACAGGCCAGCTTATATTGGATATGTATAGCTTGATATGTAGCCGTGTGTACGTGTAAAAAGAAAACAAAATGAATTAATATCGACAAAATCGTCGTTATGTTAATTTTATTTCTTTTTACAAAACTGAACTGATTTAAATCTTTTACTTCGTAACTAAATAACAAAATAAGCTATGCCTGGCAGTTTTATTTATTTTCTTTTAGAAGACATTTTTTCAGCGGTTTGCAATAGGCGTTTTTGTTGATTTTCGGAGTGTCCTAATTTCTACGCAAAAGGTCAGGCGTAGTCGAAATATCTAAATTGAATAAAAATATTCGTCAGTCTTTTCTTAAAATTCATTGAGGAATATTGGCAATATGTTTGTATGGCAAATGCCAGCTGGAAAAGGCTTTTAAATCGCTGTTGACCAAGCGATAAATTGACCGATGAGAGCGTGATAAAGATAATCGGTTGGGTTTTGTCTACTAAAATGCTAAATCTTACTAGCTTCGTTAAAAAAAAATACCAACTAAGTATTGTAATTATTTTGCGTAACTACTAATCTTTTCTGTTTTTACAAACTTAGTTATGTCAGAAATAATTGTATATAGTACCTAAATTGTTAACCCACAAAGCCACTATCGGAACGCCTATCCAAAAAACGTTAATACTATGCAAAAAGGTTTTGTTTACTGGGATTAGAGCAGTTAAATAGCTCTTTATTAATTATGATTATCATCTCATATGAGCCCTTATGAATGAGTTGTCGGCACTTATCCTTATACTGCCTAATAAAAGGGTTATAATATGAACTATAAAACAGTGTCATTGTCTCTACTAACAAGGCTCTCGAATAAGTCATCATCATCATCATGCAACATTACAATTATGTTGTCCTTCCTGACGTATTCATCAATAGCGAACCTTGTCAGTTTGACAAAATAATAATAATAATGAGAGTGAAGATGGCTGGGAAAGCAAAATTTGGACCCAAAGATACAATACAATTGCAGCGC
This sequence comes from Pseudoips prasinana, assembly GCA_951640165.1. NCBI lineage: Eukaryota > Metazoa > Arthropoda > Insecta > Lepidoptera > Nolidae > Pseudoips > Pseudoips prasinana. The sequence goes on from OX621240.1 coordinate 26,973,641, forward strand.
GCCATAAAATTGATTATCAAACTCGGTTCACAAACCATAGAGAAATTATAGCGTTGAGTTAACCACATTCTTTTCAAAGTCGGCAGAAAAGGACAGAAAAAAAGAGATCTCAATATTTATATTGTCAAGACCACGCCTCTTAACATTAGGTGACGTATGGACCAAACGGCTAAGACGTCAACAATGCGTTATGCCAATTTTACTTCCACCTCCTCATTTTGAGCACTGTTGATGTTTCGAGGTCAAATTGCGTCGAGGAACTGAGAATTTGTTTCATAACAATCTAACACGCCTCTTAAATTAACTAGTTTTATCAGATCTGAATTAGTTTTTTGGAGATATTTCACCAATATTAGCTTTGCGCCGCACCGGTGCTTTGCCGGTTGATTTAACTCTAAATGTTAAAACAAAGAATTAGAATGAAAATTATTTTAGCTTACCTACAACAAAGAAATACGGCTGATCCGAGGTTTCTGTAACAAGACAAAAACAAACATTAATTGGTTAATTAGTGAGCAACTAACAAACTGTCATCTAATTCAAAACAAGGCCATAGGCTATTCAAAAAAAGCCTGTACTATGGCAACTAGACAACTAATAAACATATATTTTTCTAAATTGCATGATTTACAGGTTTTTTTTTTGAATAGCCTATGGCCTCGTTTTGAATTAGATATAATTAGTATAGATAAATTATGCACAGACAGAGAACAAATAATAGGGCATATCGCACAAAATCTTCTCCTGGATGGGATTAGAACCCACGACCTTTGGCTTAGCAATCTGGGTCACTAACCACTAGATCAATAGGCCCATGCAGTTAGTAGCCAGTTAGTATGTCTGGATGCGGGTAGTGCAAAATCGGCAATCGTGGAAATCTTTAGGGTAGGTCTTATTTTCTTTTATAAAAGTTTACCAATCATATAAAGTAAGAAGTTATATAAAGGACCTAAAAATATATACATAAATATCCTAGTTCTTAGTTTCTATTGTATTATTATATATAATTGCTAAGAAAACTTAATTAAGTACCGTCAATATCTTAATAAAATAGTTCTTCCTCCGCTCAGCTGTTTAAAAATGAGTCCCATTCATCTAGGGGGAATCGGCAGATTTTGTCGGTTAATATTTCCAGAAAATTTTGAAAGAGTGATCAGGTCCGACGGCTTACGGAGCCATTTACGATGAACGGCAAAGGTTTTACGTAATATTCAATAAGGTTGCCAGTTTTGTGAAGTTTTACAAGGTCAAACTTGGAAAATAAATAACAGTTGCTCCATTGCATAATGTTATGGTTTAATACATTACTTCCTGAAAAAAAATATACAACATCCACTTGCATGAAATGAACATGTATTGTTTAAAAGTAAATATACTACAAGCGCACATAATGTGTTCTCTGACTTCAAATTAATGATATACAGACCCAAACTGTCAAGTTTCTTTTATAGATTTTCAACTTTATCATATAAGCATAAGGTTCACTTTTAATTGGGGAAATTTGACAGATTGGGGAAGCTTGATGTAACCTAGTACAGGTACCATCTGTCTATAGCTTAGCTTTGTAATCTTTATTTTTTTTATATAAATAGATATCATTTTGTACACAATTTACTTAAATAATATGATATTATTATTATTATATGCCAATATAACAAGAGAAGGGGCTAATAGGGAAGAGCACATAACTTTTGAAGCACAAAAAATATTACGGATGTATTATTTTTATTCTATATTAAAAGAGTTATATTTTGCTTTATGAAAAACGGAATGAATGAAAAAATAATTATCACAGCTAATGCAAATTTAATTACGACTAATAACAGCGGGCACTTATCAGTACCTATTTAAATGTTAATAGACTAGAACTACAAGGTGAATCTAATAGGTCTTTACCTATGAAATTGCCGTTTTGTATGAAAAAATTTAAACGAATTTTTTTCATGAATTTTTTTATTTGTATTAATCGAAGTAATCACCCATGCAATCAATGCATCTTTGCCATCGCAGTGGCAGTTTATTGATGCCCTTCTTAAAGAAATCAGCTGGACGGGAGGCAACAAATTCTTCAAAGGCATTTTGTACTGCCTCTCGGGTATTGAATTTTTTTCCCGCCAAGAAGTTATCCAAATTCTGGAAAAAGTAGTAGTCTGTAGGCGCAAGGTCTGGTGAGTAGGGCGGATGACGGAGAGCTTCCAACCCCAGTTCTTGCAACTTGGAGACCGTCTGCTGTGCAGTATGAGGTCGCGCGTTGTCGTGCAGGAGCAGCGGAGACGAGCGATTGACCAATGCTGGTTGGAGATGCGCCAGCTTCTCCATCATTGTGCTCAGTTCTTCACAGTACACATCTGCAGTAATGCTCACCCCGTTTGGTAAGAAGCTGTGATGAATCACACCGGCGCTAGACCACCAAACAGTGACCATCACTTTTCTAGGGGTAAGTTTTCGTTTAGGGCATTGTTTAGGTGCTGAACCAGGATCCAACCAACTTGCTGAGCGCTTGCGGTTATCAAACAGAATCCATTTTTCATCGCAGGTAACAATGCGGTTCAAAATTCCTTCATTTGTGTGTCTGTTGAGCAGTGCAAGGCACGTCTCGACGCGTACTTCGCGCTGGCGATCATTGAGTTCGTGGGGCACCCATTTGTCAAGCTTTTTTACCTTGCCAATTTGACGCAAATGGACCAATATTGTTTTGACGCTAACGTCGAAAGCTGCTGCTAATTCAGCCGTAGATTGTGTATCATCAGCTTCCACAACCGCCTTTAATTCGTCATTGTCGACCAAAGTCTTCGGACGACCGCGAGGTTCATTTTTCAGGTCGAAATTTCCAGAACGGAAGCGAGCAAACCAATAACAGGTGGTGCGTTGGTTTGTAGTGTTAGCTCCGTAAACGTCGTTGATGTTGCGTGCCGCTTGTGCCGCGTTGCTGCCACGACGGTACTCATATTCCATAATTACTCGAATTTTTAACGTATCCATGATGACGAAAGAGATTGAAATGCGATGAAAATGTAACACTAATCAATAAAGAAATGACTACTTTTGGAAAAAAGAATCCATGTTTTTAAAATAAAATTAATTTGAAATTAGAATTCTTAGCCAAACAAAAATTATTTTGATTTGAAATGGCCAGTACTGCAGAACGGCAATTTCATAGGTAAAGACCTAATATTAATATCTTTGAATAATTTACTTGAATAGCGACACCTCTTATCAGTTGACATGCTTGCATTAAATATATATGTATATATATCACACAGGAATATACAGGCTAGCCGGGGAGTTGACGTTCAAACGCAAAATTTAGATACTTTTTTGATGAGGAGTATCCGAATCACCCCACGTATGTTCTACGATTTTGCGTAGTTTACGAGATAGTTTTTTTTTTAAATTCACCTAACAGTAGTTTTAGATCTTTTTCTCGTTTAGTTGAACATTTCTGGTTCAGTTTTTTTTTATAACTAATTAGCATAGTTTAGCCTAACACTCTAAACAGTGTGGTTTACTTAATCATTGCAGAACTGACTTAGAATTTATTCGAAATTTCAATATTAGGATTTGTTCATAGATTTTCAAAGTATCAAAAAACGCAAAATAGTAGAACATACATGGGGGTGATTCGAATAATCCACATTCGACCTCATCATAAAGTATCTCAATTATGCGTTTGAACGTCAACTCCTCGGCCACCCTGTATACAAGTTCTAACATAATAGTATGATGCGAGAGTTTAGACTTTTCTACGAGACTGTTGTGGTATGAGTCACCTTCTTTGTAGTTTGTTAGGCTTTTTAAATTGTTATGTATTATGATTTCATTAAAGTTCAATGGGCCTTTCACCCCCTACAAGGTGGAGCGACTATGTTGCAAGGGTCGCGGAAAGCCGCTGGATGTCGGCAGCACAAGACCAGCCATTGTACAGAGTCCTGGGGAAGGCAGTAGCCGTCTTTCGGCTGATATGATTATTATGATGAACCATTCACCAGTCTGATCAGAGACTCCCAGTTTTAACCGCATAGTTCACAGAGGCGTTACTCATTATTATAATTAACGTATGGCTATTTTCCCGTTATTATTAAGATTAAATATGGTATTAAGAGGCGTTACTAAACATCTGTCTTCTTGTTGACAAGATGAAGTCTATCTCATTTTTGTTTTACCAGCGAGGCTCAACTAGGTCCATTTACGGTGATCTAGTTTCTTGAAAAATGTATTCATCATAAAGAGTCCCTCCTTCTCCATGATGTCGGCCAACATTTGGCCTCAGGGGTCCGGTCTCCAGTTCCAAATTGCCCTAGTCTTAACTCATTACCGAATCGTTTGCACAGCTTCGCGTAAAAGTCTACAGTGAAATAAGTATTAGTGTTAGATGTGTCTGCGTCGGTACCTGTTTAACATTCAAGGAATACCGCTTTGTAATTCTGAGTATTAAGTACTCCATCCTAGTCGACACGCTCTTGATTCTCATTACGTTGAGGCCGTAACTTAAGGAACTTAATTTGCTTATGAAACTGAGTAGCGTGTCACATCAACATGTAAAAAATACAATAAATTTGAAGTTCACGTTTTAATTTCATCAGTTAGATGAGTACCCTTAAGTTATATTTTATCCTTTTCCCAACTCCAATATTTATATTACACCCTGTATACTATCTATTTTGCAGCGCAAATTATAAACAAGAATTTGAATAAACTATTTAAAGCATTCTTAATCACGGTTTACTAGAAAACGTTTGAAATCTTTTTTTTTTAAAGATTTCAAACGTTTTCTATGCATGAAATCTTTTATTTAAATCTTTAAATAAAAGATTTCATGCAACTCGCCTGGAAAAGATCTTTGTTACGAGTTATGAGCAAAATCTGTGAAGTTCCCTCAACGAAGAAGAACTAAAAGTTCATCATTATATCAAATGAAAAACGTCCCCTTCTGGACAAAGGCCTCGTCCAAAGATCTCCATAACTGCCGATCTTGCGCTGCCCGTGTCCAACAGCAGCCCCCGACCCTTGCAAGATCGTTGGTCCACCTTGTGGGGGTCCTGCCCATGCTGCGTCTTCCAGTTCGTGGTCGCAACACGAGAACCTTACTTATTAAAAGTAAAAAAAAAACAAACAAAGTGATGTATGATTCGCACCTATAACACGAATCGTAGAACATTAAGTTACCAAACTCTTTTGTTTAACCCGAGTTTATTCTAAAGTATAAAATGGTAGTTAATGAACCGTTGAATTCACAATATTTAAAAGTTCAAAGTCTCAAAAAATCATCATCATTGTATCAGACAAAAACGTCCACAGCTGGTCAAATAGCTCCAACAAGTATCTCCACAATGATCGCTCTGCCGCGGTCGGCATCCAGCGGCTTCCTGCGACCCGGGCAAGTTCATCGGTCCACCTTACTTTAATACAAGGTATATATTATTTAATCTAATGAGTTGCTTTTATTAATATAATATATACTTAGTTAGAATAATATCTTTTGTAATGAAGTGTTAACAACTTAGCAAGCATAAATTTATGTAATGTAGCATTTCTATCACTATTTGTTAGATTGCAATCCTGGTTAATGTCCAATAATATTACATAAGCACATAAAACTGAAACAGCAAATAACCAATAAATATGAGGAACCTCCATAGATATTAGAATACATAGATGAGCTGACAGTTCAATCAAACAAGATATAAAATGTAAACGCTTGTGAACTATTTTGGGATGTTGTTGAACTTTTAAGTTTGTATTAGTCGGAGATCAAATTCTTGGCTTCCAGTTCTATTTAGTGCTTTTTTTTTACAATTTTTAAAATATTTTAAAGGCATTTCTATTAAATCACGGTCTCCAAGTACCGTAAATTATATATTAACTCATCTTGTTAAACGTCTTATAAATATACTTGAAATTATATGTGAAACATTGAATTTAAATTTGATTGAATTTAATTTGCTCCACGTCTGGTGTAGTGGTTGAACTATTAGCTTTGCTGGTGATATCGTCTTTTGGGTTCAATCTTCACAACTATTTGTGTGACCCACAAATGGTTCTTGCTTGTTCCGAGTGTGGGGGAGCTGTGTCTCTGTCAATCGCATGTTTTCCAAGTTCTTCGCGATACAGGGGATTCCCCTGGTGCGGGTGTTGTTACAAAATCTACTTTTATACGTGATAAGTTGATAACGAGTTTCAATATTGACCTGCCACGATTTTAAAACCTTTACGAAAAACAGAAGCATCGGGCTTATCTATGAGACACTTATTGCAGATGCTAAATCTATGATATAATTAACATATAGGTTTCAAGTTATCAAGTAACAGTAATAGATTAGTAAATATAATTAGGTTTTGATATTTATGTACTATCAATTTATAATATTTGATTCATAGCTGTTATGGAACAAAATAGCTAATTGCCGCAATAAATGTGAAGAACCAATACTACTATAAGTAGACGTTTTATTAGTGAAATGTCAATAAGTCGGGCCATCAACCGCCATTAAGGAGAGGCTCGGCAGTATCGGTCATTAGAGGAAAAACATTTCAAAATCAAACACCAACTTGTACCACTGACAGTGCTTGAAACTTCGCCCTAATTGCTACCAGCATTCCTTTGAGCTACTTAAGTATTTCGAGCAAATAAAATATGGTGGAAAATTGAGACCCATTTAAAAGTATGCAGGAAAATTATACATTACATTAATTGGCAAATAAATGTTATTATATGTAGTTAGGAACTTTGATGTGGTGTTTATGAACGAACGTTTTGTTGATAAGATTTATTAGCTGCATGAGATTTATTTTTATTTCACGTATTTTAGTATACACGATGACGCATATCACTATACAGACTGTTGGCTTTGATAAATGCAAAAGTTTTGAGTTTATTTTTGCTGTTGATCATTGTAGATTTGGAATACTTATCGATCGTTGTTGTGCCGAATAAGTTCCATATGAGCATACTTTAGGTTATTAGCACTTTTTTAATATTAAAAACATCTCTCTCAGATTTATAAAATATAAAATAAAAAAATATTTTTTCGTGTTTTATTTCCACAATATGTTTTTTAACTTGGCTTATTTACAATATCATATGCGTAGGTAGGTAAGGTCGATGTAACTGCTATCTGCAATTATTAACAAGACAACCGTAGGATGGAAAAAAATTGTAGTAAAACAATAGTATTTATATAAATGATATCAAATTTATAGCCACACATTTGATTCTGGTAAAGAAACCGTTGGGATAAGTAAAAAATAATTTGATTAGGAGGAACCTCCACTTTTCTGCAATGGATGATAACGTAAAATTTCGGTGTAGTCAACAGAAAACAACAGTTTATCTGAGTATTATTATATATGAACAGGTCGACCATCTCACCAGAGCTAATTAAAAATAGCTACTAGAAATAGACCTTGATCGAAATTCCACGACGAAGGGAAGCAAAGAATTAGAACACGCGCCTAAGTAGCTTATTATAAATTATAAGTAGTTATATTATAATATATTGAATTTAAAAAATGCGAGAGTGACCTCAAGAAATGTAAAGGTTGGCCATATGGTATTCGGTTGTCAAGGGAAGGTTTAATTAAAAAGTTGTACAGAATTAAGTATATCCGAGTCTTGCATCCGATGCTTGTTAAAATTGTTAAAAGGTATGTTTCATTAAAATTATTTACATATTGATATGATACGGATGAAACATTGCAATGTTGTTGGTTATTTTTAGTAAGGGCATTATCTAGAATAATGGGGATTTTGTCGTGGTCGGTAGATACGCTGCCTTCCACGCCGCAAGTCGTGGGTTCGATTCCCACCCGGGACAAATATGTATGTGCATGAACATGTCTGTTTGTCCTGAGTCTGGGTGTAATTATCTATATAAGTATGTCTTAAAAAAAATAGTATACGTCGTAGGTATATCAGTTATCTGGTTTCCATAGTACAAGCTCTGCTTAGTTTGCGATCAGGTGGCCGTGTGTGAATAATGTCCCAGGATATTATTATTATTACTTATCCGTTTTGTACGTATTTTTACGGAAATTCGATGAAAATTGATTACTACCCGTCGTGACGCAACGGTCACATTTTCTTCCGACTTTTCATGGACTCATTTTCCCATCCTCTAATGCAACATATTCTTTTGTATTTGTATTGAAAGATGGGAAAATAAGATTACGTTTTATGGTGCGCGACCCGCCGGACGATTAAATTTATGATTTCCCATTTTTGAGATTAGATTTACGCTTTGCACTGTGAATAATGCTATAAAACTAAAATTTGATGTTTTTTCCCAACAGTACATAAAAAATAACTCATAGCATTTACTAATAAATGGTCTTTTGAGAAGCATAGAACCAACGACAAGTACGACTTTTCTATATATCAACCGACATTTTATCAAATTATGGGACCATACAGAAAGTATTTCTTATTGAATAAAACAATAATGCTCAAGTTTGATTCACAACTAACGGAGAAATTGCATAAGATGCATACAACAAATAATAAAAATTATTATAAAACCCACTTCAGCAACTCTTTACAATAAAAATATATATAAAATAATTACCAAAGTATTCCCTATCGAATAAAACGAATCATCAAAACCGTTCACAAACAATGAAGAAATCGCGTAACATACATACAAAGAAAAAGTACAGAAGAATTGATAACTAATAAATGGACTTTTGAGAAGCATAGAACCAACGAGTACGACTTTTCTATATATCAACCGCCATTTTATCAAATTATTGGACCATACAGAAAGCATTTCTTATTTAATAAAAAATAATGCTCAAGTTTGATTCACAACTAACGGAGAAATTACGTAAGGTGCATACAATAAATAATAATAATTATTATTATTATGAAACCGACTTCAGTAACTATTTACAATAAATATATATATATAATAATTACCAAAGTATTCCCTATCAAATAAAACGAATCATCAAAACCGTTCACAAACAATGAAGAAATCGCGTAACATACATACAAGGAAAACGTACAGAGGAATTGATAACCTACATGTTACATTTCAAATGTAAAATGTTTAAATGATGTTTCTATATATTTTTAACGGTGTATGGAAAAACATATTATTATCAGCGCTATAACAGTGAAATGTAGTAAATGCTGAACCAATTCAGACTTGAGCGGTTAAAAATTGTTATGATGTTTTCTTATCACGTAAAATGGAAAGAAACATATTGTTCGAATTTTTGTTGCCTGTGCAATTGCCGATATTTTCTCTTTCTTTCATAATTTTTATATTTTAATTACTACTGTTACCATATTAATAGTTTATAAATAATAAAAAAATATATAATACCGTCTTATTATCCCCCTAAAGTATTCATTAGAGTTACTCAATACTCAATTATTTATTGCATTCCACAATGTACATATGTCTAGGTGGTATTTACAAATAGAAAGTTCATCATGGACCCTGTCAGGCACAGCAAAGTAGGAGAGAGGAGGATTTATTTCAGCCATTAAATATAAATTTATATTAAATCTTAATTACTTTGATATGCAATAAAATATAATTTGCAGTTTATTAAATTATAATGTATTAATTAGTTATTAAGTATACCATTTATCTATTAATTAAGTTATCCTATGTTATAATTGTTCATCATTTGGTATTAATTATTATTCACATTTCTTACATGATATTTTTATTCATATAAATATGAATTCATCATCATCATATCAGCCGAAAGACGTCGCCTTATGCACAAAGACCTCCCCCAAGGATCTCCACAATGGGCTGGTGAATTAATAAATGGTAATATGACATTTTAGCATTATAATCATGTAGAACTAAGCTTGGCCAATTCACGAATAGGTATGAAAACTTGTTTAATACAAAATCTTTGCCAAAACGTTTACTCGTAAAAGACATAAAAATGTCTAGGATGACAATAATATATTATTTTAATAATACGTATCTAAATCTGACAAATATGTTAAATTATTAAATAACTTGTCATTAATGTCATGATACGATAACATTTGTGTAATACAAAAGACGCAACGGTAAGTCTAGATCATCCGCCAAAATTAGGATTAATAAGTAATAAATTGTATTAAATTGTATACCTTTATTGTCACTTTGACAAGTAAAACTGAACGTTTATACTTTAGTGCGGAATCAATTTAGTTATTTTATTACGATTGGACTCTATTTTAGTTAGTTATTGTTTCATTGATATTATTCAAGTTATCCACACGTGTTGTTGGAGATAAATGATGTTCATTCCAATTGTATGATGTAATGTATTACCAAAAGTATTGAATAACTTCCAACCTCCTTTATTCACAGAGTTATCTGGAACTCTAGTAATACCCATAGATAATAATAATATCCTGGAACATTATTCACGGGGCCATCTGATCCCAAACTAAGCAAAGCTTGAACTATGGAAACCTGATAACTGATAAACTACTTATCTTTTGTAAATACACACTTACACCCAGATTCTAGACGAGCACAAATGTTCAGGCACCAAATATGGCACCAAGTGCCACAGATCCTTTTGCAAGAAGTGGAAATTTCGTCCACATTACCTGGGTAAATACCCGTGCTATGATACCACAGTGCGTTTCACAATAAACTGTTACCGCGCACGACCACACTCTATGGCATCAATTAACTGAGGGGGTTTTTTCGATCCACCATGCCATGGCAACCTTCAAGAAGCGAGCATATCCCTTTCTAAAAAAGAGGTATTTACCCAGGTTATATGGACGAAATTTCCACTTCTTGCAAAAGGTCCTGTGGTAGAATGCGTGGTTGTAATTTAATAGACAGATAGATGTAAACAAGTCAATGAATTTGTTGGTTGAAAATTTACGATGTACGTTAATCAATATTTTATAAAAAAATAAAATGATATCTAAAAATAAAACTTGTAATAAAAATGGTTATGTCTGCGTTAATGTAATAATAGTACCAGTTTCGTGCCGCCTTCCTACCTCAAGGTCGGAGACAGGTTTAAGATGACGTCATCAGTTCGTAACATTAGACATAATGCATACATTACTGGGACATATAGGTTCTGTAGCTATAACATAACGGTTCTGCGAATAGTTGATGAAACTGGTTTTTAATGCATGCATCAACTAATTTACTACCTTCGTATTTTGGACTTTCCAGACGGACCAAGTGACACCAATGATTTAGATGAAACTACATTATCGAGAGTCTTTATATAAAAGGACATTGGTCGGTACTATATAATATTTAAAAATAAAATAAATTTAATTAATTTCCCGGGGTCTATTACCGCACAGGAAAACTATTTAATGCTCCATAAGTAATATGTTCTGAGCATGGATGTTTTTTGTATCTGTCAAATATGTTTGTAAAGTACCCCGCGACACAAATTCATTTCCCTAGTGCGGACGTTGTCTTGTGAAAACGTAAATAAAATATAGTGCTCCGCTAATCTCACCGGAGACTAGCCAGCTATGTAGGAAATATCACAGTGCGAGGGTTTGTGCGGAAACAGAAGTCTGAGACAACCAGGGATAGATTAATGTCAGGACTGACAGTTCGGAAATGTAAATCTTACTAATATTAAAAATAGGTAAGGTTGTAAGCATATATGTATGAATGTGTATACACATCCATACATTTAACTGGTGTTTGTGACTATAGATGCATGGATGTTTGTTAGTCTTTCACGCAAAAACTACCGAATGGATTTTGATGAAAACTTTTAGTACTTACTTACTTATCGTGTGGGCAGTGGTTACCCTAGTGTAAGAGTTGTTCAAGCCGCCCAGTAGGCTTCTGACATGGCTTAACTGCTGTTGCCTAATGGCTAAAACCAGGACCGACAGCTTAACGCGCCCTCCGAGGCATGGAGACGCTCAGAAATTAAACCACTTTGGCGGTCTACCATCCATGGACAGACCGCGAGCCTAGTTGCTTGACCTCGCCAACCGCTTACGGATCGGTGATAGCACCTGGCCATGATACTTCTAGTAATATAGCTGATATATCCGATTAACACATAGGCTATATATAACTATATAGCTATAACGTGGGTAACACAGCGGGGCACAGTTAGTAAGAGAATAAAAACCATGTATGGAACCATGTAACCAGGCTCATGTCAAATGTGCTAGTTCACCGTAATCAGATCTATTTTGCTAGCCTTCAAATTATTTTTAAAAGTCTCTAAAAAGAAGAATGTCATTAATTAGACTGTATAATTTTTTGTATGAATATTACGCGATTTATCCGAAGCTTTTTGGAAAAAATGTTATTTAATTGTTAAAATTGATTATTATAAAGAAAAATTGAAGTTACCTACTCATGTTTTGGCGGCTTCAAAATAAGGTTTTATGATATTTTTTTATATTTATGTATGTTAGTCGATTTCTCACTTGCAGAAGTGTAAACCTTGCGGCCCGATTAAAAAAACATATGGTACCCTATATTTATTTTATCTCTCTCTCTCTTTCTTACTCTTTTTTATTATTTTCTCTGTCATCTCGTTTATTCCTTATTACTGTTCTACAAAACTGTTTTTAAAAACAGAAGTAACTTGCAAACAATAAAACCAGTCTAATAATAGCGTACGGGTAAAAATAACTTCGCTGCTCATAAATTAAATACCAATGTACAGACGCCGGCACATCAAGCTGCCCCACTCTGTCAAATTTCCTCAAATTAAAATGAAACTTATGCTTCTGTGATAAAGTTGAAAATCTATAAAAGAAATTCGATAGATTGGGGTAGCTGGATGTGCTGGCGTCTGTACCTACGTAAAATTAATAATTTGATAAAAAATACAATATTAGCTTAGTTATATATGTAAACTAAGTAGGTACATAGATCACAAGAAAACGGAACATTCTAGTCGCCGGTAGTTGACGACAAGCCTCATATTAGTTATTATTTGCACGAAACTAGATATCATATTAAATGATGACACAAGATTATCGGTTACTGCACTCGGCATACGTGTACATTTCAGTCTTTTGGGTGTATAATTTTTATAGCTAGCTATAAGCTTATTTGTTATTATATGCAATGTGGAACATACTAATAAACAAATAATGTCCTCCTAGCCGCATTCCGGCCACGGCGGCCAGTCTCAATAGAGATTAGCCATCTACGCGGGACATATTATAGTGCACAAGTGTGTGTGGTATATACACTGTGGAACATACATAGTTGCAAAACTTGAGTCAACAAATTAATTTTACGACTTTATAAATAACGTTTATAAATACAATATAAAAATGCCGATCGAGAATATTATATGAGCACTGGAAATTCATTTTACGTATTTCACTAATTGTTGTTCTACAAGTCATTCAGTTCAATACTTTTATACAACTTATTCAAAATTGTATTTTTTTATCATATAAAATTTTGATGGACAAAGCTTTCAAAGCTATGTTAACTTAAAGTCTTAATCGACTCAAACGAGATTCAATAAAGATTTACGTAAATAAATAATGGATTAGATACTTTACCGAAATATTAACACTAAACAAAACTGGAAATACTTCATCACTAAAGCACACAAGTCACAAACTCGTTAAAAACGTGTCACAGATTCACAAATCACGCGATACATCGATAATACGAATTAAATATTATAGGCCAGTGAAAAACGATCCGCGAGTGCGCGAGAACGCAGTGTTTTGAGCAAATCTCGTGAGTAGAGAAAGATCGTGCGCCCACGCATTCGCTATTACGAGATACCGATTGTCGCGGCCCTGGGCAAGGTTGCCTGGAACACCGGGTGCGTTTTGAACATAGAATTATTTTTACAAAAAAAAATCAATTAGGGTATTATGAGTAGGTAAATGAATAATATTTATAATAAAAAAAATCTAGTTTAAATCTGGAAAAACTAAAACGAAACTTTCATTGCAATTAATTATTTATTTCATCATACAATCTGTATACAATAAATATTTTTCATTACCACTTACGATGATAATACAAAAGAACGAAAAGTATTTTACATTAGGTCACGAGTCAGATCTTTAAAAAGTAAGTAGAATTTTTAATATAATTAAGACTAAAATAATACTTAAATTTTATTTGTAAATAATTATTTTTCTCCATCAAATACTTTGTATATTATAAGTATTTTTCGCTTGCGAATTTTTTAAAGACTTACGAGTAAGACTTAAAAACATTACGACGGGCCTGTTGGCGTGGTTGGTAGAAACGCTGCCTTTCACGCCGGAGGTCGTTGGTTCGATTCCCACACAGGACAAATATTTGTGTGCATGAACATGTCTGTTTGTCCTGAGTCTGGGTGTAAATTATCTATATAAGTATGTATTTACAAAAGAAAAATAGTATATGTAATATATCAGTTATCTGGTTTCCATAGTACAAGCTCTGCTTAGTTTGGGATCAGATGGCCGTGTGTGAATAATGTCCCACGATATTATTAATATTATTACGTAGGTATTAGATATATAATTCGATTTTAACCGTATGGTTTCCAGTCTAGAAATAATAGCTGGACCACCCAATACCAACCCGTGGGTGTCGTAAAAGACGACTAAGGGATACACCAGGTAGTTGGGCAGCGTCACCAGCGCCAACTCGCATGCCAAGCGCGGTAACTCAGGCAAACCCTTCCGAATGGCAATATTGGAGGTGACCTTTGGGGGTGGCCTATTTCCAGTGGTGGAAGATTCAGGCTAATGATTAGATATACAGGCTGACCGAGGAGTTTACGTTCAAACGCAAAATTTAGATACTTTATAATGAGGAGTCTCCGAATCACGCCCATGTAAGTTCTACGATTTTGCGTAGTTTTCGAGATAGATTTTTTTTTTCGTAAATTTCACATAACATCAGTTTTTTGATTTTTTTTCTCGTTCTGTTGAACATTTCTGGTTCAGTTTTTTTTGTGATAACTAATTAGCATAGTTTAACGTAACACCCTAAAAAGTATGGTTTATCTAATCATTGCAGAACTGACTTAGAATTTATTCGAAAGTTCAAAATTAGGGTTTGTGCGCAGGAATCATAAATTTTCAAAGTATCAAATGAAAATCGTAGAACACTACTTAATCGTAGGATACTCCTCATCATAAAGTATCTAAATTTTGCATTTGAACGTCAACTCTTCGGCCACCTTGTATATAGAAAAAAACCGTTTAAAAAAGAACACAATTTCTAAGTCCAAAGTAGTAAAGCAATTCGTATCTATAAAAATATATAATAACCTTCCGTTACATATAAAAAAAATGTCATTACCTCAATTTAGGAAGAGTTTATTTAATTTCCTCAAAGAGAAATGTTTTTATAGAACTAAAGAATATCTAGAATATAAGTCGAAATAATAATGTAATTTAATAGATTAATTTATAATTAGATTAAGTTTCTAAACTACATATATGCACTCGTATATTTGCACGACCTCAGGTCAGAATATGTTGGATTATAACTTTTTCATTAAGACCTTATGTACCATATTTGAGCAAATAAAGATTTGATTTGATTTGATCTCTAATTGATCTGCATCTGCTTCTCAATTTCTAAGTCATGCTGCAAATTAAAATTCGTTTATAAATTATTGAAAACAAAGTATATCGCGGAATGATGTTATGAAATG
Organism: Pseudoips prasinana; assembly: GCA_951640165.1. Lineage (NCBI taxonomy): Eukaryota > Metazoa > Arthropoda > Insecta > Lepidoptera > Nolidae > Pseudoips > Pseudoips prasinana. The sequence continues at coordinate 26,989,241 of OX621240.1, forward strand.
TACAGTTTGGATTCCTTCATACAAACAATTTACATAATAATATTTGCACCGTACCTCCTATTAGCATTTCTTAGAACCAGAAATGGCTAGTAACGCAAATAGTTCGTCAGCTATTATACTTACTTGAATGTTTTATGTTTCGCAAATATATCGCTCTATTTTTATGTGAACTGTTCATGAGAAAGAAGTCCAAGTAGTCGTGATCCACTAGACGTTTTATTACTTCCACCGACTACCGGACAAACCGGATTAGGTACTAAATTCGGTAATTTAAAGTCTACATCAAGTTACATGCCCGTCTGTTAGTCTGTGTAATCTTTTTAATAATAACGCAATACTTTTTTATTGCTTTCTCTTTACATTGAAGAATTTTATTCCTAATTTAATACATTTAATAGCATGCCAAGCGCAGTGACTACGGCAAACCCCTCCAAATGGTATAACGTTATAGAAAATTTGGAGGAGACTTATGTCCTGCTGAGGACGATATAAGGCTGATGGTTAAGATCAGTTTTTGTGTACCGATTAAGATAATTATATTTTAAAATTTGAATAACAGATTACGAGGCTTTTGAGGTGGTCTCATATACATTTTTTTCTAGTTAGTAGTTATAAGGCGAAGTTGTAGATTACTGTTATCATGTTGGTAGTTTTTCTTTTATCTTTAATATTAAGTTTAATATTTGTATGCCATCATATAAAGATGGTAAATGTGTGATGCCATGAAAATTTTGTCATCTATTTGTACACCACATTTATGCAAATAAATATTATGTATTTGTATTTGAAGTCGGTTGTACATTTTTGAAAACAGTTATTACTTATATGAAAACTTCATGTTTTCACAGACCATCCTATAACTTAAATTTTTGTAGAAAACCTATTTCATTCGAAAGTATATTAAGTGATGCATTTTGTATGGGGAGAAAAATTTGAGGTCGGTTTTTATAAACTTGTTTTCTTCAATTTTGTTAGTTTTATGGGGAGATAGAGAGAGATAACGTACGTCCGAGTCGCAAGTCTTCATGCTCTGTCGAGTGTATGCTCCTCTATTTGGCGATGGACCCGGTTTTCGCAAGGTGAATCCATGGAATGCTATCAATTAGGTCTTAAAATGACCCATGTATACTCTTCGAAATTGTTGGCAATAATTTTATCTTAATAAACGAGCTGGCTGCAAAAGACTACATTGTAAAATGTGGGCTTTAGTTACACAGGCATAATCTAAAATACACTGTTTTGAATTCCAACGAACTTTCTTGTACAGACGCCACCACATCCAACTACCCCAATCAGTCAAATTTCTTATAAATAAATAACTTTATCACATAAGCATAAGGTTCACTTTCAATTGAGAATAAGAACTATATGTGCACGGCCTTCTTGAACCATGTGTCTCGAAAATAAATTTATCTCCAAATTAAATTAGTACACTAATCCAAATATGGAGCTTACTGAACTAATAATATAATCTGAGCAGCATCATTACACAATTAATATTATGTGACCTGAGGTTTTATGTAATAACATTACACGAACACTTAAAAATAGTACGTATCTATTATATAGATTGGTTGTGATACATTGTCGTTTTGTAATTAAGAGCTTAATGTATTTCAAAAGCTATTGCACAACAGATTTTAGATCAGTGTTTCAGAAATGTCGTCATTCTAGTATTAGAGTTGCTTGAGTCATAATGACACACTAATATATTCAATAGACATTTCACATTAATATTATTATACTGACACATTTAGTTATCATATCAGCTGAATGACGTTCACCAAAAATGAGGGAATATGCCATAATGACCACGCTTGGCGATCGCAGTATGATGGCCAAAGATAATAGAGAGACGCTGCTGCCCGTTTTCTGGTAGGAATTCCATCAGGACCTGTTTAAATTTCCCCAATTGAAAGTGAAACTTATGCTTTTGTGATAAAGTTTAAAATCTAAAAAAGAAATATTACAGATTGGGGTAGCTGGTTGTGCTGGCGTCTGTACAATGCAAAGACTTTTTTATTTTAATGCTCACTTTAAACCTGTTATTTATCTATAGACATATCTAAAGCTACATGCCAGTGTATACTGAGCATTATATTCCACGTCGAGTTAATTTTTATTAGGACGCTAAACAAGCAGTGATGTTAAAATAAATATTGTCATTAATGAGTCTAAGGCAAATAAATTCTTAACTATGTACAGTTTGTACATAGTTAAGAATTTATTTGCCTAAAAATAGCAAGCTGGTAAAATAGTCTTCTGTGCGGTTGGGGCTGCCTTAGCGTTGTGGTTTTCATGCCATTATGCGAACGAAAGCGCACCCTTACTACAACGCCTGCATGGTGGTAAAAACAAGATTTTATAAATGATCGCTGCCAGAGCGGACTGTCCCTTTCAGGGATACTGAGGGGAGACAGTCCTAGGACTAGATTAATAATAATTGCCTGCCTGAAAACTAATTTACATAAGCACCATTGTTACTAACACATAAATACTACACTAAACTATGGATTTAGTCTGAAATAAAGTCTTTTTATTGTTATTATTTAACCGGAATTTTGGAATCTGACACGTAAATAAACAAAAGGCTAGGCGAGGTGAACAGTTGTAGTGGCACCAACGTGTCTTACGCCTCATTGGCTAGGCACCTTGAAACTACCGAATGCATTTACAAAGTCAGCTTGAGCTTTCGATCGCAGTACGAGCTTGTAGTAAATACCTTCATCTGATCTACTAAGCTTATAAAGTCGAAAATTATTTATTTTGCTCAGGTTGTATATTGCATATTTTTATCTGGTACACTGATTCGAACATAACATAAGTTACAACAACGTCCTCACAAGCAAAATGTGTATAGACAAACTCTAAAAGGAATAACTTCGTTTCTGTCTACAGACTTAATTATAATTGTGTACCTACAATTTACTGTAAAACAAACAAATCAAGAATTCTATACAAATCGGAATTCAAGTTAACAATAATTTTAGTTGATTATTCAATTTGTTCCTTGTACATTTACATTAAAATAAAGTTTTAAGTAGAACTGAAACATTTTGCATTGTTGTGGCAGTTTGTTGTGGAAATTTGTCATACAGGTCTCGAGCCTAGTACAAACTCCAGCTCTTATTCATCTATTTAGTACCTATATTACATTTATTTATAAATAACATTACAATAATTAATAGTACCTAAAGATATATAGATAAAAATTAAAAACTACATTAAACCCACATAGATATAAAATGAACTAAATCTAAACAGCGTCAAAAAAAATCCTCATCCTATTAATTATTATAATGTTATTTATAAATGAATGTAATGTATGAGTCAATATAAAATAAATACTATTTAGTACTTTATTGATAACTAGCTGTGCCCCGCGGTTTTACCCGCGTTAAATTTTATAAATTATCACAGCTCCTCCTCCGTAGGTGATGGTGTCATAATATGTAGGCTATATGTTGACCCGACCTCTTAGTAACATTCATGCAAAATTTGAACTAAATCCATGCAGTACTTTTTGAGTTTAGCCCGGAGATACATACAGACACACAGACAAAAATAAATTCTAAAAACTATATTTTTGGCTTCGATATCGATAGTAGATCACGCCCCAAGCATCCTTTAAAAAAAATATTCAATGTACAGTTTTGACTTTCCTACGATTTTATTATATGTATATAGAATAAACGGCGTACTTAATGTATACCTTTAAGAGAAAGGAATAAACTATTTTTATTCTAAGTACATATTAGTTTACTATTCCCTTTTTCGTTCCTACACATTCCATAACCAAACAAAACAAAAATAAAAGTCAATTAAGAAGTAATATATCGATATAAATCTGTTGTTCTTAACTAGCCCTTCTGTAATTTAACCATAGCACTGGAGCTACTACCTTGATTTTTAAAAAATAACGCAAATTGTATAATAATACTGTCTGGTACGAAATATATATGTAAACGTATATAATATCAACTGGTTCTTTTATTGTTTTTATTTTTTCTAAACGCAGCTCACCGACTAGTCGCTCATCCAACGAGACCCCGAACTTTAAGTACACGATTGTTAGATGCAGGAATCGAATCTGAAACTACCGGAGCGCAAAGGCTCGCCCGGGCGACTTACATCACTCGGATACTGAGATCTTGAAATCGAAGACGCATACCAATGAATAAATATGAAATATTACGTGGTGCATGACTTATGGTTCATTGACAATTTCGATTGCGTGTGTACGGTATGCCTATATAATATGTCCAGTATGTCAATACTGTCACTTTTAAATGCTGTCACTCGATTGCTTTTTATTAGGGCTCCGTAGCCAAATGGCAAAAACCGGAACCCTTATAGATTCGTCATGTCTATCTATCTGTCTGTGTGTCCGTTCGTATGTCACAGCCTTTTTTTTCCGAAACTATAAGAGCTTACTGCTGAAACTTGGTAAATAGGTAGATGTATTCTGTGAACCGCATCAAGATTTTCACACAAAAATAGAAAAAGAACAATAATTTTGGGGGTTCCCCATACATAGAACAGAAACTCACTTTTTTTTCTTCGTACTGTACGCCAAAAATGATGTTGAGATTTCTAATATCATCCCCCCCCCCCCCCCCTCTGTAACTTCTAAAATATAAGAATGAAAAAACTAAAAAAAATATTATGTACATTACCGTACAAACTAACAACGAAAATTGTTTTGAACGAGATCTAGTAAGTAGTTTTTTTTAATACGTCATAAATCGTAAACCGCAATTTACCTTTCATTTAATCAACTGAAATACTTGCTGCTACGGAACCCTTCATAGGCTAGTCCGACTCGCACTTGGCCGGGTTTTAATTTAATCATTATAATAACAAAAGTAAACTAATCGAGGAAATTGCACAAGTGACAAGCAACCACGCGAGAGGCGTAACTTAAGTAAATTAGGCATGTGCGTTTATTTATAATACCATCATATAAATAAATACTAAAATACACAAGTACTTAATAGAGCAACCATTTGTATACATTACTTTTATACATGTGGTTGGTTACAACTAGGATGAAGAGAAGAGATAGTAAATTTTAAACTTGTTGCTTAAACAGAGATATTGTTTTTAAGTTACAGGTGTTAGAAGAGACAGAGTTCCACAATCTGACTGCCTGAACCGTGAAGGAATTTTAATAAAAATCTGTTCCTTATTGTGCTTATTTCCTAAAATAGTACTGATTTGTAGGATATAGGTGGTTCACTACTCTTGCTTAGTTACTTAATAATTGGATTTTAATTATTAAAAAGTGCCAATTGACTGCTTAGGTCCCTATAATTATTAATAAGATCCTAAGCAGTCAATTATTAAATAATAAAAAAAAATAAAAAAAATACACTTTATTGTACACAAAAAATAAAAGAACATTTAACAATGAAACATTAGTTGAAATGTACAATGGGCGGTCTTATCGTATAAAGCGATTTCTTCCAGACAACCTTTGGATGGATAGGAATGAAATGTGTAAAAATGCCGGGGATGGTGCAACAAAGTGTGGTACATAGATAAATAAAAAGAAAAGAGATAGTTAAAAAGGTATACTAAAAACTAAAAATATGTTAATGATCATATTATTATTACACATACATATACGTAAATAAAATACTATATTATACTATACTATAAATATAATACTATATTAAAATACTATATCCAAATAAAATAAATTAATAATTATTATGATAGAGACAGAGTCTTTCACAAGTTTTTTGAAGCTAAGTATATTCTGAGAGCATCTAATAGAAAAAGGTAACTCATTCCACATGTTATAATTTATTTAATTACATTAAGTCAGCAATTAAGTCGCCATGGCCACTGACTATTTTGATTCATGTGAGGATTTTTAAGCTTAAAATAGCTAGTAAACAAAGATTTTTTCCTAATATATTTATCTATGAATTCAATTTTAAACGAGCAATTTTTACTCAATTTGCGAATCTCGGAAACAGTTGTAGCGATTTGGTTGATATCCCGTATTTTGATAAGCTTATGCTTTTAAGTTTAACATTCTTGTAACAATACGATTTAGTATATATAAAAAAATACCGAGTAAAGCTTGAAAATCTGAATAACAGAACCTTTCATTAGAAATCAATGCTAAATTTATATTAAATTTTGTTCACGACAAAACTCATTTACGCTACATATTTTAGGCGCTAGGCTCATACATAGATGTAGAGTTAAAACATTACCCTCCTTTATGCACTCGGGTGAAAACTGCACACGTTTGGGAAAAATGTGCAACTCCACGTGCAATTTTACTACCTCAGAGCAATAGAAATTTTGCAAGGTAACGTCATAAACTAGAATCGTAAATAAAGCATTATGATTAGTTTTGCAAACATTTACTGGTATAAAATGCAATTTAAACCAAATAAATGCAAGACATTTTAAAGGTTAACGTGGAACGTTTGGTATTTAACTGAAAAGAGCTTGTTAGGGTTCCGTGGCCAAAAGGCAAAAAACGGAACCCTTATAGATTCGTGATGTCTGTCTGTCTGTCCGTCCGTATGTCACAGTCACTTTTTTCCGGAACTATAAGAGCTGTCATGTTTAAACTTGGTAAGTAGATGTATTCTATTATCTGTGTATTGTATTATATTGTATTCTGTGAACCGCATTAAGATTTTCACAACAAAATTGAAAAAGAACAAAATTTTGCATAGAACTGGAACTCAATTTTTTTTTCACCGTACATGTGGGTTATCTATGGTTAGGTCTCCGAAAATGATATTGAGGTTTCTAATATCATTTTGTTCTAAACTGAATAGTTTGCGTGAGAGACACTTCCAAAGTGATAATGGGTGCCCCCCCATTCATATCTATTAGGAATCTATGGCAGATGCTCTCAACAGTTGAGGTTAACTAGACTCGCGGTCAGTTCATAGATAGGTGACAGCCAAGATGTTTTATTTTCTGGGCGTCTCCGTGTTTCCGAGGGCACGTTAATCTGTTGGCCACTAAGCAACAGTCGCTAAGCCGTGTCAGAGACCTAATGGGCGGTTAGCACAACTCTGACACTAGAGTAACAAGGCCCATACGATAAGTAAGCATTAGTTATTAACCGGAAATTGATATGACTTAAGACACATCTAATCCAGCTTTTTACATTCACATAACGAATAATTTATCAATTTCACAGCTGAGAAACACTCCGTTGAATAACTACATTCGTTTCCAATTGTAACGATTCACCTCAAGGTTAACGATGTGTATCTGATTTTTAGAACAATACTTTTTGCTATCGGATCTATAAATTAAGTTTTTTTGTAGATACGTATCTTGTTTATTATCATAAAACTTCTCATGTACCTAGAGATTAAAGTTATACATGTCTTATGAAATCGTAAGATACTGTATAATCAAACTGTATAACTTGTAGAACAGATTCCTTAGTAATCATAATAATAATATCTCGGGACATTATTCATACACAGCCATCTGATCCCAAACTAAGCAGAGCTTTTACTATGGAAACCAGATAACTGATATACTACTTTTTGTATGTAAATACATATTTATATAGATATTTACACCCAGAATCGGGACAAACAGATATGTTGCACAATAATATCTGTCCTGGGTGGAAATCGAACCCACGAGCTCCCAGAGACTCTACCGGCTAAGTCGCCGAACATAGATTTCTTAAATGGCGTTCAAATAAATAAAGGTTAAAAATGACTTAATCAATCGTTAAATCGGCTTCCATGAGCACATGTGACGTCATAAATGGTCCGGAATCGATTGTCAACGTTGAAGCCGATTTAACGATCGATTAATTCATTTTTAACCTTTATTTATTTGAACGCCATTTAAGAAATCGATGTTCGGCGACTTAGCCGGTAGAGCCCCAGGTCGTGGGTTCCACCACGCCAACTGGCCCGTCAATATTTTGTGCTCGATAATATTTACGTTACTACTATGTAGTTCATTAACACAAAGCTCACACAGACCCATAAAATTATAATTAACTAGCTGTGCCCGCGACTTCGTCCGCGTGTTAATTAGTTGATTTAGTTTTTTAGTAAAATAAAATACTTTTACTAAAATAAAAGTAGCCTAAGTTACGCCTTATTACATCAGCTACCTGCCAATAAAAGTCCCGTCAAAATCGGTCCAGCCATTTCAGAGATTAGCCGGAACAAACAGACAGACAGACAGACAAAAATTGTAAAAAATGTTATTTTGGTGTATGTACCGTATATTATATATATTTATTATATTTATGTAGTAAAAACCGGCTATTTCAATATTACAAACAGACACTTCAATTTTATTTATTTGTATAGATAATAATGTCCTCCTAGCCAAGATCCGGCCACGGCGGCCAGTCTTAAAGGAGACTAGCCATCTGCGCGGGACATATTATAGTGCTCAAGTGTGTGCGCAAACACAGGAGCACTTTCTATTCCATCACTCTCATGATCCGATGGGACGACTAGCGACACGACCGGAAAGAGGTCAGGTACAGGACCAACGGCTTAACGTGTTCTTCGAGGCACGGGGGTATAATACCACCAACTCCCAGACTTCGGGCTGATATTAAGATTATTTCGTTTTACAGAAAAATCCCAAAATCACTTTCGGCCCGACCCAGGACTTGAACCCAGGAACTCGTTATCTGCGGTTGAACACGCTACCGCTAGACCAACGAGGCAATCTAAAATAAAATTATAATCTACCTAGGCAGCGGTTTGCTGTGCCGCCTGGCATTGTAAATGTCCATAAGTAACTGTTACCAATTTCCATCAGGGCCGCTAGCTCGTCTGCCTCGAATAGCAATAAAACAAACCTACTGCTATAGAATTGCAATTTGACTTCTGTGCTTCTAGCACGAGTTCCTGCAGTTTACTTACTCGATCACACGTACAGTTTCGTCCCATACATTGAGCACCAGAGTTTTAATTCTTAATAGTTTCCGCGAGAGGCGCTGGTGCTCAATGTATGGGAGAAAACTGTACGTGTGATCGAGTAAGTAAACTGCAGGAACTCGTGCTAGAGGCACTAATAAGCTGTCCATGGGACCAAACCGGTTTCCTCCAGCATGATATCATGAAAGGAACTATTAGTTTTTAACCAACTTAAAAATGAGGAGGTTATCAATTCGAATATATATATTTTTCAGATAATTGCGCGATTTCACCGTTGTTCGTGAAATGATTTTCTAAATATAATTTATTTATTCGATTGAATATGCCTTTTGTACGTTCTCATAAAAAAAATCATTCAAATTGGTTGTTGTATAGAGAAATTTGACTGCACGTGTGGCTCAGTAGTTAAGACTGTCGCTTTTCCACTTCGTGTCCCGGGTTCGATTCCCGCACAGGACAACTATTTGTGTGGCCCACAAACAGATGTTCTGAGTCTAGATGTACTTTGTGTCCGTTAAACATATATTTATAAAATACCCCGCAACGCAGGGATTCATTTTCCTATTCCCTAATTTATTTTAAAGTTCATGTTTCTAAAAATAATAATGAACTTTATTCAGCACTTGGGTATTAACATACACTTGTACTTATCAAGTTCACAGTGCAGTACATAAACATAGTCGAATACAGTATAAAAATTACAAAAATATAATTAGTCTAAAAAAAAATATCTATTATTTTAAAATTTTGTTGTACAATATTAAAATTTAAGAATTGAAGGCAATGAGCATTTGGCTAGCGCAGAAGGCTCTTAACCAGTAGCTTAAAGTAAACGATTAATACCCGAGGCCACCCTTTTGGGGTTCGGGCCACAGCTCAGGAGGCCGCTGAAGCAAAAGGACAGAATTCTAAGAGAGGGTGTGATCAGTTGCACGGGATCACCGATGATGTATTAAGGGGCCAAAGCGATCCTCGCCGCTGAGGAGCCTACCCTAGCTAACCTGCGGCTTTCTCTAGCTACCTAGGTGGACGACCCGGAGAAAAAAGCCACAAAGAAACTCCGGGCTTGCTTTTTTCGTCTTCTTTTGCTTTTTGATTTCGTTCTTTTTTTTTTAAAGCATGTATTTTCTTACATTTTGATGGGCGGTATGTAGGCTAATGCATGCGCAGAACCGTTGTCATCTAATGAATCAAAAAATTGTGAGATAATAAACAATAACATTAAATTTCACTCAAGCAATTAGAATAACCTCTTGCTAGATGAGAAAACGGTGGGTACATCCGCGTACATTTACAAAATTAACAAGTCACACGAAGTCAACCAGAGGCAACGACTGTATGAAAAAATAAATTATTATGATACACCAAGAACTATATCATTGTACACAAAAACATGTGAATAACTGTACTACGCGTCTTTACTTCATATAGCCCATGACCTAGTAATAAAAGTATGAGGTTTATTATCCAAATTTTATCTCCATGCCCTTGTTATAAATAGTATATTGTACCTACTTATATACTCATTCATCGAGTCGGAGACTCTAATTACTTTTATTGTGTCTCTTGATTTTTATTTTACTACGCGTCTACGACAAGGTTCATTCATGGCTGAACAGTAAAAGCACCTTATTGTTGATATATTTCATTATAGTTGATCTTTTGTGTGCTACCGAATTGTTAAGAGGAAGTTTATTACATTCATATTAATTTGCATCAATAAACTGATAACATAAACACGTAATCAAACCGTAGCTTTGGCGGCGTTTGACTAATTCTATTTATAATATTCAAAAGATTTTTGGTTATGCCTATTTTATTTAAATTATCACTATTTTTAGTATATTTTTACCTTGGCGGATTTCAAAACCGTTCCACTTTTATGTCTGTTGTTCGTTTTTTATTTATATGTATTTAAGTTAGTTTGTATTTATTTATGTACTGCATATTGAATGTATGTAATTCTATTACACAGGCATTCTTTTTTATGTTAGTATCTCATTATATAACAATTTTTTAATTAATCTATACATATAACAAAATCGTAGGAAAGTCAAAACTGTACATTGAACATTTTTTTAAAGGATACTTGGGGTGTGATCTACAATCGATATCGAAGCCAAAAATATAGTTTTTATAATTTTTGTCTATTTGTCTGTATGTATGTCCAGGCCAAACTCAAAAAGTACTGCATGGATTTACTTCAAATTTTGCATGAATATTACTAAGAGGTCGGGCCAACATATAGGCTACATATCATCGCGCTATCACCTACGGGGGAGGAGCTGTGATAATTTATAAAGTTTAACGCGGTTAAAACCGCGGGGCACAGCTAGTAAATAAATATCTTGACAACTAACACACTGCTATCAGACACCGAACTAAGCAAAGCCTTTGTACTATGGTAAACAGACAACTGATAAACATACGTATATATATTTATAAATACTTAAATATTATAGATGAAAGACAGAACAAAAAATCGTATTCACCACACAAATATTTGTCGGGGATGAGAATCTTACCTCTGGCTTAGGAGTCAAGGTCATTAAACACAATCTCATCAGCCCAGTCAAATTGTGTGTATCTACATAACTATGAAATAAGTAAATTAATTAAAACGGTGAAGGAATATATCGTGAGAAAACCTGCATGTCTCGGAGTTCTCCAAAAATGTTCTGAATGGCATTAAAAGTCTTCCAACCCGCTCTAGACCGGCGTAGTGACTATGACCAATGCCCTCTCTTTGTGTAAGGAGTCTCTTGCTCTACAGTTGGGTATTAATATTATAAATGTGTGAGTTGTATAATTGTTACTCAATTTCGTAAGAACGGCCGGAACGGATTTGAAGTTTATTGAAAATAGATATAACCTGATTTCAAATAGGCTTCAATAAATTACTAAATGGCGGGTAACACCGCGGGGTGCAACTTATAATAATTGATTATCAAAGAAAATATTCAAAGTTATTTTTTGTTTTTTCTTTTCAAAAGACGCACGCACTAGGGAATTTAATCCCTGTATGGCGGGGTACTTTACAAACACACAAATTACATCCAGACTCAGGACAACTATTTATGGGTCACAGAAATAGTTTTCCGGCGCGCAACTCGAACCCGCGACACGAAGCGGCGAGGCGTCTTAGCCGCTGCGCCACACGTGCAGTCAAATTGCAGGTATTCAAACCGCAAGCCGCGACACCTCACGCTTACATTCTTTCTCACTTTCGAAAAGCAAGAAGCGACGATAAAGGCCTGACACATATTACGCGTTTTGTTATTTACCTCAATAAAAATACCATAGTAAACAGATGCTTGTGACGCAACTGTGCGGATTTACATTACTGGGACGAGGCGCGAAAGTTGTCCGCCCGGTATGAGGCTTCGGGTGGACAACCGATGCAGCACTTATGGTTGTCACTGTTATTTAAAAATAGACTCTGTAGTTTTCGAGATTTATTAAGAGGCTGACAACACTCTATTTTGAAATTGGTATATAATTTATTAATATCAAAATGACTTAAAAATCAGGGTTTAAATTAACAAAATTTATTGGGGGTGTAATTAATTTTTTTTAATATCTTATTTATTATTTTGTATTATATTAATTATTATTTTGTAAATACATACTTATATGGATAATTATACCTAGACCCAAGACAAACAGACATTTTCATGCGTATAAATATCTGTCCTGGATAAGAATCGAACCCACGATCTCCAGCGTGAAAAGCAAGCATTTGCCAAACACGCCAACAGGCCCGCCATATTTCGTATTTTTTGCGATTTTTTTATGTTTTAAGCATTTTAAAGGTCGCTTTGTAGGTAATTTAATTCTGCCACGGAAAAGAATCCATCGTGTCTTAAGGTAAATGAAAATCAACATGCTTATATTTTTATAGCATGGTATATTTAGCAGTACTTTCTTAAAACTTGCAAAAAGAAAATTATTTGTACTTTAGAAAAAAAGCCACTGCCGGGAGCGTATTCGTAATCCCCAAGTTCCTGTTTAAAACTTAAGCGATTTAATTTTTTTATTTCCAGTAACTAAACCGAAAAAATGTTGGATCAATCATATGTGACTGATACTGATGCTGAGATGCATGAGAGGGTCGGTTTTTAGACTCGTATTGTGTAACAGTTGCTTTATATTCGAGGCGATCGGATTGGACATTTCATCCATACGCAGGCAAACTAAAGTTTATTTTAATTGAGATCGACAAACGAGCAAGTGGGTCACCTGATAGTAAGTGATCACCGCCGTCATGGACACTTCCAACACTAGAGGAGTCGCAGGTGTGTCGCCGATCTTTAAAAGAGGCAGCAAACAAGTGTTGCTGACCCTTCCCCCCACCCGATGAGCTATGGCGACCTTACTCACACACAGAAACACAACATTAAGTTAATAATGTCATTACCCCTGGAGCTACTACCCCAGTCGGGCTGCTCTTTGATTATGATGATTCTATGTTATGTCTATTGTGAATTGTATATTAGCATAGTTCTATAAGTTTTATTGTTACTAACCTATCTATGGAATAATTTTCTGATATAAATAATAATAATTATTAGTATTTGACCCTAGTACGCAGTACCTCTTTTAAAAAGGGGAACAGCGCCAGATTTCGTAAGAATACAAATTTGCAATATTAAAAGATTAGCACCAAATATTTTCCACCAGCCCTAGCGCATAAAGCGCCTGAGAAGATAGAGTTGATTGGACACTGTGTCATCGGAGCAAGGCGAACCGCGAATAATCGGTAATTATTATTGCTATTACTTAACGAACGAATACACTTTTCATAGGCTAGTGTTCTTTTTGTTTTAAGCCAACCGATTATAAAATTAAATTAAAAATTATTCTCAACGTAAACTTTGAATTGAACGTGATTGGGAGGACATGGCAACCTTCAAGAAGCGAGCCTTATTCCTTTCTTAGAGGTCGGCAACGCACTTGCGACTCCTCTGGTGTTGTGGGTATCCATAGGCGGCGGTGAACACATACCATCAAGTGTACCACTTGCTCGTTTACTTGCTAACCTAACCCAACCAATTACATAAAGAAAATACATCATGTATACAAAGTAGTCTAAATCAACCAGTACGCAACTTAAAAGTAAATTTCGGAAGTCACTTTACAAGCAGGTGTCTAAGTAATTTATAAACTAAATTATTCCAACAGGTTTGGGCATAAAACACTGTAGAGTCGTCACTTTACCTAAAACTTTAACATTGATCGTTTATACTAATATGCTACTGTTGCTTATAAGTTCTTTTGGAAGATCCTTTTTATTATAACTGAATTTTGTTTACCTTCTGTAAATAGTCGTTTTCACTCGCATAGAGTCGTCTGTACCAAGTTAGTCTGAAAGAAACCGCTTAGAGTATATTTATTTTAAATAATATCCTGGGACATTATTCATACACGGCCGACTGATCCCAAACTAAGCAGAGCTTCTTTTATGGAAACAAGATAACTGATGTACTACATATACTACTTTTCTTTTGTAAATACATACTTATATATAAATTTACAACCAGACTCAGGACAAACAGACATGCACACATATATCGGGCCTGGGTGGGAATTGAACCCACGACCTGCGGTGTGAAAGTATATTCCAAATACGCCAACCGGACCGAGAAAAAATCTTCTGTTGATGTTCTGTGTTAAAAGATTTTTTTTAACCGACCTTAAAAGACGGAGGATATTACGTTGACTGTGTGAGTGTTTTTTTATATATGTATATGTTACCTGATTTCTCCGTTGTTGGAACCGAATTTATAAAGTTTTTCTTATTTATTGGAAATGTGAATTGAATTTGAATGAATTCAAATTTTGTTCTCATCGCTTAGTAAAATGTAAAGTTGAAGAAGTTAGTTTTATATTTCTAACGGTTATTATTTACCTAGAATAGAATCAGCGCCAGCAGATACTGCATATATCTTTTAACTTTTGTTATTTATCCAATTTATAAACAATTTTTAGATAGTAAAATAGGACTTCACACAAACGATGAATAGCAAATAATTCTCCGTGTAATCTTTAAACTTTTGATGATTTTTATATTCGTTTTATTGCCCTTCTTGATGGTGTGAGAACCGAATAATGTCCAGTGCCTTTTATTAAAAGGTATCGATAAACTTTGGGGTATTTCTATAATCTAGTATTTGGATCATGCCAGTGAAACTTATTAACTTCTTCTTTATTCGTATAGATGTAATCTCACATTTGACATAGTGTCAAATTTCTTTTATAGATTTTCAACTTTATCAGAAAGCATAAGGTCCACTTTCAATTGGGGAAATTCGACAGATGGGGGTAATTTGATGTGCTGGCATTGACATGACATGACACATATGTCATCGACTGTCACGTTGCTGCCCGTCATTCCCCATTTATGGAGACAGAGACTACAATAATCAACCTGGGTTCTAAGTATGTTTAGATATTTCTACACTGGCCAAGGTAAGACGTACCAAGGTAGTTCTTTTCCAGCAAAGGGGACTAACAATGCACTGAAATTTAATGATTTACATGTTTTTTTTCAAGGTTGTCACTTATTCATTTTTGTATTAACTAACATCGTCATTACCCATTTATGGAGATAGAGACTGCAATACTGAATCTGGGTTCTAAGCCTGTTTAGATATTTCTACACCAGCCAAGAAAAGGCGTACTAACTTTCGTCAGCAGGAAATTGAATGATTTTTAGTGAACTGTGAAATGGAATGCTTTACATTTTTTGCTATACTAATAATAATAGTAAAAAAAATAAAATATTATTGCCAAAAACTCAACATAGTTTAAAGTTATTAACTTAGAACTATGTTAAAATTTTAAAAATATATTTAATTAAACCCTGTCACTTAAAATAGGATAAACCTGTGTCTTAAGTGGACAGTGTTCGGTCATTAAATATTAAGTTAAGGTTGTTTTTACGGACTTTTTAGACTGAAATGACGTTGGGTGCCTTAACCAACAAGAACAGACTTGACATGATGGATAAAAAAAGGTTTTGAAAATATAAGAATGTGACAAGGAAAAATATTGGAATAAAAGACGACAGACAAAAATTCTGTGTTTTTATTTAATAGTTTTCACTTATTTATTTTTGTATTAACAAATATCGTCTCTTGGACCTCAAATTGTCATGTTCAAACGGCGCTGAGCTGAATTCTTCCCAATGGTGACCAGGACTGACTCAGTTATTATGTACTTAACATAATAACTGAGTCAGTCCTGGTCACCATTGGGAAGAATTCAGCTCAGCGCCGTTTACCGTTCCACTCTTCTCATTTATTCCAGTTCAGCTCATCTCACCTCGTTTACTTATCGACTTACGTTCAAAGACTTCTAGTGTGAAAATGAATATGTACCAACTTTGTTGTCTACCGTACAATACTTCGCCACAAACTTTACCATTCGAGAACATGCCCTATAAATGGCGATTTCTCACGCTCTTTAACATTTATATCAAGGAAGAAATTTTATATATTTTGCATTCTGTCTAGCGGCGGGTATGAATTATAATGTGATCTAATTGAAGTAGACGAAATTTTCAATTGGCCGCAGTTTTAAGGAAACCTGAAATGTCAACGGCTGCAGCTATTCGCGTATAGATGATGACTGATCATTAGCGAAGATCTCCTCAAAATTTTTCATTTTTACCGAAGACTTACATGCACGCCAATTTTTGCCTAATAATATTTCTCTTTTCAATATACATAGATACACATCATCTTTATGTAACTTGAGATTATCTGAAAAATTGCCGATTGCTGATTAGGAGATTTCTAATGTAATTCTACTATAATTTTTCTTACAATTATGATGAGCAATTAAAACTCAATTTTGGAAATTGTACTTAGCATTGCAAGAGAGACATATTTAAACAGTCATTTCGCAGATCAAGACATATGTACGTTACCCAATTAAAAATTCAAGAAATTGGCTATTGGAGTATTAAGATGACGCTCGAGACTACCTACTGTTAACTCTTGAGTATCTACAGTTAAATAGCGCGCGCCTTAAATACAATTTCACACAACAATTTTTTTGTCGACACTAGTGAGGGTTACATTTTCACATCTAAATTTAAAGTGAAACTGCTTTGTTTCCCCAATAAGTAATAAAATAAAATAAATCAGCTTACATGAGAGTCAATCCCAATACAAATGGGATAAAGTGAGAAAGAAGATAGGAAGAGTTAAGATTACACAAAGCAAAAATACAAGGAGGTATTCTACTTAGGTAATCTATAGTGCGAAAGACTTAGCTTAGTGTTTTAGCAACACCTAATTAGCATAAATCGTGACACATTAATAGTAAAACTATAAATTCAGCAATACATTTAGCAACGCTCTTTTTTACAATCATTGATACTGTTACACAATGTGCCTAGTGCAATGATCGAACTGAAAATGTTGAATCACTTAATCGGTAGCATTTACCTAATGATTCGCCATTTTATTTTTACAGTTTTGATATTTTTTTGCCAAATTAGTATTGAAACTATATAAAGTAAATTTTCATGTTCTTTTATATACCAATTTGCTAACTTATTAATTTGAATAGTACGGTAGTTTTGGCACAATCTGTTTTGTAATGTTCGAATATTTTCCACTTCACTTTGATAATCGAATAAATATAATTGTAGGTATTATTTTGTCATTTCAATGTCACAATTAAGTCGTTTAAATATTGTATCATAAAATAGTAAATGGAACGCTGACGGAAGAGAGGAAATTATTAGTAGCTATAATCATTATAATCATCCTACTATCCTACTATTTCTATACGTATATAATAGTGTGAGGTTCTATGTTTAGTTATTGGATGTTCCTATATGTTTGTTACTCAATCATGCGAATACGTGAGAACAGATTTGTATGAAATTTAGAATGGATTCACCTTATTTTTTATTTATATCAGCGGGCGATAAACGAGCAAGTAGGTCACCTGATGGTAATTGATCACCGCCGCCAATGGACACTCGCGACACCAGAGGAGTCGCGGGTGCGTTGCCGGCCTTTAAGAGTCAGCAAACAAGTGTTGCTGACCCTTCCCCTCACCCCAATGATCCTTATACCCCGAAATAAGACATAGGGTACAAATAGGGTATAAATAAGCTAATTCGCGGGGCCTAGCTAGTTATAATATAAAACCCCATAGCTTTTTAATTTCTTAATTTATTTGTTATATAGCATTATTCGTAATGCAAAACATAAAATTAATCTCAGAAATGGGTTTTTTTTTCATTTATTCGTCTGGCGGGTGTCGAACCAACCTCTACCAATCAGGGGAATGCGCTCTGCATTAAGCTACGAACGAAACACAACGGCAGATCAAATTTAGAATTCCTTTTGATGTTGTTAATCGGCTTTGTATTTTAGAAACATGACCGACTGATATGGCCACAGTTGCATGTGAAAAATGGCTCAAATTTACTTAATATTATTAAGTTAAAAGCCTAAAAAACGACCATGTCAATTCTAAAAGAGCATTATTTCAATGGTTTGTGGTGGTTTTCCTCTTATAAACAAAATAATTACCCTCTCAAAACGTGTTTAAATAGAGAAATTATTCCGACACGCTCAAAACACACCAAGGACTTAAATTCTTCTTTTTCACAAGATATTAATTCTGCCAAGCGCAAAATTCAGTTTTTTTACTTCTAAATCAGTAACATACTACCACACAACCCGAACTATTATTAGGTCACTTACTTGGGACTAGACTTTGTTACTTCTTCACGTCTAAACGGCTGGAGCGATTTTAATAAAATGTTGTATGGAGTTAGCTGACACCCTGGATTGACACATAGTTTAACGCGGATACAACCGCGGGGCGCAGCTAGTAATTAATATTTTCTTAAATTCAAATTATTCTATTATTCTGAAAGTAAGGCTAAAATAAATAAAATAAAAAGGGTTTTTATTCACGTAGACTTTAAAAAAGCGCTTGTAAATAGTCAGAACATGTTTGTAGTAATATAGTTGTATACATTATTATTTCTAGTAACATAGATATTTAGGTACACATTGTATGAAAACATTTATAAAATTTATTTTATTATAGCATTGATATTTAGCTAGCTCGTATCAAGTTATTGTCCAGAGATTATGTTTAATTATCTAGTTTCCGTCTAATATTTTTACTACATATTGCTACAAGTGGGATAAGACAATATAATAAATAAAAAATATACAATAAGAGCATAGGTACTGACGCGGTTTAAGACAAATTTACTTAAAACACTCATATTAAACTAAACAAGGAACTAATGATAAATGTCGAACGCAAGAACAATTTAATATTACAGCATCTGTAACCTTTCGTGAGCACTGTATTAGTTACCTTAATGTCGAGAGGTTACGGCGAGACCAGTCACATCTATAAAAGTTTATGTTCTACTAGTCACTAGATAGGTAAATGAGCCAAATGCAATCAAATCAGATGTAGGGAAGTATGTATTATTCCACGATGTCGCAAACATATTGGGTAACCGATACTGTTGATCAGTACATTTTTTATAGTACCAAGTCGGCAAACAAGTATACGGTCCTACTGATTGGAAGCGGTTGCCATAGCCTATAATGCTTTATATGGGAAGACACACTCACGTGTTGCTGAGTATTCCTCACCTCGCGATGAGTTTCGGCAACTTGACAGACACCCAGGAGCACAATATTTGCATAATAATTACTTGAAGGGAGTTAATGCATGGTGCTTTAATACTCAATAAGTAGCTCGACTGGGGTCTGCACCTTATAGAATACAGTATTGGCAAAATAGCATGATTGTTTAATGATATCTTTGTTTCATCGCACGTGTAACATCGCAAGTATTATGGGTACTGGTCTCGCAAAAGAAGGGCGTGTGTAGGTATTCTTTTGAATCTTAAAAGAAACTAAATTATAAATATGGGGGATAGTAGGCAAAGAAAACGAGTTTGACGTGTACGTTCGGCACTAGGCTTGCGAAGGAAAAGCCTTCCGGAGAAATTGCCTCCGTCGCCAATGTGTAGGTATTACTTAGCCAGGCTTTATAAAGGCCTTTCGTTTTAACCATGAGGTTTTAGTTTATTCATAAACAGCTAGCTTTGATTCATAAAGACATGCATTAACTTAGTTTCAAACCTTGCTCAATTTGTTACAGATGCGCTAAGCTTATGTCAATAGACTTGCACAAGCACTGAAGTGCTTGCTATCAATGTTAATAGACAGTTTTGAGATTTCAGTATCAGTACTTCTTACCTACATTAAACTCGCAAATGTAGGTATACAAACAAAACTGCCAAGTGCTTTTTTCCTTGCGTTGCATGTGATATAATTACTATGACCTTCACAGCGTTTCACTTATATAATACTTTCTTACATAAATCTCTCGAGTTCAATAACAAATATGACAGCTATGTTCAAAACATTAAAAACATGTCACTTTACATTCCTGCATCAAATAGACACTAATTGCTCTCAAGAAAGCATTTTTAACGTATGCCGGAAAATTAAAACTACACTGTCATACTGTTTACCTTACAACTTTAGTAAACTGTTTGGTGATATTTTTGAAAGGTGAAGTCAGAGAGTAAAATGCATTTAATATCAATTGTAATAAGAATTTAAATGCTATGACAGTCCTTTAAAGTTCGAAGGTCGTAGACATCGTGAGGAAAGAGTACTTACATAACAAGTAAAATACGTCTGATGAGTTGTGAAATGCAGGCAGCATATTGTCGGTACAACTATAAGAAGTGTGTGAACAGTGTTCCCTGATGGAAAATAAAAAATCCTAACAAGAATCATGGAAAAGAAGAATGTATAGAAGTTTTATCACCGAATAATCAGCGATAGAAATTTGAGTGTAGTTAAAATCGGTGATAATAGTTTAAGTATTTAAATGAAATTTAAATTGAATTAACAATACGTATACAGTAGTGCCTTCTTTGAACAGTAGGCTTAGCATATTCTAATGGAAACGAAGCATTGTGATTGGTGGAACTTGTTACCCCATTACGACAGCAACCAATCATAGCGCTTCATGCCAGTCGAGGACTCGAAATCGTTCATACGCAGAAAGCCCGCTGTTCAGATATTTTTGCGAAAGTTTCATGCTAATAGTAACATTTAGTATGTATTTGTCGACCTATAAAAGTATACTTTTTGCTACGTGTTTTAACTACACTATTTTTTAATATACTTACTGACTTTTTATTTTACGTTTTATTTCTGCAACTAAAATCAATTTCGTCCGACCGGAATATTTATAACTACGTTCCTGGTAAATCTATACTTTATTTAATTATAAATGAACTGTCTGCATAAGGGCTATTATCCAAATAGATCAATCTGCGAGGTTGAGTCAAAGCGCTCGATGCCAGCATTGTACGACCAATATTTGAACTAGCTATAACTTATTCATGGATGACAGCTTAGACAAAAGGTGAACCTCTCCTATCTATCTCCCCTTGGGGCTCTTAAATAGTTACATAGATTGTAACATACAAAGAATAAATAAGTAGGTATAATAAGTTAAATTTTTATGTTTAATTTTAATATTAACTGTGGGTGGTGTGTGTGTGTGTGTGTGACATAAGATAGTGATTTTATAGCGCACTGACTAAACCTAAACTAACCTGCCGTTGACTTCTCTTAGCATCTGATGGGAGGAGCCCATAGTATGCTGCTCCGGCACAGGTTATATCCGCTACCTTATAAATCAAAACTTCAAAAAATAGGAAGTGCATATATATAAGTAGCGCCAGCAACCACAACTAAAAACTATTTTTATACTAAAGATATCTCCAGATAACAAGAAATTAAGTTCAAAAGTTAAGCACCCATGCTTGCTATCGGTATATATGTAGGTGATTGACCGCAACACTAGTTTAATTTCTGAGCTACGTAAACCACGCTAAGCGGTCGGTATTGTTAGTAACTGTTGTCTAATGACTACAACATTAGGCAACAGTTGGTAAGCCATGCCAGAGGCCCAAATAACTTTGGCACTACAGCTACTGTCCATCCTCTCGGGACTGTGGTGGAAGTAAAAAGTAAAAGAAATGTCTTTAACTACAGCCAAGTGCAGGTAGCTCTGGGAAAATAGCTATCTGTTTGAGGCACAGTCACAGTCACGGGTGACAGGAGCCGGAAATCCGGGAGATCATGCAATTGATTTCGCGTGTAAGGAAGCACAGGAGCAGCATTACGTCGTCCCCGGGGTTTCGCCCGCAGGCACCAAGAGAAGTCTACGGCAGGTTAGGAATGTCGGTACGAGTCTGACATACCCATCTGTCGACAAGACATGGCGATTTCAGGCCTTTTCAGTAAATAAACAACAGTTTATAACAGAGATTTCTAAATGTATTTAGAAATTACTGTTATAAACTGTCATTCGTTAAAAACATCTCGTTAGAAAACGAGATCGCGCCTATACACTGTAATGAACTTCTTATTGATTCGTCCCCTCATTACCGTCATTACGATGCATCAATCATAGGAATACGAGCCCCCCAATAACGCGGTAACTTGCACTCGAGTTAAAATCTCATTACTGTAAACGTACGGTTTCATTTAAGGTCACCGTTCTTCCGCCTGACCCTGAACTGACAATGAGTTGTTTTATTCTGTTTATTTTATATTGTACACGGAGGGACAAATAGAGTTTTATCTTCGAGAATATTATATTGCATGGTAAAATAGTGTTTGTTTGTACAGGGTAAACAAAAGGTACTTAGAGATTTAAAAAATTCTTTCATAAATGAAAGAATTTTTTAGCCACGTTTATTTACTTATTCATTCATTTCTTTTACAATGCTTTAACACAGGTCTTTCATTGAGTACACAGAACCAATCATGAACCCCGTTAGGGTTCAGCAAATATATCATTTAAAAACAATTAATAATTACTGCCACACTGCTCTGTGCCTGACGGCATAGACTGCTGTGTGGCTGAGTGAGATGTGTGTGTGTCAGTGCGTGTGTGTAGTGTGTGTGTGTGAATACATGTTTGCTGCGTGAAGGTATTATGCATAATATTATTCTTTATTTGTTTTGCCTATATATACATTGTTGGCATTATTGGGATCTTTCATTTTGAAATAAAAATATTTTGGTATATATTATTATTGTTATAATGTATTACGTTATCAGCGAGCAATGTCGGTTATTAATTATTTTAATAAAATCGAGATCTCTAAGATTAACATAATTATTGAGGTATCTAGCGTAAGCGAGCCGACGTACAAAAGTAATGTACCACATGTTTACATTACTCATTCATTAAGCGGTGAGATAATGTTTCTAACCATATTTTATTCAAAGTTCGATATTATACTGTTAATTACTTTACAAATATTTTTCCTTGTGGTTTAGTGTTTGGTGACACTGACTGTTAGGCCACAGATCAGGACGAAAACATTTGTCCTGCGTGGTGTTTCCTCCATAGTTGCTATTCAAATAAGTGTACGATATTTGCGATAGAAGCCGTGGTTGATCTACGCCGTATAGCGGTATCTAATTAATATAAACCAAATCAAATTCTTCCTTGTTGTCTTTTCTTACCTGTTGCTTAGCTAATAAAATAAAACGAACCGACAACCCGACACCCGACCTGGCTACTTATAAGGAACCTATAAGAAGGTAAAGAAGTAACCGACATAGCTAGACTAGGAATCAGATTCTTATACTCATACCTATTTCATGACAAGCGGCGATGTAATCTTTCAGTAGCCCAGCGATAGGGAAATTTGTTCCATAGTTGCTTTTATCGATATTAGCGATAGAAACTGTGGTTTATCTCGACCGTTATAGCACTGGAAAGTGTGACAAAAAGTACTCGTTGTGGATTTGAATCAGAAGTTGGAAGAGTACTCGGAGATTTCTCTTTTGCCCCTTCAGTGTAGCTATTCGAAGCGCGGCTGTCAAAATTATTATAATCATTTATGTGGTGTTACTGGATGGCAATCACGTCTACATTATGATCATGTGCCAGTCGAGCTAGGTACTCTCCTTTAGATTGGGACATACCTTCAACATTAATTTGCAGTATTAGGACAGAAGGTCCCAAACTTTTTGTCTTCAAAAGTGGGGTTTCAAACCATCAGCAGCCTGTGACTGTGGAGCACCAGACCAGACCATTGCGCACATTGTCGAAGAGTGCCCCATAAGACATTTCTCAGGGGGACTTGAGGGTCTGCTTGCGCTTAAAACCGAGGCAAGGGACTGGTTACTGAATCTAGACATAAAATTGTAACTTATAATAACGGGAAAATAGCCATACGAAAAGAAGAAGTGTAGCTATTTTATTTTAGAATAGTTAAAGCCCAACCTTTGGTAGAGAGTATACCTATTAATAATTATATGATTTATTGATTGCCTCTATGGTGCAGTGGTTAAGACAGTAGCCTTGCCACTTAACACTGGACATATTTCACCCAGACGAGCTGCTCATAGAGGGAAAATATGATATCCCTTCAGATATTTTTATTTAAAAGAAAGTCAGCACTACTACTACACACACAGACTCAGAAAAACCGGAACTAATCCCGTTTCGATTCATTTAAAAATAAAAAAAAAACTCTGAAAGGACAGCATTTTTTCACTCTATGAGCAGCTCGTCTGCGTGAAATATATCTTACAAAATCAGGTGCAGATTATTTATATATTATATTACATTTTAGTTTAATACGTGGGCGACCTTCCCTAGCTCATAAAGAAGGGGTCGCAATGTGTCATATGCCCCGGTAACCATTTACCATCAAGTGGGCCACTAGCACTAGGTAGCTTGTTAGCCGACTTGGTGATATTAAAAAATAATAGCGTAAACACTCCGTGTGTTTAGAAATTGAGGAATGAATAGGTGCGGAAAAGCCTTGGCCCTATCTCTATTCATCTCTGGAATTATTTTCACCCCGTCTCACTGTACTATTTTAAGATCTGATATTTTAAGAATAATAATAATCATATCCTGGGGCATTATTTACACACGGCCATTTGATTCCAAGCTAAGAACAGCTTGTACTATGGAAACCAGATAACTGAGATACCTACTACATATTATAAAACTTTTCTTTTGTAAATACGTACTTATATAGATAATTACACCCAGACTCAGGACAAACATACATATTCATGCACACAAATATCTGTCCTGGGTGGGAACCGAAACCCAATCAACAGACTCCTATGCGACCTTATTACATGGCCTCCATTGTATGAACGAGCATAGCACATAGAGCTAAATTCAACCTGTACGACACGATTCGTTTGAAAGATTCTGATAAGACGTACACTAGTTTATGAGTTGGAATAAAACTTACTCGATTATAAAACGGTGATTTTCTCACGATAAAGTAATAAATAAACAGAACAACCTATACCAAAATTAGTTTTTAAGTTCTGTCGCTAATTTGTAACCTGTCTAAGAAATTTTCACGGAAACAAAGCATTATATACGCACATAATTTTCAACTATTAAATTTAGTTACAGGAAAATTATTTAATAAATGTAATCTATACATATAATAAAATCGTAGGAAAGTCAAAACTGTACATTGAATATTTTTAAAAAAGTGTTCTTGGGGCGTGATCTACAGTCGATATCGAAGCCAAAAATATAGTTTTTAGAATTTTTGTCTGTGTGTCTGTTTGTCTGTATGTATGTCCGGGCGAAACTCTAAAAGTACTGCATGGATTTACTTCAAATTTTGCATGAATATTACTAAGAGGTCGGGTCAACATATAGGCTAGATATTATCACGCTATCACCTACGGGGTCCTCCCCCGTAGGTGATAGCGTGATAATTTATAAAGTTTAACGCGGGTAAAACCGCGGGGCACAGCTAGTAAGTAATATATAAAATCTGACAGTGTCACATGTATATACATATATATACTAGTGACAGTGTGTATTTGTTTATTTTTAATGTCTTCGTCTCAACTGAGAGTCTGTACTCTGCCTGAAATTCGGAACAAATATAGGAAGATTTGTATTTGTATTTTTTTTGCGTGCTTGGTAGATACGCTGTCTTTCACGCCGCAGGTCGTGGGTTCGATTCCCACCCGGGACAGTTATTTGTGTGCATGAACATGTCTGTTGGTCCTGAGTCTGGGTGTAAATTATCTATATAAATATGTATCTACAAAAGAAAATTAGTATATGTAGTATATCAGTTATCTGGTTTCCATAGTACAAGCTTTGCTTAGTTTGGATCAGATGGCCGTAAGTGAATAATGTCCCAGGATATTATTATAATTTCATATATTCGACACACAAATGGATATTTTAAGTTTATACCTATATCAAATAGAACAATTTATAATGAACTCAAGTGAACTAGATTCCCAAAGGCATATCTTATTTTATTTTTCTTTATTTGTGGGTCACAACCCACAAATAGTAGATTAGCACTAGCGCGGGCGTTGTCTTTTAAAAAAGAAGAAAAAAAATAAGATCTGCCTTTGGGAATCTAGTTCACTTATAGTTGTCCGGCGCGGGACTCGAAGCCGCGACACGAAGCGGCTAGGCGACTGTTAGCCGCTGCGCCACACGTGCAGTCAATCTTTATTCTGAATATCTACAAGATAGCAATTATAGCAGATAATTATTCGGTGTTCCTTCCAGGGCAAAACTCGGAGGCTAGCATAAAATTAAATTTAGTTAGCAACAGTCTTAAAGGCAGGCGAGACAATTTTCGGAGTTTTCTTTTAAGTCATAATTCTATGGAGGGTCACCACAAGGGTGACGATAGATGGTGCCTCTTAAATACGTTTTAAGAAGTTTTTAGATTTATAGATACATTTTTCCTTTTCATTTCGGTAGAAAGATTTTTTACTTTTTAAAGCTTCTTCTGGCTTTATAAGATGTTGACTTATAGCTTCCAAGTTCATGGAAATAAAAGTAACTTGAGATCAATTAGTAATCTTCTTATTCTTGGTCATCGCAATGTAATATGCGCCATATAAGCTGTTGATATATACCTAGGTGTCGTTCTCCTTGAGCTCTAAATGATATATACCCACTGGTCCCGTGACTGGCGCCTGAACTACGTTTTTAGGGTTTCGTACCCCAAGGGTAAAACGGGAACCTATTACTAAGACTTCGCTGTCTGTCTGTCTGCCGTCTGTCACTAGGTTGTATCTCATGAACCGTGATAGTTACACAATTGAAATTTTCATAGATGATGTCATCGTTCTTTCATTCATCACATTTCACATTCGTCGATGTGATCATTCTTTTGTTGCCGCTAAAACAACAATTACTAATAAATAAAATAAAATAAATATTTAAGGGGGCTCCCATACAACAAACGTGATTTTTTGCTCGTTTTTATAGATAATGCTACGGAACCCTTCGTGCACGAGTCTGACTCGCACTTGGCCGGTTTTTATTGATTAAATAAATAAATAAAAAAGGTTTTTATTCACGTAGACTTCAAAAAAGCGCTTGTAAATAGTCAGAACATGTTTGTAGTATTATAGTTGTATACATTATTATTTCTAGTAACATAGATATTAGGTACACATGTATTGATAGTATTAAAACATTAATAAAATTTATTTTATAACAGCAATGATATTTAGCTAGCTCGAATCAAGTTATTGTCAAGAGATTATGTTTAAGTTTAATTATCTAGTTTAAGTCTAATATTTGTAATACATATTGGCAATGGTTCTGTCTATATTCAAATCAAAATCGACGGCATATAAAATACTTTTGTAGAATAGCAGCAAAATACGGTAAGATAATCTTATTATCATATAAAAAGTTAATCCAGTCAAATTCACTTTTGTTTTTACGAAGTCGACGAACAACCATGACTCCTAACTGACGCTTGTAATTCACAAGCGTTGTCAATTGTTCGCCTTTCGCTCATGAGGACTAGTGACCAGACTATTATCATATAACACACTTGCTTATAAAATGAAATAACCCTACCACACTGATATGTTGCTAGCGTTCACCCCACCCTACACGTGTAGAGCAAAATCAATTGTTGATTAAATTGGGTCTTCCTGGGTTGTCTACTTATATCTAATATTAAAGTCCTCCTAGCCGAATTTCGGCCATGGCGGCCAGTGTCAATGGAGACTATAGGGCACAAGTGTGTGCGCAAACGCGGGGCAATTTTCTATTCCATCACTGTCATGTTCCGATGCGACGGCTAGTAAACCAGTCGGAAAAAGGTCAGGTACAGGAAAGTCAACAGAAAAAATTCTCAGTATCAGCCCGAAGGAGTTGGCGTATAATATACCTACAACTCCCAGACTTCGTACTTCCACCCCCGTGTCTCGAAGAGCATGTAAAACCGTCGGTCTTATATCTATTAAAAATCTTAACCATTAATCTAGTTTACATCTAGAATACTTGCCGCATTGATCCTGTGCACAGACCCGTGATGTCGAGCCCGTTTCCCGTGTCAGTCACCACCTAATCACGACCTATCTATACAAATATGTCCCTTCACTTCAGCGGCGTCCTTACTCATGATCCTGGTAAATGTGACCTCATAAGGCTGCCCACTGAACTCATCGACCTTGCATGACTATTGAATTTGCACAATTTATTGCAATCACCGGATAAAATAAATTTTATCAAAGTATTATGCACAACGAGTAAAATGACAGGCCAAGTAGGCGATCTAAAAGTATCTAAAGGATATTAGCGGCGTCTCGATGAATCAATTGTCTCGAAATTACCCCGTGTCGGGACTAACAAACAGTGTTGAAGTCATCGGAGGGGACGCAACAAAAACACGGCAGTAAGACACTTTTGAAATGGCAGTGCGTTTGTTGCGACAGTCGATTGCACGCTACGAACTCCAACTGAGATAATAATCGTGATTTTAAACGATTTCGCTTATTTGGTTATTGGTCGGAATACCTTCTTAGTAACCGCTACTCCTTGACATTATATTTTTAAGAATAACAGAAAGGCTCTTAGTACCAGACGTGGCACCTGGCAGTGTTATAGTCACATACGTCACAGAGAGCGTAAAGCCATCAGTTCTGCACCTCTCGTCTCGAATTATCATCTGATGTGATCGTGACCCATAGGGAAATATTGGTGTATACAATGAAAGACTCCTAAGCTAACAGTAAACATAATGTTAAAAAAAATACTTCCACTAATAATCTATGATAATAATTTAAGGTGATTGGCACTCTGCCCCGCATGATACAGCGTAGTGTGTAAGTGCGTGTTCTAACATTGCTTGTAAGTATAGAAAACACGCACAGTCCAACACACAGCATGTGATGCATGCAAATCCAGTTTTAATCTCTATTCCTTCACTTTCTTCGACTGATGGGAACAGTTAAAAACCACGGGATACGATTTTATGAAAAAGGCTTGGTTGCAGGATTGTTCCTACACGACTCTTTCAGACCCAGAATTTGTTATTTTTCTGTTTATTCCATGGCCTGCTCCGAATTAACAAAATACGGTTGAACAAGCTATCGTTAAACCACAATGTAGTCAAGGTTTTTATAATAAACAAGTTTAAAAAGAGCTTCGAATAAAAAGGGCGCCATCTGTAAAAAACGTGGACACTTCAATTGACTTATGCCTCGAAGCTTTCACCGACACACTGAACTAGTGCCGATAAAAACTACTACGATTACACTTGAACTTCCATAGTAATTATAGAGATTCTAGGTTTTAATTAACTTTAATGATTAATGTCTTTTAATCTATTTTAGTTAAAAGATAAAAAAATATTAGAATATAGTGCACAAACATAATGCAAAGGAATTAAATTCGTTCATTCAATTAAATAACGGAGTCTTCGTATCACGCGGCCTTTTTTTCGTTTTCGTTAGTAATAAACAGTTGATTGAAATATGTACATAATATAGAGTGTCTACGTCGCCATTCTAGTAGTGCCATAGCAGTAAAAAGTAATATCGTAAGTAGGGCAGTAGTCATGGTATCTCTAATCTCTAATCACACTAATATTATAAAGGCAAAAGTTTGTGAGTGGTATGTTTGTTACTTCTTCACGTCTAAATGGCTGGAGCGATTTTAATAAAATTTGGTATGGAGTTAGCTGTTACTCTGGATTAACAGATAGGCTATAATTTATAAAGTTTAACGCGGGTAAAACCACGGGGCACAGTTAGTCTCTAATAAGTCCCAGCTTGTCACTTTATCATACCAAAAGCGACAGAAAGCACAAGAAACTAAACTATTAAGAATGTAGGCTACACCAGTAATCTTTACGAGGGTAGAGACGCCAACAATACAGAACATATTATAGTGCAGAAATGTTTGTGGAAATATACTCTCTATTGCTTTAATCTCACTCTGACAATTTGGCACGACCGGTGATTACTCAGACTTGCAATAAACCAGGTATTCTCAAACTTAAAGCGTGATGGTCCCCCTATTAGAAAATCAAGACGACTAGAAAACCTTCAAAAATGTCTATAGATAGAACTAAATATGAAGTTATATTTTAATAAAGGATTATTATTTAATAAGGACCATATGAGGCACAAGTTGTCCCAAAAATTTAAAGGAATTTCACTGACTTTGGCAGAAGCCCCGAATTTTATTTGTGTTACAACCCAAAAATCAATTAAATGCTGATCAGAACCTATGCACCCGAGACGCTGAGTTGCATTTAAATAATTGTGTACGCGCATTTAACGATGATCAAAGAAAACTGACTTTAAACGCCTTTTTGTTATAATTCATGTTACATACATACATACATTTAAGCTTTGCATTACATAAAAGCATTTTTCGCAATGCAAAACACAAATCTAATACCTAATTTTAGTTTCATTATCAAAAACAAAATACTTATATACTAGAAACAAAAATTTGTGACTTTTTCAAGTTTAACGGAGATTTAATAAGCACGTTCTGAGAATTACGTGATTTTGAGACGTACTACTACGCTCAACTAGCGTACCCCAAGAGATACGCATATCAAACTTTCAGAAACGCTGCGTAAAGTAACGAAGCACTCAGTTTCCATACTACATTTATGCCAGTTTATCCTAATTAGCCGATGAACAACACATAGCAACACAGGCAAAATAGTTTCACCGAAAGCACGTGAACAAACGAGCTCGACTAGTTTTGCACATAACTCGCGAAATGGAATTGAACTAGAGAGGCGTCCTTCCACGCCCGAAATCTCCTAAAACTGATGTCAAATTACTAATTGTCATTAGTAGATTGATTGATACCATTTCACACAAGTCTAACTCTGACGAAGATAAGCTTTAGATACAATAGTTTTAGATTATATAATTTATAAATGTAATTTCTGATAATAATAAAAAATAAAGGACAACGCTCTAGGGAAACAAATTCGAGTATCCCGGGGATTAAAAACAGAACAACGTCATGTTAGTCACACAAGTTATTCTGTGCGAGGATCGAACCCAAAATAAGAGGGTAAGAGCGAGGTGACTACCTTAGTCACTAAGCCACGCCGGTATACCCCACCTCACCGGTATATCCTACTTAAACATGGCTGTCTGCATAATAGCAAAAGTTTTGTGAAGTTTCCCATAACTGATTACTAAGATTTCCAGGGCGTGATTTAGCTTAATAAAAATGATTTCTTTTTTTATATTCTGTAAGTTGGAAATATTTACCCCGTCTATCTGCTCATTAATGTCCTGAGACATAGATTATCCTGGGAGCAGAGCTTTTACTAAGGAAACGAGATAACTATATATACTACTTTTGTTTTGTAAATAGATACTTATATAGATAACTAGCGGCCCGGTACGTGCTTCGCTACGTATTAGTACAG
The DNA here is from genome assembly GCA_951640165.1 of Pseudoips prasinana. Lineage (NCBI taxonomy): Eukaryota > Metazoa > Arthropoda > Insecta > Lepidoptera > Nolidae > Pseudoips > Pseudoips prasinana. The sequence continues at coordinate 27,020,921 of OX621240.1, forward strand.
TCAGCTCCAAATGTCGATGAACAGAATGTATATTTAACAGTACAGTTACGGCGTCAAATCAGGATAATCTAATGATAATATTTAATGGATAAAAAGTCTGTACAGACGCCAGCACATCCATTAAATATATCATTAGATTACCCTGATTTGACGCCGTAACTGTACTGTTAAATATACATTCTGTTCATCGACTTTTGGAGCTGACTGTACCTACCAATTGTTTGTATATGGGAGTATAGAAAGATGTTAATTTTACTCTTTTTCAAGACTTTTTTTTAAGTTTTCTCTACGTACAAACCTTCCCTAGACTTCCACGAATAATTCAAGTCCAAAATTAGCCAAATCGGTAAAGGCGTTGTTGAGTTATAACATTACAACGAAAAGTGGCAATGATTTTTATATATATAGATAATTACACCCAGACTCAGGCCAAACAGACATGTTCATGTACACAAATATCTGTCCTGGGTGGAATCGAAGCCACGAATGCGGCGTGAAAGACAAACATCTACCAACTACGGTAACCGGCCCGCCATTAAAGCAGACTGCTGTACCTCACCAAAAATAAGTATCTTCAAATGTTCTACTTAAACATGTCTGCATAATGGCACAAGTGATTTGAAAATACCCAGAACTACTTACACAGCTTTCCGCCGCGTGACTTAGCTTACTAAGAATTGAACTTCTATGGAATAAAAATATAAACGAACACTTTTACGTTATTTAAATTGAATCGCGCGTATAACTTAATAATCAAATACTGTTTTCTCCTCTGTTTATTAAACCGTTGTATCTATAATAATAAAAATTAATAATATCCTGGAACACTATTCACATTCAGACATCTGATCCCAAACTTAGCAGAGCTTGTAATATAGAAATCAGATAACTGATATACTAAATCTATATTCTAAATCCTGTATATAATACTTTTTTTATGAATACTTGCTTATATAGTATTACGCACTCGTAGGTTCTGCACATTAAAACTCACGAGATGTTTTCCACACACAATATTTAATCGAACCAAGTAACGTTCTCATCTACCGTCGTACAAAGAATGCCTCGATATTTTTTTTTTTTAACTTGACGCGTGCAGTTAGCCTCTCGGCTTTTACTGCTTCACCGGACAGCAGGGGTGAGCGAGGGCTCTAACCGCCTAGATTCTCCTACCCTATTTATATTTTTATCAGTGACAACCATTCGAAAGTCTAATATCGATTAATAATAGTTTTAAGATGTAAAATTATTATAGTAATTAATAAAATGATAATCACTAATTAAATAAATAATCCCAACGTAAATATATTATTATAACATAGCAGCTACGTCATAACCGTTGCGCGGCTATTGAGTACTTAATAACAATAGATCATTACACCCAGACACAGGCAAACAGACATGTTTATGCTAATATATGTACCTACCTACTGGGTGGGAATCTAACCCACGCCTTGCGGCGTAAAAGGCAAGCATTTACCAACCACATCAAGTGGCCCGTCGAAGTCTATCGCTTCATATCATCTGAAAGCAAGTACCTAGTTCAATTAATTAGCCTGTTTGGCCTGGTTGGTAGATACGCTGCCTTTCACGCTGCAGGTCGTGAGTCCGGGACAGATATTTATGTGCATGAACATGTCTGTTTGTCCTGACTCTGGGTGTAAATTATTTATTTATTATGTATTTACAAAAGAAAAATAGTATATGTAATTGCTAGATATCAGTTATCTGGTTTCCATAGTACAGACTCTGCCTAGTTTGGGATCAGATGTCCGTGTGTGAATAATGTCCCAGAATATTATTATTCTGGGAACTCGACGTCCAGACAGGGTAACAGTATTTGGAAGCTGATAAATAAAAGCTTAGGAAATTCAGGAGAAGATGTTTATTTTATTAATAGTACGATGACAAGACAGATAGTGACAGGAGTGTATAAAATATAATAACTTTAATATAAGATTTTATAACATGCCAGTGCTTTGATTAATAATTAGAAAGTAGGTTTCAACAATTATCACAATTCTTAGCTAAATTTCTTAAGTCCTTAGATTATTACATTTCAGTTTTCTCTTTTGTTAGAGTCGATGTCTTTTAAATGTCATGTTCCTGTAAGATTCATTTAAAAAAATATCCACAATATGGTCAACCTCAAATAGAGCTGATTTAGGTAACGTAATACAATACAAAACATGCGAGCATTTGAGTCAATAACACCATTATGTTAACATTATGTCCCAAACAAATAAGCGATCAATTAACACTGTCCAAAATGAAATCTATTATATTATTACCAAGGGTTGCTAAACATATTTCACTCTTTATAGTGAAATGAATGAAAATGAAAATGAAAAAGCGTTTATTCTGAGATAAATATTTTACAATCCATGTTTACCTCTGCCAAACTGCAAAGCAGTTTGTTGGCAGACGTAGCTCCTTTTATAACACTGTTTTTTAAAGTTTACATTTTAAGTGACACTTTTCCACTCTACTTAATATACTAATAATAACTATTAAACAATATTATTTTCTATCTATATAACCATATAATCAAATATTCCCTACGGTGAGGTTTTCACAGAAGATATTATATAAATGCATTTGTATTTTGTTTTTAAAAGAAGTCTTTGTGATACGATTGTTTATATCGGCTGGGAGGCTATTGAAAATGGTTGGAACTAAAAAAGATCTACACCTTCGACCATAATTGAAGGTTAAACAAACTTACCTTAAGTGAAGTTTGACCATAATTATATGAGTCGCTGCATCCGAAGAGATTTTCATATTACACAGTAGTACACTCTTCAATGTACTGGACATCGAACACTTTTTAGAGCTTGCAACATTAAAAAGACAAAATGTCAACGTCATTTTGCCGCCGCCACCTGGATGTCACCTCATTCTTTTCAGAGTAACACAGCATCTACTTAAGATTTCACTAAAGGCAAAGCATTAAAATCAAATAACGGGAAGAAAGTATTCACAAGAATACTTTAAGGGAGGGAGGGATCGAAAATCTCTTCGGATGCAGCGACTCATATAATTATGGTCAAACTTCACTTAAGGTAAGTTTGTTTAACCTTCAATTATATTTCGTCGCTGCATCCTCGAGATTTTCATATTACACAGTAGATGTTTAGAGCTTTAGGGAAATCGTTAGTAAGAGTATTGAACCAATACCCATAAACGAATTAATACATGCAATAATTTACTTTATCTTATTAACTTAATAATTTTTAACTATACTTAACCATAATCAACTGGAATTTTTAAATACAGGATCATTATTCGATCTGTCATAAAATTTACTAAATCCGTGGGAGTTTCATGACCATTCTGCTGCCTTCCTAATCACTTCAATGGAAACGCATCGACGGACGTCTCTGCGTGGCGAGCACTATGCGCAGAGTATACGCTTGCGTCAATATCCGCTCTCTTGCAGTACTTGCTGGACACAGCGGCTGATTGTGGACACAGTTGCGTTGTGGTATATATATATATATATATATATATATATTTTTTTTTTTTTTTTTTTTTTTAGTGGTCAGAATTAACCTTTCTGCGATAGACGTGTCTCTAAACGGTCCTATTAGTTCTATGTATGCTATCAGGGTTTTCCCTGGGCGTATCTCCTTCTAATTGTGATAAAAGAATTAGATGCGATTGAGGCCTCGCTTACAAGAATTTTAAATATTGGAATCGTTATTCCTAATATTTGAAACACGTCTCTTATCTTAGGTTCATAAATGACAACTTTAATTTTTGATACACTTAAGGCATCCCAAAAGGCCTGCGGCCAAAGCTCGGGTGCTGAGAGTTCATCTTTATTATATTATTTGGTCGGGGTAGCAATATCAGCGGTAGGATCCTGCGTAGCGACAACATTATCAAGAGTATGTGTAATCGGGTCAATATTATTCGGCGACAATGGAGCGTATACCCTAATTTGCTAAATATGAATGTTCAGATGAATTATTCACATAAAATAAAATATACATTATCACCCTTATTTAAAAAACGAAGTCTAAAACTAAACTACAGTTGAACTGTGGATCAAGCAATATCATTGGATGGTTTTCGACTAAACCAAGGATCGCATCACGGTTCAGAAATTATATTGTTATGATGTTTGTATATTTGGTCGTTATCGAATCAAGATTCTTTAATTTTATGCGTATTAGCCTTGACCAACGTTACGACGGTACGTATTCTAAGATTTAATGAAAATGAATGCTCAGATACTTTATCTGCATCAGAAAAAAAAATACATATTAATATGCGAGTAAGTGACCATATGATAGAAGTAAGTGACCATGATGTGATGGTTCAATAATTATATTGGGTAATGTGTTCGTATAGTCGGTCATTATCGAATCACGACTCTTTAATTTTATAGGTATTAGCTTTGATCAACAGTATAAATACGACGGAGCCTATTCCAAGATTTAATGAAAATGAATACTCAGATACATTATCTGCATTAGTAAAAAAAATGCATATATGAGGAAGTGACCGTAATCGCTTCATGGTTCAGAAATAATATTGATATATGGTGTTCGTATATTCGGTCGTAATCGCATCGCGGCTATTTAATATAATCCGTATTAGCTTTAACCAACTATACCGAGGACGGACGGACGGAGCGTATTCACTGATTAAATAAATATGAATGTTCAGATACATTATCTGTATCAGGAAAAATACATATTATTATGCGAGTAAGTGACCGTAATCGCATCACGGTTCAGAAATAATATTGGTATCGTATATTCGGTAATCAAATCATGACTCTTTAATTTTATGGGTATTAATCTTGACCAACAGTATCGATATGACGGAGCTTATTCACAGATTTGATGAAAATGAATGCTCAAATTCATTATCTACATCAAATACAATACATATAATTATGAGTAAATGACCGTAATCGCATCACGGTTCAATAAGTATATTGGTATGGTATTCGTATATTCGGTCGTAATCGCATCACGACTCTTTAAAATATACATTTTTAGACGCCAGAAAAACCTCAGCTAATCTGCGTCAGATAAAACACATACATATGTGAGTAAATGACCGTAATCGCATCACGGTTCAATAAGTATATTGGTATGGTATTCGTATATTTGGTCGTAATCGCATCACGACTCTTTAAAATATACATTTTAAACGCCAGAAATACTTTTTTGCTAATCTGCGTCAGATAAAACACGTACATATGTGAGTAAATGACCGTAATCGCATCACGGTTCAATAAGTATATTGGTATGGTATTCGTATATTCGGTCGTAATCGCATCACGACTCTTAAAAATATACATTTTTAAACGCCAGCAAACCCTCTGCTAATCTGCGTCAGATAAAACACATACATATGTGAGTAAATGACCGTAATCGCATTACGGTTCAATAATTATATTCGCATCACTACTCTTTAATATATATATTTTTAGACGCCAGCTTAGGCTACAATACATATGTGAGTAAATAACCGTAATGCCATCATGGTTCAATAATTATATTGGTGTGGTATTCGTATATTCGGTCGTAAGCACATCACGACTCTTTAAAATATACATTATAATAAAGTCAAATTCAACGATTTATTTGCAAATAAATATGGTTTTAGAAGTGAATGTAAGAACATTGGCAGCACAACCAGGTGCTATAATTTTTTTATTATTATTATTATTTAGTTGTCAATGGTATTTCTGCATTTGGGTAGCATCTACTTACAAAAAAGTACCACAGTATTGAGTTTTGTAAATACCTTTAAGCCATATCCTGATATTAGCATATGAACTAAATCGTTTATTCAATATGGGAGAAAGTGCTGAACGGAATGTATTTTCAGATGAGAAATTAGCTCCTGTTATGTAATGAAGTTTAATGCTACAGGATTTATTTTTATTTTTTTTTTTTTTTTTAATCATCAATGTTATTATTATGACCAAAATTCTATAAATTGTACACGCTGTGTCGTTATCGTTTTATTGACAGAGATGCAATCATTAATTCAATTGTCTCCATTTTGAGTGCTAGTTACAAAAAAGGCCTCTTTATTGGCTTTGCCACACAGATTAGATTCACATCTCACTAGGCGAGTTAGGAACGACAGTAATATCTACTGCCAGGTTGTCTATTATCTTGCATAATCATTTTAAAATTGGTGAAAAACGGAGGAAACAAGCAAAAGAAAAAGTACCTATTTCTAATTAAGGGTAAACATTTATATTGAAAGCGTTAGTATCCTTCTTCCAGTAAATATATCAAGGTCATTTTTCATTTAAAAAGTAGGCCTGAACTTGTTTTCTAGATCTGGGGAGCCCGATCTTTCTGCTAAACATAGCATACTAAATTAAAGTAAATATATGTATGCATCTAACAATACGAGTAACCGTATCAAAATAAGGAAACTACATGATAATCTTAAATTTAATTTTAATATTGGCCTCTAATGGTTTTATTAAAATTTTAATATTCCTGACTGCTAAGCCATACGGTGTGGGTTCGATCCCCACTCGGGACAAATATTTGTTCGATTAGCACGATTATTAGTTCCGTACCTGGGTGCAATTCATATATAATTTGTATGTAATTACTGATATACAAGTATATTTATCAGTTGTCTGTTGGCCCCACTATGTCAACAGTACTGGTTCTGCCCAGTCTGCGATGAGATGGCAAGACATTTATTTATTGTTATTATGTATATAATATACTGTATAATATTCAAATTAATAGATCGAATATTTACAGCTACTTTGTTACTTAGTTACGTAGCAAATGACTAATACCATTTCAAATTGATAGACAAGCAATGAACAACATTTTCTCTTATACTGGATATCAAACAAAACTAATACACGTTTACCATAAACGAATTCTATTTTCCACAGGTTTTTTACAACAATCACAGTCAACTGAACTGGAAAAAACCATGTCTGCAAAACTAGCAAATCAATCAAATATTCGCTATACTGGTAACCCATGTTACTAATACATGTTCTAGAAGTAGACGGGATCAACATCGGGACTTGTACTTGAGTTGTACGTGTACTTGGTTAATCAAATATAATAAAAGCATTCTGGCTATGTGCGTACGTTTCTGTTACCTACTAATCTAAATAGAAACTACATTGCAGATTATTTAGAATTAAGCTATTTGAATGGTTGAATGAAAATAACCTCTATAGCATTAATGAATTCCTGGAACTGAAAATTTTCTATTTCAGGATTCAGTCCTGTATTCTCCTTGCTAAGTGCGTCCATTATAATTTGCCCCCATTGTTCAGAGAACACGTGGCATATATCTAGGTTAGTTTTGTAAGTAAAGTAATCAGGTTGTTAATAATAAATCATCACAACTCCATATGATTTTAACCCAAACATTGCCCCAGGGCATTGTAATTATTAGGGTTTTACAGCAGGTACATACCTGTTGTAAAAACAGGGCTTGTACTATCTGACACAAAGGGCAGATCTTATTCCATAGAATGGCTAACTGTAAAATAGGTTAGAATAATCTAATAATGCCAGAAAACATTCAGCTTGTAAAACTAAAATCTAATTATTCATACACTCACGCCTGTTTGCCAGGGGAGTGTAATGTAATCATAATTGGTAATAAAATAAAATGATAGTATCGTTGTAACCGTCGGTCACCTTAAGATTCAATATGTTGTATATTTGCTGGAGAGTAAGTATGTACTTACATTTTTTGCTGACACTCGGCATTTGCGTAGATTCAATCGGAACCAAATTTTTCTTCATATTCCTTCTTCGTGCACTTAAAATAGCCCATTTTTATAGGCCAATACAGTAATTCACATTAAATGTCACTATAATATAATTATAACACTTGTTTACTGAAAATAAAATAAAATAAAAAGAATTGATGTTTCGATGCCCAACACGAAAAGTGAATGAGGTGACATCCAGGTGGCGGCGGCAAAATTACGTTGACATTTTGTCTTTTTAATGTTGCAAGCTCTAAAAAGTGTTCGATATCCAGTACATTGAAGAGTGTACTACTGTGTAATATGAAAATCTCGAGGATGCAGCGACGAAATATAATAATTATCACAAGTGGGCACTTCAAATCTCCTCATATTATCGTTTCTCTGCGATCTAGTGCGCAGCACAGTAGTGTCCGGCTTAATGACAATAGTAATAAATCTTTTATTTACTAGTGACTATGACTCTTTTTGGTTAGTAATAAATAGGACCAAAAACTTAAGCCCATGTTATCTAGTAATTTACAAAAATAAATAATTGGACGTTTATAGTTTCGTGTAATTTCGAAACGTTTGGTCGACGCGGCGACGTGACCTGCAGCCTGTCCTTTCCTTGGGACATAGAATCAGCAGCTTTGCTACGCTAAGCTGCGAGTCTTCTGGGCACTTGACCTGGCGATGCGGAGACATTATTTGACGCCCTATACTTGGTTGGAATAGTCGTTAATTTTGCTGATAATTTTCTTTTAAAAATATTACAAAATAAAGTAACAAAATTTTATTTTGTAATATTTTTAAAATAAAATTATTATTTTTAATAATTTATAATATTTTTATATATATTATATATAAAAATATATTTATATATATTTTTAATAATCATGTTTATCTATCTATCACCGCTTTACCACTTCATGCGAAGTTGCATAACAGCGATTTTAGCCAGCCTGTTTGCAATCACAGCCAGTATACTGATTGAGCTATTCCGGTGCACCTAGGCTGCACACCTTTTACGCATAGTAGTAAAAGTCAATCCACTGGCGCTTCAGCGAACACCCTGACGCGCTACAGAAGCGGAGTATCCCCAACATCACCCTAAACGCATTGTTGTATTGGATACGGAGGTCATTGTAAGGTTTTGAATCTATCTGGTACACAGGTAAATATTTTAATGCACCATCCTCTCTTTTTTTAATATATCGTTTGCAGCTGTCAGCCTACTATTCTACTAAATACTTAACCCGCGCTGAGGGTTACTACTTCCTTAGGGGTTCTGCTTGGCTCATAATGATTACGAATGCGGATGCGCCTAGAGGGTTTTACAGATTTTACAGATGTTTTTGTAAATGTTGTTTTATGCTAATACGTGGAGTATACGATTCGCTGAACAGATTGAAGATTAGGACGGATATTTCAGGAATGGAAAACAATGATCATGGATGGTAACAGTGGTCGCGGTGGCCGTAGCTGTGCTCATTCAAAATGTAAGCATTTTAGAACTTAATACTAACAAGTCTGTAATTCGTATTTTATTGGCAACCCTAATTACTTACCCTAGTTACGCTATTATGATTCAACTGTTCCTTACAATAATATAAGTGCCAAAAAGGCCTGACTGAAATTAGATAAAGCACTGTATATTTTGAATTGAATTACAAGCTCTGCTTAGTTTGAAATGGCCGTGTGTGAACAATGTCCGAGGGAAAAAGACTATGGCATCATCTCGGAACATACCCTTTATATTGAATGTATTACTTTTTCTCCAGAAACGTTGGACATGTAATGACATTTCTAACATTCCCTTTGTGAGAGACTTGGAGTATGCACCAGGAACTGATCAGCACTTTGGATTAATAATTTTACTACGGCTTTAGCTGTAGAATACAATAACAATTACTGGAGTCAGAACTCAAAGATCAGAGAAATCGCATAACATATTAAAAACAACCATATGTGTCGAATTAAAAACCAAGGTTAAGAGAGGTTACAAACAAGTTTGCTACTTCTAACGCTCAATCTATTATAATAAAAATATAAAATAGTATATAGTAAACTATTGAAGTACATAAACGTACGGGTGAATGCCCGGTGCCCTTCACGCCGCAGGTTGTAGGTTCGACACCCAGCCAGGACAGATATTTGTGTTCATGAACATGTCTTTTTGTCCTGAGTCTTGAAGTAATTATCTATATGAATATGTATTTACAAAAGAAAAATAGTAGTATATCAGTAATCTGGTTTCCATAGTAGTTATCTGCTTTGGGATTAGACGGTAAAGAACCCCGCGACACAGAGATTCATTTCCTTAGTGCAGGCGTTATCTTTAAAACAAAAAAAATATTAGCAGCGTAGATCTGTGTGGGTAGACGCAACAAAGTTCTTCAGCGAGAGGAATGGGCCAGCAACAGGTGAGTCCTAGCATTTGTATCCTAAGCCTGATAACCGCTTATCAGCAGGTGTGCAGCCTGGAAGTTGCAATATATATTACTGGCTGTATGGTTCAATATCATAGAACCTTCTCTTATACAGACGCCAGCACATCAAGCTACCCCAATCTATCAAATTTGTCCAATTGAAAGTGAACCTTACGCTTATGTGATAAAGTTGAAAATCTATAAAAGAAATTTGACAGATTGGGGTAGCTCGATGTGCTGGCTTCTAATAATACACTTTTAATTTAAATAATATTTATTTTGATAATAATACTTTTTATTCCGCAAGGGATTACACCCAGGACCTCACTATCAACGGTTATACGTTTCGCAATACCCACGACTAAATCTTTTAGCATTGTTCTTGGTCCGACACTATACAAAATCGTGGCTGATAAAAAGTTTCGCATTTTATTTCACGATCACTATCGCATTTCGACATGGTCGTGAGAAACACCTTACTTTGCCAACGCACTTTAAACCTGTTTATTTATACTAGGTATATATTTGTTTTTATCCGATAATAAACTGTGTATACTTATTAATTATGAGAATTATAAATGATTATGAAACTAGCTTTTGATGTCGACTTCATCATCATCATGTCAGCCGAAAGACGTCAACTACTGGACAAAGGCTTCCCACAAGGGTCTCCACAATGGCCGGTCTTCTTCCCGCATCCATATTTAAAAAACAACATAGGTATTTATTACGGATATTTTTTTATATGCAACACACTCAACGTACGTGGGAGGAAGTTTCGCTGGAAGCGAACCGTACGTGATTGAAAAGGTTCTAGGATGTGATGATGTCTGTGGCGAGAGGTGCGATGGTATTGTATGGTATATAAATTGTCAATGCTTATAGTTTGAGTTACACGTATTTAACTACATCTTCTCTAAATGTTACTGTCTATATTGAGGAACTAATTGAATATTATTATTATGACGGACCTTGTGTCTATAGCGACGGTCGCGCTTTAATACAATAGTATCAACATTTCAAAGATTAATTGGCGTGTCTTTTGTTTCATTTTAAATGACTAAATGACGCTATTCAATACAAAATGGAACACTCTTAATTAATATTTGAACAGGTTGAAGCGAACCTTTGGAATCTATAAAAATAGAGAGTGATTAATCACATTTGTAGAAAGCCAATATTTCTAGATGTCGTACACCGCTTACTCATATTTTTTACAAGTATTAATTTAAAACGTTACCAAAAAACTTTAAAATCTCAAAGCTATGAAACTTTCGCCTTTTTTACCAAGACACGTGTTTAAATGGAACATATAAATAACAAGCCAAATTATTATTTAAACTATCAACCATCTTTGCCCATGATTCATTTGGCATAAACGTGAAATTAAAGGTATGATATAGTATCTCTTACATTATAGTTCTTTATCAAATTTAAAAAAATAACACCCGCCTCAATTTTAGATCTATTAATGGAAGGATAAATCGATGTGTACATTGTATGATGATTACACATAGACTTCGCATGATATACTCGTAACTAGTAAACATCTTATTTACTAGTAGGTATATCATGTGAAATCTACGTGCTTATACAATAAAACTGGAGGAAATTAAATAATAATTAAAAGAAATAGTCTAAATTTTTTTAGTTAACATTGAACAATTAACATTACGAAAGGTATACAAATGAGTAGTGCTAATTACAATCCAAATTAATGACTGCACGTGTCGCCTCGCCGCTTCGTGTCCCGGGTTCGATTCCCGCGCCGGACAACTATTTGTGTAACCCATAAATAGTTGTACTGAGTCTGGATATAATTTGTGTCCGTCTATTATATATTTTTAAAGTACCCCGCGAATGTAATCCATGTAGGATTACATTCGCTAGTGAGGGCGTAGTCTATAAAAAAAATACTTATTATGGCTTAAAGTTCCATAAGATGAGAAATAAATTATACCTTTTTTAATTTCAGAAAGATTATATTTACAAGGAAGATTAATATCTAACATCCAACAAACTTATTCGTCTTATAATTTGCGTCAGTTAATAATCCGATAGAAATTAGGTCCAATTTGTTTTTGTTCTATTGGAAACTGACTTCAAGTGTACAATTACATGGACTGAATTAAATAAGCACCATAATTACCAATCTCATACTTACCCAAGAGAGAGGAATTAAAAGGGGAAATCTTGTCTAATGAACCACAACAACATTATTATTAGAGAATGTAATGATCCAATTTAGAGTCAGGTAAGTGTTAGAATTTACGTACGATTTCATATTTATGTTTGTTTAGAGAAATGAAGAAGTACTTACAACATTATTGACTGTTCATTTCACTTATTGTTTTGGTATGGACTCAGTGAGTGTATGTAATAGGAATTTTTCGCGGTTTTAGCTCGTTGACGATTATGTATCTTACAATACAGAGACTCTTAGTATAAAAACTATATTCGAATGTTTACTTTTCTGGCGGGTCGGTCGGCGTGGTTGGTAGATACTTCAAACCGCAGCTCGTGGGTTCGATTCCCACCCAGGACAGATATTGGTGTGCATGAACATTGAACACGTCTGTTTGCCCTGAGTCTGGGTGTAATTATCTATTTAACTATGTATTTACAAAAGAAAAGTAGTACATATAAGTAGTATATCTGATTTCCATAGCACAAGCTCTGCTTTGAGATCAGATGATGGTGTGTGAATAATGTCCCAGGATAAAGATAAAGATAAAAATATAAAAAAATCGAATTCAGTTTACATTTTAACGGATTAACAATGATAACCTCACTATGCAGAGCCTGTATCGAGGCTATCAATAGACTATTTTATTTACTCATTAGGGCTAGATCACAATTCACGTCATATATTATATTTTTAATTTATTAGGATATTATTATCATATTATTAATTTAAAATTCAATTCCATTATTTACTAGACTATATTCCCTACTTGATGATGCAACAGAAAAAAGTAAAAAAAAAAGAGGATGGTAACAATGTATAGTCGTTGACTAATACCTGCGTCCAATGAGCCGACCCGTTCTAACTGTTGTACAGACGCCAGCTCATCAAGCTACCCCAATATGTCAAATTACCCCAATTGAAAGTGAACCTTTTGTGATAAAGTTGAAAATCTATAAAAGAAATTTGACAGATTAGGGTAGCTGGATGTGCTGGCGTCTGTACAATGAATTTAGGTAAACAAAAACCATAGACAAAATGACAATAGTTCTCATATTTTTATCACATTATTGCCTACGGAAACGGCCAGTACACCTTCCATTGTTTACATATAATGGTCTAACTTCAACGCAAATTAGTGATTCAAGGCGCAAAAACTAATAATACTCGAACTTGAATATACATACATTAGTTCCTTTAGCACATATTCATAATTCTACTAAATATAGACGGTTCAAAGTATAGATACTTCAACTCTGTACTGCTCATGGCTCTATGGTCTATGTGCCTTATTTTTTAAATATTCAGATTCCATTTATTTGATTTTCGAACGATAACTAGCGTAGCGGATCACTGCCGCTTGAGCAGTGTTACCGATGGTTTTAAGATAATCGTGATTGATTTGCAAGAAAGCCGTGTTTGTATGGTAAGTGAAAGTGGTTTAATCGTAGCACTAATATAAAAAGGAACTTGTTTACTAACTTTCGAGGAGATATCATTATATTTAGTACCCATGTTTCTTATGGAGATCTCCATCGATGGCTTAGCTATAAAATCCTACCATTTTTTGTCAACATGAAAGTAATAAATGATTTGCAGATTTTTTTTACTGAGATTTGGCCTAAAGTATATTGAATATTATTGTATTTTACATAAAGGTTCACGTTAACTTAAATTTGTAGATTGTATACTACAGCCCTGTGATCTAGATGTTATTGTTGGCCTGGTATCCATATAAAATACATATATTTCTACAACTAGGGCAACTTGTGTCAAGTCAAAAGTCTACAAAATCACGCCGGTTTACGACTACTGTATCTAGCGTTAAACAGAAAATACTTATGCTTCTTAAACTAACAGGCTAATAGGTTACTGTTCCAAAAAGCACCCGACCACTTTGGCAACTCGCGAGCCTGTGGGTTCTACAGATGTAACACTACTACACTTGCTCTGCCCATGTAGATAATAAAAAAAAAATCGTTTATTTTCAGGCATCGACGGCCCATAACATGTTAGTAATCAGTACAAACTTAAAAACTATTATATATTTAATAGACCACTGTATATAAAATTAACACCGTTCTAGGACAACACCTAAAGCCCCAGGATGTTTTAAATTAAAACTCAGTAGTTTTAATTTAAAACATCCTGGGGCTTTAGGTGGAATTGTATATAATATGCAATTCCAGTGAATTGCATATTATATACAGTTATATATATAGTTTATATAATTCTGATTAGGAACAATGATTTTCGGAAAATTATACTGACACATATCCGAAGTTACCAGTTCTCTTACGTAAATAAACTGTTGATCTCGTTAATAACTGTTGATTATGAGAAATAAAATGTTAAAAATCCGGCAGCAAACATAGCATCGCGTCGTCGCCGTGACGAATTGATGTCAGCTCACAATGTCATTGTCATCGACCTGAACATTGTAATATGATTGTATTGTGTCACTGTAATTTGTAATGAATGATCAAGTGGCTGCTCATGTCTAGTTCAAAAGTTGGAAATTTTAAACACAGAATAAGGACGAGAGTAGGCGTTTTCCTAAAGAGACCCGAAGGCATCAATATAGGAAACTGTCAGCAATACTAAAATAGTGTTGACGTGGTCTGTCGTACGTCTATCATATTTTCCACTTCTATTCGTGTCGATACAATGCAGCTGGAACGATTAAAAGGACTTCTAGTGAAGTATGATCGCACGTAAAATTATATGTACAGACGCCAGCACATCAAGCTACCCCAATCTGTTAAATTTCCCCAATTGAAAGTGAACCTTATGCTTTAGTGATAAAGTTGAAAATCTATAATAGAAATTTGACAGGTTGGGGTAGCTGAATGTGCTGGCATCTGTACATTACATAACAAGATACAACTAGACTACAATGCGCAGTGGCCTCACAATTACCTCGGTGTCCTTATGTTTCGGGTTCAAATCTATGGGGTCTCAAATCCCAAAGGTCTCAAATCTGTTGTTGAATATATTACTAGTGGAAATAGGCATAAATAGTAGTTCTTAATCTGGGTGTACTTCCTGTCTGTAAATTAAATTTTTGCATATTATATTCCTAGTGCAAGCTGTGTTTGTTTAAAAACGTAAATAAATACATGATATTTCACGGTTGGTTGGTTGGGTTGTATGAAATATGAATTACTAAGGTGAGCAAATCAAGCAGTACCATTCTGTAATAGAAATGTTTACTGAATAAATAATTCATTAATTAAGTAATTTAGGTAAATAAACCGCTAGTTAATTATACAGCTGTCATTGTATTTTACTTAAACTGCGTTAAGTTACATGCAACTTTACGCAGTTAAAGTTCTATATATGCTTAAAAAATACCTTCATGTAGACACACGAATCATCTTCATGTAGACGGAGACCACATTTAATCGGACAAAACCGGCTAATTATCTAAAGACAAATAAAATGCAAAAAAGCAGATAAGATCTTCTCACATTCGTAATTCTTTTGCGGTAGAGAGCATATTATATATAAATTACACTCGTTATAAATTATATTCGTGCTGCACAAATATTTGCACTTACCGGATTCGAACCCAGCACCACCAGCTTCGTAGGCAGGAGCACTACCAACTAGGCTACGGTGACCGTCCAAATTGTAACGTTAAATTATAAATCTTAGCTTCATCGACGATCTTTGTGCCTGAGCGGTGTTCTTGCTCGAGCCTTTGCATTCAGTAGGTCGAAAGGTTGGTTAAAGCCCCGTACAATCTTTGGAACAAAATGAAGATTTGTTTTGGGGTATAATTAGTAGAAGAATAAATCTTCAAGCCCTGAAGAAGGCTTTAAGTCATAGTATCATGAGAACATATCTGACAATCGATACAGAATCTGAAACCGGGTCTAACTAACTTGGTTCTTTGTTTGCTTTTCGATAAATTCTAATAGCTACGTGTGACATATTATAATACTACAAAAACCACGAACATAAATGAGAAGAGGCAAGGATTATGTTCAAAAATTCTTATAGTGTAACATACATGTATACCTACATAATAAACAAGTTGAATAACGTACGGCTTATAATATGAATACTGTGTTAACTTGCATCCTAAGTAGATGCAATTTAACGCAATATACACATGACTAATAGCGTGTCTCTACTCTAGAGCGCCTCGCCACTTCATTTCCAGGGTTCGAGTCCCGAGCAGGGCAACTATTTGTGTTACCCATAAATAGTTGTCCTGAGACTGGATATTATCTGTATCTGTCAATTATATGTTAGTAAAGTACGCCGTGACAGGGATTCATTTCCCTAGTGCGAGTGTTGTATTTTTGAATAAAAAAATAATGAGTAGAGCGGTGCGTCACAATTCTCAAGGTACGAGTTTGATTCAGCGTGTTGATTTTATGAATCACCCATACATTCACACTAATTATAGGAAATGACATATTTTTTACATAAGTATAAGAATATTGTAAGATAAGATAAGATATTTATTTATATATAAGATATATAAGATAAGATATTCCAAACTCACGTTTGGACAAATAAATATTTGTCCAAACTCACAGTTTGCATGCAAGATAGTAGAACACTTAAGATTTAACAGTCATGTTTGCCATAGCTACTTCGCGTACAAATTTTCGTTAGGTTTATAGAACTGCTCTAATATTTAATACAATGAAGTCAATTAATTTATCTATACATATAATAAAATCGTAGGAAAGTCAAAACTGTACATTGAATTTTTTTTTAAAGGATTTTTTGGGGCTTGATCTATAATCGATACCGAACCCAAAAATGTAGTTTTTAGAATTTTTGTCTGTGTGTCTGTATGTATGTCCGGGCTAAACTTAAAAAGTACTGTATGGATTTACTTCAAATTTTGCATGAGTATTATTAAGAGGTCGGGTCAACATATAGGCTACATATTTTCACGCTATCACCTACGGGGGAGGAGCTGTGATAATGTATCAAATTTAACGCGGGTAAAACCGCGGGGCACAGCTAGTAAATAATATAATAATAAAAAAAATTACAAGTAATGTCAGAATACAAAATGTCGATAAAATAAATTAGATACAAAATTAAAAAATGGTATATTTTGCCTTATGTACTGAGAATTAAATTATTATTATTCTTAAAATGTCGGCTTGTTTCATTCCTAAGGTATCTTTGCCTCGACCAACCATTAATTACGGCGCAGCATACTTACCTACTCAATTAAGTTTTTCCGTCTTTTAATTTACCTACTATTTTCCCACACGTTAGATGGCATTGCAAGCGTAGATAATTCATTTGAATCGCTACTAAAGTTAAAACGATTTCGTTTAATGAAAAGACTGATTGTGGATTAATTAAGCATATTATCAAGCGATTTGTAACATATAGCTTATTAAATACGGTCTTAGTTTCTGGAAAAGGCTGGTTAGGAAAACTGGATTTTTTTCATTTACAATAGACATATACATACATATACTTACGCCTGTTTCCCAAAGGAGTAGGAGGAGACAACGGATTTCCATTTGCCACGATCTTCGCACACCTCTTTTGCCTCTTTTACTGTAATTATATTCTCCATACATGCTCGCCAGTTTAGGGTACTCCTAACTTAGCCTTTCTTAAGAAGGCTCAACGCTTCATAGTCAATACAAATTGGTTTTTAACTTTATTAATTAACACATCCTGACATTCAATGTGGTTTTAATCCGTTATCTGCCTTG
Organism: Pseudoips prasinana; assembly: GCA_951640165.1. Taxonomy (NCBI): domain Eukaryota; kingdom Metazoa; phylum Arthropoda; class Insecta; order Lepidoptera; family Nolidae; genus Pseudoips; species Pseudoips prasinana. Next base: position 27,038,954 of record OX621240.1, read on the forward strand.
TCAACTGTACTAGTATTGACAACTCTCATGTCGCGTATTCGAAATCGGTTCCTTTCTTCTGCTACGACAAGCCATGCGCCGGCGCACCGTTTCTCCGAACCGTTAAAACCTATTTAGTTTAACTATGGAACGTTAAATACCTTTTATTACCTGACGGCCTCACTAGTATTATGGTTTAAGACATTTATTTCTCATAAAGAATACATTCATTTATCTGAGAAATACAGGATACTTAATTTAAGCTTATTACTATACTAACAAGTATTCACAAAGCAGTATTGAGTGTATTAACAAATATAAGTGATTTTATACATTCGATAAAAAATAATACATAAAAATTGGCACATTCGATAAAAATAAAGACAATGTAGGTATAACGAGAACAAAATATTAGCAATGCCACAACCTAACACTATTGACGCAGGCCCCTATTATGTGTCATAACATAGTTTCTAAGGCATAGCAATTTCCAATTATAGTAGTTTCGAATTATAGTAGTAGTATATTCAATTCCAGTTAGTGTTGACCTTTGATTCAAATCCCAAGTGGGACTAAAATCGACTGGCCTGTTAACCTAGTGGTTGTTAACCTTGGCTGCTAAGCAAGAGGTCGTGGGTTCGATCCCCACCCGAGACAAATCTTTGCGTGATGAGCACGTTTATTTGTTCTGTGTCTGGGTGTAATTTATCTATATAATATGTCTGTATTAAGAAATATAAACCTAGTAATATGTTAGTCATTTCTCTGGTTGCCATCGTACACATTTGGCCTAGTGTGGGATCAGATGGCAATGTGAAAGGAGTCTGAAGAGATGAATTTTATAGCATTATTCGCAATGAAAAGCGTTATTCTAATTTCAAAAATAAATTTCATAAATTTAATCTTCCGGCGGGTCTCGAACCTACACCATCTCCCAATCCGGGGTAGGCGCTCTGCGTTAAGCTACGAACGATATACGCTGGCAGATAAAATTTAGGCTTCCCTTGCTAACACCCTTCCTTGTCTTAAGATATTTAAAAAGCGTTATTGGGTACCCAGTGCCTGAATTGAGTCAGGAAATTAGCGGTGCCATACCCAGTGCCTCAGAGAACACGTAAACCTGTTAGTCTTTCATCTAACCTTTCGCAGGACCACAGGGCTTACTCGTACTTCATTTGTTGTAATTTACACAAAAACTATACTTACATACTTATCATATGGGCAGCGGTTACCCTAGTATCAGAGTTGTTCAAGTCGCCCATTAGGCTTCTAACATGGCAACGACTGTTTCCTAATGGCTAAAACCGGGACCCACAGCTTAACGTGACCTCCTAAGCATGGAGACGCGCAGAAAATAAGCCACCTTGGCGGTCACCCATCTATGAACTGACTGTGAGCCTAGTTGCTTAACCTCGCCAATCACTTACGGACCGGTGGAAGCATCTACCTATGAGCGCCTCAACTGAACTACGAGTATACATATACTTGTGACTGGACTGTAATAAAAACTAGGTTGTCAAAGTATGGCGAAGCGCCTCGCCGCTTCGAGTCCCGCGGCGGACAACTATTTTTGTGACCCATAAATAGTTGTTCTGAGTCTGGATATAATCTGTGTCCGTCTATTATATGTTAGTAAAGTACTCCGCGACACAGGGATAATATTCTTTAGTGCGGGGGTTGTCATTTTTAACAAGAGAAAAAAAAAGAGAAAGAAGGATAAGTAACAGTTGAATAAGAAAATTAGTTCCGACCTACTTATGTAAATCTCGTAATGATACTGGATACTGATAGCGGGAAGGTAATAGAGATTGGTTTCTACGCCATTACCTCCGCTGATGTAAAGGTACGATGATATTACCTGAAAGAAAGAGATACGTCTATTAGTATGTATACATTGTTACATTCATTCATTATGCAAGGATAGCTGTGGGCTGACGGCAACAAATATCTCCACCAAATCTCATCCCGTGGGGGGCTTAGACATCGTCCCGATGGAGACCATGGAACGTATTATAAAATAAATCTTATTGTAATTGTTTTCATACAATCCTTGTACCTAAATATTTTATATACAGTTGTACCTACAAATAATTATAAATTGATTAATTAATTTTATATTACTACAAACATGTTCTGACTATTTACAAGCGCTTTTTTAAAGTCTGCGTGAATAAAATCTTTTTTATTTAAATATAATTAAAAAAAAACGGGCAGCAGCTCTTGTGTTTGATTATGTAACCCACTACTATCCCACTGCAGAGCAAGCGCCTCCTCTCAAAAAGACATATCATCTGCCATGGTATAGACGCCAGTACATCAAGCTACCCAAATCTGTCAAATTTCCCCAATTGAAAGTGAACCTTATGCTTATGTAATAAAGTTGAAAATCTGTAAAAGAAATTTGACAGATTGGGGTAGCTGGATGTGCTGACGTCTGTACAACGCTGGCCTATTGCGGGTTAGCAGTAGTTGGCAGTTCAATCGTCAATTTGACGTGAGGCCCGGGACTTCGCAGTTGCACAAAACGTCCCTAAAATATTATGATCCTCTGATGAATCCCCCCGCAAGTAACCGCTCAAAGTCGAAATTCGAGCCCACGAGGCGAGGTTACTTAGTTTGTAGTTTTATTCTATATTGTCCGGTGAAGCAGTGTAAGCCACCTAGGATAACTGTAATCACCATATGAAAAAAAAACCCATATCAAGAAACATAAGAAGTGCGTTCTCTTGTTCGCCGACTAAGTGATAAAAAGAAACTTACCTTGAAGCCCATATACCTATCTATGTATTTATCTGCGGTGCCTCTACAATAAATAGATATTTCAATAACAAATAAGAACCCAGTATAATATCTAGTAGATAGTTCGACCCTTTCAATATCCTACACGGTTCTTTGTAAGGATAGTAAAGAAATACTATAAACTACCTTCTAATAAACATTACTTCTGATTTACACATAACCCTTAACTGATCCTGTATCGTTAATCGTGGAAAAACGTCTAACGTAACACTGTCGATGAATTTAACGTCGCATGCGCACGCTATCAACTTGTTGTAAAAACGTGCAGCCAATTATATTCATTCGAATGAATATAATTGGCTGCACGAATGGCGCAGTGGTAGTCATTACTTCATCATTCACGTGTTTTGAGTTCTTTCCCTGAACTATTTATATTCGTAGGTTTAATAATACCTAATAACAATCATTGATTTCAGGAAATTATTTCACAGATAGGTTAGTAACAATACAACTTATAGAACTATGTTCGTATACAATTCACATAACATAACAAAAACAAAAAATAAAAATGTAACTGAAATAAATGTATTTATTATTATTTTTATAACTTATGATTTTATTAGGCCAATTATCTCTCCATCCAGTGTTTCTGGATTGGACAGTAGTAACGGTCAGCAATCCAAAAACGAAAAGTAAAAAAGAAAATCCTGCGGAATATAGGGATCACAATCAACATCATATCAGCCAGTAAATAGTCAGAACATGTTTGTAGTAATAGTACAATTAAGTATACATTATATTTCTAGTTACATATTATAGATATTTAGGTACACAGATTGTTAAAACATTTATAACATGTATTTTATAATAGTAATGATATTTAGCTTGCTTGTATTAAGTTATTGTTAGGGAGATTAATTTAGGTTTAATTATTAAAATTTATATTTTACTACATATTGTCTGAATGTATTTTCTTATCTTACCTGGATATCTTGAAACTAACAATAACCTTTAACACCACTTTATCATAATCATATCAGCCGAAAAACCCCCACTGCTGGACAAGGGCCTTCCACAAAAATCCGCATTCCCACATTTACCAATTTATAGGTTAGTATAAAATCCCATGAACATGTTGCAATAGAGCTTCTATTGCTACTTAAGTATAGATCATTTAATAATTTAAAGAAAATTCAATAAAAACACCTATTAACTATTTAAACGAAACGTCAGGTAATAAAATAAGTAAAAAAATACAAAACAAATATTGTGCAGACAATAAAATCATTAGATTGTGAATCGTAAATTTTATACGATTTAATAATGAACATATTACTTACTTGATAGATACATGATTCAATTCATAATTGTTCATTCTGGCGCTACCGACTAACATCATTCAACCAATAGGAAATTGTTTCTTATTCATTGAAACCTTCCGATTTATTCATAATTACTCGTAATTAGCTGTGCCCGCGACTTCGTCCGCGTGTTAATTAGTTTATTTCGTTTTTCTTGTAAAATAAAAGACTTTTTCTAAAATAAAAGTAGCCTAAGTTACTCCTTATTACATCAGCTACTTGCCAATAAAAGTCCCGTCAAAATCGGTCCAGCCATTTCAGAGATTAGCCGGAACAAACAGACAGACAGACAGACAAAAATTGTCATTTTGGTGTAAAAAATGTCATTTTGGTGTATATACCGTATATATATTCATATTAATGTAGTAAGAACCGGTTTTTTCAATATTACAAACAGACACTCCAATTTTATTTATTTGTATAGAAAAAACTTTACATATGTTAATTCCAGTCAGTAAAGAACATGTATTCAATATGAAATAAAGACGAATTAGCCGGAAAGTCCCAACCAATAGGCAACTATTTCGATATTTATTGGTACCTTCCGATTAATTCCTAATTGGATTGAATAAACTTTGCATAAAATTCAGCCAATGAGGAACATGCATTCAATATCAAACATAGATAAATTAGTCGGAAGGTTCAGACAGATAGGAAACTGTTTCAATATTTACTGCAACCTACCGACTTATCCATTATTGGCTTGAAAAATCCTTGCATAAAATCCAATGAGGAACATGCATTCGATATCAAACAAAGATATTATGAGCCGGAAAGTTCAACCCATAGTAAACTGTTTCTTTATTTACTTTAACCTTCCGAATTATACAAGATTGCTGCATAAAATCTTTGCATAAATTCGTTTCAATAAGGTGCGTTTAATATCAATAAAACGTTACAGTCCCATCTCAATTTTATTTTATTATCTACGCCTACAAACACTATCTCTATGTTGGATACAAAAATAAATAAAATTAGTCACAAACTTATCAGTAAGAGCCGTACTTATATCCCAGAAAGCCTTCGAGCATAGCAGAAAGCAGAATTCATTGCATATTCGGATTTAAACCTACAAATAAGCCAAACGTAAATACGTAGTTGGCCCTTCGTAAACTTTCCATATATCTCATAGCTAGACGCTGTCACAGGTCGGTAAGTGACCGGCGCGGTTAAGCAACTAGGCTCGGGGTCAGTCCATATCTATGGACTGACCGCGAGCCTAGAGCCTATCTAGGCGACCGCCAAAGTGGTTTAATTTTGGAGGGCACATGTCCCGCTTGTAGTAATTAGACAACAGTCGTTAAGCCATGTCGGAGGCCTACTGGGCGGCTTGAACAACTGACACTAGGGTAACCACTGCCCATACGATAAGTAAGTGTCCATAAGGTAAAATAACTTCTTATTTTATGCGTCTATTATTAATAACAAGCCAGGGAGTAGTGACAGTTCCTTTATGCGTTAGTTGTACTTTATGATCACGTCAGCCAAATTACGTCCACTGCTGGACTAAAGCCTCCTCATGCCATAATCGCCACACTTGGCAGACGGATTGGCGATCGTTAGATGGTCATAGTTCACAGAAAAACGCTGCAGCCCGTTCTCTGGTAGGTATTCCCTCGGTTCGACTTCTACGGGATAATTACATCATCATCTGAGACCTGAGGCATTGATCATGCCTACAGACGATGGGTCTGTCAAAGTATGTCTTAAATATGTAAAATTAAATGTAGATGTATGTAGGTTAAGATTTTATGTACTAAAAGAGCGCGTTACTCGCCATTGAACGTAACAGTTTGGCGAGATTACTTATATGTTATACAATTGTAATATATATTTATATATATATATAATAAAAAAAAATTACTTATCGTATGGGCAGTGGTTACCCTAGTATCAGAGTTGTTCAAGCCGCCCAGTAGGCTTCTGACATGACTTAACGACTGTTGTCTAATGACTACAACCGGGACCGACAGCTTAACGTGCCCTCCGAAATGAAATTATAACCACTTTGGCGGTAACCCATCTATGGTCTGACCGCGAGCCTAGTTACTTAACCTCGCCGATCGCTTACGGACCGGTGAGAGCATCTAACTATGAGCGCCACGGGATGAGTTGGGGTGATGATATTCTATGCCGTCACCACACAACTACATTAACAACGATTAAATTATTAGGTAAGAAGTCACCGTACCTTATACAGAAATTTGATATTTAGCTCTAGTTCCTAGACTTGAAGGACGGCAAACTAGTTGTACGACTTCTATTAATACCTCCTGTATTGGTAAACGAGTAAAGCAACGGGTATACCGAGTGAATATAGCTAACCATTTGGCCGTGACCACAGAATTCGTGCCGTATCTGACCCAAGTTGCTTTCTTTTTGTCATTTTACGCTACTATTGTATAACAGCGTTACCGGAGTTATTGTCGGTGTTTTATTAAATAATGAGATACTATTGTGAAAAAATCTGACAGCCTATTTTGTGAATGGGAAAATGAGAGAACGTTTAATTGAAACAAAAAGTGAGGTAAGGCGTTTGGTAAAAGGTTGTGTTTCAAGGTGAAAGGGTTTACCAACAGCAAATACATAAAAACAAAATCCTTATACAATGATAGTGAGTAATTATTTATTTTGAGTTTGAGTCCAATTTCCACATAAAAGATGGGGTCGTCACGGAATGCCCTCTAAATGAAAACAAAACATCGATCACAAAATCAGTAACTGAATAAGGTGCTCATAGACAGTAGCTTTCACGGGATATGCAGTAACATATAAGTAGTATCTATATTTTGACTATATTTATACTTCATTCTTTAAGCTTATAGTGCACCTACCATGTAAACTCTGAATCACCCCAAGGTTGACTGGCAGAGAATGCCTTTGGCATGAGTCCGCCTTTGAACATTGTTGTGCATAAATTTTGAATAAAAAAAACATTATAGATGGGTGATCGCCAAAATGGTTACTTTTCTTCGCATCTCCGTGTTTTGGAGGGTACATTAATATATTTTAGCTTAAAGTAGCCTTCTTTCCTAATGTCTGTTATATAACGCGTACCTACCTACCCAGCATGCATTGCAATGAAACATAAAGGAAAATTACCAAAAATCCAAAAGATTAAAGAAGAGATTAAAAGAAAGAGAGAATTCCTGTTGATACGATCACTACCAGACTTTGTAGGATCAATCTATGGGCTAATTTAAAGTATGTCTAGGATTCTTTTTTAACTCGCTCCACCTATTTTGAGGTCCATAGGAAACATATAAACAAACTAGCTGTGCCCCGCGGTGTTACCCGCGTTAAATTTTATCAATTTTCTTTGCTATAAACCTCACGGAGCCCGAGACCTTTCCAACGAATGCAAAACCGTGGAAATCGGTTCGTGCGTTCTGGAGTTATAGCGTCAGGAAGGAAAACCTGACTTATTTTTATATAGTGGATATCCACTTTTTAATTAATGATGTTCCACAACAAAATTAATATCAAATTATTTTTTTCTTTCTACCTGTACTTACTTATCGTGTGGGCAGTGGTTACCCTAGTGTCAGAGTTGGTCAAGCTGCCCATTGGCCTCTGACATGGCTTAACGACTGTTGATTAATGGCTACAACCGGGACCGACAGCTTAACGTGCACTCCGAAGCACAGAGACGCTCAGAAATTAAACCACTTTCGCCTAGTTGCTTGACCTCGCCAATCACTTTCGGCCGGTGAGAGCATCTAGCTGTGCCTGAAACTATCTTTTAATGATGTTATTTTAAAAGCACTGAGAATTTTAATACGTTAAAAAACGAGCGAATGCTGACCTATAGTTGTTCCAGATTCAAAAAAGCTTAAGGGAACGCTGCTATGAGCAATAAGAGAAAAGCTCCAGTAACCCCAGTTTCACGCTCAACCCCCGTGTAGTTCTGAAAATATTGATGTAATGCACCTGAAACTTAATTAGCAAATGGCGTCTGCCAGCCAGGTAAAACGTACTAGATACTTATATTTCAAATCCCATTAAAGAGTTCTAATTTTAAATAGTGATAGATGAGCGAACTTTTTTAAATCTTAAACAGGCTGTGTACACGTGACCACATCAATTTAAATCTTATAATTTTGGAACAAGGTTGAAAAAGAATTAAAAAACAATTAGAGAACCCTAGTTAAGGGTTAACATGACGTCATAGTAACCCTACGAGCCTACCAGAGAATAGAGACAAGGGTCCAGTAAATTAGAGTACATACTAAGTAAGCCGCATCTTAAGGTATTTTTGTTTATTATATATATTTTGACAATTGTATAACCTATAAGTAATTTCGCCAAACTGCTACGTTAAATGGCGAGTTTGAGATATATGAAATGGTTGTTTTTAGAGACGTTTTGTGCAACAGGCTTTAATAAATGAAGGTGCGGGCCACCATTTTATTGAAGATAGGCAAGAGCATTTCGTTGATACGCATTGAATTAGCGGAGTTCCTATGGCCTATGTGCTTCAACCAAGTATAAACCAAACCCTACTAAGTCCCAATCTACTAATCGCAAGATTACGATACAACTCCACTAACAGGTTAGTGCGTTTAATCATCCATTTTATATAAGTCGCACGCGGACTAAGGTTTTTGGGAGAAATCTATTCGTTGATCACCTCTACACTTATGTAAATGGCATTCTTACCGATTGTTATATCAATCCACAATCTAATTTCGGCCATGAGGGTCAGTCACGATAAATACTAGCCACCAGGGCCTCTACCGCCTAAGTCGTCGAACATCGATTTCTAAAACGGCGTTCAAATAAATATAGGTTCAAAATGACTTAATCAATCGTTACATCTGCTTCAACATTGACATTCGATTTCGGACCATTTATGACGTCCTTTGTGCTAATGGAAGCCGATTTAACGATTGATTAAGTCATTTTTAACCTTTATATATTTGAACGCCATTTAAGAAATCGATGTTCGGCGACTTAGCCGGTAGAGCCCCTGCGCGGCACATATTATAGTGCACAAGTGTGTACGCTAACACACGGGCACTTGCTATTCTATTTTTCCCATTATCTGATGGGATGACTGGTAATAGGACCAGAAAGAGGTCAGGTACAGGACCGACGGTTTTACGTGTTTTTATGCTAGCGGGGGTGTAATACCGACAACTCCCAGACTATAGGCTGATACTGACAAATGTTTTTAACAGAAAAATCTCGAAATTACTTGTACCGGTATTGACCCGAGGACCTCATTACCTGCGGTCAAACACTCTATAAAGTAATGTAGTAACATACCGCTTATGCTAAGATCAGAGGGTGATCCAGTCAGTTGTCTGTCCGATAGCTACTTAATGCTTAGAATCACTACGGGTACGCGACCCCGGACTACTCCAGCTACTGCTGTCACATTCCTGTCTCCTGTGGCAGTAGTATCCCTTCCTTCACCCTACCACTCCCCAAGAGCGGATACCTGCTACGACCGTCTGGCGACCCTGGCCAGCCACCAGATTCAGTGCACTGCGGTGCCTACAAATAAGGTTGGCATCAGAGGCCTAGGTGATGCCTACGTCCCTACCTCTCACCAATTGTAGCGGCCCCCCGTTCCATCGGATACATAGAGGGATAAGAGTGCACCTGTGTTTGCGCGGACACTGTCGTGCTTAACGTTTCGTGCACTATAATATCTCCTGCGTAATTGACTTGGCTTTCTGATAACGGACTCCGATTTAGACGTAGTCCTACGGCGATGGGCAGAGGTAGAGAGGTCTGGTAGTGATGCCTGCCGGGCTTTGTCTGATGCCTGCACGTGGGCGGCTCAGGGTAGCTAAACGACACGAACTCAAGGCCCGACCACCCGCTGCCATATATTATAATTATTTCGGAGGGGTGCTAACTTGTAGCGTATGTGGTCGAACGTGCGCTTCAAAGATAGGTTACGTCAGTCACCTGAGAGCACATAAACGAAGCTTTCAATAGTTAGCCAGTCGCTGTGGCCGAATACGGTCAGGAGATATATATATATATATATATATATATGCTAAGCGTATATAGAGAGCGTTAAGCTACTCTTATATTAAGCTAGCTGAATGCAACTTAGCCCAGATATTACGGACACTATTACCTCTACTTAAGCTAGTGTGCTGTGTCAGTAATCTGACACTTATAAAGTACTATAGTAACAAGCGGTTAAAGTATGGAATCATAATAACTAGTGTGATAACTTGTATATGCTATAACCTGGGGCTTTACCGGCTACGTCGCCGAACATCGTTTTCGTGAATGGCGATCAAATAAATAAAGGCTAAAAATTAATTAATCAATCGTTAAATCGGCTTCAACGTTGACAATCGATTTCGGATCATTTATGACGTCACATGTGGTCAAGGAATCGAATTCACGAAAACGATGTTCGGTGACTTAGCTGGTAGAGCCCCTGACTGGCTTTATCAAGGCTAAGAAATTGACCAAAAAACACTACATAGTAACTTAATCATGCAAGCAACGTTGACTGTAAATATGCCTTTAATCAATATTTTGCCAAATGGTACACAAATCACGCCAATAATGTTTGTCATATTCATTATAATTTATTACACTCATTTAGAAGTTTTATATATGAGTAACGTGTGTATAATATGTACAGACACCAGCACATCAAGCTACCCCAATCTGTCAAATATCCCCAATTGAAAGTGAACCTTATGCTTTTGTTATAAAGTTGAAAATCTATAAAAAATATTTGACAGAGTATGCTAGCTGGATGTGCTGGCGTCTGTACTTTGTGTGTATTATTAGTATATAGGTATTTCTAGCAGTAATAATAAATAATATCTCTTAAATTTTCAGTACAATGTGAAGTTATATTACTGTTAGTGGTTTGATGAATGAAAACTCACTCGCTAGGTTGGTATATGGTTTATAGAACATAACTAGTTTTGAACTGGATCTTGTGCAATAAAGAATAAGAACAAATAATTTACTAGAATAAAAAAGTATTTTGTTTATAAAGACACTATGACTATGGAATTTAATCCCTGTACCAACATATAATTGACGGCTACAAAGTAACTCCGGACTCAGAACAGTTATATATGGGTCACACAAATAGTTGTCCTACGCGGGAATCGAACCTGGGACATGAAATGGCGAGACCACCGTCTTAACCGCTGCGCCACACGTGCAGTCAAATATTTAAACGTTCAACGTCCATACATACACTTACATTATAGTAAGTAGGTAACACTTCATGATAAAACCCATGTACTCGTAGCTCTCACATAGGCTTGTATTGTTCGTGCAAACACCTGCAACTAGTTGTGTAATAAGTTAGGGAGTATCGTAACAGCTTTCATTTGACTTATCAAGTGTTGTTCGACCAATAAAAAAGTAAACATACAAGTGTTACCACTTCGAGATTTGCATGAGCCAATGTAGGTAACTAACGAACAAAAGTAGAGTTCACTCATCATCATCATATCAGCCGAAAGATCTACACAATTGCCGGTCTTGCGATAACTGCAACCAGCGGCTTCCAAGGACCCCCTCAAGATCATTGGTCCACCACTAGCGTTAGAGTTCGTAAGTAGTGGAAAATCTTTCATGGAAAATACAGTCGACGGTCACCGTAGCTTAGTTGGTAGTGCTCCTGCCTACGAAACTGGTGGTCCTGGGTTCGAATCCCGGTAAGTGCAAATATTTGTGTGATGAGCCCGAATATTTGTTTCTGAGTCATGGATGTTTTCTATGTATTTAAGTATTTATCTATCTATATAAGTATGTATATCGTCGCCTGGTACCCATAGTACAAGCTTTGCTTAGTTTGGGGCTAGGATGATCTGTGTGACATTGTCCCTAGATATTATTATTATTATAGTCGAAAGATGGGGTATATAACAAAGTCGGATTACAAATGTGTCCGCACAGTGCGGGACTTGTTTTATAAATTCTTCGTTATCACGATGACACATTCGAAATCAGAATATGTGTTTTTTATCGGCTACACAAACAGCTGATCCTGTTCTGGGATTAAAGGTATTGGATAAGTTTCATCTGTGCTAAACACATTTTACTTTTTGTACCCGAATCGGCAACCTTAATTCAAAAATTACACAATAGAAAAGTTTTGCAATAGATTTGAACAACGTATGATGATTTTAGTTTTACTTTTAAATTAGTGTTAATATACTAATTTAAAAATAAAACATTAGACAGTTTTTTATTGTACAATTGGGTTATTGGTAATAATAGTTGTAAGTGATGGTTAATTAAAAAAAAAATACATTATTAGAATAAAAATTGAGAATATGCCTCACATTGCAAAAATGTCCTTATTAAAATATTTAAACTTCCACATGTCAGTACGGGCATATCAGTCGAGTAATTGCTAAGCGATACCGATAGATCGCGCCAACATTCTTCGTAGAATGTTATAGAAATAGAATAATACATTTTGATTTTCGATTCAGCTTAATTGGCGTTGAGGCCTTTAACCCACAGAATGCAAGTTCAAATCCTATTTGGTGATCTTTATTTATTATTCTCAGAACAAAAATTTGGGAAATGTATTTATTTATCGTACTATTCCTTTAATTTATTATAAGGATAGTTGACAGTATCCGAGACACGTACGTATGAATTATTAAGAGGCTCAGGATGGCTTTGCAAGATTCAGTTTCTATTATTGCATTCACTTTCGATATTAGACGCAATGTAATATTTCAAAACATGTATTTCTATGGTGTAAGTACAATAAAGAGTATTCTAGTCTGTATCGCTCTGTTAGCTGGTAGAGAATGTCTCTAACCTGACCTCCAATGGTTTATAAGCGATGGGATTACCTTATCTTGTGGTCACTCCATAAATAGGTGATAAATGATTCGGTGTCTCCGTGCTTTGGATTACATGTCTACGGTCCTGGCTATTATCATCAGACAACTGTCCTTAAGTCCTTAAGCCAAGTAACATCAACTGTTTGTTCAATACTTTTATGTAACCAGATGTAACCGAAATACATTCACACTATTGTATAACTTTGTCTAAGCTCCCCGCAGGATAGGCTCAGCCTAGTGCAGGGAGTTTCGCATTTTCATATTTGTATTGGCAATAAAAAATTGTATACTTTATTATAACAACTCTGTATAAACGTGTTAATTCTTGGTTAATAAAGTTCTATTCTATTCTATTCAAGTCGGAGGCCTACTGGCCTGGCTTGAGCAACTCTGACACAAGGATAACCACTGTCCACATGAATTAATTAATAACACTGCTAGGCGTTACAAAACTACACACTTAACAACAAAAGTAGCTTAAAAATATAATAATATATCCAGTGACATTATTCACACACGGCCATCTGATCCAAAACTAACCAGAGCTTGTACGATAGAAAAGGAAATAAAATAGGAAAAATACATTAGATAACTGAAGTACTACATATACTACTATTTTGTAAATACTTATATAGATAATTACACCCAGACATAGGACAAACAGAGATGATAATGCACACAAATATCTGTCTTGGGTGGGAATCGAACCCTCGACTTGAGGCGTGAAAGGCAAGTATTTTCCAACCACTTCAATAATCATCCGCTTTTATTTAGTGATCTACAGGATCCTATCAGTGAAGAGATATTAATCAAAACAATCAATCATTTGTTGACATGTACACGGTAAATACACATCAGTCAGGACAATCAATTCAGTCCATACTTGTTTTGCCGGACTGGTATGCAAATAAATAAATAAATAAAATAATTAAATAAAAAAGGTTTTTATTCACGTAGACTTTAAAAAAGCGCTTGTAAATAGTCAGAACATGTTTGTAGTAATATAGTTGTATACATTTTTATTTCTAGTAACATAGATATTTAGGGACACATTGTATGAAAACATTTATAAAATTTATTTTATTATAGCAATGATATTTAGCTAGCCCGTATCAAGTTATTGTCAAGAGATTATGTTTCATTATCTAGTTTAAGCCTAATATTTTTACTACATATTGTCAATGGTTCCGTCTATACTAAGGTATTATTATTATGACGTACCTTGTGTTAATAACGACGGTCGCGCTTTAATGCTACCACCGGATCCAATGCGCCCCAACTGAGAAGACCCAGCGAAACAAACTCAGTGAGTTCATCTACTACCGCTTTCAACGCGACCCAGTTGAGACGGCCCGGCGAAACATACTCAAGCGGGCATGAACACGGGATTTTAACAAATATCGTGAAGTTAATACAATTACTATTACATAAATCCATTTCACTTACTTCAACTTATGTTTAAAACATTTTATTGATTTGGACAATGTTTGGGTATGGGCACTGTCAGAATGGCTCAAGCCGACCGATGAGAGCTTCTTTCTAGCTATGAGCGCCTCTTCAAACCACTTACTTCTATAAGTTGTTTAGTGTAATGATTGAAGCGCTCATAGCTAGATGCTCTCACCGGTCCGTAAACGATCGGCGAGGTTAAGCAACTAGGCTAGCGGTCAGTCCATAGATGGATGACCGCCAAAGTAGTTTAAATTCTGAGCGTCTCCGTGTTTCGGAGGGCACGTTAAGCTGTCGGTCCCGGTTGTAGTCATTAGACAACAGTCGTTAAGCCATGTCAGAGGCCTACTGGGCGGCTTGGGCAACTCAGACACTAGGTTTACCACTACCCATACGATAAGCAAGCAAGCAAGTCCCAAAGTAACTGATGTAGTTATGTTAGTGTAGTTATTAATGTACTTACCAGTTAGAAAAATGATCACACTATATACTAGCGTGCTTATCATGACGCACTCTGTATAATGAGTCAATGCGTTTATTGCGTGTTAGTCTATTCAAGTTTTACGATTGCATAAAATACTGCATACATTTTAGATTTAATATAATAGTGTTGTTATTGCGTTGATGATTTCTAGCGGGTTTGATTTTCTTGTGCGAATGCGAGAAGTACATGCATGTGGTTATTTTATAAAGTTAAAGAAAAACCTCTATTTATGACTATTGAGGTCTATTTTTTCAATATATTATTTATTTAAAAAATAAAATAATCCTAAATATCATCTATTTTTAGTTATAAATAAGCAATAATCTGATTTGTATTACTTTGCAGGTGACATGGCTATCAGTCCTGAGTTTAATTAATTTAAGTTTGATATACCAGTTATCTGGTCTCCATATTAAAAGCTAATTAAATATTTAAAAAAGTTTTACTGTTTAAGGTCATTTGAAGCATATTTTTTGTGGAACTAGGATTCGTCCTATAAAACGCGATTCCAATATAGACGAAATTATATCAACTTACATACACATAAAGTAACCAAATTGTCGTTTTAATTAAATGACTTTTGAGTATGATAGTTGGTTCTTACTACCCATATAGGTAGGGTATGGTTTTGTCATAATATGCTGAAATGACCCGACACGGGATTTGCACCCAGGGTCCCATTATCTGCGTTTTAAGACGCTGCCGCTACATTCCTATGGTATGAATGTGAATAAATTGATAATAAATACAAAATACACAAAAATATTAATTGTAAAACTTATAAATAATACCAATTTTTCCTTAAAATATATATAATAAATATCAAAAGGAACAGGTCTGATTCTATTGGTCGGGCTGTCACTGAGCACCCAGTCCCGGCCGCTATCCCACTACTGCCCGATACGGGGACTTTTGGCTGCTGGGTTTCTTTTGGCTATACCAAAGAGGCAGTCAAATTTAAACAAGCTATTACACTACTAGTTCCACTTCTCGTAATAATACTTATCAAAGTTGACACTTATTTGGCGGTGGCTCTACATAATATGATATTCTAATGTAGTTGCAGTCAACGCCAAATCAGTGGATTACTTTGCCACGATAGCACCTTTAATACTTAGGCAGCTTGAGTGGTTTTCGTAGTGTAAATGTATCTACTGAGGCGCATCGAATTTACAACAAATAACGAGGTAGCGACACGATAGAGTCGTTATGTAGGCACTGGAAACCAGTAGAAATGTTATGTTACAAGTTATAAGCAGTTTCGTAACACATGATGCTACACTGAATGAACTGATTTACCACATATACATTTTATATATGTATTTTATGTTGCGGTGGGTAAATATGTGGCACAGAATTAAATACTAAATATTAATAAATTAAAAAAGTATAGAATAGCTGATATACTTTATAAATTATAATCCATACGTTATTCGGATATAAAACTACAAAATTTCATCATAATCCGTTCAGTAGTTTTCGCGTGAAAGAGTAACAAATATCCATACATTCATTCTCACAAATTATCTCATTTTAATAGTAGTATAGATATAAACTCTAAATTAAAAATATTTTCAATGTAATAATAGTATTAGATAGAAAGATTTTAAATTACACTGTATGTTTGTAAATAAAAAAAATCTATGTCAATTTTCATGTTAATTTTAAAAAAATATTTATAATAGATTTAAAGGTTAATGTCAAGCTATGAGCAACTAATGTCATCAGATGAATTGTTGAGTTTGACAAGGCTTTAAGGAATAAAAGAGGTCCAAGGACGCTTCCTTATGATATCCCACACGTTGTAAATCGTGCTTATGATATGTGTTTTTAGAATCAATAAATATTTAATGCATTTAACTAGCTGAGCCGAACCTTATAATATTCAAATGAAAATAAATTAAACCATACAATTTTCGTTACCATATAAATGATTGGGTTGATCGACAATCAGCTATCAAATGGCATTTGCACAGGTACTGGTTTCACAATAGATGGAATCAATACAAAAAGTTATGTATAGAACTTTAATATAACGATATATGTAGGAAAGGATGCAAAAACACATGCATTTTACTTAAATTGCAGTTGGAATGCGTTTTTGAAGATTTTTATCAAAATTTCCATACTTTATTGCCATTTTTCTTATAATTGAGTTATTTCCATTCCGAGGGAGTAACGAACAAAATAAAACAAGAATCAACCAAATATGTATGTCGTTCGCATCGAGAGTGCATACAAAAATTATAAATTCTGCGAATTTTCTGACTTTCCTTCGTAATTGACCCAATTAAAAAAATATATAACAAAAAGTGAGTTATAGTTTACATTAAAATCTCCTGAAAAACACACTTTTATTTTTAACTTCTTTACAAGCATGTTTTTTTTTATAACAACCTTATTCGGATTATTAAAAACATTTAGAAATTTGCCGGTCTAACCGTATTTAGATAATGCACTTAAAGAGCATGAAAATATAATTAGTATAGGATGTTTTGTGCACCTTACAGATCCTATAAAATAATATCGTCATTCAGTTACAAAATATTAACGACCAGATTATATGTTAGTACCTAAGAATCAGTTGAAGGTAGTTATGCTACTAGAACTGTGTCAAGATACAAATAACATACCATCTACAGACTTCATAACAATTAGACCCACCTATTCTTTTGTTAATAATAATGTGGTATTTGATATTATTTTTACTCTACAGATTATCAATAGATATAAAGAAAATAAATATGATTTTGCAGTTGACAAAAGTGAGGCGCTCATAGCCAGATGTTCTCACCGTAAGTGATCGTGTCCGTAAGTTATTGGCGAGCTTAAACAACTAGGCTCGCGGTCAGTTCATAGATGGGTGACCGCCAAAGGGGTTTAATTTGTGACTGTCTCCGTGCTTCGGAGGTGCACGTTAAGCAGTCGATCCCGGTTGTAGCCATTAGACAACGGTCGTTAAGCCATGTCAGAGGCTTACTGGGCGGCCTGAACAACTTTGGCACTAAGGTAACCTCTGTCCATTCGATAAGTAAGTATTAGCAAAAGTGCTCAATAGCGTTAATTGAAGATGATCACAAATGAAATAAAACGTTGCAATATTTAAGCAGGGTGCATATTTCAATGTATTTGTATTTTGTATGGTCACAGGATTCAACAATCATACTTCACTAGACGCGTGCCAGTTGAATTTGTTAAACCATTTCATAAGGTTATAAGAACTTTAAACAATATTAAAATATTACTGACTTAGGTTTACTTCATTCTGCCATAAGGGATCGGTAGTCTCAAACAGGTAATGGCAGACCTTAGTGAGGGAACATAAATTGGTTATAGAAGGCTGCAATCTGCACCACGATGCGTAATACGAACTCCTTTCCAATAAAAAAACTGTCTTGTTGGTCTAGCTCTCTAGACGAGCTAAAAACTGTAATTGGGCGTTTTTGTTAAGTTTAGTTTCTCAGTCGCAACCCAAGGTCAGGAAGTGGGCTGTGATAACACGCTCAAAGATCAAGAAAAGCCGCAATAGTACACGTAACTTCTGGTCGTGCCGACTAGGCTATACTTTTGGGGTCATTAGCATGAGGGTATAGAAAATGCACCAGTTTTAACGCTTCACACCATGGTTAAAATTTATTCTGAAGGATTGGTGCACCACAAGGAATATCTTTACAGATTTGTTTAAGCCATTTCTAATAGATGTAAGAGGCTACAGAGAAAGTTACAAGATCCTGGTCCTCCAGGCACTATGAAAATATCGTAATGTCTGAGCGAACAGAATAATTAGACCTCATTTCTCCACCTCGACGTACCATGTCATCCGATACTAAGTGGACAGCTACCATGGCGGTCTAATTGTACCACAGACACCACAATTTTCTCGTCGGAAGTGGAACATGAAAAAGTAGGCACTTTAGTATGCAACCTGCCTATTATATTCTGCTCTGTCATTAAAACAGAAATAACGAAACGATACGGTAATGAAGATTTCATTTTGATTATTTGCCATTACCAATATAATTCGCATTGAGGTTTTTTGTAATGACTGGTAGCTATTATTATCTCTAATGAGAATGAAAATATCTTACTCTGGAACAAAATAATCATGGATCTACTCATATTAAATTAGGAGTACAATTTCTTTAGGAAAATATTTATATTTTCTAGAGAGTACCTATATCTATTACAATTATGGAAATGTGACTATTGTATACACACAATGGAAGTCGGGAAGAAGTACAAAACAATATATATTAATTAATTTTTGTTCATCGTTTATGTTTTGAATTTTCAATTTAGGTACATGACTTACAATGATTTTACGATAACAAAATCCAATTAAATATAACATAAAAGAAATATGAAAAGACGAAGTGATATCACTTAATGCATAGGACCAATCACCATCACCATAATCAAATAAGTCGAAAGACGTCCACTGCTGCACAAATGCCTCCTCCCTGGATCTCCACCACTGCTCTTCCGCTAACTGACTACAGCGGCTCCCCGCGACCCTTGTAGCATCGTCCGTCCACCTTCTCCACGCTTCACGCGTCTTCTGGTCCGCGGTCACCTCTCGAAAATTGTTCTGCTCCAGTGGGCGTAATTAATAATAATAAGATTTAATAATAATTTTCATAGGTACCTGGGCCTTACTTACTAGAAGGAGTGCAGTGTTTCCGAAGACCTACCGAAGACGAAGGTAATGGTTAATTTCTCTATCTTCCCAACGATGTGTTTCATAAGGTAATTTAAATATAGTCGGGAAAAGAGAGATTAAGCGACCTCAAAAAGAAGGTAGTGATCTACTTGACTGTAAGGTATGTTATTTTTGTATATATGTACATATATAGTACGCAACTTCTCCGTTGTCTTTGACCCGAAATAAAAAAAAACGATTATTTAAATCCGTTCTTAATAGAGATTTTTTTAAACAGTTATCATTATTCAAGTTGGCCAGTGAAAAAAATTGCTTCCAACATAATGTAATTCTTAAGTTATTCCTTCGTTTACTGCCTTCTTTACATCGAACAAACGTCAAATTGCTGGTATTAGAACAATTCATAAACTCGCCATGTTTATGCCCGAGCCCAGATTCCATTGTAATCAACTACTAGTACTTGCTTACTTTGATTTCGAATACGCAACGCATTGGAACAAACCGAGCTGGCTTGTAAACTGAAATCAATTAATCTGTCGATACCTATACTACATAGTACCTACTTAGCAATAGAAACTTGATAATAGCCAATTGAAATTTAAACAGTAGGTACTTGGTTTTCAATTCGTTTCATTCTAAAATTGATCGAATCTTCGCTATTTTTTACTGCTGGTATTGGTACTTACCTCGTTAAAATGAACATAGTATTTAGTTAAAAGAAGATACTTCCGGAGACAAATTCAGTTTTTTTTTTACTAGATTATGGCTTAGATTCTTTTTTATACAGGTTTGACCTGCACTTTTGTAAGAATCCTCTACTTTGCGGGGCTAACACCCAGACTCGAGATCATCATTTATGGGTTTACACAAATAAGTGTCCTGTGTGGGATCGTATCGAAAACTGACTCTCGAGGGCTGAGCGAGACTAAAGTAAAGTAGTTAAGATTTTAACTGTTATTGTTGGGCTACTTTGTTCTGCAAATCCAGGAACAAAAATAAGGAATACGTTTTGTATGAAAAAATGGAAGCTAAAATGGCTCTTTAAGCCACGCCGCGCCGCCACCAGCGAATCGGCGTAAGGCCCCTGATAACAAACATATTACGTGTACATTCCATGCAGGTTACACGCAGGCAAATGCAACAGCCAAAGTGGCAACGTTTATTCTCACCAATCATTCGCGTTATGAGTTCCAAGTTAAATGGCATTACGTGAATAGTTCAAACAAATTGCCTAACTGCCTGATAATCTTTTTCCTACATAACTATACAAAGATCCGGTGAAATCCGGAGATATTTTAAGGAAAGGCGGCGATTTAATAAAAAATAAGTACAACAACAAAACTGAGAAGGAACTTATATATTCTATTTTTAAAGACGACGCCCGCACCAGGGAATCTATCCCTGTGTCATGGGGTACTTTACAAACATATTATTATAATAGACGGACACAAATTACATCCAGACTATACAGATATTTATGGATCACACAAATAGTTGTCCGGCGCGGGACTCGGACCCGCGACATGAAGAGGCGAAGCGACTGTCTTAGCCGCTGCGCCACACAGAGACGAAAGATATGACGTCAAAGTCAACAAAGAGAAATTCCGTAGGCATCTTTGGGTAGAAACATAAAAATAATAAAACCATTCGGTATAGAAAAGAGATTCAGCAAAACATTTTTGAGTTATCATAAATTTGCCGACGTGTATCGTTCGTAGCTTAACAGTAGAGCGCCTACATCGAATTCGTGGGGTGCTGGTCCTCACCGAATGCTTAAAATTATGACTGTCGAGATTAGCATATTTTTTTAAACACAGATCGTTTGCATCAATAATTTTATTTCGTAGTATAAATAACGAAGATTTTCTTATCATTATAATATTAGGTCTTTACCTATGAAATTGCCGTTCTGCAGTACTGGCCATTTCAAATCAAAATAATTTTTGTTTGGCTAAGAATTCTAATTTCAAATTAATTTTATTTTAAAAACATGGATTCTTTTTTCCAAAAGTAGTCATTTCTTTATTGATTAGTGTTACATTTTCATCGCATTTCAATCTTTTTCGTCATCATGGATACGTTAAAAATTCGAGTAATTATGGAATATGAGTACCGTCGTGGCAGCAACGCGGCACAAGCGGCACGCAACATCAACGACGTTTACGGAGCTAACACTACAAACCAACGCACCACCTGTTATTGGTTTGCTCGCTTCCGTTCTGGAAATTTCGACCTGAAAAATGAACCTCGCGGTCGTCCGAAGACTTTGGTCGACAATGACGAATTAAAGGCGGTTGTGGAAGCTGATGATACACAATCTACGGCTGAATTAGCAGCAGCTTTCGACGTTAGCGTCAAAACAATATTGGTCCATTTGCGTCAAATTGGCAAGGTAAAAAAGCTTGACAAATGGGTGCCCCACGAACTCAATGATCGCCAGCGCGAAGTACGCGTCGAGACGTGCCTTGCACTGCTCAACAGACACACAAATGAAGGAATTTTGAACCGCATTGTTACCTGCGATGAAAAATGGATTCTGTTTGATAACCGCAAGCGCTCAGCAAGTTGGTTGGATCCTGGTTCAGCACCTAAACAATGCCCTAAACGAAAACTTACCCCTAGAAAAGTGATGGTCACTGTTTGGTGGTCTAGCGCCGGTGTGATTCATCACAGCTTCTTACCAAACGGGGTGAGCATTACTGCAGATGTGTACTGTGAAGAACTGAGCACAATGATGGAGAAGCTGGCGCATCTCCAACCAGCATTGGTCAATCGCTCGTCTCCGCTGCTCCTGCACGACAACGCGCGACCTCATACTGCACAGCAGACGGTCTCCAAGTTGCAAGAACTGGGGTTGGAAGCTCTCCGTCATCCGCCCTACTCACCAGACCTTGCGCCTACAGACTACTACTTTTTCCAGAATTTGGATAACTTCTTGGCGGGAAAAAAATTCAATACCCGAGAGGCAGTACAAAATGCCTTTGAAGAATTTGTTGCCTCCCGTCCAGCTGATTTCTTTAAGAAGGGCATCAATAAACTGCCACTGCGATGGCAAAGATGCATTGATTGCATGGGTGATTACTTCGATTAATACAAATAAAAAAATTCATGAAAAAAATTCGTTTAAATTTTTTCATACAAAACGGCAATTTCATAGGTAAAGACCTATTATGAAAATTATACAGCATCTTTGAATCTGTTTTGATAAAACATATTTATTATAGGTATTAATTTTTTTGCTAGTACTTTTTCAATAGTTAAGTTTTTTCTGTAATCAGCGATTCTCTTGTATTTGAGGTCGAGGTTTCAAACAGACAAACAAACAACAATAATTTATAATTAATTATTAATACCATAATTTAAATATTATAATCGTTTAAAAAATATAATGTAGAGTGCCCACTTTAATTGTTAGTAGGCGTTCCTTGCTTGCTTGACCTGTATAGTTAGCCTGTGAGGATTTCACTGTTTCTTTTAATCTGTCATAGACACCTTTATATTCCAATTAATTTTTTAGCTTTTTAGGGTTACGGAACCCTAAAAACAGTAAAACAAATTAATTCATCAATCTCAGAACGTAAAAAGGAACCTTTATAGGATCTAATCGTTTTCCGTCTGTCTTTATATGACATTTAATATTGATATACTAACATAGTTATAAGTTTGATTAACTAACAATATATGGAATATTTATTAATCCGAAATAAATTAATAATAATATACTTGTGTATCTATCATGATATTTATTTCCTGGTACTCGAGGAGAATATCAATTGGAATCCAAATGAAATCCACTTTATAAGACAAAGCAAAAACTAAGTATACATTATAGATACGGACGTTTATGTTGCATATTTTAAATCACGCAAGAGAGTCAAAACCTTACAGAGTTAAAATTTGAGTGAAAAAATACGTAAACACAAAAATGTAGAAAAACTCTTACAAATCGGATTCTCATGATTGGCGAACCTAATACGGAACCTTAGATGCGCGAGTCCGACTCGCACGTTTCACTACTATTAGATAAGAATAATCTCCTTTTTTTGTGACATTATCCGTTAATAGTATTAACACCTACATATACTGCCTGCATTATGATATTTCTTTTAAGGTTATCTAGTCCAGTTTTCATAGAACACTCATTAGGTAATAGACAAGCCCTATTTGCGATGCAAATTTAAATTGATCATAAATACTAGCTTATAAATAATATTCGCACTAGTGCTGTTTTGGTATTACCATAGATGAAATGTACGCAGATATTAATCTCCGCATGCCAGACCGGTTAAGGTCACTGCAAATGGAGCACGATTTTACCCCTCATGGATGAGCTTAAGCAACATAAGTTCAAGGTTCATAAATGATGTGTAGACTAAGAATATTTTACGTAGACACGTGACTTATATACTTGTGTTCCATCCAGAACTATAATTACGATACGCAAGCAGCAAATTGGTAAGTAACACTAGGTGTGATCTTTTAACAGTGTTGCAGAGACGGGTACAAGGGATTTAACCATGTACCCTCAGTTCTCTTTACGTTCATCTATTGTAAATATTCTCAATGCAAGACTGCACGTGTGGCGCAGCGGCTAAGACAGTCGCCTCGCCGCCTCGTGTCTCGGGTTCGAGTACCGCGCTGGACCATTATTTGTGTGACCCATAAATAATTCTTCTGAGTCTGGATGTAATTTGTGTCCGTCTATTATATGTTTGGAAAGTACCCCGCGCGACACAGGGATTAAATTCGCTAGTGCGGACGTTGTCTTCTTTAAAAAAAATCGCGACTTCATTTTCAGTTCTAAAATGGGCGACATTTTTGTCCTTAATGTAGTTTTGTAAAGGATATCATTGATAGAATTGACAAAATGTATAAGCAAATTCTACATAACGTTTATTTTTGTTAAGAACTTATTGTCAGTAGATATCATAAACGACTTTGTCCTTTTATATGAGGTTTTTTGTTTCGATCAAATTTGAGGTGATTAACAACTACGTGTCTGTATACTATAGTGTTACATTGAAATGTGAACAAATGTCTGTTTACGACGTAATATAAAGTAGAACCAGTTTACATTATTTTGCAATATGGATCGCAGACTGTAATTATTTCGCTGGCGGGGCAAGGTTTCTGATATTATAGATAATTATTTTATTACATTCGGAACCATTGTATTTGTGTCCGTCTATTATATGTTTGTAAAGTACCACGCGACACAGGGATTAATCCCTAGTGCGGGCGTTGTCTTTAAAAAAATCATCTTTGTAATGTAAGGTGCAAGGGAAAACTACCCTAAAACTGATACCAGAAGTTATAAAATGACTTTGAACCGCCTGGTGAAATTTTACGTTTCTATGTATTTGATTATATGTTTAAACCTTTTTATATGTATATATCTATATATATATATATATATATTATATATATATATATATATATATATCTGTCTTGCTCTCTCTAGCCATAACTAATCTATGGATTTGTTCATTAAATTGTAAGAGTTTGTATCCATTTTTCTGTTTGCTCGGCTTTAAGTTATTCACCGTACGTTCTTTGTTCTCTATCCATGTACAGACGCCAGCACATCCAGCTACCCCAATCTGTCAAATTACTTTTATAAATTTTCAACTTTATCACATGGTTCACTTTCAATTGGGGAAATTTGACAGATTGGGGTAGCTTGATGTGCTGGCGTCTGTACATAGTAAAAGGTATTTATGAAGACACATTTTAAAAGTACACTTACAAAACTGATTTTAGCCTATATAATCTCATTGTCATATGAAGGGGTTTTATATTCAACTATCCGACAACTCGCGACTATTCAATACAATTATGTCGATAGGAACTCACGTGCCCACGACACGTCATGAGTAAGAAGATTAGCTATGGATCTTCGGGCGCACCATCGCCGCGCCGCCGCGCGTAGGGTTACCATATATAAATAGAGGGATGCCTGTCTATGGTACCTAAAATGCCTGATTTTACAGAAAAATGCCTGTCTGAAGCAAAACGCTGTATGTAATAAGAAAAAGCCTACAGATAATAACGAGGAAGAAGATTTATTATATATGTAAAATACTTCACAAGATACAGTTTTATAATTTTTCTGTGTAATCAATATTGCTTTTACTGATTCAATTGTCAGCCGATTCCTGTCTTTACTCCACTGGGCGTTGACGAGACCCTGCGAAAATGCCTCTCTCAGACCAATGCTGGCCGCACGCCTGTCTAAACCTTAAAATGCCTGTCAAATAGCGGCTAACGCCTGTCATACATATAGTAACCCTAGCCGCGCGCCGTACAGACTAGGAGTAGGAGTCGCCATGTCAGAATAGGGTCGGACGGACCTATCATCATCCCATGATAAAAATATTTCGTGGTCAGAACTTAAAAAAAAATATAATTTAATAGAAACCCCCTTTAGGATGTAACGGATTTTAATGATTCTCACGGGATTGGGATTAAAGAACGCATGTTTAACATTGAAATCCCACACAGAATTAATAAGACAAATATATTAACATAAATCAAAATGTAGGAAAATCAGTATAACTCATGTAACACCGAAGATTTTTAAACATATGATTAAATTATAAGAATTCGAATTATTGGTACTAAACTAAAGCCAACAGATAACCTTTTAGAATGCTTATTTATCTAGCTGCATTGGTTATTTTCAATGTAAAAGAGTTTAAGATATTATAACTATTGTGTTGTTAATACCATGACATATTGAGTATTATTTATTACATAAATATTGGATTAAAATTTCCGCACGCTTAATATAATATGATGAATTTTAAAAATAGAATGTTGAAACTTGTTACGTTAGTGTAGGATTATTGTTCAATATTAAATGTCAGGTTTTGATAAGTTGATTTTAAATATGTGCATAAAATTGTTAAAATAGTATGTCTGGAATGATCTTTTTATTAATAATAAGTTAAAAATAAACCCCAATACCAAAAATATACAATAGGAATCCGGAGGCCTTTTAGTTAGATTTCTAACTAAATAGGCTAGGTACACACGGCTACATATCAAGCTATACAGTTCCAATATAAGCTGCCTCTCAATGTATGGAAATTCTATACAAAGCTAGATCAGCTTATACCGGAAATGTATAGCTTGATATGTAGCCGTGCGTATCTGCCTAGTATCCTGTGTAGTTAGAAATCTAGTTAAAATGCCTCCGACTATAAGATTGCCTATGTATTATGATTTAACTGGTTTCTAGTCAAATAAGATCCAAGTCTCATTTATTAAGGTTGGCAAATTGAAGTATGTTTTTTTTTATTGAGTTGTCTACTATTTAAGAAACTTTTTTTTTTGGTTGATAGAAAGTGCTTTTAGAATGTTCCACAACAAATTTTCTTTTAATCGGTTGATGTACATAAAGAAAAGTATAAGCCGGTTCTATATATTTAAAAACAGTATTCATTAATTCTAAACACAAAAAGAGCCTAATCTTAATTTTGGCCAACACTACAGAAAGAGTTTCTTATTTTGAAACCTATGCCGTAATTACGTAAGTAGGTACTCTTTATTCTGGGCCGTAATGCTGGAGTTTTAAAAAGATAACTCAATTTCATCGGAAATCAGAGGCATACTGGGCGGCTTGATCAACTCTGACATAGGATTTCTACTACCACACGATAAGCAAGCAATGCAAATTTATTCAATAACAAAGAAATACGGCAAATATGGTCGTGTACTTGTAGCGGTTAGGTATATAGGTTAGGTTATAGATAATTCGATAGCTTAATAAGTACACTTTATTGCACATCATAAAATGAACATATATAAACGCAGATGTAGTATATATATTATATTAGGTTTTTTTGGTAGTATATATATATATTATTTTTGGTGTGTTTGCACCACAATAATACAGTTGATCCTTGAATGCTCACCTTCCTTGGAGAGCTCGTTTAATTCTTTCGTTCCGGCTGCCATAATAACAAGGCATCTTTTCTTAATTTTGTCTACATTATTACAATAGAATATATTATCTACATTTAATGATGGTATTACATTTATGACAAGCCTAGACAGTCTATATAACAGGAAATATTTGTATATACCTCGAGTCTTGCCATAAGTTCGACCCCTACGGTGAATTATTATTAATGTTATTACAGTTATTATTTTTTCTTCATTAAGTGAAAAGCACTTGGCTGGGCTCCTAAAATTTTTATGAGATCAAATGGCAACTATTCCGCGTCAAACTAAAGAAGAATCACGCAAATCGGATAATAAATCTCAGTGTAATCGGTGTACATACTAATACCAATCAACTTGAGAACCTACTCATTTTGAAGTCGGTTAAATAGTTGCCTTGGTGCCTACGTGTTTCCAGTGCAATGTAGCATGAGCTTAGGTCATCCAAATTTACTCCCTTTTGTATAACAAACTAAATTAAAACGTTCAACAAGCTCTATAATCACTGTTATTTTATTTTGGTGAAAACGGATGCTAAATGATAAATTACCATCGGAATATTTCGAATGTCATTATTATGACCATTTCAAATTATGTCTATTTAGATTTAAATTTATTATGACATCTGACGTATGTATTATCTGGCAGCTGAAAAAATAGGCAAATTACATTATAATCTTTAACAGTAGTAAATTGATTGAGCAGAATTAATAGAATCATGAACATTTAGGCTATAAACATAAAAGTTTCACATTTTATGACTCCGTTCTGCGATATAGTTTGAAGGATTCGGGTCTAACCTGTTTAGAACCATTATAAGTAGATAACACTGTAGTTGAAGTGTTCTTGAATATATTTAAGATAGCTATTACGTATGCACTGCCTTGCCTTGCTGTGCCTAATGGCCATGCCTCGAAAATGAAGGAAGATTTGTTACATATCACACAGCGCCATCTACGCCAAACTAAGCAATGCCTGTACTATACTAGGCAAGGGTATATATACTATTTTGTAATTATATACAAACAATACACAGAGACCCAGATCGAGACAAATTTATTACGGGAAGTGTTCTCAGGAATTGTTCGAAATTATACCAGCTGGCGGAAGGTTCTCGAGTGGCGACCACGAACCGGAAGACGCAGCGTGGGCAGGCCCCCTACAAGATGGACCGATGATCTTGTGCGGGTCTCTGGAAACCGCTGGATGCGGATAGCGCAAGACCGGCAATTGTGGAGATCTTTGGGGGAGGCCTTTGTCCAGCAGTGGACGTCTTTCGGCTGATATGATGATACCAGCTGCCATGTTCCGAGACAGGCCCTCTCGTCAGCAGTAAAAGTTTTCATCCATTCATCCAGGTGGGTGAATGTTCATTTCTCACTATGTGTCTGTGTTATACAAGATTTTTTATACCGCGATTAAGCGTAGGTATTTCCGATCCTGTATGACATGGCAACCTGCAAGAAGCAAGTCTATTCCTTTCACAAAGGCCGGCAACATACTTGCAGCCCCCCGGTATTGACCAGTATTGTCTGGGTCTATGGGCGTAGAAGATTACTTATAACCAGTGACATGCTTACTCGTTTGCCTTGATATTATATAAAAAGAAATTGATCGAATTCGGTTCGGACCCGCAACCTTTGGATAAGATGGAAGGTTCACTACCAACTGAGTCACAGCGGTCCTCCAATCAGTAATAAGTTATTATTGCGCTTAATATATGCGTATTGTGAGACAACATTTTATCCGAGGAACAATATTCAAAATAACAATATCTGTTGAAATTGGTCCAGTGCTAGACAAACTATATACATATATATGTAATGATACATTGTCTATGTTAAAAATTTAAAGAAATATGTCGAAATTAAAATTTACGACGTAGCGCCTTAAACACTTTTGGAACCGCTAACAAGTTCAAGAGGCAAGATGTGGTCGATGTCTATTATTAGGGAACGATACATATTACCTTCTAACTTTGATCTACATATTCCTAAATATCTGAGCCTACACCTCGATGCCGCGGCGGCTTGCCTCTTCCAACTTTTAGTAGATCATCCTTATAATGGAAGCAAAATTTTTGTCATGGGGACCAATTCGCTCTTTTGGTGGCACGGTTGAGATGCCAGTGTCTCTGTGTTTAGCTCAGCTGCCGGTCCCGGTCATTAGAAGCCAGTAGTTCGTCATGTCAAAGGCCTACTGGGCGGCTTGAAAAACTCGACACCACGATAAGCACTGCCCATACGATAAATAAAAGCATAAAGAAGTATTTTACTCTTTTCTTCACCCTCATCAATTGAATAAGTTGAAGTGTTACAACAGTCCCGTCTACAAACAATAGTTAATTCAGGTGCGTTTCAAATTTTCTTCGTGTTTGTAAAGGCATCCGAAACGAAGGTTCAGCTACTGGCGCATGTAATTCGCTTTTTTATATTGTCCTTCTTGCATGTACACATTTTTGCGCTGACTTTAAACTGACAATTAGCGGAATTAACTTAATATAATCAAAAAAATAAAAAAGGCAGACAGTTTTTATTTTTTTGATAAAGCAGGGTAGCAGAATTCAAAAAGTGTCTGCGGATGGGTATGTCGGACTCGCACCAACTAAACCTGACCTGCCGTGGACTTCTCTTGGCGCCTGATGGGAGGAGCCCCGGGAACGCGGGTATGCTGCTGCGGTTGCCCCCCCCCCCCCCTTTTGAGCCATGACCCAGATGGTCGTGATACGTAGGTACCCTGGGAGATCAAAAGTCTGCCTACCTGCTCTAGGCGAGCGTTGTGAACTATGATCGATACCCTCTCTTAGTGAGAGGAGGCGCTTCGCCTGCAGTATTATTGTTATTATACTATTTTGTCCATTATCCTTTATTTTACGTTTCTGAAAATTCTCTAATTATATAAATTGCTGAAAGTTTGTAAATAATCGGTCACTGACCCGGACTAAGCTTCGGACCATTAGCAAAATTGTTCACACCAAAATTAATAATCTAATTTATACAGTAATAGCATATTGAATGGCATAGTTATTTTAAAGAGAAACGAACAAAATGCAAATTATAGAGGGTTTTCATATTTGTGTAAAATATATATACCTCTATATATGTCGTATATACCTCTATGTTATAGCTAAGATGCTCTCACTGGTCCATAAGTGATCAGCGAGGTTAAGTAACTAGGATCGGGGTAAGTACATAGATGGGTGACATTTACATTAGTGGTTTAATTACAGAGCGTCTCCGTGCTTCGGAGGGCCCGTTAAGCTGTCGGTCTCGGTTGTAGTCATTAGACAACAGTCGTTAAGCCATGTCAGAGGCCTACTTGGCGGCTTGAACAAACTGACTCTAAGGTAACCACTGCCTATACGATAAGTAAGTAGTGGTATATAATAGATCTATTACTGTTTAGACGAATAACTTAAGCCGTCACTCACGCTTTTGTCTGGTGAAGCAATGAAAGTTTTAGCATTTTATTTGTTTTAGACATTGTATTATCGTCATACCCGACGAAAGGCGTCCATTGCTGGACGAAAACATCAGACTGATCACTGACTCTTCGAAATCATGTGCGTATTAGTAATGAACTATCTCGTACTTCAAACGGTAAAGGAAGTCATCTTGAGGAAGCCTGTAAGCCTGAACACTCTTCAAATATGTTCTTGTTGGTACGTGCATTCTGCCAATCTGCACTAGGCCTTCATTGGGGACTATGGTTTATCCATATTTAGCATTAGCATTTATATTGCATACACTACGACCTTGACAAAGTCTTTATTAGTAAGGCAGTATGGGCGATTTTTATAGGGGCAGTGTATCCACTGATGTTTACGTCTATATCTAATTAATAGTTGATACGGTAAAACAGTTTTTAGTACTTCCCCATTAACTATAGAGCTACTTAGTACTGAGCATAGGTTATTGTAATGTTTTTTTTTTTACTTTTATTCAATTTAATAGACTGCAGTAAGCAGTATTTTAATTAAACTTGTTGTATATTAGTATAGTAGATTTTTTACGTAACACAGTAAATAAGCATACGACCCACCTATGTATATATACCTACTAGTTTATAATTACATTATTGTCATTTTCATAGAGATCTCTAATTATGTTTGATAATGTAGCTTTGTTTAGGTGAAAGAAGTTTTGTTTGATTTTAGGTTTTGAGTTTATCCATTACAAATTTAATCTTTGGTCTTTTAAAACTTTAGATTCTTTAGATGACTTAATATATATAATAATAATAATATCCTGGGACATTATTCACACACGGTCATCTGATCCCAAACTAAGCAAAACTTGTAATATGGAAACCAGATAACTGATATACTTCATATACTATTTTTCTTTTGTAAATACATACTTATATAGATAATTTACACCCAGACTCAGGACAAACAGACATGTTCATGCACACAAATATTTGTCCCGGGTGGGAATCGAACCCACGACCTCCGGCGTGATAGGCAGCGTATCTACCAACCACGCCAACAGGCCCGTCAAAATATATATATAACCTTAGTTAATAGCCTTCGAATGGCCGGTAACCCCATAACATAGTAGTACTAATTGATGCTGATCTTATACGTGAAAGAGATGGGACTATAGATTCAACTTTTTATAAATACTTCTATAACACCATTACTGCTTCTTATAGCGTAATATGTATCGATATGTAAGTTTTTTACCGTAGGTACTTATCAACACAATAAATATATACATTTACCTGTTCACGTGTTATATCATTTACATAATATGTGCGTATTTATTTATGTTTCACGTTCCCGTTACCTCATTCCCAGTAAATAACAAACACGTAAGTGAAATTGAATTAAAATAATTTTATTTTGTGGTTAAAAGCCGCAGTAGCTTGCTTGACTTAGCACTCAACTCGATTGCGCGAAAATGCAGCGCTATCTAAATAAAGAGACTTTTTAGTTAGCGCGCGAAACGTGTGTCACTTGGTAGCAAAGTATGAACAATACATATTTTAACTGTGTACATACCTGCAATTATGGATGACCGACCGGCAATACACAGCGACGTTTCCTAATCAAAACAAATGACAGTTGAGTGAATAATCGAATTCAATTCTCGAAGATTTTTTGTTTTTCACCGCAATGTCAGTTTTTATTCCGAACGCAGCACTTACACGATATAGTTTTTGGTTAAAGTATGTAACACGATTTTTTAAAAGTTTTTTAAGTAAGCGTAAACGTTTACGCGGCACGCGAGAGACGAGACGCGCGGTCCGTGTAGATTCACAGTTGTTACTGAGTAAGCAACAACGTATTTTGCCCCGTTCCGGCGTATACCACTGAACGTAGCCACACTCGAGTCTATTTGAGGGACTAATACTATCCTTGCTCCAGGATTTCCTGCGCTATATCATAATATTTAAAGTCTAAAATATATTATGTATTAGGTCACGGAAGTTCTACATTCATCCTTATTGAAATTAAATTTGATAATAGTAGACGAACTAGACTGAATTTGACAAGAACCGGTATCTGTTTGTTTAGCTGTTTTGATGATATTTTAAGCATTAAGATGGACGATAACATACTGAGATTACACGTATCCTTATCCAGAATTAGTTTAAACTTTTATTAAATTTTAGATTTTTTTATAAATATTTTGACCACTTACGTATTTATATAGTAATTCAATGTTATTTACTCGTCACGTCGTAGGTCACGGAGTACATTCATAAAAAGAGCAAACAGAACTTTTGAATGGCAATCCATTTTATCTAAAACGTTATAGCTATCTTTTAGAAAAAAATGGATTGCCATTCAATTTACGTTTAGATTACTATAAATTACATTAAAATCAGTTCATCATCGGTTTTGAAACTACGACTTGACACATTTGTACGGTTCTCAACAAGTACGTAAGCTATACTGAAAATTTGGCTCTCATTATAGTGCATAAATATAAGAATTTCAAGT
This sequence comes from Pseudoips prasinana, assembly GCA_951640165.1. Taxonomy (NCBI): domain Eukaryota; kingdom Metazoa; phylum Arthropoda; class Insecta; order Lepidoptera; family Nolidae; genus Pseudoips; species Pseudoips prasinana. Next base: position 27,072,318 of record OX621240.1, read on the forward strand.
TTTGTTTGCATGCCCCTCAACGATGCCCCTCTCTTCTTCGCTTAGTAATTCGGTAGTAACATGAAGACACTTAGTAATGGTTAAGCAATGAATCGCTATGCGGAGGTCGCGGGTACGATTCCTTTATGTTTGGTTAACGCCAAATTATTATTATTGTATCTGAATAAATAAATATACGTTCGAATAATACCAGCATACTTTTTACTTAAAATCAGGTTTACATTTTTTACACAGGTTTTTGACCTATTTTGAAGGTCAGGGGAGTAACCATTTTGTTAATAAAATTGTACTAAGTAATTGTTTATCTTGAGATGCCTTTGTATTTTGGTGTTTTGGTTTGGAAATCTATATATATAAAAATCGTAAATTGTAATGTTATAAGTCAACAACGCCTTTACCGATTTGGCTAATTTTGGTCTTGAATTATTCGTGGAAGTCCAGGGAAGGTTTGTAGTTGTACGTAGAGAAAATTTAAAAAAAATCTTGGAAAAGTGTAAAATCAACATCTTTCTATACTCCCATATACAAACAATTTGTACTAATACTTAAAAGCGTAGCGAAGCACGTACCGGGCCGCTAGTATTTTTATAAAAGACAACGCACGCAGCATTATATTTAATCCCTGTGTCGCGGGGTACTTTACAAACATATAATAGGCGGACACAAAATACATCCAAACTCAGAACAACTATTTATGAGTCACCCAAATAGTTGTCCGGCGCGGGACTCAAACCTGCGACACGAATCGGCGAGGCGACTGTCTTAGCCGCAGCGCCACACGTGTAGCAATTTATTATTATTACATTTAGCCATTTAGGGGCTTTCACTGCTATACCGGACAATAGTCACCAGAAGGGTCATCCATCTTAAAATATAAATAAAATTGATGAGAGTACATTTCATCAATACGAATGTAAATTAAGAGTCATGGAGATTATAATCTACTCTGTGATGGAGGGCTCTAGACGTAGCGACGACGTTCGCGATCACGCTCGGCCGTCGAGTACTATACATATATCTAGCGCAATGCGTGTTTTTGTTTGGTGAGGCAAAAGAAGTAAAATGGATAAGTTTGAGTGTCCCTGGTTATAACGCCAGCCAGCCAGCATCGATGCAATACGATGGAGGACCAAGTTGGTGAGGAGAACTACTCTCACATTTATTTAGTAACGGTTAAATAAGATTTATTTTCTTGTTCATGGAGCGAGTTCGCAGGAGGTCTCTACGTGTATGATGTTACTAGCTAATTATAATAATAATAATTTGTAGTGTGGAGTTGGTCTAGCGATAGCGTCTTAAACCGCAGAGAACGAGGTCCTGGGTTCAAATCCCGGGTCGGGCCAAAAAGTGATTTAAGGGACTTTTCTGTAAAAAGAAAAATTTCTCAGTATTTATTTATCAGTATCCCCGTGCCTCGGAGAGCACGTAAAGCCATCGGTCCTGTAGTCCTGTGTCGCTAGGCGCCCCATCGAATTATGAGAGTGATGGAATAGAAAGTGCTCCTGTGTTTGCGCACCCACTTGTGCACTATAATATGTTCCGCGCAGATGGCTCACTCTAATGAGACTGGCCGCCGTGACCGAAATTCGGCTAGGAGTACATTATTATTATTATTATTATTTATATTAATTATTTATTTATTGGTAAAATATTATCATTGGTTTTCTACAATAAACAATAGTTATAGGTTGTCTGTCAAATTTACAAATAAATTATAGCTTAAGGTCATACAGTCATGGAAGGTTATAAACATAACGACGCTTTCGCGATCGCACTCTCAGCTGACGAGTACTATATCTAGCGCAATGCGTGTTTGCAGTTTTGTAAGGCAAAAGAAGTAAAATGGAGACCTTGGAGTATGGAGTACCTTTTTTGCAATACGATGGAGGACCAAGTTAGTGAGGAGTACTTATCTCCCATGAAGAATCGTGACACTTAATTCAGTAGCAGTTAAAATAGATCTATTTTCTTGTTTACGGAGCGAATTCGCAAGGGGGACTCTACATATCTAATGTTACTAGCTCATTACATATATTTAGTAAATGTTACTAGCTAATTGTAATTATAATTTATTTATTGTTAAAATATTTACGTTGGTTTTCTACAATAATTAATAGTTATCACACAAATGAATTATGCTTAAGGTCATGGAGTCATGTAGTCATGGGTGCGCGATCGCACTCTCAGCTGACGAGTGTTTGCAGTTTACTGAAGCAAAATAAGTAAAATGGATACCTTTTAGTATGGAGTACCTTCTCCGCAATACGATGGAGGACTAAGTTGGTAAGGAGTACTTCTATCCCATAAAGAATTGTGACAGTTAATTCAGTAGCGGTTAAAAAAGATTTATTTTCTTGTTCACGGAGAGAGTTCGCTAAATTTTATTTTGTAATATATAATAGCTAGTAACATTATACATGTAAATCATCATCATCAGCATATCAGCCGAAAGACGTCCACTGCTGGACAAAGGCCTCCCCCAAGGATCTCCACAATAGCCGGTCCCGCGCTGCCCGCATCCAGCAGCTTCCCGCGACCTGCACAAGATCGTCGGTCCACCGTGTAGGAGCCTAGGAGGCCTGCCCACGCTGCGTCTTCCGGTTCGTGGTCGCCACTCGAGAACCTTTCTGCCCCATCGGCCGTCAGTTCTACGAGCTATGTGCCCTGCCCACTGCCACTTCAGTTTGGCAATTCTTTGTAAATGTAAATAGTCCCCCTTAACTATTTACATGTATAATGTTACTAGCTATTATATATTATAAAATAACATTTTCGCTAAGTTTTATATTTGCTGCATAATTTAATTAGAGGTTTCCTGTTATTGTAGCTATGTGTGTTAATAAATAAATAGTCAGTAAGGACAAATACTTGCGATGTGGAGCATTGGATTTATTTTTACTTTTCTACTTTAGTCTTGACGAGCTGAGCATAGACAAGCTCAGCTCGTCAAGACCAAAGTAGAAAAATAAAAATTGTTCATCGTAACTTACAGTTCAAATTAAGGTACAGTCAGCACCAAAAGTCGATGAACAGAATGTATATTTAACAGTACAGTTACGGCGTCAAATCAGGGTAATCTAATGATATATTTAATGGATGTGCTGGCGTCTGTACAGACTTTTTATCCATTAAATATTATCATTAGATTACCCTGATTTGACGCCGTAACTGTACTGTTAAATATACATTCTGTTCATCGACTTTTGGTGCTGACTGTACATAAATTAGGTACAACGTGCAATATTATCGATAGTGCGACTGCTTTAAAACAACCAGGTATAGAGTGGATAGACTAAAGAATGGGAACCTATTGTTAAAGTATGTATAGTAAGATAGATAAATTACATAACATAAAATAGTAAAACATAAATATAGAGAAAGCAGGAACAAGTGAAAAGATTTACCTATTACGTTAGAGATACTGGAGCGTAGGTAAACTCAAACTAATACTAACTTAAAATATTAATATTAGGTCTTTACCTATGAAATTGCCGTTCTGCAGTACTGGCCATTTCAAATCAAAATAATTTTTGTTTGGCTAAGAATTCTAATTTCAAATTAATTTTATTTTAAAAACATGGATTCTTTTTTCCAAAAGTAGTCATTTCTTTATTGATTAGTGTTACATTTTCATCGCATTTCAATCTTTTTCGTCATCATGGATACGTTAAAAATTCGAGTAATTATGGAATATGAGTACCGTCGTGGCAGCAACGCGGCACAAGCGGCACGCAACATCAACGACGTTTACGGAGCTAACACTACAAACCAACGCACCACCTGTTATTGGTTTGCTCGCTTCCGTTCTGGAAATTTCGACCTGAAAAATGAACCTCGCGGTCGTCCGAAGACTTTGGTCGACAATGACGAATTAAAGGCGGTTGTGGAAGCTGATGATACACAATCTACGGCTGAATTAGCAGCAGCTTTCGACGTTAGCGTCAAAACAATATTGGTCCATTTGCGTCAAATTGGCAAGGTAAAAAAGCTTGACAAATGGGTGCCCCACGAACTCAATGATCGCCAGCGCGAAGTACGCGTCGAGACGTGCCTTGCACTGCTTAACAGACACACAAATGAAGGAATTTTGAACCGCATTGTTACCTGCGATGAAAAATGGATTCTGTTTGATAACCGCAAGCGCTCAGCAAGTTGGTTGGATCCTGGTTCAGCACCTAAACAATGCCCTAAACGAAAACTTACCCCTAGAAAAGTGATGGTCACTGTTTGGTGGTCTAGCGCCGGTGTGATTCATCACAGCTTCTTACCAAACGGGGTGAGCATTACTGCAGATGTGTACTGTGAAGAACTGAGCACAATGATGGAGAAGCTGGCGCATCTCCAACCAGCATTGGTCAATCGCTCGTCTCCGCTGCTCCTGCACGACAACGCGCGACCTCATACTGCACAGCAGACGGTCTCCAAGTTGCAAGAACTGGGGTTGGAAGCTCTCCGTCATCCGCCCTACTCACCAGACCTTGCGCCTACAGACTACTACTTTTTCCAGAATTTGGATAACTTCTTGGCGGGAAAAAAATTCAATACCCGAGAGGCAGTACAAAATGCCTTTGAAGAATTTGTTGCCTCCCGTCCAGCTGATTTCTTTAAGAAGGGCATCAATAAACTGCCACTGCGATGGCAAAGATGCATTGATTGCATGGGTGATTACTTCGATTAATACAAATAAAAAAATTCATGAAAAAAATTCGTTTAAATTTTTTCATACAAAACGGCAATTTCATAGGTAAAGACCTATTATTTATAACGTTACGTTACGGTTTTACTGTTACGTTTACCTATTCTATTTTTTTTATATACATCGCCCGTAGAAGAGAAAAATTCTTATTTTATTAAATCCCTGTGTCGGGGGTACATTTTTCCTTATTTATTTATTTATCCAATTCATTTCCTCAGCTTGATTACATTTACTAATTAATATAGTCAATATTATATAAATTTATTCGAATCGTGATCATCTATTTTTAAGGAATATTTTGTTGACATATTTATATATATTTTTGCTGAAATCGTCATCATTAATCAATGAAAGGATGATTAAACTTGAAACAATGAAAAAAAAATGGCGTGACAAAAAAGTGGGTAAAGGCGTCCTCCAAATGTCACCATTCGCCCCTTTCCTTCTTTACTCTTTTTATTTCGTCTGCTCATTGCTTGTTTCTCCCTCTACTACCTACTCTATCACCGATCTGTCTTGGTCCTGGACACACAGTTACCCCTCGTGTCCATCTCTCATCTAAGGTACGCGCTACATAGCCGGCTCCTTACCATTTCAGGCGTAGGAGTGCGTCAATTTGTCAAATGTATTTGCTTGTCTACGAGTCTAATATTTAGTATACTTCTTTCCACGCGTTGGCTATTTTGTATTTCATTATTGTATATCCAAGTCTGCGATGGCAAAAGAAAAGGTAGAGTAAGAGGTAACTTTGATTTTAAGATTTCCTTAAAGCTCCAAAATTTATTTAATGTTATTTTTATCCTCCCGTCATCCTGTTCTGTGTGTCGTGTTTTGTGTTATTTGCTGGCCTAGATGTCTACATATTATAATGGTTTTTCGTGGACTTGTATCTGTTGCTGAGAGCTGTTTATTATTACTTTGGTTTAATAAATGTTAAGCATTAATCTAATGTTTTACAGTACATAGCCATTCCAGTATTCCTTGCAATTCATTAGAAGATATTGCTAAAATAATATTATCATCAGCGAATCGTACGTTGCTTAGGTACTTTTTTAGAGTCCTTTTACCATTATATTATGTAAAAATTATATAAAAATTTCAAATTCATAATACGAGTCCGGACTAACCTATATATTTGTCAATATTTATAGTTCCACCATAACTAACGGTGTTATAATTTAAAAATGATATTAGACGCAGAGCGTACTATAACAACACATATTATGTCACATGTAATGGCGCCAAAGAATGATTATTACGATGTAAATACAAAAAATACAAATTTGTGCCTGTTTGTTATTAATTTTGTTATTTTAATGAATTCTTTACGAGTGTTTCTTCATTTATGTTGGCGGCCTTATCGCTTACATGTGATCTTTCGCAGTCAACCAAGAAATGGTCAGGAATAAAGATTATTTGAACAGAGCAATAGTACCCGTTAGGACTCAGTACAAACGCATAATATTGTTATATAATAATACAAGCTTGGCCCCGCGGTTTCACCCACGTTAAACTTTATAAATTATAACCTTTGTGTTATTTGGATGAATAAGCTACTCGTATATGACTACAAAGTTTCATCAAAATCCGTTTCGTAGTTTTTCCGTGAAAGGGTAACAAACATCCATACTCAAAACTTTCGCATTTATAATATGAGTAGGATAATAAATAGGATGGATTAGCAGTATATACTGTCAGTATAATATCAGTTCATCTATTTTCCCTTAATTATATAATGATAAGTAGTAATTTAAACCTTTACACGTTGCTAGAACTCATGTCGACGTTATGCGCGTCACTGTTATTGACAGCGCATTCCACAATCGAACATTCTGAATCATGAATGAAATTAGTGAAAGGCGCTAACTATTTAACCAAAAAAATTAACAGTTTCAAATTCAAGCGTGACACGTAAGTAAAAACAAATATTGTTTTTTTTTATAACATTAATGGCAAACATATTGTCTGCCAAACTGGTTTGGCAGTTGGTTTTTCGGCCGTTTAGTTATATATAAAATTTATAACAATTTTTAATTTATTCTGAACATGTTCTACTTCCATTCTTAACTTTGTATATATAATAGCAACAAAATTCTTTTGTTCTTTTGTCCGGGCCATTAAAGAAATATCATCATTATGTCAGCCTAAGATTTCCACAATGGAGTTGTGTCCATAATTTGGGGGGATATGCCATAATGGTCACGCACCTTGGCACGCGCTCAGGGGAGTTACCGGCTAAGTCGACTAACATCGCGATAGTGATCGGCGTTCAAATAAATAAAGTTTAAAAATGACTTACTTACTTACTTAATCAATCGTTAAATCGGCTTCCATGAGCCCATGTGACGTCATAAATGGTGCGGAATCAATTTTCAACATCGAAGCCGATTTAACGATTGATTACGACGCCGATCACTATCCCGATGTTCGGTGACTTAGCCGGTAGTCCCCCAGGGGTTCTACTGGCTAAGTCGCCGAACATCGATTTCGTAAATGGCGTTCAAATAAATAATGGTTAAAAATTATTTAATCAATCGTTAAATCGGCTTCAACGTTGACAATCGATTCCGGACCATTTATGACGTCGCCTGTGCTCATGGAAGCCGATTTAACGATTGATTAAGTCATTTTTAACCTTTATTTATTTGAACGCCATTTAAGAAATCGATGTTCGGCGACTTAGCCGGTAGTCCCCCAGTCTGTTGATGAATGTCCACCAAAATAGTTTAACTTATGAGCGTCTCCGTGCTTCGGTTGCAACATTAAGCAGTTCGGTTCCAGTACTAGACGTTAAATAACAGACGATAAGCAGAATAACTCTGGACGGTAGGATAACCACTGCCCATAAGGAAAAGGAAAATAAGTTATACAGGTGTTGGTCACTGAACTACTCGTATATGGTTTCATCAATTCTGATGGCATGTATTGTGTGTTTGAGTGGGTCACTCAATGAATTAGATTCACGTACAAACGCCAGCACATCAAACTTCCCCAATCTGTCAAATTTCCCCAATTGAAAGTGAACCGTATGCTTTTGTGATAAAGTTGAAAATCTATAAAAAAAATTTGACAGATTGGGGTAGGTGGACGTGATGTAGTCTGTACAATTGAATCTGGTAGGTGGTACTATAATTACGTTCCAGGTTTTCCAAAACATTCTGAGGTTGCCTTTAATCGTATGCGGGTTCTACAAAGTATATTTTGATGAAATATTTAGTGATATTTCATCAAATTTATACCCAGACACAGAACAAATAACCGTGGCCATCGCATAAATATATGTTATATAGAGCAATAGGCACAATTTACAATTGGCCCCACTTAGATTCCAGTATTAATATTTTTTTTATATATAAATAATAATATCCTAGGACATTATTTACACACGGCCATCTGATCCCAAACTAAACAGAGCTTGTACTATGGAAACCAGATAACTGATAAACTAAATATAATACATATCTTTTGTAAATACATACTTGTATATATAATTACCTACACCAGGGTTTATAAAATGACGCCAGGAAATTTTGTCCTTAAGACTGTTAACTATAACAAAACATAATTACATATGAATAGAACTTGGATATTCCAAATTACATGCACTCCCATGTCTAATCTGGTTTTTGAAGCGTTTTGATGTTTGTTATATTTGATTATTACTATTTTTATGGAGTTTAATAATAATCCAATAATTTCATGTATTTTTTAAATTATCTCTTTAAATTTATTCTTAAAAACAATCTAGTGTTCCAAATATGCTGCAGTTCCTCTAATACTACTTCTTTCCTATTCAAAAGTATTCTTAATTTTCTTCGTGTATGCTATGACGACACCAATAAATGTTTGACAAATAATAAAATAATTTGTAACAATCGATTTCTGCAACGATTATGCCCAACTATACACACACCATAGAACAGAAAAGTATTCGCTATCGTACTATTTCATAAAAGATTGATCTGTTAAATAACTTTTTGTCTTGCACAATAATTTAAAAATGGAACACTAAGCGTCAGCCACTTTATTCGTTTTTTATTCCCTCTCATACTGATTTTTAGTAAAGGTGATTTAAAAAAATAGTAATTTTCATCAGTAAATGTTTATGTTTCTGTAAATATTAGGGCATCACAATTACTGGTACTGACCGATTTAACACCACAAGAGATTATTAGGGTTCTTTTTGCAAAAGCTATTTTTGCGTTTTAACTTTCATCGTCAATTACACGGAATCATTTAATAAATATACAGATTATTATAAGAACAGATTATTTAGGAGCATGAAAGTTAGTTTGTTTGTCTCTCAATGCCTATACTCGTATATTGTGGTAGGTACTAGCAAACCATACAGCTGGCGAGCGCGCCAATATAAATGTTCTTTTTTAATGTATTTCTCTTTTGTGAAACCTTGCTTCACCCAATTTCATAGGTTTACGTCAATAAGAAGTATAGGTTTGATATGAGAGTTATTGAATTCAATTACTCTATTCTTTTTTTAATTTAAATTTCTGTAAAGCAGTATACTCATACCAAGATATACTATCACCGTGAGCCAAAATTGATAAAGAGTGCTAAAAGCCACCCATCGATAGAATACTCAAGAATAAGCAGATCCGTAGATATCAAATGCGGGTTGTATGAAGCAAACCATCTTGCAAATTAAAAGAGATGATTCTATATATAGACAATTACAAGAAATATAATGAAGAAAAGCAAACAAACATAAGCTTGTAAGAAGGCAATAAACAAAATTGAACCATATGACAACGATAAAAGCTATGTAAACAGTTATCTTGAATACCAATGGGCTATCACAATAAACGATAGAACTTATGTATTTAAATTCAAATTAAGTATAATATATACATGTTTGTGGTTGTTATATATTTGACGGTCACCGTAGCCTAGTTGGTAGTGCTCCTGCCTACGAAGCTGGTGGTCCTGGGTTCGAATCCCGGTAAGTGCAAATATTTGTGTGATGAGCACGAGTATTTGTTTCTGAGTCATGGATGTTTTCTATGTATATAAGTATTTATCTATCTATATAAGTATGTATATCGTCGCCTGGTACCCATAGTACAAGCTTTGCCTAGTTTGGGGCTAGGATGATCTGTGTGACATTGTCCCTAGATATATATATATATACGTTGGGGCAAAAAGGTTCTCGAGTGGCGACTTCGAGCCGGAAGACGCAGCCTGGGCAGGCCCCCCTACAAGATGGGCCGTAATCTTGATGCGAATAGCGCAAGACCGGCAATTGTGTAGATTTTTGGGGGAGGCCTTTGTCCAGCTGTGGATGTCTTTCGGCTGATATGATGAATATAGACTACGTAAATCTAATATGAAAAACACATTTCATAGGTAAAATCTATACTTTTAGTATGCCTAACTACAATTTCTATCACACAATGCACCTAGATGGTACCTACTGCTCATGGTAGAACTAGCAGACTAATAAAACAAAACATAGACCAATTTGAAAAGTGCACTACTTATATGCTACAGAGCATATCCAAGCACCAAATATCCAAATTGGAGACTAGACTTGTCCAGTTGTAGTATCTGCAGTCTATAGCCACCCAAACATAAAATAGTAGCTTCCAAATATGAATAACATTTTTACAAATCTCTCGGACCAATTTTCATGGCAGGTGGAGATTATAATGGTGAACATTCTTTGGCGTTCACGTATAATTACCGAAGCTCTCATAGCCAGATGCTCCCACCGCACCGGTTAGTAAGAGATTGGCGAGGTTAAGCAACTAGACTCACGGTCAGGTTATATAGGTGACCGCCAAAGTGGTTCAATTTCTGAGCGTTTCCGTGCTTCGGAGGTCACGTTAAACTGTCGGTACCGGTTGTAGCTATTAGGCAACAATCGTTAAGCCATGTCAGAGGCCTAATAGGCGGCTTGAACAACTCTGACACTTGGGTAACAACTGCCTATACGATAAGTAACTAGTAACCTACAATTACCAATAAAAGCCGGTAACTACATACATAAAACAATAATCCAGGGCCCTAGGTACTGCTGGCGAGTGCGCCAACATAACGATTTGCGTCTTTTCTTTACTGTATTTCTCCTTTTTGTAACCTTATTTCAACCCAATTTCATATTTCAATAGGAAATATAGCTTTGATACGAGAGTTATTTAACTTTTTATACGTATGTATACTGTAGCACTCGCGGGTCCTACAGCTGGTAAGCGCGGCAAAACAAGCGTTTATATTCTATTTTTCGTATGTGACACCTTCTACCCAATTTCATAGTTCTACATCAATAGGAAGTTATTAAATAAAATATGGGTCGTAAATTTGTACTTTTAAGTTTCTATAAAACTACATTAACATATGTTATGGATTGTTTGCGCATGACTATTTTTAGATTTAAACTTTGTCGTCTATCACATGGGAACATTTTATTAATATACAAACTTCAATCCGTTTCATTATAAGTATATTCTCTTAGTTCTTATACTACTACCAAAGTATATAAAGCGTAATCTTGTGGCACATGCTACTCGTTTCCACAAAAGCAGTAACTATTTTATGGGGTAGTGTATACGCCTTAATCAGCAAATTTAAAACGACAATTAAAGCCAAATTATGTAGCAGTGCATATTATAAAGTATTAAACTATGTTAACAACAAAAATGCTTAGAAATGGGTAGTTTTAAGTCAACACATTTAATTAAATTCCTTTTTAGTTTTTTTGGCAGTGTTTCCAAGTAGCTGCCACGTCACTGTGCGGTAAGCCAAAAAAGGACGATTAAAAAGGAATTCGTAAAAATTTACAATTTCTTCCAGACACTTTTAGGATGGACAAGATCAACAAGAAGTTAGAAGAGAAGAGTTTATCATAGTCATTTAGTTAAAAATAATTATGTAGTTAAAATTAACTAAATTAAATTACGAATTCGTTCTCGCAACGAAGTTACTTATCGCGCGTTGCGAAAGGGGGCTAGACTGAAAATTTAAGACGAAAAGTTGTAACAACACTTTTTGCTTTTATTTTTTATTACTAAAATTGAGCCTACTGATTAGGTTTATATTACATTACATTTGTTAATAATATTTTTATACTTCATTCCATCCGGGTATCCCTTGACACCTCTCAAGTTTTTTAATCATCATTTTATCATAGTCGTAATTAAACGTTAAGATTATCATGATTGTAAAAACGGTTCATTAGAACCCAGTCTATCCTAAGATTGTCTGGAAGAAATCGCAGACAGCGATAAGATGATATTTTGTAAGATATTTAATATTGGTGTACAATAAGGAGTATTAGTCTATTAGTAGTGTATAAACTTATGTCGTCTATCACACGGAATCATTTAATTTATATAGATTTCGATCCATTAGAGTTCCCCTCATTTCAGAGTTTCTCTCATTTCTTATACTGGTATACCATGTGATGGTGCTCGCGGGTTAAAAATAACGATTGCCAAGTTAAATTTAGTAGTTATCATAACTTTAACATGTAATTGGTATACCGTCATTCTGTACCCATACCTACTATATTAGAATAAAACCCAAATAGTGTATGCCCGACTTGTTCGTATACATTTTCCTAAGACATTGTTAAGCCATCGTACCTATATTGCTTTTGCGTAGTGCTGCTACCTCAGTAGTTGCCACGTCACGCACTGCACGGTAGGGTAAAAAAAAATATCGATTCCACACAAATGTAATATTTTTATGGAATAAATGAATTTGAATCTTTGGAATAATTTATGTAAGGATTCTCTGTGTTATTTAAACTTACAGTAAACTACTACTTTTAAAAATTAATTGTTGTCTTTTAAATAGCACGCACATTTCTACCATCTCTTATATATATAATATATATAATAATTTAATTAATTTAATATATAAAATAATATATATATATAATATAAATGACAGTTTTTAAACCAAATGTCAAATAAATAGGTATTTGCTGCATTCGAATTCTATGATTATTGATGAATAATAAAAAATATCTTGGGACAACTTACGCCACCTGGTCCCAAACTAGGCAGAACCTGTACTATGGCAACCAGACAAGTGATAAACATACTTAGGTATATATTTCTAGATTCATACATATGATAGATAAATTACTCCCAGACTCAGAATAAATAATCGTGCTCATCACACCAAGATTTATCCAGGGTGGGGATCGTACCCACGACCTCCCGACCCGCTTAATAGCCACGGTTACTACCCACTAGACCAACAGGCTATTCAATTATCAAATTTATGAAAATATACTGAAGAAGTACAGAATCAATGGCGATGAATATGAACGGCCGGTTGGCGTTGTTAGTTGATACTTTACTTTCACGCCGCAGGTCGTGGGTGCGAATCGCACCCAGGACAGATATTTGTCTGCATGAACATGTCTGTTTGTCCTGATTCTTGGTGTAATTATCTAAATAAGTAGGTATTTAGAAAAGTAACCCGGACGTCAGTCTGTACGAGATTAGAATGGCTCTCAGACAACTCACGAACAACAAGGCGCCTGGTGATGATGAAGTTACAGCTGAGCTTCTGAAGGCGGGTGGTACACCAATCCTACGGGCCCTTCAGAAGTTATTTAACTCCGTCATACTAGATGGTCAAGCATGGCACAGAAGTGTGGTGGTGCTCTTCTTCAAAAAGGGCGACAAAACCCTATTGAAGAATTATAGACCCACCACACTGCTGAACTATGTTTACAAGTTAATTTCGCGGGTCGTTACGAACAGTCTCGCGCGCAGGTTTGACGACTTCCAGCCTCCCGAACAAGCCGGTTTTCGAAAAGGCTTTAGCACCATAGACCACATACAAACGCTGCGGCAAGTTATACAGAAGACCGAAGAGTATAACAAGCCACTGTGCTTAGTGTTTGTGGACTATGAGAAAGCCTTTGATTCTATCGAAACATGGGCCGTGCTGAGGTCTCTCATAAGGTGCCAAATCGACTACCGGTATATCGAGGTGATAAAGTGCTTCTATGAAAACGCCACTATGTCAGTACGACTCCAGGCCCAGAACTCGAAACCTATCCAATTGCAGCGAGGCGTGAGACAGGGAGATGTTATATCTCCGAAACCGTTCACCGCAGCATTGGAAGATGTCTTCAAGCTTCTGGACTGGAAAGGCTTTGGCATCAATGTCAATGGCGAGTACATCACTCACCTTCGATTTGCCGATGATATAGTAGTCATGGCTGAGACCATGGAAGACCTCGGTACAATGCTCGATGACCTCAGCAGAGTCTCTCAACAAGTGGGTCTGAAAATGAACATGGATAAGACGAAAATCATGTCAAACGTCCATGTTGCACCCACTATGGGCCATTAGAAGGCTTAAGGTCACCCAAAGAGCGAAGGAGAGGGCTATGCTCGGAGTTTCCCTGCGGGATCGAATCAGAAATGTCGAAATCCGCAGGCGAACCAAAGTCACCGACATAGCCCGAAGAATTGCAAAACTGAAGTGGCAGTGGGCGGGGCACATAGCTCGCAGAACCGATGGCCGTTGGGGCAGAAAGGTTCTTGAGTGGCGACCACGAACTGGAAGACGCAGCGTGGGCAGGCCCCCTACAAGATGGACCGATGATCTTGTGCGGGTCGCTGGAAACTGCTGGATGCGAATAGCACAAGACCGGCAATTGTAGAGATCTTGGGGGAGGCCTTTGTCCAGCAGTGGACGTCTTTCGGCTGATATGATGATGATGATTACAAAAGTAATCTATGTAATAAGTATACCTATAATTTAGCTGGTTTCCATAGTGCAAGTTCTGCTTAGTTTGGGATCAGATGGCCGTATGTGAATAATGTCCCAGGATATTATTATTATATCTAAGTCGTGCACAAAATATGGAAATACTTTAGGTATCAGTCTTTAAATTTAGTAATTAATACCGCACGAACTAGGGTGTTAGATTCACCGCTCTAGACTCGCCGTGCAGCACTAATCGAGACTATTTGACGGAATATGATTTATTAATTATGAACAAATTACACATATTATTTATGTATTAGAATTATTATTGTCGCTTAATGGGCACACAACCACATTTTAATTCCAGAAAATTCCAGGCGCCTGTGAACATAAATTTCTGTCTACCTACTCGTATTGTCAATCGCGGGAATAGAAATTGTATATTTAATATCAAAAAGGTATTTTATTTAGGTACTTGCTACGTTCGAGGTTTCCTATGTTAAAAAAACCGGCCAAAAGCGAGTTGGACTCGCCCATGAAGGGTTCCATAGCAGCAAGTATTTCAGTTGATTAAATGGACGGTATGTTGCGGTATACGATTTATGACGTATAAAAAAAAAACTACTTAGTGACGAGATTTCGTTCAAACCAATTTTCGGTGGAAGTTTGCATGGTAATGTACATCATATATTTCTTTCAGATTTATCATTCTCTTATTACAGGGGGGACACACACCATATCACCACTCACCATCATATTACCACTTTGGAAGTGTCTCTCGCGCAAACTATTCAGTTTAGAAAAAAATTATAGTAGAAACCTCAATATCATTTTTGAAGACCTATCCATAGATACCTAACCCACATGTATGGGAGGAAAAAACATTTTTTTTTAGAGTTTCAGTTTGATGTATGGGGAACCCCCAAAATTATTGCACATTTTCTATTTTTGTGTGAAAATCTTATTGCGATTCACAGAATACATCTACATATATACCAAGTTTCAATAGTACAGCTCTTATAGTTTCGGAAAAAAGTGGCTGTGACATACGAACGGACAGAGAGACAGACATGACGAATCTATAAGGGTTCCGTTTTTTGCCATTTGGCTACGAAACCCTAAAAAGATACTGAAGAAATCAATATAATAGTCAAGCACGAAATATGGATAAATACTTGAGGTATCTGTCTGCTATGATCATTCGTGTCCCACAAACTACTGAATAGATTTAAATTAAATTATCATTTACAAAATTGATTAGAGCCTACCAGTTATGTGACGCCGATAATTTATTTATATATTATATAATACTAGAGTTTATAATAACATGGCAAGTAAAAAACCCAGTGGGTGAAGAAAGGTTAGCGGAATGGGACAACTGGTCGAATCAAGCATTATCTTGAGAGACGACATGGTCAGCGACGATATTTCTCCAGTACCTCTACCTCTCAATAATTGTAAAATTGACGATACTGAGTTTGAGATGAATAGGACTCTAGATGGCAGCACAAGTAGCTTGCCGTACTTGACCGATGACGAGGGCGACACACAACTAAGTATGTACAAAATCGAGATCGAGATACTTAAACGAGAATTGTTAGGAGCGCAGGAAAACATAAAAATACTATCGTCAGAAAACATACAACTAAAAAATACTATTGAAGAATTGAACTGCAAGCAGGAACAACTCAGAAGGACCACTATCGAACTAGACAACAAAATTTCTAACACTGAGAAGAAGTCTCTCTCTGAGAAAACTTCAGTAGCTAGTGTAGCTACTATCCGAAAGCGTGAAAATAATCACAATAATAATACTAAGACGCAATCTCCTAAATGCGAAGAACTAATCTCACCAACTTCTTTCAAGGAACCACTCACCTACGACAAGCAAGAGGAGAGGCGACTTGGAAAACTATGTATAATTAGCAGTAATAAATATAATAAAATCCTACAAATAGCTGAAAGTACCTTTCAAAACCATCAAATATGTCACTATCTTACTCCAAATTGCGATACGTTAAAATAATTAGAAAATTTAGATAAAAATATTGCTGATTTCTCTCAGAGAGATTATTGTATCATTTTAATAGGCGAAGATGACTTTACAAGAACTAAAAACTATAATGTCTTGATTTATAATATAAAAGAAACTTTAAAAATACATACTCACACTAATATTATTCTGTGTTTACCAACCTACCGTTTACATGACTATTCCGTGATGTATAATTCAAGGGTTGAAGCGTTTAACAATATGATCTATACAGATAGAGAAATTTCTCGATACGTTACATTAATCGATTCGAACCTGCATTTAACTTGCGACTACAAAATGTTCTCAAAATATAAAGGAATATTAAATAATAATGGGATGAAAAATACAATTCTAAATATATATTTACATATAAATGAAAAGCGTGAAAATCAAATAAATATTTGGCACAATTATAATAATAAAAAAAAATAGAAATATTGAATCTGTACAGGGAGAAAACACCTTTTTTCGAGAATAAATACCAATCGTATACTCTCCTACATCAAAATATAGCAGGAATTTTAAATAAAAAAGATCTTTTTGAAATAACAATTAACGACTTAGAAAAAGAACTTGGTCAACTAGACATAATATGTCTTACAGAAACTTTTATTACACGTGGAACTGAAAAAAATCTTGCGATCTCAAATTATAAGTTAGCGGCATCATACTGTAGAGTTGATCAACGCAGAGGAGGCTCCTGCATTCTTGTTAAGAACAACTTGGATTGCAAGCCATTAAAAAATCTTATAGAACCTAAAGCATTTCACTTTGAATTTTGTGCTACAGAAATAGAATCACTTAAACTTATTATTGTTTGCATCTATAGGATACCAAATACGAATGCATCGCAATTCTTTCAATACCTTCAAGAACTTTTAAAAAAACTGACTAGGAAAGACAGTAAAAGGAAGATAGTGATTTGTGGGGATTGGAACATAGACATAATAAAAACTAATAGCTTAACCAAAGAATTAAACTCTATACTGCAAAATTATAATTTAACTAATCACATTATTACACCTACAAGAAAAGGAGCCTGTGTAGACCTCATAGTGAGTAATCTGCAGAAAGTCACACCAAAATCACATTACTTAGCTCTATCAGATCACGAAACGGGACAGAGCATTCATTTGAGAGTATTAGTTACATTCGGTCAATAAAGAGAAATGTTTGGTTCGAAAAACGTAGAGAGTACAGCAATGAAAACATTGACAAATTTGTGTGTATGTCCGCCCTATCTTTTAATGAAGTTTATCAATGCTCAGATGTCGATGAAGCTTTCAATATCTTTCATGATACAATAACGCTATTTTACAACTTATGCTTCCCTATATTAAATGTCAAAATAACAAATAAACCTATTCGAATGAAATGAATTACGAAAGGCTTAAAAAAGTCATGTAAAAATAAAAGGACATTGTACCTTAAATATCTATTGTCACCCACGAACAAAACTCAACACCTTAAAGGATACAATATATTCAAAACCATATTGAAAAACTGTACGCTAGCAGCTCATAAGATACATAATACTAAGTACCTAGCTTTGTCTAAAAATACCTGTAAGGCATCATGGAAAATCATAAAAAATAATTTTGACTCTGAAAGTAACGCACCGGATATTAAATTAATAAAAAAGGAAGACAAAAATATTTCAGATGGAAAAGATATAGCCGAAAACTTTAATAACTATTTCATCAATTTGACAAAACGGGATAAACCATTGGTAGTTGATTATTCTAACTCATTAAATATTTCGAACAATCCGCAAACAATTTTTTTAGCTCCAGTAGATGATAACGATATTAATAAAATTACAAATTCACTTAATAAAACTAACGCCACGGGCAACGATGGTATAAGCACTTAAAAAATCAATAAAATATATATTAGCACCTATTAGCCATTTGATAAATCTATCATTCTTTCATGGTAATTTTCCAACACGTTTAAAATACTCTATTGTTAAACCACTTTATAAAAAAGGCGATAAAACTGATATGACTAATTACCGACCAGTTACGCTTATTCCTACTATATCAAAGATATTTGAAAAAGCATTTTATTGTGTACTTTAAAAATTCCTAGCAAAACACAACATCTTGAGACCAGAACAATTTGGATTTAGGAAAAATTACTCTACTACATCTGCATGTTTTACTTTACTAAAAACTATATGTGAGTCTTTAGATAAGAAAATACCTATAGCATCTATTTTTCTTTATATGTCAAAAGCATTTGACTTTGTGTCACACACCTTGCTTCTTCAAAAACTAGAAAAATACGGTATCCGAGGAAATGCGTTAAATTGGATAAGAAGTTATTTAACTTCGCGATATCAATGTGTGGAAATATCGAGCTCTGCAGGACGGTTTAAATCCGCAGAGAGATCGCAATATATTTTAAACGAATATGGAGTACCCCAGGGTAGCATCCTTGGGCCATTATTATTCTTGCTTTATATAAACGACCTTCCTGAAGCCACCATCTATAAATGTGTATTATATGCAGACGATACAACCCTATTAATTCATTGCAAGAACAAAAATACCTACGAAAGAGAAGTAAATAATACATTAAACAGAATCTCAAAATGGCTTGAAAGTAATAACTTAAATATAAATGTTAATAAAACTAAACTGATCCAGTTCCAGACATATAACATATTACCCCTAAACATAACTCAAAACAATGAAGTTGTGGAAAAAGTAGAAACAACTACGTTCTTAGGTCTAGTCATGGATAAATACTGTAGTTGGAAGCCACACATTGATAAAATATGTTCCAAGTTAGACAGTTACGTATACGTATTGAATAGGTTGCGACAAGTAACAACAGCCAACGCTACCCTAAGCGCATATCATGGATATGTTTCTGCAGTTTTGCGTTACGGAATAGTCATATGGGGTAACTCAGTAGATCTTATAAGAGCTTTCAGAGCACAAAAAAAATGTGTTAGGGCTATTGTTGGTGCCGATTTTTTGGACAGCTGTGTACCCTTATTTAAGAATCACCGAATTTTACCACTACCTAGTTTGTACATATATGAAATTTGCTTTTTTGTCTACAAACATCCAAATTTATTTGAAAAACAATTAAACGTAAATAATAGGAATACTGGATTCCCCAACAAACTTCAGATCCCCTGTCAACGTACTTCGATGTATAGTAGGAACTGTTATAGTATGGCTATTCGAATTTACAATAAATTGCCAAATTATTTGAAAAGCCTTAATTTAAATATGTTTAAACCATAAAGTTAGTATACCTACGGAATAGAGGAACAAAGGGCTGAGGGAGCGAAATGTCACTAGCTGCAACACTGTATGATAAAAAGAGATGCGTGATCCGACGCAACAGAACTGTTTTTGGCATCAGTTTGACAGTACTTCAACACTTATCGACACGCTGCGAATTTGACTCTTGATGTTTTTTCTGATATTATGTGAAATCGTGGATATTTTTGAAAAATATTTCTTCAGAAACATAGTGACTTGTTCAGTGATTGATTGTGGTATAACACAGAGGAATAACCCTGAAAAATGTTCATTTCACAGGTAAATTATTCCAAATCGACACCTACTAACTTAGGATTTATTTTTGCTAATGCGTTTCGAATTTTAGGCACTAAGTGTGTTCATTATCGTCTATAAACATTTATTAATGTAAGAAGCAAAGATCTAACACACATAATGCAGAATTTACGAATATTTTGTGTAAAGAAATAATTTTCTGTTTACACTAGGGCTGAATCAAGTTATCGATATTTCTTGTCCACTGTCTATCACGCGGTAAACTAATATGTATTATTAATATTAAAGTACGTATGTGATATTTAGATGTGAATCACCTGGAAATGGAAGTAATCCCAAATTCTCATGTAAGACACTAAGCCGATTCATAGGTATGTATTAGTTTCACACTGTTAGAATAGAAACTATTAGTAATTAAAGTAACTTTCAGATTTCCATCTTACTTGGATTCAAGAAAGGCTTAAATTAATTGGTCGTCCAAACTGGATTCCCACGAAAAATTCATGTATATGCAGTAAGCATTTTGAGGAAAAATATTTCCAAATGCGAGGAGCGAAACGATTTTTGATGAAATGTGCAATTCCGACTAATTTTATTGTAATTAAACTATGTAATTAAACTTCAGTAAATTTTATTTCAAAATAGGTTTCCTACGGAGTTTTCTGGCAGTGTTTTCAGTAGTTGCCGCGTCCTGTACTGCACAGTAGGGTAAAAAACGACGATTCCTCATAAATGTATTTTTTTATAAATTCATTCAGAATTTGAATTTATTGAGACGGACGCGCGTTTCTAATTATAATTGTGTATATCTGTACCTATCTAGTGATTGAAAATTATAAACGACCTTCATTTTAATCGTTCAAAGTATATAGGCTAACTAAATTGTCAAACGACGTAGAGTTAAGCGACAACCGACCACTCTATTGCGAAAAATAAATGATTTAAAATGTCTTAGGAGTTTTTCTTAAATATTCATACTTCACTTCACGAATCGTTGTTTCAGCCATACAAAATCCCATCCCATCCTATTTTAATACTATCACTGAGACTGATTCATCATCATCATGTCAGCCAAATTTCATCCACTGCTGGACCAAAGCCTTCCCAAAGAATGGGATGGTCACAGTTTACGGGATGAGATGGAGTGATGATATTCTATGCCGTCACCACACATTACTGATTAATATTATCGATATCGATATTAATGCAAAAATCGACATGAGATACATCATTGATACGCATACCTAAACATTTGTACACACACAAATGTCATCCTATTTCGGTTTCGTTTGACAGCTCTTGTTTGTTGCTCTATTCCGTAGGTTTACTAACTTTATGGTTTAAACGCATATTATTTGAATTTTTAATTAATAAATGTTAATATTCTACAAAAGAGTATTTAGATGATAAGTAATTTTAAATTGTTCATAGATTTTTTAGTTCTAAGATAATATTTGTACACCAGAAATGGTAGAATATATGAGACTTTTGCATTGTAACACCTAGGTATATTCCTTTATTGTACTATATTCTTACAAATAAACTATATTCTATTCTATTCTATTCACGACTGTATATCTAGACAGGCGGCAGCGTGTAAAGCCAAGTTCAAGCAAAGAAACTGGCTAGCCAACGCCGAATGTAATTTGGAATCCAGCTCGGTAATTGTATGTAAGCTTATGAAAAGCTCTAAAAATAAACAAAAAATGTATGAAGGGTCCCCATACATTTTTCTTCTTGATTGTAGCGTTGGAACCGTTACAAGCAGATATTTGAAACTATCCCAATATATGTATTAAACTTTGCCATATAACAGAAAAATTAAAAAACCGGCCAAGTACGAGTTGGACTCGCCCATGAAGGGTTCCGTAGCAGCAAGAATTTCAGTTGATTAAATGAAAGGTAAATTGCGGTTTACGATTTATGACATATTAAAAAAACTACTTACTAGATCTCGTTCAAACCAATTTTCGTTGTGAGTTTGTATCATATATTTTTTTTATTTTTATCATTCTCTTATTTTAGAAGTAACAGGACACTCATTTTACCACTTTGGAAGTGTCTTTCGCGCAAACTATTCAGTTTAAAAAAAAAGTTATTAGAAACCTCATCATGTTATCAGATACCCCACGTGTATGGGTATGATGAAAAAAAATCGAGTTTAAGTTCTATGTATGGGGAACCCCCAAAATTATTGTTATTTTTCTATTTTTGTGTGAAAATTTTAATGCAGTTATACATCTACGTACCAATGCTCAACAGTACAGCTCGTATAGTTCCGGTTCCGTTTTTTGCCATTTGGCTATGGAACTCTAATAAAGTTAAATAAAAATAAAGTAGTGTCCCCATACAAAAAACTTGTAATACGCGCTAAACAACCGGCCAACGGTGTGTCTACGGCGGCGCGCGGCACCACATAATTATACACAGAACAGAAGTAAATCTACATAAAAGCGCTCCCGAACAACACATAAACAAGGCACCGCTTACGAATACCGATTTAGGTGCCTAGTTTTCTTTACAAAAGTAATGATTTCCCCCCAAAAACATTAATATAAAAAAGGAGAGCCTAGTTCAATACAAAAATTATGCTTGGCTGTGGCTTCGCCGCAAAAAGAATGGAGATCCAAAATGAGTGCCAAGTTCTATACAAAATCCAAATATGTATTTATAGAAAAAAAATAACATTATGAACAAGTATTAAACTATATTTCTTGGCTTGTACCCTAAACGCCAAGAAATATAGTTTAATACGTCTTTGATTATTCAGAATTTTTACCAGAACACTTTAGAAATACCATCAAGTTAATATAAAAGAAAACATGAGGCAGTCTTTGAGGACAGCCAATAGAAGTGAAAACTATTTTTTTACACTTCTAATTTAAATAATCTACAATATAACTCTATATATACATATAGTTCATGGGTAGCGTGACATGTTGACGTGAGTTACACGGCTATTTGTTTACTCAAAAAATAAAAATATACCTATGTATATACGAGTATACACATAATTATATAGGTCATGGGAAGCGTGACGTGACGATGACGCGAATTCCATAGTTTTTATTCAACCAAAAAGAGCTCAACGCTATATATATTTTATATTAGGTCTTTACCTATGAAATTGCCGTTCTGCAGTACTGGCCATTTCAAATCAAAATAATTTTTGTTTGGCTAAGAATTCTAATTTCAAATTAATTTTATTTTAAAAACATGGATTCTTTTTTCCAAAAGTAGTCATTTCTTTATTGATTAGTGTTACATTTTCATCGCATTTCAATCTTTTTCGTCATCATGGATACGTTAAAAATTCGAGTAATTATGGAATATGAGTACCGTCGTGGCAGCAACGCGGCACAAGCGGCACGCAACATCAACGACGTTTACGGAGCTAACACTACAAACCAACGCACCACCTGTTATTGGTTTGCTCGCTTCCGTTCTGGAAATTTCGACCTGAAAAATGAACCTCGCGGTCGTCCGAAGACTTTGGTCGACAATGACGAATTAAAGGCGGTTGTGGAAGCTGATGATACACAATCTACGGCTGAATTAGCAGCAGCTTTCGACGTTAGCGTCAAAACAATATTGGTCCATTTGCGTCAAATTGGCAAGGTAAAAAAGCTTGACAAATGGGTGCCCCACGAACTCAATGATCGCCAGCGCGAAGTACGCGTCGAGACGTGCCTTGCACTGCTCAACAGACACACAAATGAAGGAATTTTGAACCGCATTGTTACCTGCGATGAAAAATGGATTCTGTTTGATAACCGCAAGCGCTCAGCAAGTTGGTTGGATCCTGGTTCAGCACCTAAACAATGCCCTAAACGAAAACTTACCCCTAGAAAAGTGATGGTCACTGTTTGGTGGTCTAGCGCCGGTGTGATTCATCACAACTTCTTACTAAACGGGGTGAGCATTACTGCAGATGTGTACTGTGAAGAACTGAGCACAATGATGGAGAAGCTGGCGCATCTCCAACCAGCATTGGTCAATCGCTCGTCTCCGCTGCTCCTGCACGACAACGCGCGACCTCATACTGCACAGCAGACGGTCTCCAAGTTGCAAGAACTGGGGTTGGAAGCTCTCCGTCATCCGCCCTACTCACCAGACCTTGCGCCTACAGACTACTACTTTTTCCAGAATTTGGATAACTTCTTGGCGGGAAAAAAATTCAATACCCGAGAGGCAGTACAAAATGCCTTTGAAGAATTTGTTGCCTCCCGTCCAGCTGATTTCTTTAAGAAGGGCATCAATAAACTGCCACTGCGATGGCAAAGATGCATTGATTGCATGGGTGATTACTTCGATTAATACAAATAAAAAAATTCATGAAAAAAATTCGTTTAAATTTTTTCATACAAAACGGCAATTTCATAGGTAAAGACCTATTATTAATTTTCCTGACTACTACCTTAGCAATGACTAAACATGATTGTCGTTAGACTTGTGACTTTGGTGGGTGTTCTAATGCTTGGATGCTGTACATTAAGAGTCAATTTGAAGGAACACTTAAGAAACAGAACGTACAAGTTGAAAAAAAAGGAACACTAGACACTTTAACAACCCGTATGGTTTCAATGTCATAGGACTTCGAGCATTTAGTTATAGGATGAAGATGTGGGTTCAAGGTAGTATATATTAATTTCTAGTGTTTACTGAGTTCTCATAATTGTTAACCGTTATAGATGATTACGGAATTAATAAAATGATCAATTTGTATTTTGGCAATGTTATTTTTTTTTTTTGATCGCAGCCAAATACATATTAATTTATATTTGTACTGTTGCCAACATTGCTGAATAGTGTATTTTGCGAATAGCGACATCTATCGTAAAATATTTTCATTACCAATCACTTAATAAAGTTTTGGTTTGAGAGTTTAAAATGTTTAAATAAATAATGTTGTACAATATAAAAGTATTATTCTAAAATGTGGGCGAAAATAATTTATATATTGTGGTCCAATTTTGTAATTATCTAAAATTGGTTTAAACTGTCGCTGTTATTATTTCGTTCTTAAGTTGGCATTAGTGTGACCATGGTAAAACTTTCGTTCGTTCGTTCGTGTGCAAGATGAAGAAAGATATGTGTTTTATCAAAAAAGTATAATCATAATAGCTGTACATAATATTTTCTTTAATTTTGTGGTTCGTGATCGCCTTACTTAACTAGTATCATATGTCTGAAATGATGTGAATAAGCTAACCGTGCCGTGGAGATCTTGGAACAAAATGTTTTTGTGTGCTAAGTTTCATAATGGCGGCCCGTCGCGTCCCCCTCGCCTCCATTTCGATGACAGTCAAATTATGACAATGCCGCTACGCAAAGTTTAGGAAATGTTGTGTATTTGTAAATAATCTAGTGAAAGTGAATAGTTGACGGTTTTAAAAAGACTAAAGATGAATCAGGAGCACCATAGTATGAATACGGGTGGTGGCCAGCCTCCGGGAAGTTCGGAGGTGCGAAAGGTCTAATAGATTTTTGCGATTATTTTCCCGAATGGAATATTAATTTTGCTTAATTACAGTCTCAGGGGCAAAGAGTGCAATCTGCTCAGCAACAGCAACAAAGTAACTTGCCAGCCACGACATCAGCCACAGACTTACGAGTGAACTCTGCTGTGAACGTCGCTTTGTCTAGTGTCGCAAAATATTGGGTGTTTACAAATTTATTTCCCGGCCCCATACCACAAGTGTCCGTGTATGGATTGCCTGCTGGGGCTAGGATAGAGAATGGAAAACCTGTACAGGTACGCATTACATTTTAAAGTATTTATAAAATCTACAAATACTTGTTTCTCGCAATCACAGATATTTTCCATCACTTTGATACTTTATTTAGATGTCTTAATATATTCCATGGACAACAATAGAACAAAAAATAGTCATAAGCATATCTGTCAGACAAACCTAATTTATGCAAATTGTTTTGTTGACTTAGTTGAATCACAATTTATTTTAGCCACAGTATGTATTAGCTAAGCATATCAAAAAGATTTCAGTCCAATATTAAATATTTTAATATTTTTGGGACTGTATCTAATGTCTGCCCAGCATATATATCAGGCAAACCTAATTTATGCAAATTGGTTTGTTGATAAAGTATTTTGATCACAGTATGTATGAGCTATGCAGGATTCAATTTTTCAGTTCATTTTATTAGATCTGTATCTAATAACTGGTTTAGACCAAGCATACCTATCAGGCAAACATAATTAATGCAAATTGTTGGCAATTATGTCTTTTCACCACTAAACTAATTTAAATGTCATTATATATATATCTCTCTCTCTAATATACCTTGCATGAAAAGAATAAGGTATAGGTGAAATCGCCAATCAACTAAAACATAATTAGTCATTAAGTCATAATGTGTCGCATATTTTTACTCAGTATTTTTTAATTAAAAAAATTTAATTTGCTACTAAAAATGCCCTGCCCTTTTCATAAGAAGTATGCTAGAAAGAAATATTAGTTATAATTAGTTTAGTTGGCATTGCATGGATTCACTTGTTTATTTTGGCCACTTTATGCATTGGATATGCACAAGTCTATAATTTCACTCAACTTGTTAAACATTCAACAAAATATGTATGTGCAATATCAGACATTTTTTTTAACATGAGAAATACAGTTAGACTATGAGGCTTCCACTGCTTTACTGGAATATAGAGGGAATGTAGAGGCGAGGGCTCCAGCTGTCTAGCTAAACTACAAATTGAGTACCTGTGCCAGGGTACTGTGGGCTTCAAACCTCGACTCTAGGTGGTAAGAGAGGGCGTATCATTTTAGGGATGTTTTGTGGAACTTTGCACAACATTAATACTGTATGTGGGCCTCCCTTCTGATTTAAATATCAGACATGCATATCTCTGCAATGTACTGCAACTACACTAGTAAGTAGTGTAAGTGTAGTACTACAAATCTAATTAAATAGGACTGTTTCCAGACAAGCCTTATAAATCACTTAATACATATAGACTTGCACAACTTATGCAATATGCTTAGTGTAATAAGCTAGCCTGATAAAATATAAACTAGGCATTAGTTTTGTATTTAACTTTCTATTCTCAATTATTTTACCTCTATTCTCTATGCACATATTTACATAATGCCTTAACACATAAGGACTCACTGAATTAGTAATCCAAAGTGTACTAGAGCCTAACCAACTCAGATGTTATGTGCGATAGATATATCCAAAACCTCAGAACATAAAATGCCATTTGTATTATTATATAGGTAACTAGTTACTGTTGATAATGTTATAAGTCACACAAATCTTTAGTAAAGTTTTAATTAAAGAAATGGTTTCTGTGAGCCAACTATAACAAGTAGAGATATGTATTGCAGAGTTCTTCTACAAATCTAGAGAAAATCTATGTATAAAAAATAACACTTAAGATTTATGTATAGAGTATTGCCTCTAATACATTATTTTAAGGTCTTATAAGCCCAGTTACTTGGTTGCACAATATTGCTGTTTTCTACATACATACATGCAAGCCATTTGAGGTACTCCAAACATTACTTTTTCTAGATTATTTCCAACTTGGTGATAGAATGTTTCTATTCAAATCAATCTATACATGTAATTTGGGTACTATGTTCTTATAATAATGATTGGCCTGTTAGTCTAGTGTTTAATGAAACTGACTGCTAAGCCACAAGTCCAGGGGTCTATCCCCACCCAGAACAAGTCTTTGTGTGAACACAATTGTCTGTTCTGCATCTGGGTGTACTTTATGTATTTAGAAATAAATATCTAAGTATGTTTATCAGTTGTACAGGGGCTACAGTACAGGCTAACAAGTTTATTAAAAAATAAATAGGTATATAAATTTTCGAACCATGTAAAAATAATTTTCTATTGCCAACACCATTCATACTAATACTTGTGTACTACTTAACTGTTGAAATTGGGTGCAATTCAAAGTTCTTGCTATAAAGTATAGAAGTTGTTATTATAAGTGGTTTACTATATAAAATACCAACACATATACTGTACTACATATACATTTGCACTTGACCTTGACATAATGAATGGCTTGGCACTAATCTAACTAGGTAATTTAGATATGAAAAATATGCCCCCATTATTTACACTAGCCTGGTGGTCTAGTGGTTACCGACTCTTGACTGTTAAGCTAGAGGTTATGGAATCAATCCACACCCAGGACATATCTTTGTGTGAAGAGCACAATTATTTTTTTCTGTGTCTAGGTGCCATTTATCTATAACATGTTTGTATTTAGGGATATACAAGTATGTTTAGCAATTGTCTGGTTATCACAGGACAGGCTCTGCCTAGTTTGGGATCAGATGGCTAAAAGTTAGCTGTCCCAACCCAAGATATTTATTATTATTATTTATTACATGATTTGGCCCATTTAGGTGAAAAATTATATTTTGTTTGGTAAATTGGAAATCTGTTATAGGATTTCATAAAAAATTTAAGTCCACTTTTTAAGAATAAGAATATTACTGTTTTGGCATGAACAACCCTTCTACACAAGCTAGGTCGCGTGCCGATTTATATGCAGTCTTGTGCTCCTCACAGTCCTTGATATAAGATTTATTGTTTACCAATTAACCACCTTAAAAAGTATTGGAAAGAGTGCTTTGCTCAAGGGTGATAGTGTGATGATCACTCCTGGCTTAACTTTTTTCGTCGTTTAAAAATAATGACAATTGAGGAGCTGGCGAACAAAACCGGATTAGTCCACGAAAATAAATTTTACACGGTAGCTAAAAAACTAATATCAGTATATGAAGGAGACTAATAGTATTACATTGCATTAGGATATGTCGGTGGATTAGTTCTATTATTGCATGAGGTACCTATTTTTAATTTACTTCTATATTCTGGAACTTATTCAAGAAATAAAAATGGACTAAACCGGTTTTGTTTGAAAAAGGTGGACTTATCCGGTTGTGACTGCAAACGTGTGACAAGTTCGGTTTTGTTAGTATCGGACAAATCCGGTTTTGTATAAAAGAGGAATTTAAAATTAAAACAAAATTATAGATCTAAAAGGTTTATTGTATTTTTTTTTCCAAAAAAAAAATCAGATAACAACTTCCGTTAAATCTACTTCCAGACATTCGCAATTGTCAACGTCATCACGTTCACCTTCTTCATCAATCTCAATGGTATCTGTAGATCTAGACACAGTCTGTATTATCTCTTTATACCATTCTATTTCTGCATGCTCAGCCCAGTCATCACCAAACTGCGTTACCAAAATACGCTCAACGTCTTTCTTCTTTTGAGGTTTAATCTCGTTTACTGAAGGCATTCTTCGAAGTAGTGATGGATGGTTTACTCCCTGCTTAAGAATGTTCGTATAAGGCACAGTATCTTCGTCATTGTTATAGTTATTTAAACTTTTAACACCGCACATAAAGTGCGTTAGTGAAGGCGTTGTATTACAAGCGCCTCTGCCACGGCCTCGTCTAGAACCACGACCACGACCACGACTTCGAGTTTGAGTAACTTCGGAGTCAACCTGGTTTTCTATTCGTTTTTTAATTATAACCCTTTTGGCATCACGAATACATTCCAGTTTTTTGTAATGAGTTTCCAGCCCTTTTATGTCGAATAAATTCCAATCCTCAGAGAGAACCTTGACTTTGCCATGCTTAGCATAAATTTCATGATATTCTTGGGGTCTGAGTAATAAAGGCTTTTTTCGTAAATCTTTCTCAACCCTGCCAAAGACTCGATCTGCAGGCAAATAACTGTGCCCTCGTACAGGAAAAGTCACTATAATTTTATCGAGATTAGAAGGCGCATGATTTTTGAGCCAAAAGATTAATGTATGTATTACGTGGGAATTTTTATTTTGCCCTCCGCATCCATCTGCAAAAAGACGTAAAACTTCTATCTCATTTAAGTCGAGATAGTCCAAGTGACTCAATAACGCTGATGATATTTCTGTAGATCCCCTTTTAGCCATATTCTCAGTCCACACATAAAAATAAGGGTGTTGCGTATCAATGTCTGTAATACACAATGAGTAGAAACTGATTTGCCTCAGATAGAAGCTCTCTTGTATAGGGGTCTTTGGCAGAGGTTGCACTTGCTGCAGATCAAAACATAGGGACAGGGAATTTTCTGGTTTTCGTTTCATATGGCTAGTAAATGCCTTTGCTCTGATCTTATGGAAAGCATATTCTCCTTTTAGAGCAGCAATTTGGTTAGGATCCTTTTCTATTTTCAACTTGTTTTTGTACAATAAACAGGTGCTGCAGATATCCGACGCAGGAGATGAAAACCCAATGTTAAAATCCTTTTCAAATACCCGCCGAAACATTGTCTCATTTACTTTGAGATTTTCATCACTTACTGAGTTATTATAACCTTTCCATAACGTTCTAATATTTAATTCATACGACAAGTAGATTCTTTTCGACTTTTGTCTGTTGTAATGCGACTCTTTGGCCGGCAATGAAGCAATAAACTTATGAACACTTTCTTTTTTAGTCACCGAATTGCCACTCTTTCTATCTCCCCCTCTTCCATCACGAGGAATCTTACCTTCAAATAATGTCTTTGAGAGTAAATTAACCCGATGCTTACCTAATCCAAGTGCCTTTAAAAAAAACTTCTTACATACACGTACAACATGTTTAGAATCACGAAGTAGGTAGTAGGTAACAGAAAATTCATTCGGTCGTGGTGTGGTTGAGTTTTGTCTTTCTCTCTTTCTTTTGACAGGGTAAGGTGCAATAAAGCGTGATAAGTACGTATCTTGAGCATTTTTGCCAACATTTGAGTACAAATTTCTACGGTTACTTATTATTTCGTTAAGTGTTAGAGTTTTACATTTAAAGAGGTGGCATGCGTGGTCACACGGCGATTGAAAATCCAAAATAAGTGGATCCTTGTCAGAGTACCTAAAACAAGGTATTAAAACATACAGTATTCATCTAACTAATTCGAATTTTAACTAATTTGTAGGTTATGTAATTCTTTCGTACTTACTTTAAATGTTTATTGTTTTCTGAAGTACGTCCTCGTTTCTTTCTCTTACGACAACCATCGTTAATACTTTCCACTGTCACATTCTCGGCCATTTTTAACACTTAACTTAAATTGGAAATACAGAAACAAAACACCAACAATGATTACAAGTAACAGCTGATTTATTTTTTTAATCATATTTTAGTTGCCAGATTAATGACAGTGTTGCCAGTGAAATAAATACAACATTTTATTACTGCGTGTTTCGTTTTTGTTAGACATTTCCTGTTTTGATTGAAAATGTGTTGATGAAATAAATACATTACAGGACAAGTTCGCTTTAGAATGAAAAAATATATTTTTTTAAAATCTTTGTGTTGGATATTGGACTAGTCCGGTTTTGTATGAAAATTTAGTTTTTTAAGCCTTTTTTAGCCTACTTCTAGCCGGTTTTGGTTGAAAATATTAACAGGGATCGACGAAACTAGGTCAAGACATCACGATTCGAAAAAAAAACATCTTTTGAATAGTAGTGGACAAGTCCGGTTCTGTTCGCCAGCTCCTCAATTCATGATATCCTTAGATCAGTGAAAACTGTTTTTCTGGATAGTTTATATTATTACTATATTTGGATAGTGAATATAAATAAAATACACACCATTTATGTCAATTAAATCTGCTTAAATGTAGTATTATTTGGATTATATTTGACAATTGTATGTAATAATTTACCATATTGATAGAGATATGAGTCTGTGAAAGCAATCCTAAATTATAAGTGGACTAATTAATTTAAAAATATTTATCCTTGAAATTTTATGTTCTTCTAGCTTCTGGATGAGTGTTTACTTTCCCTTTGTGTGATTCATATAAAATATCATTTTAAATTAATAACAATTTCAGGATCTTGGTCAAGCACATGCCAGTATATTAAATGGGGATCCTAACATCATACTTGGGCATCATGCAGGGCAATCACAGGTCACTGTCTCGGCTGGCGGCCAACAGATACCTGTGTCACAGATTATTGCTACACAATCTGGACAAACTCATGGTATGTAACAACTTTATTTTATTTGTAGGTAAACAAAGTCGTAGTATCTATAGTTATTTACAACAGCACAAGCACACAATAAATAGACAGACTATTTTCTAAATGACTATCTTTCTCGATGTTATTGCTGTTGCATAGTAAAGGATTTTCACAGACTCTTAAATAAGAGGTAGTGCTTTTTTTAGTGTTTTTAACTATTAGGAAAAATGTGCCATTGAAGACATGTACAGTGAACCGCTGCTGGGTTATTTTCTGATGTTCGCCTAAACTGCTTTATTATTTAATAAATAAGATTTTATCTTATTTCTGCAGTAAAAGACGTGTTTATTAAAACCAAAGAAACCTTTTTGGAACTAGTTCCCTAGTTTTCTTTTCCTTAGTTTTCCCTAGTTGCTCTTTTAAGACCATAGGGTAACTATAATATGTACCTCCCATTAACATCACAAAAGGATTTTTATTCTTATTACCTACTCAAATAATATATTCATAAAAATCTAAGCTTTCATTTGTAACCATCGCAAATGAGTGACAATTTGTATAATAGTAATATTAATGTATACACAGGTGGCAACTCTTTTCCGTTGCACAATGCACAAATACAGGTGGAATCTTGAATCACTTAGCCTGTATTTGGAAATAAAATGTATCTGGATTCAGTGCCTAAGATGAGTTTGTCTAACTTTTTATTTTACGAAGGCTGATCAGCCAATTGAGGTAGATATGACATTTCCGAAACTGTTGACTGCTGCATTGGAAGATGCCTAAAAACTTCGGTATTAGAAAGGGTTTGGTATCAAATATCAATGGCGAGTACATCACTCACCTTAGATTTGCCGAAGATGTAATAGTAATTGGAAGACCTCTAGAAATGCAAATTTAAACAATATCTTGGTAATAATAAACATTTTAATGGAATGGTTACATATTTATATGTAGTGATAATACAAGTAAAATGGATTATTAGGTATTTAGTTACAGATCTTTTAATTTTAAATGTCGGTAAAAAAAAAGTAAATCCTTTTGACAGTTATTATTTACCTACTTTGATCCAAGCTCCTTAGGATGACACTGACTATTTTTTTGTATCAGAGTATTGTAGAAAGAAGTCAACTAAAAGAACGATTGCCCGATTGCAGGAAACCTGATTTGTGGAAGTTCTAAATGTATCATGATTATGTAATTTTTTATCAAAATTAAGATTAATACCAAAACAAAACGTCGCCAGTGATTATTCAGTCATAATCTTTATATGTTTGCATTAAAATGCTATGGATATGAAGAAATTGTAGATAAACTTTGGTCCTAATTGAAACGAGCTTTGTTACCAACTAAATATCATGTCTGTATTGAATGTCTTACTTTCTACTACATGTTTTGCCAGCTAGTTCAAGTCAATGGAAAATTGCTGTTTTTAAATTATAATTATTCTTTAAACATCAATCTTATCATGTCATTAAGTAGCTAAACAACAGTTTGCGATGTTCGCGAATATAAATACTACTCTTCGCACAAATTGCGTATTGCAAGTTACAATTTTAACAATATCA
Source organism: Pseudoips prasinana (assembly GCA_951640165.1). Lineage (NCBI taxonomy): Eukaryota > Metazoa > Arthropoda > Insecta > Lepidoptera > Nolidae > Pseudoips > Pseudoips prasinana. Next base: position 27,105,847 of record OX621240.1, read on the forward strand.
CGCATGTCCATACACTTTAGAAGCATGAATAATGAAGTAACATAAATTGCAATTTCAGCTCTATAACTATAAACGAGAACTTGATTACAGTTCGTTCTTTACGGGAAAGTTTGTGATCTTAAGTTGATAAGGTCTTTTGCTGTGAGGTGACGGCATAGGATATCATCACCCCAATTACATCACGTGGGGGGTAGAAATCGTCCCGAGGTACCAGAAAACGGGTAGCAACGTTTAGCTGTGAACTGAGACCATCAAACTGCGATCACCAATTATGGCATTCCTTGGGGAGACTTTTGTCCAGCTGTGGACGTAATTTGGTTGACTTAATACGTATCTTTTACACGGTAATTGGTGGAACATGGATATTATAGAAGACACCATTGTTTAAATATTGAGTCGGCAAGGAGGCCCGTTTGATTATTAGTATTATTTTTTATTTCAGAAGCGCTTGTGGCACACGCCCAGCACGCGGAGCTGGCTGCGCAAGCCACGAGCTCCAACCAGCAGGTGTCGGTTACTGCCGGGCAACACCAGCAGGTACCCACTAATCGGGTCGAGTTTGTTCAACACCATAACATTGATATGGTAAATCACGTGGTAACACACTCCGATTACTAGCGTGAATGCTAACCGTACTGCTGTTTAGAACTTTTACTAATTTAGTATAGTTGGAGGTAGTTAACTTATAGTAGTTATACTCTTTAACACCCTGGAACTAAATCACTTCACAAGTCATTTGAATATAACCTTTATGTAGTGTTCAGGTTTTGTCTTTAGACGACGCTGAACAAGATTGTTCGCAGCAGTAGGATCGACATAGTTAGTTATGTACAGACCGAAAAACTCATCACTTGAAAATAAAATATTGCCCTCTTTGGTCATCAATTCTCCTGTTTTATATAAACTCGAAGAGCGGTAAAATTGAAAACTTAAAAATATAATTATTGGCAACCCTGCTGAACTGTCATGTACGAGTGTAGCCTACCGTCAAACTTGTCGAATCTAGACGACATTACTTAATCTACTTCCATGTAAACAATGAATGCAACTGAAAAATATACATTACCCAAGTGTTGTCAACTAAGTAATTACAATAGAGAAATATATTTATTGCTATTTGTCTATAAAAATAGTCAAAATAATAACCCTCTAATGCTACGTCACATAATCATCATGTACAGTATTGTCATTTGCCGAGAAGATATTGATTTAAATCGTCTGAATTTGGTTCGTCTAATTGTGGTTACCCTAGAGTTAAGAGTTGTTCAACCCAATCGTAGCTTCTCTGAAATGGCTTAACGGCTTGCCTATAGACTACCTCCGGGACCGACCACTTAACATGCCTTCCAAAGCACTATTATAGACAGAAATTAAACACACTATCCGCATAGATCATTTACGACTGATAAGAGTTGACTATGAGCACCTCCATTATCTGAGAGGGTTCTTTACTTGCCATGTTTTTAGTTAATATTCATCTTCAGTAAATATTACATAAGGCTAACATCGAACAATGAATTTGTGAGGTGGTTAGGTAATGGGCTGGCCTGGTAAATTATTACGGTATTATTTTATGGTGATTTAAAATATATGCATGAATGGAAACAAATAAATAGCCGCCCTGTTGGGATAGGATTTGGTAGTTATAAACAAAATACATCTGTAAAATCTATAGAACCTTTCAGACATCACATTTTAATTTTTTTTTAATTCTTACTTATTTAATCTACAATTTGTACATCATATTATCGAAGTTTATTTGGTATTATTGAATGATAAAAGAAGCTTTAATTTAAATTGAGATTTTTTTAAGACAATTAAATTTTAAGACGTGCACTTAATAATTATGCATAAATGAAAATGAACTATTTTTATACATATTATTAAATAAGAATAAAGTGCGGACCCATAAGAATTTATAGATTCCCAGGATATTAGATATAGTTACACGCACTTTTTTAAAAAAAACGCCAGCAAATACATCTACTTTCAGATAATTCGTTCTAAAGTTGCAAATCTAAACTTAAGTAGCTTTTTAGTACCTGCTTAAATATGGTCATATTTATCCCTTTACAAGACCTTGGGCAGTTTATCGAGAAATCTAAATCTAAGCATCTACAATAAACTTACATAACAAAAATATAACTTTAATATAATATGTGTATTTGAAAGAAACCGGATAATATGAAACTGCTTTACACAAACCATAACACATATATGTAAAAAACAAGCCAATCTATCCAGAAATAAAATTATAGTATACTAGCGATTTTACCCGCGTTTTTTTTTCTTTTTGAAAAATAGACAATGCCCGCTCTAGGGATATTATTCCCTGTGTCGCGGGGTACTTTACAAACATAACAGACGAACACAAATTACATCCAGACTCAGAACAACTATTTATGGGTCACACAAATAGTTGTCCGGCGCGGGATTCGAACCCGTGACACGAAGTGGCGAGGCGCCTGTCTTAGCCGCTGCGCCAAACGTGCATTAAACAGTGCGTTAAACTTTATATAATGTAGCCAATAAGTTATTCGGATATATAAGCTATTTAACTACAAAGTTTCATCAAAATCTGTTAGGTAGTTTTGTGCGTGAAAAAATAACAAACACTCGCACTCTCGCAAACTTTCGCCTTTATAATATTAGTGTGATAAAATAAAGCATTTACATCAATCGAAGTTTTGTTTGTACCCGCCCGACATCTATTCGTGTAGAAAATATTGTTATTTTGTCCTTTATAGTTGCATGTCAATATACCAATATACTTGTAATTATGGTGTACTTTTTTGAAGTGGGTTTTTTACAAGATAATTTATTTCTTGCTTACTAACTAATTAACGAGTAATTTTTATATGCTGTGGACACGGGTCTCATCGCGATAAAAATTTAGGTAAATCATTACCTTGGTTACCCGACGTTTCGGCATGGATTGCACCAGTCGACCCGTGACCACGGCTGGTGACCAAGGTAATGATTTACCTAAATCTTTATCGCGATGAGACCCGTGTCCACAGTATATAAAAATGTATACAAATCGATTAAACGAGTAATTAATATTAAATCTAAAAATATTTCTGTACATTATTATTTCAAATCGATTCGGTTACATGTAAGGGTGTCGCTAATTTCGAACTGTCAACGAGACAGTAAACGATTGGACAGAGTATATTGTTGCATGACATTTTATTTGCATGGTTAATTTGTAATTAAATTTAGTACTAGTTATTGCCAATTGAAATTTTGTAATGTGGAGGGTAGTTGAAAAGAATATCTATTTTTCTGTTAACTTCCTTATAATCGTTATTTCAGCATAACAATCCATTCCAAATACGAAATCTTGTGTATTTAGCAAACATTAAGTTACATCAGGAAGACTACTTTACTAAATATATTTTGTATACTAACTTAGTGACCCGTCCTTATAAACACGGATTAGTTTGAGAAATCTGTTGTCTCATTCGCTCAAATTCAAAATGGCTTTTGAATGACAATGACGAAAGAGTTTATTCGCATTTATATAGAAGTCAGACTCACGACAAGATTAAGTTTTGTATTTGTACATGTTGCTGCTTGTAGCTCCAAAAAATATTGTAGAGTCTAATTACGAGTTTTGGTTGTTACTATTATACCTAAAATTATCTATACATATAATAAAGTCAAAACTATACATTGAATATTTTTTTTAAAGGATACTTGTTACGCGGTCTACAATCGGTATCGATGCCAAAAATATAGATTTTAGAATTTATGTCTGTATGTATGTCCGGGCTAAACTCAAAAAGTACCGCATGTATTTACTTCAAATATTGCATGAATATTAAGTAACTAAGAGGTCGGGTCAACATAAGGGCTACATATTATCACGCTACGGGGGAGGTGTGGTAATGAATAAAATTTAACGCAGGTAAAACCGCGGGGCACAGCTATCCTTTTATAAAAATATTTATCGTGCGCTCAAGTCCTAAGGATATGGCATAATTTTAATAAACTCAAATTTTGTATTTGGAACAATCTATAAAAGCTCCGTTCATATGTTACCAATGCACAGTCAAAACTCGTACCGACGACAAAATACAACTATAGTTTGACCCTAAAATTGGTAAGAAATAGGCGCATCATTTCTTACCAATTTGTAAGAAATGATAATTTCTTACAAATTGAACAGATGCTTCTCTTATTTGCATGTTTAATTGCAGTTAAATATTGTGTAGATTGACGGTAATTTTAATAAGTAATAATGATCCACATCTGCAAGGTAAAAAGGGACCTTTCTAGGATCACTCTTCTGTACATTTATCACAAATGTGTTTATTAACGTATTCAGGGCCATCACACACAACAACACATAATGCAGCAGCAACTACTCCAGACGCGGCCAGATCACACCAATCAACAGGTTTGTATATTTCCATATTAAAATGTTTGACCAGTTTTACCAACTTGCATTGAAAATTGCTTCCCTGTATAATATGCACTTGTAAACCAAATATTCCTGTACTTCACGCTGCTTGTAATATCATCATTCAACAGGTTAGCGAGGTAAGAAACAACAGTTTTTGTACAGAAAGTTTACATGGATCCATCTTTCATTCAGACCATATTTTTTAGGTTCGTTAAAGTGAATACCTATGGGTTGGAGTCAACCTCTTGAATCCACATGACATAAAAATGCAGCGCTATGATTAGTTTTTCTTTTGATACAGTCCTACGTTTCGCCAATACCATAACATCTTTAAAACAAAAACTTTATTATTGACGAAATGTTTTTCTAAGAGCCGAATCTACTTGGATGAGGTTTTTTCATGAAGACAATAAGTTATAAATATTGAAGAATATACTACTGAAAACTAGTAGTAAAAGTCACTGAAGCTTTCAAAATGGCAAAATATTAACACAGGTATTCAGTTACGTAATTGATTTGGCCATCATATAAAGGACAATAAAGATTGTACTTCGGACAGAAACATTACATCTAGTAACTAGCTGGTATATTAATTTGATTTTATTTCCCTTTAGTACGATTATTAACCTAATATGCACAGAAAATCTTTTGGTCAACGTACTGCGGCTTTCGTTTGCTAAACTAATACAGATACGGCTACGATGTACTCGTAGGGTCGCATCGAATGTGCCGGACGACACATGCCTTAAAAGGCCTGTGATGATATGTGTCTTATCGTATAAAATTGTATTAATATACAAAATTGTCTATACTAAGAGAGTAAATGAGTATGCACTGAAACACTGCTTGTGCTGTATGCTATTGCTTTAAAATATCGTTTGTATATATGCAATGTAACTTCAGGTCACACTAGTGGGAAATACAATTAACTACAGTTTTATTAGAGAAATACATTAATTAGGTGCATTCATAAAGTTCATTTAATTTCAAGTAAATACAGGTGGTCAGTTTGAATTGGTGTTTTCAGAATCCTGGTGGCAAGCACACTAGTTTTACAAATCAACATGCATACGACGACTTAGTCAAATGGCGATTTTAAAGAATCAATTTCATGGATAACTACTAAGGTGTTAAAATGGCCATATTATTCCGCTATGTGGCGTAAGTGTTAATTACACCAGTATGAAAACATTAATGAGGACGACACGTAGCGGAATTATATGGCAGTTTTAATTGTTATGACATGTACCCTAAGGCCCGGCGCCCTCTATCGGACGGCATCGGTGCGGCTCGGTAGAGCCGGGCGCCTGAGAGCTGCGTCGGCAGTCGTAAAGATGCCGTAGCTGATTTTGGGTAGCCACAGAATAGTTCGGGCGGCAGAAACATCGCAGAGCAGTCGGTACGTTACGTGAAAACAGTTGTGCGTGTGTATTTATAATGGTGGATTGGGACTTAACTCTCATTATTCATCTTGCTGAAGAAGAAGAAGAGAAACTTGGAGCCTTAAGGCAAAGAAGAATATTTTAAGTGCTTACGGCTGCCGAGGCAGCCCGAAGTCGCCCGACGCAGCTCTTACGCCCGGTTCCTATATTCCAAAAACGAATCGTTTCTACTACGAATAGTTAGAATTTCTACCAGCCGTAACGCAAAATCGTTCCTAAAAAATACTAGTCGTTATCCAAATTACCAACGTCTGGTTACTAACGGATGGGAGGACGTTAGTAAGCTTATTGTATGGAGATGCGTTCGAAAGTGTTCCTATAAATATTTTCTACTGTCACGGAACTGTCAAAATAACGAGGCGTTACTGCTTTGATTACTAGTCGAATTCGGTCGGTTTACCAGTCGTTTGTATTTTATTTTGGTAGTTAACATAGTGTTTGAGGAGATTTCCGTGATGTCTAGCTCTGAAACTGATAGAGAATTCATGGCATTGTTTTCCGTTAGAAAGGGTTGATTATTTTTCTATCTTCTAAGATTTCATAACCACAACCCTTAGATTAAATACTCAATTTCAAAAATTTATTTAGAAACCATGAAATACTCCTGGACAGACGTCAGACGACAGACGCATGCGCCATGCGCTTTTCTGTTACGCGTTTTGTTCACACCGTGCACTCGTAACATCAAATTTTCAATACTAATGATTTATAAATATTTTAAACCTAAAAAGCAAATTAAATTATTACTGTAACTATAAGTACAGTAATTTGTACTATTACTCACATAATATTACAGAATAATAAATAATTTTAGTTGCATAATTGACGTTCGACGTTTTGTTATAACTAATCGTGAAGAGGAGCGAGAGGTTCATCGCCGAACGAGTCGTAGGTGGTTTAAACTACGGATGTTCGTCGCAGGTAGGGCATTGTGGAACACTAGTTTTGCATCGGTATCGGTAGCTGAATTACGGATGGTAACGTTGGTCCAATGACGGATCGTAAAATAAAGGAACCGGGCATTAGACGCCCGAAGCCGCCGTAAAGTGCCCGAGCTCTACCGAGCCGCACCAATGCCCACCTATAGTGGGCGCCGGGCCTAAGAGTTGTAATGAGTTGTCATGCGAGAATTCTGGTGCACTCTTCAGATGTAGGTAATGACTTGAATAATAAATATTTTACCTAACAATATGGTTTATATACCCACTTAAATGACAGATAAGAAACAAAAGTAAGTAAGCACCCAAAATATTCTTCTTTGCCTTAAGGATCCAAGTTTTTCTACTTCTTCAGCAAGATGAACAATGAGAACTAAGTCCCAATCCACCGTTATAAATACACACGCACAACTGTTTTCACGTAACGTACCGACTGCTGTGAGATGTTTCTGCCGCCTGAACTATTCTGTGGCTACCCAAAATCAGCTACGGCATCCTTACGACTGCCGAGGCAGCTCTCAGGCGCCCGAAACCGCCGTAGGGCGCCCGAGCTCTACTGACCCGCACCGATGCCGACCAATAGTGGGCGCCGGGCCTAAACCGTCTTTATGGTTCTTGTGTATAAGCCCAATACAATTCGGATTATACCTATCTTCAAACTTGAATAATCGATCCTTATAACTGATTGGGCAATCAGCTACACTTCAATTTAAGAACGATTCATAGGATTGCTTGATATATAAGCACGAACCTATAATTTAATTTATTTTTATATATCAATACACCCTTTTCTATAAAAACTTTATTATTGTACTTAATAAAAATAAGTTGTATTTTTCACACGACAATAATTTGTACAGATACAACTGACAGTAAGTGAGGATGGCATTGTTACTGTCGTGGAACCGGCGAATACTAAGATGGTGGATAAGGAAGAATTGCATGACGCTATTAAAATGCCCTCCGATCACACACTCACCGTTCATCAGTTGCAGCAAATTGTTGGGCAACAGGTAAGCATAATATAGACTAGTTATCAACATATGAGACACTTATAGCTAGATGCTTTCACCGGTCCGAAAGCGATCGGCGTGGTTAAGTAACTAGGCTCGGGTTCATGCCAAAGTGGTTTATTTTCTGAGCGTCTCCATGCTTCAGAGGGCACGTTAAGATGTCGTCGGTCCCGGTTGTAGTCATTAGACTACAAGGAATCGCTTCAGTGACTTCCAAGTGGCTTCAGTGGTTTTTGTCTTATGGGATGGCTCCGAGTCTTGCTGGAAAACCCAATCCTTGTGAAATAAAGTATGAGACAAGGGTGTCACAACAGGTTCTAAAATGTCACTTGGATAGTTCTTGGTTTTTACCTTGTTGGCAGAAATGGAGCGGAGTGACACCTTCATACAAAACTGTCTAGATCACTAGCCGGATGAGTATGCTTGACATTCCGTGCTGAAGCTGGGACATCCTTGCTACTTTTGGCATATGTTTTTATTATTTGTCGGTTGAATTTTTCTTCAGCAGTAAATATTTTCTTATCGGGGAAGAGCAGCTTCCTCGCATCGTGTCTAAGTTAATGCGCTTCACATTGTTCAGTTTCATGTTAAAATTGATCTTCTTTATATACGTCCTCTATCTATGTTCCATCTTGTACATTTCGTTATATAAAAACACATGAAAAGCATTAAAACCCAATAGAAGACTTTACTATGGTATAATCAACTAGAGTGAAAAAATTAAATAGATATTTTATTAAAATGCCCTCCGACCACACACTCACCTTTCATCAGTTGCAACTTATCTCTATAATAGGTGTTTTTGGTTTAACTAGGTCATCGACAGCGTAGTTCGCATAGAACAAGCTACTGGCGAGCCGGCGAATATTCTGGTGACGCACAACCCTGATGGCACCACGTCAATAGAAGCCAGCGCTGCAGACCCACTCATCGTCAAAGATGAGAAGAACTCTAAAATAGAGACCGCACAGTTTGCTATACCAGCCGAGATCAAGGATTTAAAGGGACTAGATTTAAAGGTAACAAGTATTATTGTTTTACTTGAGACAGTTATTATGGACAGCATGATCTGAACTCTAACTCAGGTTTTCTTATCTAAGAACTCAGACCGAAAAGCATAGGGATCTAAATAAAAACTACTACATTTTGTTTTTTTTTACCTCGGAAACATGCAATTAATTTTTACAATTTGTCATTCAATTTACCTGAAAGAGTCCTGGCCTCTCATTTAGATTACGCGTATGCGTGTGCGCACACGCATACGCGTAATCTAAATGAGAGGCAATGCAGACGGACTTATCAAATTAAAAGTGCGTCTGTACGCAAGTTGGCTTGTGCAAGCTTATTAATTATTTAAATTGAAATTTCGGTATTTTACTTGCATGGTACTCAGGCTTATATATATATATATCAGGCTATACTCAGGTTATAGTAAATGTAACGATTGATCAATGAAATTTTAATATGATGTATGTATGTATTATTTTTGACAGAGTGTAAGCGCCATGAATATGGAAGGTGCAGTAGTGAAGATATCTGCCGCCGCCTCAGATCACGATCTTCATGCAATGTACAAAGTAAACGTAGAAGACCTGTCGCAGCTCCTTGCATACCACGAGGTTTTTGGAAAACTGAATTCAGAGGGGCAGCAACAAGCCAAGGTTACTATTACTCCAATATACTTGTAGCGAGTATCACGAAACATGCATCATACAAGCTAAATTCTTACAACACTTAGTGTATATCAACACTTGAAAGGCAAAAATTACCAAGCGACATAATGAGCAGTACAAAACTTTAAAAAAAACCGTTGTAAATCGCCTAATAACCATAACTACTTGATTCCAAAGATTTTTCAATGCAGTTTAATAGATTCATAAACTGGCATTTAAAGATTACTAATGTTCTCATTATTTTATGAAAGCACAAACAGGTGAAAAAAGCTAACTAGCAAAAAATTTGTATTATAAAAACTAGTAAAATTAGCTAATCCCTATTAAGAGACAGAAAATAAAATATATGTAACAGAGCTAAGCTCATTTTTATACAAATTTCATATAAGATTTCTTGTATAAATTTGTAGTTAACCAAATCACAAAAACAGTAAAAAATGGCAGGTAAAATATTACCAAAGACAAAATTACATTCTTTTTAACGTTTACTTACTATTATATATAGTATATGAGATATTATAATTAATTGAAGAATATTTCAAGAACAAAACCTGAAGAAGCATATTGGTAAATGGTAAATCAAATACCGTAACCATGCTTACATAACAATTTATTCTATAGACCTTCAAGTTTAAATTGATTGATTTAGAAACGTGAATTTTAGTTATCAATGTCCATCCTCCAAATAACAATGTAAAAAGAAAAAATAAATTAATTTGTAAAACTTTCTCTCACAAATTAAATAGTAAATAGTAAATTTCTTGACGGCCTGCGCTGTTATCAATGTTAGCGTGTTGTAAAACAACCCATTTAGGGCTAATAACGTAAAACCCCTTATGCTTTTAGGTAATAAGCGAAGTGGAAGTAGAGGCGGGCACGAGCGCCGCGATGTCAGAAGCCGAGTCCTCGCCGGGACACCATTCCTGTGATATTTGTGGAAAAATATTCCAGTTCCGCTACCAACTCATTGTTCATAGGTGAGCATAGAATTAAATCTTTAAATACTACAAAACACTCGCTTTCTGTATATACGCTAACTCCTAAACCACGCAACAGATTTTGATGCAGTTTTCACCATTTACATAATAACACCTAATCCTGAATTCTGTCCCTTTCTTGCAAAATTACGGTTACCTTCTATGACTCCAATACTAGTGACGTCATATGTTAGTATAGCGGTTTCTTTTTCTGACTTGATTTTTGAATGCTTATATACTTTCACATGTTAGTGATAAGGCCACGTGTGATTCTACTATTGGTGTACAATAAGGAGTTAATTTAAGTAATTTTTGTATCCTGTTCCAAGCCCAATCTAAGACTCGCTATGACTAGACTGAAACTGACTAAGACTAACACTTTTCATCTTCCATATTTACTTTGGAGGGAAAGGCAGTTACAGTGCTAGGCCTGAAATTTGGTGGGTCTCATATTTCATATGTATATCGATAACTGCTTACCATCAACCATTACATATACAGATATTATCATAATAGTAAATTATCTTATTGTAAAGCTCTGCAATGAGAGAAAATACATGTATTGAGTCTGACTAATTGTAGTTGGGAAAACAAAAAATGGTTAAAGTAACATCAGTTTACATGGAAAATGGGTAATTAGTATGCTGTGGAAACTCTTTTTATCAGGTGTATGACATAATTGATTACTTTATTGATTACTATCATAGTTTTATAATATGTTATGTTTGTCCAGGCGTTATCACGGTGAAAGCAAGCCCTACGCGTGTCAAGTTTGCGGTTCTGCTTTTGCCAATCCGGTTGAGTTATCAAGACATGGGAAATGTCATCTCGGTAAGATGATCGTCGAGACAGTACTACAGGCATAGTCATCACGATAAAATTGTTTGGCGCTAAAGGTTATAATAATAAGTACTTCTGGCCGTTTTCGGCTATGGCGGCAATCTCGACTGAGACTCACCCATGTAGAAGTTCACCATTTAGCCAGATGGGCCAATAGAAAAAAAAAGAATGAAGGTGTTAATATAGAACTAAAACAGATATTACAAAGGCTAGTAAGAAAGATGTTAACCAAACTTAAACGCGTTAAAATCGCTTATTGGTCATATGCCTCGCTTACATGCCGGTTTAGGGTACTTCTGACAAAAGAGGTGTGCAACAATCGTGACAAATGGAAATCCGTTTTCACTGCCTATTCTTCTGGTAAATAGGCGTGAGTCTATGTATGTATTGGTCATATGCTTGATAGTATGTGAAGTTATTTTATTCTAACCTGTCCTCAAGAAGGAAATATGAATTTTCTATCTAGTTTTAGCTAATAAATTTAAATATTTTGTGTGTTGTAGCTGGTGATCCATCCGATAGACATGCGAAGAGGTTAACACAAGACAAGCCATACGCCTGCACCACTTGCCACAAAACATTCTCCCGTAAGGAACATTTGGACAATCATGTGCGAAGTCACACAGGCGAAACACCATACAGGTCAGTTTCAAAATCTTATATTATGTTGTTGTAGAAAATTGCAATCTCCAGATTTAAATACTGAAGGTGCACTGCCGTTCAACAAAATTTTGTCCAATGTGGACCTTATCACCTTGTAGTGGTCCTATCAGAATCAGATCTGGAACTTCATATAAAATTAAAACGATAAAACACCTGCTTTTTAATTCATCCATCATCATCATGTCAGCCAAAGTACGTCCACTGCTGGACAAAAACCTCCCCCAAGAATGGGGGGATGGGCCATAATCGCCATACTTGGCAGACGTGTTGGCGATCGCAGTTTGATGGTCATAGTTCACAGAAAAACGCTGCTGCCCGTTCGCTGGTAGGTATTCCCTCGGACGATTTCTACGGCCCCACGGGATGAGATGGGGTGATGATATTCTATGCCGTCACCACACAGTTTTTAATTAAAATTGACATATTAGTTTGATTTGTTCAGTTTCAGCAACAAAATATTTTAAGAACAGATAGAAGTGACGGCTATTTAGGCATAAAGTTTCTCAAGTGTCGATCACGAACCGGAAGACGTAACGTGAGCAGGTGGCACTCCACAAGTGTTGCGAGACACCGTTGGATGCGATCAGCGCAAAACCGGCAATTGTGAAGCTCTTTAGGCCTCCCCTAAAGAGCTTTGTCCAGCAATAGACGTCTTTCAGCTGATATGATATTGATGAACTCTGAAAATACGATTCGGGCAAAACTATAGAATGTCAATTTTGGAGGGCAATTATTTTGCCCTCTCCTGTTTTACTCCAGCTTTTTTTTTTTAAATCTTTATTTAAGGGGTCTAAGTCAGAATTGACGATGCCGCCCCGTAATAAAAAATACAAATTAACAACAATTTAAAGTTGACAAGAAGTATCGTAAACTATACTCTAAACAACATTTCTACTTCTCGATAAATATATCGTACAAAGCTTCCTAGCCTCCTCCGAATATGGTGAGGCTAAGAAACTATTGCAAACCCCTATATCCATAGACACTAACCACACCCTTCGACGTTGATTTTCGTTCCTTACACATTCCAATAGAACATGTTGGATATCATCAATTTTAATGCAATCTGAACAATCAGGCGAGTCAGTCTTACCCATTAAAAACGCAAATTTATTCGATGGGATGTGCCCGGAACGTATTCTCATCATTGTTACAGCAAATTTTCTTGTTGTTTCTTTATCTTGGAACCATGGATAACTAGGAGGTAGTGATTGAATGGTTTTATACCAAATGCCCTTTTCAAGCGATCGTTTATCAAAATATTCTTGCCACATATCTTTACACATCTCTTTTATTTTGTGTATATGGTCAGTGTACAATGGAAGACATCCATAAAGTTCGCCATCACTTAAGGCTTGTTTTGACGCTAGATCTGCTTTTTCGTTACCCATAATTCCAATGTAAGATGGAATCCATTGAACTACAACATTTTTACTTTTATTACGTAGCTCACTGATTGTTTTAAGAATAACAAATGCAATCGGGGAACCTCGAAGAGTCGAGGGGATCCGAGCAAGATGCAGAAGGGCACTTTTTGAGTCTGATAAAATCACTATATTGTCGTCTTTAATGGATAATGCATACGATAATGCCTCCGATATAGCGATTAGTTCACAATACATTACAGATACATTTGAAACAATTTTAATTTTTAAAGTTGTATTAGGTTGCGGATCATATATTGCTGCTCCTGCATCGTAACTATCCTTAGAACCATCAGTGTATAATTGGTAAAATGTACAATAATTCTCATTTACATATCTTTGACAACGTTCTTTTAAAACATGCATATTAATTAATCTTTTGGCCATATTTACTCCCTCAATGCTATCTTTAATATTATTAGTTAAATCAATACTACTTACCCATGTATCGAGAGAAAATATGCCCAAAATACGGCTAGAGTGTATAGATATATTTTTGACTCCAGCTTACAAAATGTTTTATCTACCCCGGATTTATTGATATATTTTTTGTGGTAGTTACTAGCTACGTCATTTAACTTTATACGAACTAAATTATAATATAATTTGTTTTATAGATGTGAGTTTTGCGCCAAAACGTTCACTCGTAAAGAGCACATGGTCAACCATGTGCGGAAACACACGGGGGAGACTCCTCATCGCTGCGATATTTGCAAAAAGAGCTTCACGAGAAAGGAACACTTCATGAACCATGTTATGTGGCATACAGGTATTTACTTTTAGTTCTAATTACCTATACAAAAGAAAAATAAATAGATAATCAAAGCAGATATCGCGAAGCCTTGATTTTGGGGCTGATTATCCAAATTGCTAAATATAAATGGGTGCTAATCGCGTTCTATGAACCAGGTATACCTGTCTAAACTGTTGTTTACAATGAAAGATTTTCTTTTGAATTTGACACAGTAAAAGTTTATAGCGTAAATATTCTCGTACAAATTATATTTTACACAGCCAGACACTTTGCTGATGCACATGCTTGGTTCTAGAACACGAATTAGGTTTGTCGGTGAAGTTCTGACCTGCAGAAGTCAAAAGAGGTATGTACTGATCATGTATGTATGACATATATCCGTATTGTGCAGAAAAGTGTACCTCGTACGGGAAACACAAAAGAGCTGTCTTCACCCTGCAATACTTCAAGAGTTTCTGGAAAGTGCCCAGTGTAACCCAGTTATGTACAAATATTTTATGTATGAAGGTTTGATAAAAATCAAGTGAAACTCCAAATACTCCCAACCGAACTAATAAGACAACAGTTCAGAAAACCATAGTTTTAAGAATTTTCCATGGTAACATTCAGAAAACCATAGTTTAAGAATTCTCCATGGTAACATTCAGAAAACCATAGTTTTAAGAATTTTCCATGGTAACATTCAGAAAACCATAGTTTTAAGAATTTTCCATGGTAACATTCAGAAAACCATAGTTTAAGAATTTTCCATGGTGACTAAGAAACACAAAATTCTTCTTATCAATCAAGACAAAACATGACACATCAATATTTGGCATCAATTTGGCCTTAATATAAAATCATGCCATAAAGTACTTTTGGCTGTTAGTGATTATAGTTGCCAAAATTACATTTAGGCTGACAAGGTCAGACATGACTGACATCTGAATGGGAATGCATAATAGACTCTTACTGCATTCTGGAACTTGCTAGTGACTACGGGCTTTTTCTTAAAACAACAAATCCTTAATTCTATTTATTTGCCTTTGTTACCTTGCCTTATACTATGTCTAGAGAAATATATTAAAGTTATTAGTAATCATTTTCGGAATTTTTAGTTTGTATTAATACTTCCATTTTCTTCCTAAGTTTTACGTCCAAGCCTGCACCAGTAACCATGGGCTGATTCCAGGGGTGCAGAAAGTAGAAAAAAAAATGATTGAATGATTCAACTATCTATCTGATAATATTAATTTTTAACAACATAATTAACTAATGAGATCTCCCTTAATTCCAACATCACTAAGCTTGTTACTAACATTATAATACAATAAACTCAGGGAGATAATTTTGACAATAAAGAGACAAACAACAAACTAAATGTTTCGAGCAATATACATAGTTGCATCATTGAATGTTAACATTTTATTTTCTGCTCCACCCGTATAGGTGAAACACCACACCATTGTCAAATATGCGGCAAGAAGTATACTAGGAAGGAGCATTTAGTGAACCATATGCGCTCTCACACGAACGATACCCCGTTCAGGTGCGAACTGTGCGGCAAGTCCTTCACCAGGAAGGAACACTTCACCAATCATATACTGTGGCATACGGGTTAGTATCGCTTTCATTATACGGACAGCATACGGTACACTAAAAACGAATGCGGTATTAATAACAATACATTGATAACAACTATGCATTATTTAACCATGATATTCTACAAAAGACTTGTGTGGCTGACGGCCATAAAGAATATCGTCACCCCATCTCATCCCGTGGGGGGAGTAGAAGTCGTCCCGAGGGAAAATATACCAGAGAATGGGCAGCAGCGTTCTCCTGAGTACTATCACTATCTTACTGCGATCGCCAACGATAGTGATAGTACCCAGAAGCACAAGTACAAGCATGGCCATTATGGCATATCCCCCCAAATTTTGAACACAACTTCATTGTGAAAATCTTTTGTCGAGCAGTGGATGTCATTAGAGTGCCATATTCTACAAAGTAGATTTCTAATACGAACAGTTAATTTCTCAAGTAGCTGAACAGGACCCCTAAATATAAATATATCTATAATAATAGTATCTAGTATCAACGAATATTGATTCAAAAGAAGACATCTAGGCACTTCTACATTTTACCTATGACCATCAATCTCTTCGTAACAGATGCAGTCATATTTCAGGCCCTGTAGAGCTATCTTACTACTAAACGTTTTTAAACATCGAAATGTGCATTAATAACAAGAATATCTTTTTTGGGGTGAATATATTTTAATTACATATACATACATGTTTATTAACTAAATACTTAAAACGTTATAGGAAAGGTATTCTAAATTTTCTGGTATTGGTAATGTTCCCAGAATACTGGCAGCATTACCATGCTGTATGGCAAAACTTATTTGTTGGGCAAAATATATGCCAGCATTCCGGGAACTGTCGCCTCAACAAGGAGTGTAGCTATTTCTGTATACATAATTATGACCTCTGGTCCAACAGATGTCTTGTTTGTTTTTTAGATTGTATATTCAGTTGACGGTACGTCGGTGGATACATTTTCGAGAGCGTTTCTATCAGTAGGCGGTAAGGGTGGTTTTCGTTTTGGGAGTGTATCCACTGACGACGTGTCGTCGACTAGATGTATGGGTAAGGCAATGGTCATTGCTTACAACAGTTTTATATGAGACATTGGACTATAAATAAAATAATAAGTATATAGGGACAACTAACGCACTGTAATCTGATCCCAAACTAGGCAGTGCCTGTACTGTAGCAACTAGACAACTAATACTTACTACTTATATATTTCTAAATACGTACATATTATAGATAAATCACACCCAGGCACTGATCAAATAATCGTACTCATCAGACAAAGATTTTTCCTGGGCGGGAATCGAACCCACGACCTATGTCTTAGCAGTTAGGATCACTACCACTAGACAGTCTGTCTACTATAGTTGTCCATTAGAATAGATTTAAAGATTTTGCGAAAACGCTAAAAACCTTACTGTGTCGTTGTTGCAAGAGATTATTTCTAAGAATATGCCGGTTAGCTATTAGTTCGCCGATTAATGTTTTTGATAATTTTTTGATATATATTTACTTGTGTTGCTGTCCGTATACCCTATGATCTGCCCATCCGGTCAGGCTTGGATGTTTTCAATGTTATGTATGTCAAAAAGTCAAGTCAAAAATTCTTTATAACGTAAAGATTTTACATTTATGTGGAATCGTCCTATTTTTTTTACCCTACCGTGCAGTGCATGACGTGGCAGCTACTGATATGTGCTAGGCATACCTATTTGTAACTAGTGGGTTTATCTACATGTAAGTAATACTAGTACTACTAATAATAGTGCTGTATGTATGAAATCTTCAAGATGTTTCCGTCGTTCTAATAAGAACATCTATGATAATTAATGCAGATAGACAAGAACCTAATAATGTATGTACAGTTGCCGGCAGGTAACTTGGAAAGAGTCGTTAGATGCGCAGAACTCATATTTTGCGTCTCTTTGGTTAGCATGCGAGACGCTGGGAACGAGACAGCATCGTTCCGGGCGCGTGATTGGTTGCTCCGTCGACCCCTGCCCCCCGCACCTTTTCGACGTTCCGTTCGCGCCCGAATATACTTGCCTGCACTTAAAAGAAACCTTTTGTTTTTATTAGGTTATCGTTACGAGTTTTTGTTATTATTGGTTTGCTATCCAAGGATATGTAGCCAGTAAAAATATAACTTGAAATGTGACTAATGTAATACAATTGGTGAAGCATAAAGTCGCCATAATGGGCCCCGATGAATTTTTACTTTAAAAACATACATCAAAGTGACCATATAATATATACAGCCACTGGGCAATTTATAGTTTACACTGGTGACGACAGCGATTCCTCGGATAACGGGAGTGACGAGAGTCATGTTAAGGATGAGGAGCCAACTCCTTCCATCAGCTACCTTCTTGCCAGGGTTAACAATTTTAGAAAGCAGTAGTGATGACAGCATGAAGTCATATTTTTTTATTTGTTATAAATTACTTTACTTTTATTTGTATTTCGTTTTATTTATTACAATATTAGTAAACTTCGCATTACTCTCCTTTCCATATCATTTCATCCTAAACTGATATTTATTAAAAATAAAGTGAGAACTTTTTGTTGCACTAAGTGTACCTGCGCAGAATTATCCCCACTACGTCAAAAACTTGCCAAGTTACGTGCCGGCAGTTATACCAGCTACCTCGCATACCAGTCGCTAGTGCTATTCTGGTATAGCATCTGATTGGACTTGCCGACAATCCCAATAGGAATGGGATAAGCGCAAAGATAATAATTTGCGTTCTTATCTTCTTAAGGAACTGTAATATAATAATAATAATATCCTGGGAAATTATTACTACTTCGTATGGGCAATGGTTACCCTAATGTCAGAGTTGTTCAAGTCGTCTAGTAGGGTTCTGACATGACTTAACGACTGTTGTCTAATGACTACAACCTGGATCGACAGCTAACGTGCCCTCCGAAGCACGGAGACGCTCAGAAATTAAACCACTTTAGCGGTCACCCATCTATGGACTGACCGCAAGCCTCATTGCTTAACCACGCCGATCGCTTAACTGTCCTGGGTGGGAATCGAACCCACGACCTGCGACGTGAAAGGCAAGTATCTTCCAACCAGACCAACCGGCAACTATGATTAAAACATACATATAACTTGTGTTTTCAGGTGAGACACCGCATCGTTGCGACTTCTGTTCAAAGACATTCACCCGTAAAGAGCATCTACTGAACCATGTCCGTCAACACACGGGCGAATCTCCTCACCGGTGCAACTTCTGCAGCAAATCCTTCACTCGGCGCGAACATCTTATCAACCATGTTCGGCAGCACACAGGCGAAACTCCCTTCCAGTGTGGATACTGCCCGAAGGCGTTCACAAGGAAGGACCACCTCGGTAATAATATTTTGGTTTATTCCTATTAGTTTGCTGCTTACTACAGAACTAGATCATATAGTCTTTTGCTCTACAAGCAGCTCGACTCTGGAAGTTAAGTACCTCTACATTACACAATAAAATGTTGCCGGTTATAGCAATATGGTGTTTATAATATCACAGTGATGTGTTCCTACGTTTGAGTATGGTCGCCAGAGCTGATGAGACAGGTAGGAAAGGTCAGGTGTGATTGATACCATTTTTATAAGTAACTATGCTTACCAATAGGCTAAACTATTGTTTGGCGGCTTTTTGTTGTATGTAAAAAAAGATATTTATTGCCCAAGTTAACAGTGTGTGTCATTTCATACCTTGTATCACTTAGAACTGGAAAATTTTATTAAAAAATCAGATTTGCTGATTGCTTTTCCAGCTTGAATTTCAATATGATCGCAGGGTTGAAACTTGTTTATAAATACTGCACTAACTGTGTAGGCTTTAAATTGCTTGGCTTCGATCTTGACCCAGTCAATGTATTGTACATTGTTATTGATAATAAGTAGCTCACTCAAACTTCATTGTGTATCAGATTTCAACTACTTACAATTACTTCTTTCAATTTATGGGACTTATTCTCAGTCACTGTTACAATTGTAAGTAAAGTATTCAACAAACAGGCAAGGTAACTTTCTGTTAACTCAAATGGAATTCAGATAATTCTTAACGAAAATTATATTTCATGCAAACATGTAATGCTGCATCCCTACCATTTAATATTGTTATTACCATGTTATTTTTTACTCTAAGTTGTCTTTCGCTGCGGTGTGGTGACGGCATAAAATATCACCACCCCATCTGATCTCGTAGGGGACGTAGAAATCGTCGAGGGAATACCTACCAGAGAAGCGTTTTTCGGTGAACTATGACCATCAACCTTTTTTTTTAAAGACAACGCCCGCGTACCCCGATCCTGGCATATCCCACCATTCTTTAGAGAGGCCTTTGTCCAGCAGTGGATGTCCTTTGCCCGAAAAAAATGATGATGTCATTGGTGTGCATTGTGCAATAAAGAGTTATCTATCTAATTAAGTGTTCTTGAATAAAATGGATATCCAATAAAAATTACTTATTTATTCGAGCTCAGTAACAATCACAACTTTTGACCTGATTGTTAAACGTTTCAGTAAACCACGTCCGCCAGCACACGGGCGAGTCGCCGCACAAGTGCTCGTTCTGCACCAAGTCGTTCACCCGCAAGGAGCACCTCACCAACCACGTGCGCCAGCACACGGGCGAGTCGCCTCACCGCTGCACCTACTGCGCCAAATCTTTCACTAGGAAGGAACACCTTACCAACCATGTCAGGTTGGCTACTATTTTACATTACATACATTTACTATCAATTCCACATGCATTTTTGAAGTTTTATCTAACTACGCAATGAAACAGGTATGTTATTGAAAGGAATATGGAACTTTTGATAATGAACTGAACCATGCTTGTTTCTCGCTTCTATTGAAAGAATAGATAAACTTCAGAAATGTATTAAAAGATGGAACCTATACTACCTTTGTGTTGAGATTGTATTATTTGGAACAGAAGCCGAGTCTTTTGAAATGTCATGTACTTAATTGCTTGTATTTATTAGCCTGGGAAAGGGTTCCTAAGAAGCAGTAGTCGTTTCAGGGACTTTATTCACACACGGCCATCTAATCCCAAAATAAGCAGAGCTTATACTATAGAAACCAGATAACTGGTTACTGCATAAATGTTGTTCTGTGTCGGGGTGTAATTATTTATATAAGTAGATATTTACAATAGAAAAGTTCTTTTGTAAATTCATACTTAATAAATAATCACACTCAGACACAGAACAAACAGACATGTTCATGCACACAAATGTACTACGGCGTGAAAAGCAAGCATTTATCAAACACGCCAACTGGCAACGTATTTGGTATAGAACTAATATACCTAATTGTTATTTCACATAACTGTTTTGATTATAACCTATTGCTGTCTGTGAGTATGAGTTCACACCATAAAGCCAAGAGCATGTTTAACATGTGATTTTCGCAAATATTTCCTGAGAACAAACTGCTTGCAAATCAAAAATAATTTTAAATATTTATTTAATGGCTTAATAATAATATGATTTACCTGAGTACGAAACATTTCAACGGGATCGAGCTTTTAATTAGAATGTATCATTGTGATTGGTTTGATGCAGTCATACCTTTTTCCAATCACAATGCTTCGTTAATGAACTAGAGCTTGAATTAGGTTATATGGTTCCATTTTTGCGAAATCAATATGCTTCCTGTTTTTAAATCAATAAGATACATCTTAACACAAAGTTAAATTTCCTAATGTACTCTTTTGAATGGTGTATTTTCTATTTCTTTAGTTGGGTGTTAGATTTACTTACATAGTAGTTTAATGTATCATTATGTACAATGCTGTGCTACGATCTCTATTCAATATTGTCACGAACAGTACGATAGACCGCCCGTAGTTAACGTATCGCGATTTCGACGCATGTTTCTTCAATCCCTATCTAGATATAAGCGATAATTACGACCGCTGTGGGTAGTGAAAACCGCAGTGTCGCGCCTCCTATGCAAATCAACGGTATCGATAATAAACACATCGCATAGTAAACTGCATTTATATTTACAATAAACCCTTTCGATGCCCAGCACCTGACTACCGGGTTCATGGCGTGGCTGCGAAAGTGTACAAATTACTCACTTCAGTTACCTGTATCATGTTCATTGGACAGTACCTAACAACGAAAGTGTTATGAAGTGGCGTAGAAGCTTGTTTACATAAACGATATTGAATTGAGGAATATTGTTTAGTACAACGCTGTTTGTGCACCGTACGACTACCGATAACGACAAAACAGCGCACAAAACCCACACAGATACATGCTAATCATTAATCTGTGTGATTTTTGTGGACTGGGGATGATATTAGTATTTGACAAATACCGACATGGTGCTGGATTGTATTTATCGACCATCGTTTGATGCACAAACACCCTTAGACAAACCGATATACCAGCAAAAAAAAACTGCACACGAGAACATTTCCGTGTGCAGAATGAGCAGATCTGCGTTAATGGGCAGATCCCTCACGGCATTGTTCTCGTGTGCAGTTTTTTTTAATTAACCTATAAGATTTTATAAACGTCTATATTTAAAAACGCTGAACCGCCCTTTGAAATATGATGCGGTGCAGTGCCACTTTAAATTTTGATAATGGGAATATTACCCTTTTAAATAATTAACTGTATACTGTAAACAATGCTCTTTGAATGGTATGTCATAAAGTGCATTTTTTTTCTTATTGCATACTTAATTTTCGATACCCATGTCGGCAGTAAATATCGCTTATATCTGAATCGGCCTTTATTTAGCTCGCATGAATTTAGCATGTCTCCTCCTAACAAACGGTTAAATGAAGGTAAGGTCTTATATGTCGCAGGAATAAAGGAACCGAGATTAAACTTATTTCATTTCTTACGTTTAGACAAGTTTTATTATAAAGCAAAATCATAGAATGACGTCATCTAGAATATTATGAATAGTAATGTCACATTTGGCAGATGTTCAAACTGAACTTCACCGAAGAATATTATGGCAGCGTATCAACACGATGTATTACAAAAGATTGAGCATGCTCCGGTTACGCGGATGACGTGATAACCTCAGTCTGGGCCCTATGAGCTAGGCAAGTTACAATACCGTATGTAGTCATATTGTGGTAATATTGCGCCTCAAAATTATCAGTATGAGTTTGCAAAAAACAAAATACGATAGACTTAGATCTCTCGACTGGCATGCAGCGCTACGAATGAATAATGTCGTGATGGCGACTTGAAATACCGTATGTAGACATACTTGGTAATACTGCGCCTCAAAACTATCAGAGGTTACAGTGTGAGTTTAAAAAAAACAAAATACGAACAACTTAGAACTCTCGACTGGCATGCAGCGCTACGATTGGTAACTGTCGTGATGGCGTGTTAAATTTCGCCAATCACGATGCTTCATGGCCACCGAAGAGCTTGAATTCGTCCAATCGTCACGGTTTTTTGTTGACTTGTACTATGCCTACAGAAATAGACTACAATTGCGTGATGTCAAAACCGAATGTTATGCTGCCATCTGGCATGTGTCAATATTATTCTAAATGACTAAAAATGCAGTCAAGGCTTGTTCCACTGGAGCATTACATAATCAGTATATGATTATGTAGTAACTTGCATAAAAGAAACAGTGGTATTTTTGGTGGACAAACATTTGGTTTTGACTTCATGAATATTGTGGTTGAAATATATTAAAATTTTTGAAAGCCTTATTGAGTTTGATATAGTGAGCCATAAAGTGCGTATTGTAAATATAAAAGTTTGCACGGGCATTATTTTTTACCTTAAAATATTATAGCAGTTTTATAATACAATTATTTTAAGAAAAAAATGACTTCGCTTTTATTAAACATTTGTTAGAGAAATGAAAAAGGTTTTTGCACAAATCCGTCGTTCTTTTATTGTGGCGGCTATAGTTCGTACTATGAAACTTTGCAATATAATAAGTCAGTCTCAGACGGCATTTGTGTGAAGTTTCCCTTTCGATATGTAGCACGGCATTGTGCATTCCGATTGGGTTTTGCCAGGCACTATCCGTCCCTTCCAACTTGCCGTAGCAGCCGGTATCACCGATTGGCATGATGGCCGTCTAGCTTAGCGTACGGCTCAATTCATCGAACAAACTAACCTCAATGACCGAATGTTTCACAACATTTTCAACTTTGTCTACAATATGATAATAAATAGTATTGCTTAATGTAACAGTTCGCTAAAACCAAACAGAACATGTGAGGCTGCGCGATTCGTTAAGTCCATTTCAAGTGATACTATCTATTAACGCTATGAAGATAAAGTTGAAAGTACTCCGTAAATTATCAGCTGCTGTATTCAGTTCTCATCTCTATTCATATTGAAGCGTGAAGCTAAATATCGCCTTAAATAAGTAGGCCCACTTCCAGTTTTGAATGGTTTGATAATTACAAGTCACGAAAATTGTTTAGCGCCTTGTTTGTACAAACATTACAAAATATGTATGTTGCTATCGTTACCAACATTGTAATAAGCCAGACCATTCCACCTTAATATGTACACCGGGCGTGTGTTCAGGCATAGTTTTAATGAGGGGAGATGTATTAAGGAATCGGAATGTACTCTGTTGCGCAGACAACACACGGGAGAAACACCACACAAGTGCACGTTCTGTCCGCGGGCCTTCGCGCG
This sequence comes from Pseudoips prasinana, assembly GCA_951640165.1. NCBI lineage: Eukaryota > Metazoa > Arthropoda > Insecta > Lepidoptera > Nolidae > Pseudoips > Pseudoips prasinana. The sequence continues at coordinate 27,130,213 of OX621240.1, forward strand.
CAAGGAACACCTCACCAACCACGTGCGGCAGCACACCGGCCACACGCCGCACACCTGCGCCTACTGCAACAAGACCTTCACGCGCAAGGAGCACCTCGTCAACCACGTCAGGTACGTGTCTCACACACAACACGCCAGGTACATGCAGCAGATCTGTCAACTAATGATATTGCAAGGATCACGTTGGTAACCATGTCAGGTAAGCGATGTGACTAGCTTAGCTTTGCATGAATTATAGACTGCCTTATTATTAAGTTGCGCCCTTTATGCATAATAAAATCGTAAGAAAGTCAAAATTGTACATTGAATATTTTTAAAAAAGGATACTTGGGGCCAGATCTACTATCAATATTGAAGCCAAAAATAAAGTTTTTAGAATTTTTGTCTGTTTATCTGTTTGTCTGTATGTATGTCCGGGCTAAACTCAAAAAGTACTGCATGGATTTACTTCAAATTTTGCATGAATTTTACTATGAGATCGGGTCAACATATAGGCTACATATGATCACGCTATCATTTACGGGGGAGGTCAAAGCTTTGATAATTTATAAAATTTTAACACGGGTAAAACCGCAGGGCACAGCTAGTGCATAATATATACGCGTCTCAGGAATTAACCTTCTGACCGCCACAGTCCAAAAATGTACCCAGTACGCCACGGTCACGGCTATGTAGTCCTACCGTTGCATGCTATACATGACCGTGGCGGTCAAAAGTTTAAAAATAATCACATAAAGAGTGCAGAAGTTAAAACCAGAACCTTGAACTCCAGACTGCAGTACTGCAATAGACTGTATGATAATCGCAAGCTCGAGTTATGGCCCGGCTCGAGTTATTCTTTTTAGATTTACAATGACGTCATTGTTCGAAGTTAGCGCTCTCAATGTCGAAAACAAACGATTCAAATTAGCTAAAATTGTGTATACAAATGAAGTGTATTAATCTCGTCTTTATTTCTTTAGAATGACGCGGGGTTAGCTTAATATAAACGCTAATCCAATTCTGATGACACTATAATCTAAGGCTGGAATAAATGCTGTTTGTTTGTAAAACAGTGATGAGTCCACCGCAAGTTTCCAGTGAATAAGAAAGCAGTTCCTCATTGGTCCAAGATTCGAAAATCTGCAGTATGCATAAATTCTTGGATAATTTTGAAACTTACAGTTTAGTGTCTTAATATCAGATATAAAAACAAGTGGACGTATGGAAAGTCGAAAATATTTAGCTATGCTCAAGTATTATTATAGGATTTTGAGATGGCGGAGTAGCAATATCAGGTCTTGTTACCTCCATGCTGATTGGCCTATTTTTTTATTAATTTGAAATTAGATTGTGTGAACATAAATTTCATATAATCAAGAAAAGCAAAAGGCACAAAGGTACTACATATTTCTTAAAAAATCTCTTCGAGTTGACGCGAGAGGAAATGAGAATATAAAAAAGAATGGGTAATAGACTTCCATAATATAAATAATAATAATAATAAATACGTTTATTTTTCCTTCCACAAATTGTAACTTAAGGCTAGATTATAACTAGGCTAGATTATAACTATAAATATGCCGTACATACACAAATATATCGTAAATTATGTACATTTTTAGAAAAAGATAAGGAATCAGATAATGTAGATTCGCCTTTAAAAAATAAAATCAAAATTAGAGTGTAATATGAATGCAAGAAGATTGATACCTGGCCTGTGTGAATGGGACAACCAGATGGGGAAGACCTCGTAAAACATTCTCTGACCAAATCGAGAGGTTCTCAAGAAAGGCCAGGTCAGAAGTAACCTAAACCGTCGAGCATGTATGAAGAATATAATGACAGTAAATGATGCAAAGATTGTGACAAAAATGGAAATCCGTTGTCTCTGCCTACCCCTCTGTGAAATAGGCGTCAGTCTATGTATGTAGAATGTAATATTAAATACCTTTATGTTATTTTTCAGGCAACACACGGGAGAAACTCCGTTTAAATGTACATTCTGTTCCAAATCGTTCTCACGCAAGGAGCATCTCACGAATCACGTGAACCTACACACGGGGGAAACTCCACACAAGTGTCCTTTCTGCACCAAAACATTCTCCAGGAAAGAACATTTGACCAATCATGTCAGGTATGTTCATGCAGGTATTACTACTTATCGTGTAGGCAGAGGTTACCCTATTGTCAGAGTTATTCAAGCCGCCAAGTAGACTGCAACCGGGACCGGCAGCTTAACGTGCCCTCCGAAGCACGGAGACGCTCAGAAATTAAACAACTTTGACGGTCACCATCTATGGACTGAGCGTGAGCCTAGTTGCCTAACCTCGTTGATCACTGACGGATCGGTAAGAGCATCTAGCTATGAGCGCCTTGGTATTACTCAACTATATGTATATTTATATACTTAGATATAACAACTAAGATAAAAATGAATATTTGTCTCTTCATAATTTTACTTCATTTCATTACCAAAGTACTTTTATAGTCCAAAAATAAATACACATTTTACGACATGTTTTTTCTAGATCGCGTCTTTTTTGTTCTTTCGGTGTTAAAACAAAACCGAAAATATTACATGAACGTTCGGCCAATCTAGATAGGGAGCTAGTTGTTACTAGGCGGATTATGACGAGATTGTGACGCATAAAAATACCAGGCAAGTAATTCGTGACGGTCCAGTTCAAGAAATAGAGGCATTGATTTACGGCCGAACGTCCTGATAATTAGAGCGCTCGGCCAACCTGAATATCCATACATAAATGCCTCTCCAGTGGCAGAACGTTCTGATGTACGATCACGACGATCGCACTTTAGTTCCACTTCTGGTACCAATGCGTTTAAACTGAGAAGACCGCAATCGGTCAAGTGACTGAGAAACTTCGTAATTAGCCATATCTCGTTAAATAAGCGATTATTGGTCCATATCGCGAATGGTCAAATTAACATAATTTTGCGGCAGCACCGCCCAGCAATGCCAGATACCCCCTATTGTTGGGGAAGAAACACAATATATGTATACTAAATATATAGGTATATAGATTTCCTATTGTACAATTCACTAGTAATACTGTTAGCAATTTTAACGGATTGCAATTTTCATATATTTGACCATGCGCGACGTCTTCGTTATGAAGCTTCACTAACTGCGCGTGGTCGGAGTCCTCTAATTCTTAAGTAAAGCAGTGTGAATCTTATATAGCAGTAAACCTAATGTAAAAACTACAATCTTATTACGATTGTATGCAATAGAATTCACACGGGAGAGTCACCGCACCGCTGCGACTTCTGTCAAAAAACGTTTACCCGCAAGGAGCACCTGACCAACCACCTCCGGCAACACAACGGGGACACCGACCACGCGTGCAAGGTGTGCTCTAAGCACTTCACCAGGAAGGATCACCTCGTTACCCATATGAGGTTAGTAATGTAACGTTACATTCAGTCAATTTCAAAATATTCAGCCAACTGCAGTGCCACAATAGGCGATTGGCACACTCCCCGCATGATGCAGCGTAGTGCGTGAGTGCGTGTTCTAATGTTGCTTGTAAGTATCTCCGTTTATATAGAAAACACGCACAGTCCAACACACAGAACATGCATCCACGCGCAGAAGCATGTTCAGTGTGTTGGACTGTGCGTATTACGTTGCTTGTTAGTATCTCCGTTTGTATAGAAATACAAACGGAGATACTAACAAGCAACGTTAGAACACACACTACGCTACATCATGCGGGGCAGTGTGCCAATCGCCTCAGGGGGGCAGGAGTACAGTGAGCCTGATGGTAAATTAAACTTAAGGAAGGTTGGTGCACTTAGCAATTCTGATGCAATTACATCTCCATATGTAATATCAAGCAAAACAAAAGCAGCTCCTCATGCTCAGTGATTCTATTAAGTATACCAAATAACGTGTTTATGTAGATTAGGAACTAGATTTGTGACTAAGGGTATCCTGACTATATGCTCTAATTAAAATGTAAAATAATATAGAAATATTATTGGCCATATCATACGGCCTATTGCGGTCTTGCAGTTCAAGGTTTTGGTTTTATCTTCTGCACTCTGGTTTTACGGGTGGATGCAACATCGCATCGCGATACAGACATTTATTGTTGATACTTTTTATGTAATTATTTTTAATTTGTGAGATGCGTAAATTTATCTATCTTACTAACTAAAACTAAATGTATCTTGACTATATGCTCTAATTAAAATCAAAAATAATAGTTATATCATTTAATTAATAGAAAAATTGTTAGTCAGTTTAGTCTAATTAATTAAAATCTAAATAGTATCGCTCTAATCGCGCACAGTTACATGCTCCTTTATTTTCAAGGTAGCCTCTAAAGTGTCTTGATGAAGTAAACATGCTGTAGGACTACGAAAGGTCGGCAGTATTAAGCCAAGTATTATATAAATTTATGGTAAGAGTATCTTCAATAACCTACCGTAAATTGAAACACTGAATTATTTTATCAGCGCTCTTATAAGCAATCAAAGTAAGCTTCAGGGAGTATTTTATCTGTACTCACTCAATCAACGCCTGACCTTACCATACAATGGGGAATGATGTTGTTTAAATGGTGTCAGAAGTTTACAATTTAAATAATTTGAAGTATTTTATTTAGTTTAAATATTAATTTAGAATGAAAGTTCTTTAATGCTTGAAGGAAATTAAATAAAAATTGCTTTATGATTTCTATTTACCAACAGATCACATAGTTGTGGAGAGCGTCCATTCAGCTGCGGCGAGTGCGGCAAGTCTTTCCCGTTGAAAGGAAACCTATTATTCCACGAACGATCACACAATAAAGCCAACGCCAACGCAAATAGGCCCTACAAGTGTGAAGTGTGTTCAAAGGAGTTCTTATGTAAAGGTATGTGTACATAGCCTTGTCCCTCTTGTTTTCCTACATTTTGAATCGGCGATGACTTCAAGTTAATTGTTATCGCGGCTAGTTTATTGAATTACACGACCACCGACGCTCAATCCTATAGACGGGTAGTTGCTGGTATAGCTAAATTATGCCTCAGATTATCTATCCCGATCAATCCAATCTTCTAAGCAAGCTTCTAATCAATTGCTAAATGGTGAAGATAACCACGACTACATTGGATTTTATTCTTTTTATATGAGTCTAAACTTATCGTATGGGCAGTGGTTACCTAGTGTCAGAGTTGTTCAAGGCGCCCAGTAGACTTAACGCCTGTTGTCTTATCACATATCCTTCCTTAGCGTGTCCTCCGACGCACGGAGACGCTTAGAAAATAACCCACTTTGGCGGTCACCCACCTATGGACTGACCGCGAGCCTCGTTGCTTAACCTCGCCGATCGCTTACGGACCGGTGAGAGTCACCGTAGCCTTGTTGGTAGTGCTTCTGCCTACGAAGCTGGTGGTCCTGGGTTCGAATCCCGGTAAGTGCAAATACTTGTGTGAGGAGCACGAATATTTGTTTCTGAGTCATGGATGTTTTCTATGTATTTAAGTATTTATCTATCTATATAAGTATGTATATCGTCGCCTGGTACCCATAGTACAAGCTTTGCTTAGTTTGGGGCTAGGATGATCTGTGTGACATTGTCCCTAGATATTATCTAGCTATGAGCGCCTGTTGAATGTAACGCCATGCCACGACTTGCCGCGGTATATTTGTGTCGAAATATGAGTAATAATAAAAAAATAAAATATTAACTGTAAAAAATAATAATAATGTACATTGTACGTGTGTGCAGGGCACCTAGCCACGCACCGGCGCACGCACGCGGACGGCGACGCGGCGCCCGACGCCGAGCCCACCGCCGACGCGGAGGACTGCTCCGACAAGTGCGTCAAGCCCGAGCCCGACTGCGCGGACTTGAAAAATGAAGCTAGGTCAGTATCCAACTACTGGGGTTTTGGCGCCAACGCGGAAAAGGCGAATGTTTTATTTTCAAAAACTGGTGTAAATTCGAGTTTCGATGTGTAAATATGGTGCTTTTTTAGACATAACATCTTCTAAAACGTACATAAGTGGAGGAAAGTGCAATATTGCCGTGAATTGTGATTTTCCGTGTTGTAACCAAAACTCCATAGAAGCCTCTAGTAAAGTCTCCACTGCTTTACTGGGGTAGGACTATGAGTTGACTGTGACGGACATGACTGACTGACTTTGAAATAAAAAATAAATATTACAACTGAAGACGAGGCGGTATGGTCACAGATCTTAGCCTGCCCAACGAGGGCAAAAAAAAAGTATCCAACTACTAATGGCTCCGGTCTCTGTCATTAAAATTGGTTTAACTAGCAGTGTGTAGCGACCCATATTGAATTGGTTTTAGACTACCATTCCGTAATCTCTTGAATCCAGACTATTAAGACTGGTATAAAACTCATATTATGTAAGACTTTGTTAATTTTTTTTTTTTATAAAATTTTGCAATATTCCTACTTAATAAAATTGATTTAACTAGCAATGTGTAGCGACCCATATTGAATTGGTTTTAGACCCCATTACATAATCTTTTGAATCAAGACTGGTATAAAACTAATATTATATAAGGACTAGGTATGTTTTTAAATTATTGGTTCGGAAACTTATCAGAGGCATATTTCAATAATCCAAACTAATATTATAAATGCGAAAGTAACTCTGTCTGTCTGTCTTTGCTTCACGTCTAAACTACTGAACCGATTTGTGTGAAATTTGGTACAGACATAGTTTGGAACTTGAGAAAGGACATAGGATAGTTTTTATTACAAAAAATAAAAAAATAAGAAATTTATTCCGGACATACAGCGCCATCTATTGGTCAAGAGTCGGCATCAATTCAGTACTGAAAATTCATCGGAAAAATGTAAATAAATAGTAAAAAGGTATGAAAATATAATATAATACAACTTTTAGTACAAACAAAATAACGGAGTATAGATAATTCTTTTAGTACTATATGTCGAGTTGGTGATCGCGCAATGGTGTCGATCGTTACACGAGTTCGGTTCATGTTATTGTTTTAATTCATCGGAAAAAAGTAAATAAATAGTAAAAAGGTATGAAAAAAATAATATCAATATAATAAAACTTTTAGTACAAAGAAAATGCCCAAAGGGAGTATACATAAATAATCCGAGTTGTCACTATGCTCGATAGATGGCGTTAACTCTTCTGAAGATCGGCGAGGATCGTATGCCTACCCCGACTCCGAGAGTATGATCACGCTGAGCAGCGAATTATGCCAAATTGTGGATAGAAAAAATAGTGTCTATCCGGATTTACGCGCTAATATCGAAAATCGGGAATGGTTATGCGAAAGGGCGATATTGGCGCCAACAAATGAAATAGTGGGCCGGATAAATGACCAAATTATGTCTGACGTAGAGCAAGTGACATCTTACCCAACAGAGTTTCTCAACTCCTTAGAGTTATCAGGAGTGCCTTCTTACAAGTTGAGGCTGAAAGTTGGAGTTCCTGTGATGCTTATGAGAAACCTAGATCCACCAAGGCTATGTAACGGCACACGGTTACAAGTAACCTATTTAGGACGGAATATCATTAAATCCGTTATTATGACTGGAATGGCAAAAGGCGAAACTGTAATTATTTCCCGCAATCCCATCATTCCAACTGATTTGCCATTCCAATTCAAAACAGTTCAGTTTCCGCTGAAAACTGCGTTTGCAATGACCATAAATAAAGCCCAAGGGCAAACGCTTAAAGTTGCGGGGGTACATCTTGAAAAAGACTGTTTCTCCCATGGACAACTCTACGTCGCGTGCTCAAGAGTGTCAAAACCACAAGACCTATATATTTTTGCAAAGGATGGCAAAATTAAAAACTTGGTATACAGAAATGTCTTGGTGTAAGAAACTTTAATAATCTTTAAAGCCTAAAATAATAGAAAATTTGTCAAGGGAGAAACAGTATTTTTTTCTGAACTGGCAAATCAAAATAATATTTTGAAAATAAGGGAAAAATAACATTTTCGCCTTTTTCGATCGGCAATAACGGCTTTAATGCCTTAAGTGAGTATACATATCTTCAATTCAAACGCAGAGCTCATTATGTTGATTTTTGAAGAGTTCCCTAGAATATCTTCCACATTTCATTTTTGAAGAGATCCCGCGAGATCGGGAACTATGTGGGTAAAACATAAAATCTGCCGGAAGTCACTATTCCACGCGAACGAAGTCGCGGGCAAAAGCTAGTTTTAAATAAAATGTTGAAATATACCAACTTAATAAAATTAGTTTATCATCGTCGACGCCTCTTTGCTACAGCAAAGAGGCGTCGACGATGATAAACTATATCACAGCAAACATGAACCCTCTACAGAGGGTTCATGTTTGCTGTGATATATAATTTAAGTGTGCTTTAAAATATATAAATAAAATATTACAACATTTCTGACATTTTAAATGACTAAAATTAAGTTTCTGTAAAACAGCAAAATGAAATAAAAGCTAAAAATTATATTAAGCCAGTATTTCTTAGTTTTACGTCATAGTCTGCAAGGTAGAGATATAATATTAACGATTTATTATGTAACAATTTAACATTTATCAAAATCTGAACCTTAGCTAAATCAACGCATTTATCGCATCATGGATTTTCTTCTTCCGTTATTAAAGGCATGCGCCTTTAAACTATCATCACAATTAAAAGATTCTGGTAATATAGGCATATTGCATAAAAGCCCAGGCTTCCCCGTATCAGCGTGAAATTAAATTATTTGTATAATAATTATTCTTCGGTTACAGGATTGCAGCAGAAACTAGACTAGCTGAAAGTAATGTCGCACAAACCCAACAACAAAACACTGCTACTGTGATGCAAATAACTAACCAGGTGAGCTTGCTGTTTTTATGATAATTTAACAGACATCGATATTTTTGGCCATCATGATTTATTTTGGGTAAAAGTGTCAGTAAAAACTGTACTTGGTTGATATTTGGTCATTAACATCATAATGTGAAAGATGTACCACACAACTCAAGCAGAGTTGTGTGGTACATAATGTGTTTTTACTATTTTGTAACTGGTAAAACATCTCCGCGAAATAAAAGTTTGATTACATCTAGTCTAACAATACAGTGCAATATGAATAATACCAGAATGCTTCGTTTGTATTTCGCACAATATGAGGTTTGTACGTGTGAGAAGGTTTTAAATGAGTTTCGCCGAATTTGCGTGTTAAATAAATTGTAATGGAAATAGTGGAAATTACTTAAGGAGCTTAATTTGCCTATGAATAATAGGCTACTACATATTATAACGCTATCACCTACGGGAGAGGAGGTGTGGTAATTTATAAAATTTAACGCGGGTAAAACCGCGGGGCACAGCTAGTCATAAATAATGTAGTTTTAATTCTGTTGGTGGTGCAGCAGGTACGCAGCGGCTCGGCGGCGAGCGCAGCGGCGGGCGCCACGTTCGCGCACCACGCCGGCGCGGCGCTGCACCTGCCCGTCACCGTCAACTACTAGCACGAGCCCGCCGCGTGCCTCGCGCCCTGCCTCTGACCCCTCCACGCCGAGGACTTTGAGTGCGACACCGACGCGACATTATTGTGAACGTTGTTAAACCCTATGGACTATCCTTCATACGCGAACTCCTCTCAAATCTGCCGGGACAGTTTTGTTCGAGCTGCGAGCTAACCGTAATTCTCTATTTTCTTCTCCAGTTTTAGAATGTTAATACTATAATCGCCGTTACCCTTGTTCAGTGTAGTGTGTTGTGTCGTACAAACAGTTGGCGGGAGAGTGCAATCGTCATAAATGAAGAAAACTGCATCGGCTAAACACACTCAAAAACATGACAAATATAATATAAGTGAACAGAGAGGCAACTTGAACTACACTTTGTTACTTGCAGTTATCGTAAGGCAACCACGCTGAAAATCTTGGACACTTCAATGGACTGTAAAATATTGACTTAAGAGTTGGGATTTAGGCCCGTTTATAGTGATGAAAATTGGTTCTTTATGTATAATTAACTTAACACTTGTGAAATTGATTCCCATTACAAATGGCCACAATGCCAATTTCGCTTTCAGAGTTGTAAATTTGATTACTTTATCAGTTTCTCAAGTGTGAAATTAATTTTATCTTGGAGCTGTGTTTCTTCGGGCCTTGAAGATAACAGTTTTCGATGTATGGGCTTATAAAATGTTGTAGTGCAAGTGCTTAATCGTGATTTAAATAGAAAACATAAACAGTGAAAAAGGAGATAGAGTTAAATATATTCGTGTCCGTTGAATATCAAAATATAACATTATAGTAAAGTAAAAGATATATATTTTTTAAATAAAATTAGGGTCGTGTATAAAGTATTTATTTACTTTGTGATCTATACGTCCCAGCGGCTAATTGTTTGTATAGAGTTGGATGTATTATTATGTATTTTTAGCACTGCTAATTATTTATATTTACACCATTGTAGCTCAATATTTATATTATATTTTAGTTACTTTCACTTTTCGTGATTATTATTATACATATTGAATTTTACAACTCTTTTTATTATGACTAAAACATGTCGGTTTAGTTTTAGTGGTTACCAGGAATATTTTGATTTATATTTCACTACAGATTGTGGATTTTAGATTTAATTCCTAAACCTTTATAATTATGGGTCTAAATATGGATGTTGAATTATATTTTTTAGATTACAGTGGTGATGTGTTACATATATATCTTAGAGAAGCAGACAAGCAGCTTGAATCTTGAATGAAATACAAGACACTTGTGATAAAATTCGATTATGTGCTAAAGAGAGTTGATGAAAGCCGATAATCCGCCATTTTGGATTTGATTTGTAGGCAAGCTGTGAGGCGCTCGTATTATATGTGCCATCCGCCACTAAAACATAGTTACATTCCTTTTTGATTGATTAAACCCAATCTGTATTATTATTTTATCCAAAAATGTACACAATAGGGGTTTGGACTGATGACAAATGTATTAAAACCAACATGTTTTATGAAAATATATACATTCATATTATTTATTGTATTGTCTTTTCAAATAGTAACTGGATAATACTAGTTTTGAATTTATTACGCATTTCAGTATGGATATTGTAGAGCAACAATGAGAAGAACATATTAACATGTAAAAATTGGCAAATGTTGTTTTTACAGTTTGTATATATTAAATTAAATACTGAACAATAATACATTTTTATGTTAGTCTACCCCTATAACAAACTTTAGTGGACAGAGATTATATACATATAACCACTTTATGTTATTAAACTTTTGTATTGTGACATAAAATGGAACAGCAAGAAAACATACTTATCACCTGTGTTCACTGTGCCTGGTGCGTTTTTATATTCTATAGGTCGCAATTGATCTGTCTTATTTTAAAATTTCTTAGTTTTATACCCTTTAATATTATCAGATAATTAATTTACAATAATTTCAAGTATAATGTATGAGTGACCTACTCATTTGACTAAAACAGGGACCACATCAAGGCAGGAGTATAAATAAAATATATTTATCCCTCATGCAGTTTCCCAAGGTTTATGATACAATTTTTTATTCTGGTTTAACTATAACCAACCTTAGTTTAATTTTCAGGGCAGAAATGGGAACTTGTCCTAAATAGGTACCTTACTTTGTCCAGCTTAGATGATAAATTATTCTTTGCCATGTATTTAAAGTACAAGTGTGATAAATCTGTTAAAACTTTTTATGTTATAAGACGTATCGGTTATAAATACGGTGATTGTATTGCTTAGCTTTAGTGAAACTACGAACACGGGAAGTGGTGTTATAATCACTTGCGTGATTATTGTAAACATGCCGCTTGTTAAAAAACAATATTATAGCTGTATTTACTTGTACAAAGCTAGCTGTAATTTTATTAGTTATAATATCTTGTAGAAACTTAAGACTAATAAAGATATCATTTTATGTTATATTGGTTGGATTGATAGATGTTATCTAATGGAGAGCTGGGAAACTCGATTCAGAATCGTGTTTGTAGTAAGATTTTCTTTTTGAGACGCGAATGATCATTGAGATAAATTATATCACGGCCAAATGGTAACTTATCTACAATGGTGCCACGCTAATTTATATTTTATAAAAAAATCTAATTCCTTAGACACAATAGCATGTACTAAAAATCTAAATTATGTTCAGTAATTTGATATGAATGAGATTAAAATATGAAACTAATTTTATTGTTTTATTCAATTTTTATTTTTCAGTCACATTTTACTTGCTTAACCAGCAAGTAAAATGTGAATTCAATCACACTTATGGTGCTATTTTTTATTTACTGCACAAAGCATCTAGCGGGATACTTCATGTCAAATAAAATTTTTATGATATTAGGATACATGACCGGCTCTCAGGTCAAATCAGATGTAACCAAAAATTAAACATATATGTGCATTTTTACCATATTGCGGCACTTATATCGTAACATAGCATCAAATTGCATCTAAGCGGTATGTCACCTATATTATCCGACACCGAAGAGACATGCGTCGGAAAAGATAGCCCTGTATGTCATCGAGAAAAAAATGTGGGGCTTAATTCATGTTACGACTTTACGAGCAGACTAAATCACACCCAGACTAAGGACATGTTCATTCATGCACACAAATATTGTCCTGTGAGAATCGAACCCACGACCTCCGGCGTAAAAAGCAAACATTTGCCAACCACACTAACAGGCCTGTCAATATACTCTATCGCTGTCTACCCCTCTGGGAAACAGGCGTGACTCTTTGTAGCAATACAATTTATTTATAATCCTAGATATTTCAGCGGCAAAGCAACAAAATGTGTGAAACCGTGTCACTGCGGGAAAAGGGCACAATTTTAACACGTTCACAGTGCATTTACCACATGTGGGCCACTATGAAGACATCATCACACGTGCGTGCACCACAAATGGGCCACGAGTCTATATCAATGGAATGCTTTTTTTGAGTTTGCACGTACCAACTGCGCCAGTTTTTATGATATATACGTATGAACAATGAACCATTTAATAAAATGTCCAAAAAACCGACCGAAATTTCGTCAGTGTTGCCAGGCAATCGAGGTTGGAAGTGAAACCAATTATTTATAGAAAAAGTTTAATTAAAAGATGAAATAACGAATGAACTAATAATTGTAACAGCTATATTTTTTATGACAAGCATTATAACACATAAGACAAACAGTTTTATTGCATTGGCGACATTGAGTATCTGTTTTCTTTGCTTTATTACGAGCTTCGGATGCTGTATGTCCTGCTTCTATCAAAGTCCTGGCAACAGCCAGTGCAACGTTTCCTTATAATTTTATTCGATTGACGTGGTATTTTTGTTAGGGATAGTCGGGAACTGAATGTAGATGGTGCTATCGATAATCCGCGAAAGGGTGCCGGATCCTGGATGTTCAGGTGTTCAATAATAATTTCGTTACTATTTGGCCAATATGTACACATGTCTTTATAGATTAGTACAGCGTTAATAATTGTTATTTCCATCAGGTCAGCAGCAATTTGTTTGTACCAAATCTAAGTTTTGCGTACGGGACAATTGTAACTTGCTAGCTGAGTGAGTTAATACAAGTGAGTGGCACATATATGGGGCACGAAATCTATAGCGTGCACGTGAGTGCACCACATGTGGCCCACCTGAAAAATACTAAAAAAGATGATAAGGGGCATTCTATTTTTTCTTTTTTGTATGTAATATGTCATTACCTATGCTTATCTTATCAAATTTCCGCAAAACATATTTGCACGTGAGGGGTATTTTACTAATTTATATCTGCACTGTTAACGTGTTAATAATACATGGAGAAAATTTTATTACAGAAACTGAAGTTACGCGGTTGTAATTACAGGGCTACTAAATCATTATGCCCCCAGGGCTCATTGCTCGTAGGTACTTGTCTTTGAAACTACTTGGGCCTTGATGATTACCCATTGATATAAACTACTATTATATATGATATTTAAATCAATGTGATTACCTACTTGACATTACCGCTGCCATCACGATGCACACTAACAGCATAAGCGGACGATGCGATGGCCTCTTATACAGGGTAACTTCAGGAGGGAGTTGGAAAAGTACGATAGGTATGGTAATGTGTAAACTAAACAATTTGCTTTTAAAATCGCCCGCGTCCGGTAAGACATTTCGCCAACCAATCTGCCTTTGCAAAATCCCATTAAAAAAAACGAATGTTATTTATTGAAAATTACACTTAATATAAATTTTAAATTGTATTATTTAAAATTATTTATTAATCACACTAATATTATTATAAATGCGAAACTTTGTGACTGTGTGAGTGTGTATGTTTGTTACTTCTTCACATCTAAACGGCTGGAGCGATTTTAATAAAATTAGGAATGGAGATAGCTGACACCCTGGATTAACACATAGGCTATAATTAACAAAGTTTAACGCGGGTAAAACCGCAAGGCACAGCTAGTTACTGATAAAATTTAATTAGGTCACCCTCCTGGCTTGGTCAGTGCAAAATATCTTTGTTTGGTTACATATATACTAGAAAATTTTAAGTTTGTTCTTCTGACTGCCTTGTTGGTCTAAAGACAGTATGTTAAACCACTCAATAGGTCCTTCAAAGTCTGGCCGAAAAGTGATATTGGAATATTGTGTGAACGGAAATAACTGGAGGTACAAACCCTTATTTGGTCTGTAGAAAGAGGGAATAGAAAAGTGGTGTTCAATATTTAATACTATTAATTCTAGGCCCAAATTAATTTATAAATTAAAATAACATAAAGTGAAGAATATAAAATATATTTCACAACAGTGTTATCTTAAGAACTAAACGTTATATTATTTGTTAAATAACTAATTTAACGGAAAATGTTACAGCTGATACTGCACAACAACAAAATATTCAATTTAACTTTATATTTATTAAATTGGACTGATTTCAAAATACATGTTTCCAAGCTAACATATTAAATATATTATATACAGCAAAAGTTTAAAATAAGTAAATTAAGCTTCAATGGCAATTTTGCTTGGACTTTCCTTTGCTTTCCGAGGCTTTTCTGCCAGTTTTTGCTCCGGTACTGTGGGGAGGTCCTCAGAGGGTACATCAGGCAGCTGATCTCCAACATCCAGTATAGCTTCGAGTTCTGCTTCAACAGCCTCCTCATCCTCTTCTGTGAGTTGTCCAGATATCAGTTCATCAATCTCTTTCTGTTTCTCTATGCCTTCTCTGGTCTCATCCAAAATCTTTTCTATTTCATCTATGTTTAATACATCATGAACCTTCTTTAGGGCTACATTACCAGTCTTTAATCCATCAAGCACCTGCAACATAATATTATAAAAATAAATGGTAGTTCTATACTTAATTTCTTTTTTATCTAAGGTGATATCTGAGAAAGTAAACTCAACAAGAGTAGGTATGTTGATGTATGACAAAGGTTTCAGCCAGTTTTGCTTCATTTTAAAATGGGCACCAGTTGTCATGATTCATTTTTTTGACATTTATTTTATTTGCGATCAGTCACAGGCTATAAGCAAATTGATTGAGTGTCCATTGTCTTCCGAGCGTCAATCAGGAATATCTTTCCATATTTAGCAACTAGATTTTGACTAGCTTCAGAATCACTTGCCCTATAAGTTGTGTTACCAGTGCATCTTTCAGCAGCTGGCATGCCAGCGCATTTGGATGATGCCCAAGCCTCTTCTTGTACATCATCCAAATGCCCTGGCATGTATGATTCATGGCCTAAGAGATGACCTTGACTATGATGTGTGTATAATATACACAATACAAGCCAGATTTCCTGCGAATGATCTTTGATGCCTTAAAACTAGAATAATTTTTTGTATTGACATATATACAAATGAACATAGTTCTATAGCTGTTCATAATATGGGACTTTTAAAGAATTTTAAATATATATAATAATAAATAATATAGAAAAGAAATGCATGCTTGTAAAAATATTGATTCTCTTAGAATATGGTTATATCATAAGCAGCCTGTAGACCTGGCCAAACGGCATTTGTATTGTAAGTATTATTTTGCAATACAAATACTTTGGACCTATAATAATCTATTGTCAATTCAATGAGGATATGAAAATATAAAACTTCATATACAAGTTAATTAGTTCAATTTTTACTTTTAAAATGTTAATTTAAAGACTGATCACTCTCCAACTTTAGAAGGTCATTACATTTCTTGTTAAATTTAAATGAATCAATAAAGAATGTAGTGCTGAATATTCCATTGTAGTGTAGAAATATTGTGA
The DNA here is from genome assembly GCA_951640165.1 of Pseudoips prasinana. Lineage (NCBI taxonomy): Eukaryota > Metazoa > Arthropoda > Insecta > Lepidoptera > Nolidae > Pseudoips > Pseudoips prasinana. The sequence goes on from OX621240.1 coordinate 27,146,437, forward strand.
TAAGCATATTTAGCAATGTAAATAATGGGATTGAAACCTGTGTCTTAACAGTGTTACCAGAGTCTGGTCAGAACATTACATCTAGGATGGTAGCAACTTATCTAATTCTGTCGGAATCACATCAGGTAAAAATGAAGAAAGAAGGACTAGCCAATACAATTAAACTAAAGAAAAAATATATAATAAAACATTTACAAGAATAGAGGCTTGATAATTACCTGTACTTCAATTTGTACAAATTCGAGATCATGCGTAAGCTGCTCTAATTTTTCTAATTGGTTATCAGTATTCTGCAGTAATTTTTCCTGATACTTTTTCTTCTTTAAAAGTAATTTTGCCCTGTCTCGTTTATCTTCAGCCAATAGTCTTTTAGCTAGTTGTCGATCTTTTTCTAGGTTTAGCTCTATTCTCTTTTGATACTGTTTCAATTTATCTCTTTGTTGTTTCAGTTGCAGAACAGCCTTATCTTGTTCAGTTACCCTGCTTACAGGTTTTTTGTGTTTACCAAACAAAGAACCCATTTTCACAGTATAAAACACTAGACATATGACCAATTTAATAAGAGCGAGCTGTTGAACAACCACATGCGATATAATAGCAAAGAATTTTATCATAAAATTTATTCAAGATCCACACAATACACCTCGAAAAATATCCTCTAATTTTGGTTGGTTAAAATTATTTACACTCGGTCGTCGGTCCCGCAATGTCACTAGGTTATGGTTGCCTATGAATGGAAATTTCCCCGATTTATGCGGAAAATATATATATTAGCATTTCAATTTAATATTTGTTTTTACGAAATTTTAAAGGAAATTTGAAGACCCAGCGGACTTAATTTCGTTTATTATTTAGAATGTTTTGGTTCGTTAAAGGATAGAATATAAAACAACAGGTTACCTATCATAAGTTCGAAAAATATTTGACCTAATATCATTTCACCAAATACTTTTCGACTTTTATCATTTTGTTTTTTTTTTTTATTTCACCGAAGTCACATCTACCACTGTATAAGTTGACCTATTATCAATTCGTTTTTTTCCGTTACTACGACGGTGGGCCCAAAGAGGATAAAAACACTACGTTTTAGGTGGGCCTTCAAACCACCTGCTTCTCAGCTCGCGAGCCGCCCCACCTCTCCGCGCCCACGCGGGCTTCAATGAGCCTGGCCAATGTTTTATTCTGGATATGCGAAAGTAATCCAGAAGAAAATACAAGAACATCTGCATTTTTACTTTTTTTATATTCCCAAAGACAGCTGAGATAATAGCAATCAAAGTACGCATTTTCGAGCGATATTATTTTTTTTTTTTTTTTTTTTTGCCTCCTTATGGAGCAATGGCTCGCACGTTCAGTGCATCCGCCAGTTTCGAGTATTGAGATTCTCAAACTTTCTGGTAGGTAGCTTTTAGGTTTATGTTGTATTATTCATTATTTAGCGACGGTTACAACTTTGAAAAGGTAGGGAAACAGATAGTTTTAAAATTAAATATCAGACTAGGATTTTGATTTTGGATAAGAATAGGGGAAGTATGCACTTTATAATAATATTTTATAGGTATGTAATCAAATAAATAAATGTCAAATAGACATATTATTATAATATCAAGAAATAAAAATATATATATATATATATATATATATATATATATATATATATATATATATATATACATATTTAAACTCTAATATTATTACTACAAATAAAATTTGAAAATATATTATACATAGATGCATTCACAGAATAAAGAAGGGTATTTATGGATGTCGGGAACGGGACACGGAGGGAAATCAAATTTTCTAAAAAGGAAGAACGGTTATGTTTAGGACAGGAAAAGAATATGTGATCCAGATCCGCAAAGTCATCACCACATTCACACTGCGGACTATTTATAATACGCAACCTAGAAAGATGGGCCGGACAAGATGTATGACCAAGACGCATTCTTATTAAAATGGTTGTAGGAATTTTGTCAAGTTTTATACCAGCGAACCATGGTTTAGATGGTATTTCTTGTTGAATATTTAAATAATTCTTCCCTTTTAATTGGCTACTCTCTTTCCAGACTGAATCCCAGGAATCCCGGAGATAAACTCTAGGAAGAGCAGCCAGGTCGTGAGTAAAATTTTCAAAAGGGACTTTATCTCCACACACCACTGCCTGATTCGCAAGTTTATGGGCCCTTTCGTTACCTACAATGCCATAATGGCTAGGTATCCATACAAAAGTAACATAAAATCCTTTCATATAACAGTCATAAAGCTTACTTCTAATGTCTGCTAAGAGAGGGAAAATAGGTTTAGAGTTGAAAGGAAATCGAGTTAGTGACTGTAATGCGCTCATAGAGTCGCTAAAAATGATAGTTTTTCCAAGTTTGAAAATAAGAATGTATTCTAAAGCCTTAGCGATGCCAAGACATTCAGCGGTAAAAACTGACGTTTGAGATGGGCATTTTACTTTCTGGACAATGTTATATTGAGCATGATAAACTCCTACTCCTACAAAATCATCTAATTGGTGCTTGGACGCATCTGTATAAATGTGATTCCACCCTGGCCAATTATCTTGCACAATAGAATTAAAGGAAATATTAGCATTGTATTTATCAATATTAGAAAGATAGTATACAAACGGATTGTAAATTAAGGCTTCATATTTACAGTTAAAAAAGTCAAGAGTACGAGATCTATGTGTCGGGGCCTGAATTGATTTATATCTCAAGTAACTTATTACTAAGCAAGGAAGTGTTTTGTACTTCCAATAGTTTGATGACTGAATGAGATCTGCAAGAATATGAAGTTTTAAGATTAAAGGGCTATTTGAGAATTGTAAAACACGATAAAGCAGACGATCAGCTAAGAACTGCCTTCGCAGGTTAAGCGGTGGCTCGCTACATTCAACTTGCAATGCATTCAGAGGGCTAGATTTCATAGCTCCGGTAATTATTCTCATAGCTTTTGATTGAATGGAATCCAGCCTCTTCAAACCCGCTATATTACAAGGCTCCAGTATGACAACACCCAGAAACTTGACTTGATTTTTAACTGGTATTCGGCAATTATCGAAATATATAAGAATGGGGGGATGCAATCGCTGACGCGTGAAGAGAACTACGGAACTTTTATGCGGTGAAATGCTTAGACCATTTTTATCCATCCAGACTTTTAAATTATTTAAGGAATTTGATATTTCGCTACATATTGAATTAAATGTGTTACCAATGGAGTACAACAATAAGTCATCGGCATATTGAAGGATGTTAATAGAATTATGAAGTGAAGACGCCAAATCATAAGTATATAAATTAAATAATATAGGACTGAGTACAGATCCTTGTGGAAGTCCATTCCACACCAGTCTACTCTGTTCTCGAGCTTGGTCCAGCCTTATTATTCTACCTGACAAGAGGTTTATGATAAAACATGAAATAATTGGTGGAATAGCAAGTTTGTGTAGCTTATATTGCAGAATATTAAGATTTACTCTGTCATAGGCTGATTTTAAATCTAAAAACACCGCAAGAGCAGATTCGTTTTTTGTAAATGCCACTCGGACATCAGTCACAAAAGTGCCCACACTATCCAAGGTGCTCCTGCCTTTCCTGAACCCAAATTGTGATTCGGATAATATTCCACGATTTTCAATAATCCATTCAAGGCGATTTTTAACTAAATTCTCAGCAACTTTTGAAATTACAGGGGATAAAGCTATAGGGCGATATGAGGAGGTGTCAGCCGGTGATTTATCTGGTTTAAGAATAGGGATATTATTTGTGATTTCCAAGAAGATGGAACATTTCCGGATAACATTACTTTATTAATTAAATCTAAGTAATACTGAATTGAAGATTGATTAAGGTTGGCTAAGAATGAATATGGAATACCGTCTTCACCTGGAGCGGAATTTTTAATTTTAGATGAAACACCCTGTAGTTCCTCCATAGTAAATGTGGAATCCAGGGAAGATTGACTACTGGGAATTACAAAAGGAAGGTTACACTGAAAAAGATTATGTTCTGGGGCCGAGGGTGGAGCTAGATTCTTGAGAAATGATTCACTTAAATTTGGAGGTATAGTAGAAATCCGACAATCACTAACACCATTACGAAATCGTCGTATATTTTGCCAGACTATCGAGGGATGAACACGAGGCGAAATGGAAAGACAGAAATTTTTCCATCCTTTAATTTTCTTGTCTTTGAGTAATTTACGAGCATTTGCTATAGCACCAGATACAGTTTTAAAATTTTCATCCGACATATCATTTTTGTACAATTCTTCAGCTTTTTTCCTATCTTTAACTATTTGTGTGCATTCCTTGTCCCACCAAGGAGGAGAAGGGATACTACCATTAGCAACATTTTTTAGAGGGAATGTTTCGTCTGCAGCTTGCAAGAGAGCATTTGTAAATGCATTACTACACTCAGTTACACCCTGCGATAAGCTAGGTAAGTTTGAAACTTTAAGCTCTAGTACAGTTTTGAATTTCTCCCATAAGTTTTCATTATTAAGTTTGTATTTTAATCGTGGCATTCTGCGAAAACTTCTTGTATCTCGAGAACCATTTGAGGGAAAACTTAAAACAATTGGGAAGTGATCACTGCCATAAGTATGTGATAAAGTATGCCATGTTAAGGCTGAAGCTAAGGAAGGGGAACAAATTGAAAGGTCTATTGCACTTATATTCTCGTTTGGACCTGTACGTCTTGTAGGAGAGCCAGAATTGAGTATACAAATATTATGTGCGTCTAGAATTTCTAACAGCAGTTCACCGCAATAAGTTGATATAGAACTACCCCAAGAGACGTGATGGGAGTTAAAATCTCCTAAAATTAAGAATGGACAAGGGAGAAGAGTAATAAGGTTATTAAGATGATGTAAAGCTGTAGAAGAAGTAGAAGGAATGTAGATAGAAACAATACATATATTATTTATCCGTGCAGCTACGACGGAAAAATCTTTAAATGCAGGAAGTACTAGAGGGCAAAAAGGGATGGTATTTCTGACCAGTAAAGCGGCACCGCCATACCCATCCGATCTATCATCCCTTAAGCAAGAAAATCCTGGAATTTTAAAAGTAGAGCCTGGTTTTAACCAAGTCTCTGAAAGTGCAAATAAACAAGTGTTAAACTTGTTTATCAAATGAACAATTTCTGATTTTTTAGGAATTGCACTTCTACAATTCCACTGCAGTATCTTCTGAAGTGCCATTATTGACGGGTTTTAGTGATTTAAACATATTAATTATAGGGGCAACGTTGGACGGTATCTTAATATTGGACTGTGTCAATGTCATAATAAGTACTTGAATGATATCCGATGAAGACATCATGGAGGGGTTAGGACTTGAATTCAAAGCACAACCGTTTTGGGGTGAAGGGATTTTAAAATCATTGATTATTTGGTTATGTGATTCACGATCATAACCTTTATTTAATTTGGGAGCTGGACGTCTATTCACGTTAACTGTCTTTTTATATGAACTATTGGTTGATGAGCGTTGTGAAAGTGATATGGGAGACACTGGATGGTTTTGTTTCATATGAGGTACTGGGACTGAATTTAGTACATTGGCGTACGATTTATATACGGATGGAAACAGTTTGACTGCTTCGCCATATGATATAGATTTTTCTGCCATAGCTAACTTGATTTCCTTTTGACGATTAAATTCGGGGCATAATTTATTAGTCGCAAAATGGCTTCCCGAGCAATGACAACATGTCACATTCTCTTCCTCAACGTCACAGGAATCACCTGTATGTTCATGTCCGCATTTATAACACTTTGATCTAGATCTACATTGAAGTTTAGTATGCCCAAAGCGGCAGCAGTTAAAACATTGAATCGTGGGGTAAGTGTACAAATTAACGGGTAGAGCATTGTAGCACATATAAACTCTTTGAGGCAGGACTTGTCCGTCAAATGTAAGTACAACATTTTGTGTCGGTTTCCACGCTGTTGAACCGTTTTCGGTACATTTATAATTTATTCTCCTTACCTTTAAAACCTTACCACACCCACTAGGCACCGAGATATTGTCCATTACTTCCTCAATTGACCAGTCAGATGGTACCCCACGAACAAAGCCCATTCGTGTAATTTGAAATGATGGAATGAAGGCTTTTAAATTGTTCACTTCTATGCTGTCACTTGTTATAAATGAATTAGCATCGCTAAAATTTGAGAAAGCTAGGGAAATTCTATTTCTACCTATTCTCTTAACAGAACCATTAACAATATTCTTTATACCATTTCTCAAAAGGAATTTCCCGAATGAGACTGGGTGGAGAGTAGTTCCATCGTCAGGTGACTTGGTTACTCTTTGCACATGAATATTAAATGGGGCCTTGTCATGAGCTTCGTATTGTTTTCTTCCTATAGAAGAAAAACTTTGGGAATCTGGATCGTTAAAGGATATTGCAGGAATGACAGTTGGTGTTTGTACTAGAGTATTTTCAATTTCTTTAGTAGGGTTTGTGTCACTGTTTTCAGTTACTCCACAGCGACAACCCGTTTTGCCATCTACTGCTTGAGCGTGCTTCCTTTTCTTTTTATTGCAATGTTTGCAAATTTTATTAAAATTAGATTTTTTACGTTTATGTTGAGATGCGGAACAATCCGTGTCCATTCCAGACTCATTAGATACAGTTGATATTGTAATAAAATTCGCCGCCGGGGGAACCATTACGCCCCCCGGGGCCGGTAAATCAGGCGGCTCGTTCATATGCAGTAAAACATAAAAAACTTACCGAGATCGAAGTCTATATATACACAAAAACTATTATTGTAAACTAAATATTAATAATATTTACACTAACACACAGTACTTATCCCTATAATATACAAAATAGAATATAAATAATTATCGGAAAGAAAAATCGACCATTCAGTTCAACGTTTCCCGCGCTTTTTTTCAGCGATATTATTTCAAACCGCAAGCGGCGTTTGATCGCGCTGTGACGTCACGTGTCCCCTCACGCAGCGCGCCGCCGGCCGCTTTGCGGGTACAAATCTAGGTACTATTCATTTAATTTAAACACCGCTGCTGGTGGCTCGTACTTGCGATTTTATTACGAGAAAATTATTAGAAAATGCTGTGCAGTGCCCAAGAGTTTTAATTAAAATGATACACACCCAAAAAGTGTTTTTAGTATACCTAAAAAGCCTATGATAAGGAAGAAATAGATGACCGCAATACGCAGACAGGATTCAATAGGATAGGACTGAAAACTAGTGCATTTTGTTATGAATATTATTTTGATGTCAATAACTATTATATTTATACTTTTCTCATAAAGCACTACGTTATCTATTTGTGCATCTTATAATAAACTTCTGACACCTACCTACCTTTGTCATTTAAGTATTTTACAAATTAATCTTATAAAAATAGTTTATTGATTCTTCTAAATAAGAGACATTAATATTGTTATTATGTATCAGGAACCTTGACATCAGGATGTTATAATAAATATATAAACCAACCATGTCGTATTTTTTTAATGAGAATAGGTGAATGTTACCTAACCTAATACTGACCTAGATTAAACATGGGGTATTTGGAAAAATATATTTTACCTACTTATACAATATTTCGTTATTATTATCTACCTTTGACTTTAACCACTAATACTTAATAAGTAAAAATAGGCATGTTGAATATAAGTGAAGTAAAATTGACTGCAAGTGTGGCACAGCGGCTAAGACAATCGCCACTGTGTGTCCGAGGTTTGATTCCCGCACCGGACAACTATTTGTGTAACCCGTAAATAGTTGTTCAGAGTCTGGATGTAATTTGTGTCCGTCTATTATAATAGACGGACACTAATTACATCCAGACTCTGAACAATTATTTACGGGTTACATAATAATAATACTTTACAAACATATATGCTTGTAAAGTATTATTATTGTCTTTGAAAAAAAAAACGTTAAGAATGACAGTGGTAATCTACAGCTGTTAGCGTGCCGCTGAGTATAGTACTTACCTTCGTACGTTAGTATACTTGGAGATGGTGTACAAAATTTTACAAACATTTTGCTAGAAATATAATATCGTCTAAACGAAACTGTCATGGAGGAACAAGTGTAATCTATTTGCTAGTGAATTTTAATGGGAATATACAGTAAAAAGTGTGATTTCTTACAACAAACATAACCCAAAATGGGTATAAAGTGCTAATACATCTTGTGACATAAGTTTTTAGTGGAACATAGACTTATAAATCAAGAAAATATCAGTTTTAAATCATTGAACAAAAATTAAACAATAAAAACAGTGATTGGAATTACGTGTTGAGATGAACGCGTAAGCGACGCGTATTTCATGGCGCTTCCGACCTTCTTGCCGGCAACATTCGCAACGGACTTGCTTTGAATTGAAGGACTGTACGCAATTAACGCTTTACTGGGAGAATTCGGAATAGACGACAGTTGCTTTAGACATCGCTAGAAGCGCGTTATTGCTTGCTGCACATGGTGACAAGGCAGGTTTCTAACTGAGATCCATTTCTTTACGGCATGAACGACATTTTAACAAGCTTTTTGCATTAATATAAGACCTAGAATATTAATAAATTCTAAGGCAATACGTGACTAATATACAAAGTGCTTAATATTGATACTTGGTGAATCATTGACAGTTACCTACATAAAATGGCAGAACAAAATGTCAATACTCGTCTAAGAAGGGCACAATCTTATGATGTATCCAGAGATAAATATGATGAACTTAATACAACAAGTATCTTCGAGTCTACTATGCATAGTCTGCCAAACAATTCTATGGACGACTACGAAGTATTGGATTTAAAATTGCAAATAGAAAAAATACAGAGAGAGTTGAATGTGGCTCACAAAGAAATAGAGAACTTGCTGATGGAAAATAATAAGTTAAAAACATCATTAGAAGATAGTAATAAAAAAATTGCTATTCTAAAATCAACTGCTACTATGTTATCACCATCAAAAATAACTAGAAAATTGGTAACAAAAAATACACAAAATAAATGTGACAATAGTGAACAATTAGAAAAAAGAAACCCTAAACAAGTAAATGACATAAGCATAGAGGAAAATAAGGCTATTAAACAAAAAAGGATTTTAAAAAATGTCACTCAAAAGTCAAAAAATAGCAGAAAACAAAAATCTAAAACGGAGCTAACCATTGAGACAAAATTAGACATCGGTGATAACATAGAGAAAACGATAACAAAACAGGACACACAAGACAAAAATGAAGAGACAGACAACAAATCCCAAACCGAAAGTGGATTACACAACAAAGTAAGTTCAGCTGAAGAAAAAGTGGAACTGCAAAATACTGTTGATGGTATTGCTACAAACACAGACAACGCGACGGCTGTGCAGAATAATACATCTACGGAGAATATTGTGATAGAAGTCAACGAAGATAAACTGAAAAAAAATACAAACATAGACGTACCAAAAACTGAAGACAAAGCCACACAGTGTGAGCTACACATAATGTCGGAATCGTCGTGATCGAAGAACTAGACCTAAGCTATGTATAATTAGTGACAACAAGAGAAACGATATATGTAGCTTTATAGAAAATACTTTTGGTACATATAACTACTGCCACTATAAGTATCCACATGCAGATATCGCAGTACTGCTTTGTGGTCTTGATAAAAAACTAAGAAACTTTGGACATAATGACTATTGTATTATAATGATGGGAGAGATGGACTATATCAGAACGAAGAACTATCATGACATTATTATTCTAATTAGACATACTTTACAAAAGATAGACTATACAAATGTTATTCTTTGCCTACCAACATATAAATGTGGGAACTCCACAATTATTTATAATTTTCGAGTGGAAACCTTCAACAATTTGCTATATTTAGACAATTCAACATATGAATATGCCTATTTATTCGATTCAAATGCTGATCTGAATCCTGACTACACTATGTTTTCTCAACCACTGGGTATATTAAATAATAATGGAATGAAAAATATATTTTTCAACATTAAACTAACAATTTCTGAAATTGAGGCCGAAAAGTTTACTGTAAAATCTAGTTCTAGTGATAGTCAGCAACCAGGTGAGTTTTTTCGAGACTAAACAACATTTGTTAGAGCAAACAGATAAACAAGATGGTGAGTTATGTACTCATATTGCTAGTTTAAATGTCTTTCACCAAAATTTGTGTGGTCTTAGAAACAAAAAAGATGAATTTGAAATGTATTTAGAGGAATTTATTGAACACAATACACTACATTATATATGTATTAGTGAACACTTTCTCAATGAAGCTCTAGCCTCGCTTATGAGTTTTAAACACTATACAATTGTATCATATAATACTAGAATTAATAAACAGAGGGGTGGTACTCTGATTCTTGCCCACAAAGACAGGGACTGTGAAGAAGTAAAAATATGTAGGCAATTGTATAAACAAGACGGTTTTGAAATAACTGGAATTAAAGACGCACAAACGGGCATCCACATTTGTTGTTGTTACCGTAGCCCCTACGACAAAAATCTCGATATATTTTTTAAAAGCCTTGAAATACTTCTAGAATTATTTTTTGACAAGAAATGCTTTATCTGCGGTGATTTCAATATAGATCTTCTCGTAAACTTAAAGAAAAAGAATGACCTTATGAATCTATTACAATGTTATAATTTCAGAGCTCTTATAAACTGTACTACTTACAGACGTAATGACTCGCAATCTTGCTTGGATAATATTTTAACAAACTTGACGGATGAATTTATTTTAGACTGTGTAATTGACCATAACGGTTTGGCTGACGGACATGCCGGTTTAGTTTGTAAAACACAATATGAAAGCATAAATCTTAAGGGACGTGTCTCATCCGTGCCCACATATATATTTAAACGCCTTTTCACATCTGCAAATAAAAAACGATTTAGAAATTCACTTCTTTTGCAAAATTGGAATGTTATGGGAATAAATACGTTCCTTACTAAGTTCAACACAACCTTCCAAGGAAATTTCAAGAAACAGAAAACAATTATTAAGGTTAATAGTGATTCTACTATAAAATGGGTCACAAAAGGCATAAAAGTTGCTAGTAAAATGAAACGCTTCTTATGCAACGGTAAGACAAATAATTGTGATATGTCATTGAAAAATTATATACATAATTATATTAAAACATTTAGAAAAGTGATGACAAAAGCAAAAAAGTTAGCTATTCAATCATTTTTAACGAGGTCTAAAAATATATGTAAAGATGCCTGGAAAATTGTAAATGATCATAGAAACAAGAGTAGAAAACCAAAAAAGAAATCCTATTTACATATTATTACGGAGAAGTTTTGTACGTCGGACCCCTTGAAAATTGTGGATATATTTGCCTCACAATTTGATTATGATGATATTATAAATTCAGATTGCAAAAATGCGGTAGAATATCTTAGGAAAAATACTCCTAGAATTGAAAATGATATGGTTTTAGATTTGGTTACACCTAGAGAAGTTAACAGTGTCGTGAGTAAAATGGAAAATAAAATATCATGTGGGTATGACGAAGTTCCGATTTCAGTAATCAAAGAGAACATAGACCTATTAGCTGATCGGTTATCCAACTTTTATAATGCCTGCATTAATAAAGGGATATTTCCTGACCAGTTAAAAATTTCCAAAATTGTGCCAGTCCATAAAAAGGGTTCCAAAAAGGATCCTAAAATGTATAGACCCATATCGTTATTACCCACTTTGACGAAGTTATTTGAAAAACTCCTAAAAAGGAGATTACTTAGACATTTAAATATAAATAGAATAATTAGCCCTCGCCAGTTTGGATATTTGACTAATGTAGGAACTTTGGACGCGATTGATAACTTAATTAATGACGTAGTTGAAAAACTAAACGAAAAGATAAAAGTAATAGGAATATTTTTAGATTTAAGTGCTGCTTTCGATACAATAAATCACGACTTATTATTAGAAAAATTAGACCACTATGGAGTTAGGGGAATCGCTAAACAACTTTTTACGTCATATCTGCAAAACAGACAAATGTTTGTTGAAATTAGAGCAAATAGTGAAGAAAAAGTAGGGGACCTTAAAATACAATGTAATAAAACATATAAATCAAAGTTAACCAAAATTAAAGCTGGTGTCCCCCAAGGTTCCATACTTGGGCCTATACTTTTTATTATATTCATAAATGACCTAATAAATTACATGATAAATAAAATGAATCACCAAATAAAGTTGACGGTGTATGCTGATGATACGAATGCCATTATATCGGCTGATAATATAATAGATTTAAACATAAGAGTCAATGAATCAATCGATGCCTTTTATAATTGGTTTACTGCTAATAGCTTGGCAGTAAACACCAAAAAAACAAATTTAATGTTGTTTCAATCAACAAGCAAAATTTCAGATAGTGTAGACTGCTATAAAAATGGAAACCGTTTAAATACAGTGGAAACAGTAAAATTTTTAGGAGTTCACTTGGATTACTTGCTCAACTGGCAAAATGAGTTGTTAAACATAGAAAGTGGAATTAGTTCGGCGTGTTATGTGCTCAGAAGTCTTCGAGATGTAGTCCATCCTGAACAACTGAAAACTGTTTATTTTGCTTTGGTAGAGTCTAAAATTAGATATAGTATACTATTATGGGGTGGTAGCTACGAATATAATATACAAAAGGCATTTGTGGCACAAAAAAGAGCCATTCGAACTATGGTTAAAATTAAACAACAAGAGTCATGTGAACCGCATTTCAAATCACTTCATATTTTGACCGTGCCTAGTCTTTATATATTTATCCTGTTACTGAACTTAGCTAAATACATTCACACCTTCGAAACAGATGAAGAGAGACAAGCACGGGAGAAAACGCGAAGGAAAGATTTACACTCGAACATAGCTCCTGTTCTCAATGTGGTCAAGCACAGCTCCCACTACAATGCGGTAAAAATATTTAACAAGTTACCCATTGATTTAAAATCTATATTATATACCCAGCATTTTAAATCACAATTAAAGGTCTATCTTTTGGAAAGGTGTCTCTATTCAATAAATGATTTATGATTGGTATTATATTGACAATTGATTTTATTCTGTATAATTCTCTCCACGTCGTTTACTGGTTCACTTAATTGTATATAAGAAATTAATTTTGACATTTATTTTAGATTTTGTATTGACATTATTATTTAACCAGGAGATTTTGTAATTTTATTTTATGCTGTAATTTGTTTGTTATTTATGTAATTCAGACACAATAGAGATATTGTTATTGAATAAATGAAATGAAATGAAATAGTACCGGCCTTCATTTTATCCTAAATACTATAATACATATCGTTAACACTTTTGAAGATTTACACAGAGTGAGTTTATCCTCTGCCGTTTGGTCTTATTTTGGTCGTCTATAATGGCATTAAAATTTGGAATTATATGTAAATATAAAAAGGTACCTACTTATATTTTTATTTTATATTAGTTTAGTTAGTTCTTTATTAGATTTCATAAAAAAGATGCTGAAAACAAAAAATAAGTAAGTAACTAAGTCGACAGCATTATTGGTAGAATAAGAAACTTTGGATTCTTGACGCCGCATGCTAAAGTCAATCAAAGTTTGTCAGTCGTGTAAGGAAATCTCCCTCCCATGTAACCCTCTTCCAGGGTGCAGATATATGTAACTCACAAGGTATTTAACAGGTTGATGTAACACAATAATAACAAATTAATAAATAAAGCAATGATACAAGTACAGCACGCACGCGAGTCTTCACTTCAATGTGTTTCATGCGGCGCGGGGCACGAGCGTACGGAGCGACCGGCACCGAGCCGACAGCTAACGTCACGTGTCGAGCGCGCGATATCTTGGAAATTTAAAAGTGCTCAAAACTTCTCACAGTCATAACTTTCGTAATACTGCATTGAATTACGTGAAATAAAGAGTAATCTAATGTACTTAATTTAATCTTTATTGTTAAGTAGCTTTTAGTGCAATATTCGCATGTGTTGGTCACCCTCATTACGCTTTAGGGGTAAAGCAAACAAGACTGTGTGAAGTCGGTTTGGCAGCGATTCGTTTCTGTCAATAAATTTTATACGACAACATATCGACTTTTATGACATTATTTTAATTTAATATTGAAAATGCTACCAAGTAAACGTCTATATATTTGTGACCAAAACTCAGTAAAATGTTGTTCCGGTGTGCTAAACATAAGGCAAATAAATCATTTGGCAAATGAAAAAAGTTCAAAAGGGGCCTCGGCCATTAGCAAAACCTTATTTTGTAAATAGGCGAAAATAGTTCTGTAAAATAATACCTATTACACATGATACTTCGATGATATTAAAATATGTAGGTAATAATAATGATATAGTAAAAAAGACGTCGGTCAATAGTTTTCGGTAAAATGAAATTCGAACAAAAAAAGATCGGCAAAGTGATCGGTTCCCCATACAACAATATATACAAAAAATATTTTTGTTAATTCCTTGAATAATTGGTGTTAAATCCCCGAAAATCTATCCAAGTGTTGTCTACACTTGAAAAATAGACTTTACATATCAATATCTAAATAGTGCTAATAATAATAATAATGGCAATACGACACCGTGGTCACCATTACTGGAAGACACTAATGCAGTAATATGCTGACAAGAGCCAAGGCCAAAAGCGCACGCCTACCACCTTTGAACTCGTTACCCAGCTCCGCCTCGCAGTCGTTACCTGCAGTCACTGCACCAACGACCTCCGCAGTAACGTTGAGCTCGGGCGACGAGCTCTTTTCTCCGCCATCATCGCCACCACCTGTATGTCGGCGGGGACGATATCCGGCCGGCTTGGGAGTACGTCGGGACATTGAAGCTTCGACAAGGATCCCCGCTACCGGTGATTTAGTGCGCCGCATGCGATGAACAACATTAAATAACGAGAATGTCATACGCGCGTACTATGGGGCGACAGAGGGGGGTTCCAATCTCACCGCTTACCGTTTTCGTATGCTGCTTTTGTTTCAGGCCCTTGAACCAGATATGACCGTTTCGGAGTAACGCTTATCCGATCAGGTGCGGTGCAGGTCATCCAACGGAACCATATGCTGGATGGATCTACACTTGATCAGCTGTGAGCAGAGGTAGTCATCTCCACGTCTACCGCCGATCGGAATAATGTATCCGCCGCCAAGGCCAAATTTGCTATCGGCGCAAACGGATAAGAGCCCCGAGACGGTGGACCTTGGAGATGCATCCCAGGAAAGTTCCCAGGACAATTAGCGTTTGAGGAGTGCTTTGGAAAGTGCGATTTTGGAATATAGAGATATTCCGTCTGTGATAGACCGCGGTTACCAGGATATCCCACGCACAAACGTAATATGGCGCTAGTGGTCACTCTAGATTGCATGCTAGATTCATATTTTAGATCTAGCCTAGATCTTGCGGATACGGACTCGATTCTTTATTGTGCAACAGTCGTGGCGTGTCGGGTGGCTCATGTTGAGTTTCCACGACCCAACAAGTCCACACGACCCAGCACGGACAAACCAGCATGGCAAGAAAGAATCGAGCGACGTATCTCAGCAGCTAGGGTGACCATCGGCAAGCTAATCTGTTTCCGGTCGGGAAACAATCGCCCGAGAGTTATGCGTTATGTGACACAGGCCTTTGCTGGTACAGGTATAATACCGCGCGATTATAATGCCTGTGTCACAGAACGCATTGACTACCTGAAGCAGAAAGTTTCTGCATGGGCTAACCGCATACGTCGGTACAAGGAACGGGCGGATAGGTTTTACCAAAATCGATTTTTCCAAAGTGATCAAAGAAAAGTGGAGGAATCTACTAGCAGTGTGACTGATGGCTGTTTACCCTATATGGACGAAATGTCCTCATTTTGGAAAAATATTTGGTGTGCACAGCACCCATAAGTCACACCGATGGCCAATGGATTGATGTGGTTGAGCGCTCATGTAAACATTTGCAATCTATCAAATCTATTGAAATTACCCCCTTAGATGTGGGGAATGCGGTTCGTCCGACTCATAACTGGAAGAGTCCTGGGCCGGACGGACTGCATAATTTCTGGTTAAAGTGATTGCGAAGCTCGCATGCACGATTAGCCACTCAATTTCAAGAAGCTATCGAAATTGGGTCCCTCCCTGCTTTTATGACTACTTTTCTGCTCCATAAAACTAGCTGTACCTACCACGGATCCAAAGAATTATCGACCCATCATCATTCATCATTCTGGCGTCAAAATTAAATGAAACATTTGTATGCCGATCACGTTTTAGATCCTGCTAAGAATGGATGTAGGGTTGGGTCCCGTGGTACTAAGGAGCTACTTCTCATAGACATGGCCGCTTCCCTTCCCGCTACGCTACGGCTCAGTGCGTCGGAGGTTCGCTGTGAAATAATATTATTTTTCTGCTATTTCGTGATTGTTTTGTGACCTGTGTTTTGTTTCTAGCTTTAGTGTTAGTGCTAAATACAACAATCTGTAAGTTTTTTAAGTGTTTTAATAAGTAATATCTGGATTTTTGTTCAAATTATCTTTCGGTGAGTAAGTTTAACTTTTTTTTTCTTGTGAGGGTACCGCGTTATAGTCACAGTTACTTGTTATCGTGCTAAATTAGTTATCGTGCTATTTACATTAAAGCGCTTGCTTATTTCTTGTGAATAACATGTCAAAAATAAATGATGTCCCCCGCGATCGAGGCCGAGACGTATTTGGTACAAGTAAACGGACGCCCAGAACGCCACCTTCAGGCTTCAACAAACGTGTGTTAGGCGATGCGTCACCGACGTTTGGTACTCCCGATGGTCAACTGGAATCGGATATAAAACGTTTTCGGGGATCTCAACTCGATTATTCTACATTAAACATTAGCGATACAAACAGTGCGGACTATAATTATTGCGATCTTGTGACAAAAGCATCCGTTAATCTGTCAAAGATTAACGAATTAGTCAGTGATTCCAACTCGGGTATGAATATCGCGAATGAGCTATCGGTGATGGATTGTACGCAGCGCCTTACCAGTATTATTTCATTACTTGCGCTTAAATCTTCATGCAATGAAACTAAATTGGCGAACGCAGAACGTCAGTTAGATCTATGCGTAAATAAAACCAATTCTGAGATTCCTACGTACGCGGAACAATTAAAACTGCGTTTACCGAAAAAAACCGCCGCCCCCATAGTACAGACGTGAAAACCGGTTCCTTCAATTATTGCGTATCCCACCGCTGAGCGATCAGCGCCCTCCGGCCGTGATGGCAACTGAGTTTGGCAACCAGTTGCTTAAAAATATTGGATATTCTTTTTACTCAACCAGTTGCCAAAGACGAATGTCGATTCTTGATACGCACCTAGTTGCCAACTAAGATTTTCTCAAAAGGTGTGGTTACTTAAGAAGAATTACCACTCTCAGTTCGTAACGAACATCAGTTGTGGAAATCAAAATAAGGACTTAGGTCTGTATTATATTAAATTAGGATGTTTTCAATCAGATGCATATAAAATTTGGTTTCTATTGAATTTGTTTGATTAAATTTCTTAAGAGTTGCGTCATCGAAAGGGAACAAGGGTAGGTACATTATGTTTCAAATAATAATATCGTGAAAACAACATAATATAGGTGTCTATGCCTTTATTCCATGTAATTACCTAACTACAGCTTAAAGTTACTGAAAATTAACAACTAGGTTCCCCATTTGCAACAAAATTGAAATTATAAGTACACTTCGAATTTAGTAGGTAGTTAATATGTCTTTAGAATGGGATAACAAATGGACTGATAATTTCGAGACAGTGTCCGACACTAATTTTGTTTTCATTTAAAGTTTTTATCGCTAACCCAATTTCCTCATCGATCTCCTCGTACTCCTTCTTTTTTTTAGGTGTAATTTTTTTCAAATCATAGTATGTCGCTTCAGATTCTAAAACATCGAGTAGATGTGCCAACGTTGGATTTTTCTTACCAATAAAACTGTTGATCTTTCTATGCCATCCCTCTATATTGTTATTAGTTCTAAATTTTTCAGTTTCACAACAACAAGATTCAGCAAAAAAATCTTTATTAACCCACTGCTTTTGGAAATATTTATTAAACATATTGATTTCCTCACCAACAGGTCTTTTTGCCATTACATAATCATATCCTTCTCTTAAGTATTTTTTTGGTAACCGTGCAATTCCAATACATCTCGCCACATGCCTTTTTTTTACTCTAGTTTTTATTTGTAAGGCCTTCGCTTTTTTCCATAACGCATGGTTGAAGTGATAGTAACATCCCTTAAAAAGTATACCAGGAAATATGTCTTTAAATGCATTAATTGCTGCAATTTCGAAATCCAATGTAATTTTTTTTGGATTCCAGGTAGGAATTTGAGATTTAATTATACTGAACAAAATTTTATATGTGTTATTTCTTTTATCGGGAAGAAGTGCGAAAAATAATGGAGTTATGATATTGTTAATTTCATCATAGCCATGAATGGTATACAACTGTTTAAAGGCTTTTGGGCAACTTCTGAAAGTGCCATCAGCAAAGAAATGATTGAAATTACTCATTTTTGTTGTCACATCACGAATACAAAATACAATGATTCTAAAATCTCCATCTTCATATTCACAAAGATAAAAATGTTGGTACTTCATGGGTATTTCAACGTCCGTAGCATTTGAGAAACGCATTTTTGTGGTACCAACTACTTTGTTTCGCCCATTGTAAAGGTCACTTTTCACACTGCTGAACTTTGGTATATCGCCGACGAAATTATATCCATCGTTTTTTAAATCACGAACCATATTGTCGTATTGTTTGGGGATTGATTCAAAATTGCAACTACTCACTCTCTTGAGATCATCCAATTTTTTCAAAAATGTGGTTTTCGCAAAATTACGTCTGCAATCGGTTTCGTGTGCTCTTTGCATTATTATCTCATTACGAGTATTTAAAGTAATATTACCTCTGCATCCTTTTGTAAGGCTACATTTCCAAAATGAGTTTTTATTTACATATATTTTTTTACGGCTGTAACGCCTACCATCGTACAACGCAGAAACACCTCCTCTTCTTGAACTAATGAATTCAATGTTAGATGTATTTGGGTATACATTTAAAGTAGACATGTTGATGTCTCCGGAACAGACTATTATACTGGTCTTAAATCGTACACATACTCGTGCAGTAAATACAGTAATCTAATGTGTATTACACATATATTGCAATTAATCGATAACCTCAAGAGGCAAATAAAATGATAGATGTCAACTACGTCAGTAACAAAAGAAAATATATTCTGAACATCTGAAAAAAGTTTGAATTCTTAAGTCTGAAAAAAGTTTGAATTCTTAGCAGATTTGGTTGAGTAACAAGAAAGTTTTTACTCCTTCGGCAACTGGTTGCGAAACTGAAAAGGTAAAATATTATAGGTGCGTATCAAGAATCGACATTCGTCTTTGGCAACTGGTTGAGTAAAAAGAATATCCAATATTTTTAAGCAACTGGTTGCCAAACTCAGTTGCCATCACGGCCGGAGGGGATCAGCGGAGTACGCGACTTCGTCGGCGACCAAGGAAGCGCTTATGAAGGCTATAAAACCCGTGGACGACGGTTTTCAAATAGTAGGCGTTAAAAAAACTTCCAATTCTGGCGTTGTACTCCGAGTGGCAAATGAAACCCAACTCAATAAAATTCGATCTGTCGAGGCCATTCGTTCGGCGGGTTTAAAACTTCAAACTCCATCCGGGCGACGACCGCGCATACTTATAAAAGATATACCGTCGTCAATGGACGACCAGGTCTTTTTAACGGCGCTATACAGGCAAAATATCAAAGATAGGGATCTTAAAGTCAGCGAAGATGATTTTACATCTAAAACTAAAATTGTGCGCAAGCGTAACGTAGGTAATGGGCGCAAGTGGGTGGGAATTGAGCTCGAACCGGAGATTAGAAAACATGCGAATGAGCAGCACTAAAGAAAAACTTTTCATCGATTGGGCTACATGCCGCTTCATTGATGATTTAGAGGTAGTTCGGTGTTTAAACTGCCAGCAATATGGGCATGTTTTCAAGTAGGTACTGTAGTAATAAATTACCTACCTGTGCCTTATACGCAGAAGCACATCCCACAAAATCCTGTAGTCACCACAATGACCCAGAATTTAAACCAGTTTGTGCATCGTGTAAAGCATATAAAAAACCTCACGACCACAAATGCGGCTCGGACAACTGCCCCACATTTAAGCATAAACTTGAGCAGTTAGTCCTAAATACCAAATATTAATATGGCTTACTTAAAAATAGGGCAGCTAAATCTTCACAACGATAGGGTTGCGACATCAGAGTTGGAAACTTTAGTCAATGAATACAACTTAGATATAATGCTTGTACAAGAACAATATCAATATGCGCGTTTAAAAAATAAATTGGTGCAGCTAGACAACAAATCACGGGCTGCTATTTACGTCACGCGTACTAATTTTACGGTAAGCGCTATGCGAAACCTCATGACGTCACACTGTGCTGTCGCTGAAATATCATCCCCATCCTGGAAAGTTTACGTAGTGAGCTGTTATTTTCAGTATTCAGATCCTGTCGGTCCCCATTTACATCACTTGCGCTATGTTTTGATGTCCCTCAAAGGACACAAAATCATTATTGGCGCAGATGTTAACGCATCCTCTACGTTATGGTATGGCAAATACCGTTCAAGCGATACAGAACGGCGGAACGCCGTCGAAGATTTCGTCGCTGAGATGAATCTATCAATACATAACACTCCTGATGCACCGCCTACTTATTGTAGCCCTACTGGCGAATCTTTTATTGACGTCACTTTTTCAAGCTCAGACGTCCGAGTAGATGGATGGCGTGTTTTGCCTGACGCTTCATCCAGTGACGATCACCGCTTAATCGTGTACGAGTTTGTTCCTCGGTTGGCACAAAGACCTACGGCTATTTACGGTAACTATAGATATCGGCTCAAAGGGGCCGATTGGGATTTTTTCAGAGCTCTTTTTGCCGCGCATGCCAGGGATTTCACCCGGGATGAACTAACAACAGAGGAATGTGCTGTAATGATGTCGGACACTTTTACCCACTGTGCCGATATTGCCATAGGCCGCGTCCCTATCACTAATATTCGAAGATGCGATTGGTGGAATAACTACTTAATTAAAGTTCGATGTGAATTTCGGAAAACACGTAAAAAATATAATAAACTAAAAAAACGTAAAATTGTAGGCGATGTTTTAAATAATGCATATATAAATCTCAAAATAGCTTGTTCACGTTACCGCTCGTCAATAGAGAAATCCAAAGGCAATCTTATTAGAAAAATAGTCGATAAATTAGATAAAGAAGGCACGTGGTCACCCATATACCATGAGTTTAAAGCAAATAGGTCTATTTTTTTTTTATTGTTTGTTTGGGGCTTGATGCCTTGGTGGCATCTTGCTACCTCGACCATTACTGATCTATTGTAGCAGAGCTCCTTTGACTTTTGTCAAAGTTCACTGCTCAATCCTACGGCTTCCAAAAACTCCCAGATTGATTGTGCAGTGAGTGTTTGTATCTCTTCAGGTTGCATAATATGCTGTCCTAAGTGGATACTTCTACAACGCATTAGTGGCCCGCACGAGCACAGAATATGCAAAGGAGTTTCCTCTGATTCTTGGCAGAATCTGCAAGTTGTGCTGTCGGCCAACTTTAGGTTGAACATGTGCTTATTCAGCTTGCAGTGTCCGGTAAGAATTCTAGTTACCGCACATGTTTTGTAACGTTTGAATTCAAGTAATTCTTTCGACAATTTTTTGTTGTAGCCCTTGATAACAGCCTTTGAGTGTAGAGATCCAGCTGAGGATTTCCACAGTTCCATGGCTGCTGAGGTACATTGATCGTTTAGGAAAGAGTAGGCCCTTTGCTTGGTAATACCACAAAATGGTTCGGGTCCGTTTTGAGGGTTGGCGGCTCCGAGTCTCGCAAGTTCATCTGCCTTCTCATTCCCTTCTATTCCTGAGTGCCCCGGTACCCATCTGAGTGTGACTCTGCTGGATTGACCCAGGGAGTTCAGATTTTCTTTGCAGCACTGTACTTGTTTTGAGTTGGATTCAAAAGAGTCCAGCGCTAGCAGCGTCGCTTGACTGTCTGAGTTAATGTAGATGTTTTGTTGTTTTAGTTTTCTGTCCAGGTTCATTTCCACACATCTGTTAATGGCGAATTTTCAGCCTGGAATATGGTGGCCTCTTTACCCAGGTTGACGCTACTCCTGTGTTTGGGCAGTTGTCCGTAAATGCCACATCCTACATTATGGCCTTTCTTTGAGCCATCTGTAAACCAAATGTGACTGCCAGTTTTGTGGGACATTTGACCGCTTAGCCATTCGTCCCTGTCTGGTATGTCCACGGTATACAATTTTGTAAAGTTTATCTCTGTTTGCATGTTATCTGAGGGCATTTTCAGAGATTTAGTTTCGAAGACCGACTCTTTAAATGAGTTTAGGGCTCTAGATTGCCACTTTGGGTTCGATTGTGTGCATAATCTGTATATGCATGATTGTGCCTCTTTTTGCAAAAACAAGTCGAGTGGAGTTAGACTTAGTAAAGCATTTAGGGCTTCACCCGGCGTTGTGGAGAGAGCGCCGGTTGCTAACAAGCAAGCCATTCGTTGTAGGCTGTTTAATTTAGTTTGTGTTGTCTTTTGTGCTGTTTTATTGTACCATACCGCGGAGGCATATGTTATGATTGGCCTCACCACAGCGGTATATAGCCAAAGTGCAATCTTGGGTTTAAGGCCCCATCTTGCTCTAGCCATTCGACAACAAATCCATATAGCCATTTTGGCTTTTTGGATTATATTCTTTAGATGTGTATTCCAAGTCAGCTTTTGGTCAATAGTGACCCCTAGGTACTTAACTTCACTTGAAAAGGACAGAATATCGCCGTTTAGCTTTGGATTTACCAGTCTTTCCAGCTTCCTTTTCCTTGTGAAAGGTACTATCACCGTTTTTTGTGCGTTGATGGATAGTTCGTTGTCTCTGCACCATTTGTTAATGGTGTTAAGAGCTCCTTGCAGTAGTGTGGAGATGGTATGGAGACAGTGTCCTCTGACTATGACTACCAGGTCATCTGCATAACCTTGGGTGTCATGGTTTAGGTCTGCCATCACTGCAAGGAATTGGTCCACGGCGAGGGTCCATAGTAGTGGTGACAGTACGCCTCCTTGTGGACATCCTCTCGTGGTCTGAAATTCGTGCAATGTTTCATTTAATGAAATTGTTGCAGTTCTATTAGAGAGCATGTTTTCCACCCATCTAATAGTGGTGACATCAATTCCCTTTGCTCCCATGCCTCGAAGGATGGTTTCTGTGGGGGTGTTGTCAAAAGCACCCTCGATGTCTAGGAAAGCACACAGAGCAGTTTGCTTGTCCTCTAGGGATTTTTGCACTTTATCGATCAGATCGAGTAGTGCTGTTTCAGTTGATTTACCCTTTTGGTAAGCATGTTGTTTGGAGCTAAGTGGTCTATCCACTAGATAATGTGCTCTAATGTGCTGGTCTATTATTCTCTCCATGGTTTTTAACAGGAAAGAAGTTAGACTGATGGGTCGGAAGGATTTAGGTTGAGAATAATCCTTTTTCCCTACTTTTGGTATGAAGCGTACCGTGACCCTAGACCATTGTTCTGGTATAATTCCCCATGAGTAGCTTGCTCTGAAGAGCTTCACCAGATGCGGGAGGAGAAGGTTGATTCCCTGTTGTAGCAGTGCTGGGAATATGCCATCTTCGCCCGCCGATTTATATGGCTTGAATTTGTTAACAGCCCATTTGACTTGGTTCGGCCTGAACACTGCATTGGCCATGTTCCAGTCGGTTTTGCAAACCCTGTGGTTAGTGCTAACCTTTGGGTTTATGAAGATATTATTAGTTTGGTACGAACCCGGGAAATGGGTGACTCTTAAAAGCTCCATAGTCTCCCTCTCTGTGGTCGTAAAGGAGTTATCTGGTTTTTTAAGTAGTCCCAGATAAACATTTGGTGTCTTGGCGAGTACTTTCTGGATCCTTGCTCCTTTGTGTGTTTGAGCGATGTCATCGCAGAACCGTCGCCAAGACGCTCTTTTAGCTTTTCTGATTTGTTTATTGTATTCAGTAAGTGCCTTTTTAAACCGTTCCCATTCGCTCGGTTTGGTAGCCTTATTGAATATTCGTCGTGTAGATACCCTTAGTATTTCAAGTCTTTTGTTCCACCACGTGGTTTTATACTTACCGATAGACTCTTTTTTTTTTTTTTTTTTTATTCTTTTTTATTATATACAGTGTTGACCTTATGAATTAAAACAAAGTCTCACAAAACTGTACAAACAGTTTGACTGTGAGATCGAAATTATTAACTATCTTAAGTAGCGCTGTTATATTAATATTTTAATATTTTCTATGGAAGATTATCTAGGAGGTATTTTTTTAACTTAATTTTAAACTTATGTTTATTACATTCCTTTCTGATGTCCTCTGGTATACTGTTAAGTATGTAGGGGATACGTTTATTTAGGGTCCTATCTCCGTATACATTCGTTATCCTAGGGACAACAAATTTACCGGAGGTCATTGCTCTTGTGTTATATTTATTATATAGTTTTTGGATTGTTGTATTATTTTATTGGACAGCTTAGTTCATAGGCTTCCTTAATGATGTTGGTCAAAATCTGAGTTGACGCATTGAGAGAGTCTGGTGTCTTGATCGATTTAGGAAAGCCCTTTAATTGCTCTTCTAGGTGACCTCTATAGGTTTCCCATGAAGTCATTTTTGGGTTTCTAATTCTAACCGGTTCCATGATGATGGAGCCTTGTATTCCGAACCTGATATGCCTGTGGTCGGACATAGAGTTTTCGCTACTTACCTGCCAATCTGTTATATAGCGGGCAATTTTTTCCGTTGCGAAGGTGATATCTAATACTTCCTGTCTGGTCTTTGTCACGAAGGTCGGGGTGCAGCCTTTGTTAATGATGTGTAGACCGTTTGCTAATAGGAAATCAAAAAGTACCTCACCCCTTTTGTTGACTCCAGTGCTTCCCCAAACGGTATGATGTGCATTGGCGTCGCATCCAACTATGAGCTCTATCTTTTGTCTTCGAGCGTACTCCACGACATTTGATAGTTCTTCTGTGGGATCAAGTTTCTCACCGGGTAGATAGGCCGAGCATATAAGTGCTTTCGCCATTCCTGGCCCTTTGAGGTTGGTGATTGCGGCGACTACGTCGTCGCTGCAGATCTCTGTAACAGGCAGAAAGTTTACGCGTTTTTTGAAAACCATGCAGGCCCTTGGTTTGGTGCCTTTTTCGTTTACTAATACGTTACCTGCTCCGTTGAGACCAGTAACCATGGATTTGTTGCTAAGCCATGGTTCTTGTATGAGTGCAATATCCAGGCCATTTTGCACGAAGATCTTTTCGACGACCGCAGAGGCCGCGACGGCGTGGTGAAGATTGGCCTGGAGTATGCTGGTTTTGCCGGCTGCGTCGGTTGGTAGGTGGGAGTTAGTATGGGCGGGCCATCCTACTCCCACGGCTGGGTTTGTTGCCCCTGTAACCCTTTGTTGGGCGCTGACCCCTGCCCCTGGGGGTATGACCACCCCTGGTGGTCCCCCTGCCTGGGGGAAACCTGCTCCCGACGCCACTCTGGCTTTCGGTGCGGCCAGGTATAGTGTTGGGTGGGGTGAAGGTGACTGGAGCGGGGATGGATTGGGCTGGAGTGCTGTTTCTGCGAAACAGCGGTGGTCGGGGGAACGCAGTAGGTTGGGATGTCGGAGTAGGGTGCGTGGAGTGGGAAGTGCTGGGAATCTGTAGGTTGGGTATGGAGGTTGTGGTGTTGGAACCGGAGGTGGAAGGTTGAGGTTCAGAGGGAATGGGGTGATTTAAAGTTTCCGGCTGTTGGGTGCAAGATTGACCCTTTAGCCGGAATAGGACCTTCCTTAGGCCAAGGTTGGCTTTTAGGTCCTTTCTTTTGAGGGCTTCAGCTGAGAGGTCGTCTATGGATAGAGTCAGAATGACCCCACCCTTGTCAACCTTTTTGCTGAAAACCCTCCATAGATCAGTGTTCAAACCCTCATTTTGGACACGTAGCAACTTTAGTGTTGTTTCCACACTTTTGGCCTCTGGGTCTGGGATATGTACCACTCCTAGGATAGGTTTTGGCAGATCTTTTTCACTAATAAGTGACAGACTTGCACAGACAAATAGGTCTATAGATTTAGCTTATATTCAAAACATAAAAATCAATAACACCTACACCAGTGGCATAGAGGAGACCACGGAATCCCTACTTAATTCGCTCATACCTGATGATAGTTCCTTGAACGATAATGACTACCACAAGCAGATTAGACAGTGGGCAAACAATCCACCCGCTACGTTTATGTCTAGTCTTCCTACAATTAATGAGTTTATGAATACTGTGAAATCGCTACCTGTTAACGAAGCTTCGGGTGAAGATAAAATATCCAACAAAATGATAATAGAAGCCACAAAACAATCCGGTGATTCAATACTAAAAGCTTTTAATCGTTGCATATCTGAAGGGACTTTTCCGCGTACTTGGCGCAGCGGTTTTATTCGTATTATACCAAAAAATGGCGATAAACTGCCTGAAAACCCTAAGTCATATCGACCAATAACGTTACTTCCTTCCTTAGGCAAGCTTCTAGAACGACTTATCGTACCGCGATGGCTACCGGGAGGACCAAAATTTCACGGAAATCAATTTGGTTTTACTGCGGGTAAATCGACAGTGGACGCAGCTATCTCAGTGAGGAAAGCTGTAAACTCGTCCGAATGTAAATACGTTTTGGCCATATTCCTAGATATTTCAGGGGCGTTTGATAATACTTGGTGGCCAATTTTGTTACAAAAACTTAAGTTACGCGGTTGTTACAGTAATATATATTCGATAATCACATCTTATTTTGTACATGGCTCTGCAACTCTTAAGATTGGTCACTACAGAGTCACTAAATCGTTAACCATGGGTTGCCCCCAGAGCTCAGTGCTCGCGCCGTATCTCTGGAACTTGGGTTTTGATGACTTCTTGACATTACCCTTGCCATCACGCTGCTCTCTAACGGCATATGCCGACGATGGCCTCTTACTTATACAGGGTAACTCCAGGAGAGAGTTGGAAAATCTGGCTCAAACTTGCTTAAGTATGATAAGTGAATGGGGTAAAAGAAATCGCCTTACATTTGCTCCTCATAAAACCTACCAACTCCTTCTTAAAGGTGAACTAAAATCTCCCCCGAGCCTAAAACTTAATAATGTTACTGTAAAACGCAAGATATCAACATGTTATTTGGGTTTAGTTTTAGAAAATAATTTCTCGTTTATAGAACATATTAAATCAGTTGGGGAAAAAGCTAAGCGAAACTTTTTTGCACTCACAAGGATATCGACGGCAACCTGGGGCCTCTCTTTTAATACTCTTAAAATCATTTACGCGGCAACCTATCTTGGGTGTGTATGCTACGGCGGGAGGGAGGCAGCTGCTCGCCGTAAATTACTACAAAGCCAGAGGTTGGCGTTGATATTTCTGTGTAAAGCCTATAGAACAGTAAGCACAGAGGCCCTACCTGTCCTAGCGGGTGTACTTCCGGTTGATCTTGAAGTTCAAAGACGAACAGCGATGTATTATTCTATGCGCGATAATTTAGAAAATGATTTCTTATCATTACGCGACCGTACGAAAATAACCAGGCTATTTATGCCAATAGCTGACTTAAATAACGAACTACTAAATGAATGGCAATGTAGATGGAATACCTCAACCAAGGGTCGCCATCTGCACCAGTTCTTTCCGGACGTACGCGAACGGTTAAATAAAACTTGGCTAATCATAGACCATTGT
Organism: Pseudoips prasinana; assembly: GCA_951640165.1. NCBI lineage: Eukaryota > Metazoa > Arthropoda > Insecta > Lepidoptera > Nolidae > Pseudoips > Pseudoips prasinana. Next base: position 27,174,322 of record OX621240.1, read on the forward strand.
GTTGCACAATTTCTCGCCGGACACGGCAATTTTAAAAATAAATTGTATAGTTTCAAATTAGTATCTTCACCAATTTGTCTGTGCTCAACTTCCAGTAACGAATATGAACAAACTGCTCACCACATCCTGTGGGAGTGTGATCTCTGGCAAAATCAGCGTGATATTATGTTAAACAGCTTGCAACCAATATCTGGAGTAGTTTATTATACGGATCTTGTAGCAACAAGGAACAACTTCCGTGCGTTTAAGCGCTTTAGCCATACCTACTACTGGAATCAAATATAACAGCTCACTTAGGACCCTTAAATTGATTCTCGGTGCTTTTGCAGCTGGCTTCTCTAGTTGCAAATCTCTCATTTTATGAGGCTATATATAGCCTCTTTACATCATTCTATCTCCCGCTTTGCTCTGGAGGGAAGTGGAACTATTCATTTTCTAACTCCTCCTTTTTTCTGTTTCTGATTAAATTCGTTGCGGGATCCAAGACAGTTAAAGCGATTACCCGGGACATGCCTGAGCTTCACCGCTCAGTGTCATTTCATTGTGTGCCACTGTTGATCCTAGCTTACAGGAGTTGCAGTGGTGGGTAAGAGGGACTAGTCTCGCCCCGATAAAAAAAAAAAGACATGGCCGTTAGCCAACAGGTTCGTAAAGGTCGAAGGAGTCTCTCCGCCGCCTGGATTGACTATAAGAAAGCATATGATTCGGTGCCCCATACATGGTTAAGACGGGTGCTGGAGTTGTATAAAGTTGATGCAGCTCTATGCGCCTTTCTTGCCTCGTGTATGGGACAGTGGACCACGGCTCTCCATCTTTAAGGAACCGGAGTGACTCCTTCAATATCCGAACCTATAAGGATTGAGCGAGGTATATTCCAGGGTGACAGTTTGAGTCCCTTATGGTTTTGCCTGGCCTTTAATCCTCTGAGCGCTGTGGTGAGGAATTCCGGGTTAGGTTATCGGTTGCGGAGAGGGGGTGAGATCATTTCTCATCTTCTGTATCTGGATGACCTCAAGTTATATGCTCCGAATAAACCTAATCTGAACCCTACTAAACCTCACGAAAAGATTTAATAGTGATATTGGAATAGAGTTCGGTGTAGATAAATGTGCGGTCATACATATAGTTGTAAGTTCTGAAAATTTACAACTCACATAGAGTATTAGTCTCAGATCCCTTTCTAAAACCGAAACCTACAAATACCTTGGTATGTCTGAGTGTATAAATTTTTTTTTTGCCTTAGGTAGCAGACGAACTAGCAGTCCACCTGATGGTAAGTGGTAACCGCTGCTCATGGACATTCGCAGTGCCAGGGGGCACAGCAAACCGCTGCCTACCGTGATGTTAATACTCTTTTTAAAACTCGTTTGAAGAAGTACATGTCGTAGCGCTGGGGAAACACCGCAGCAGGTAATTAATTCCAGAGCGGGCACGTACGTGGGATGTATGAAGGCTGAAAGCGAACCGTGCTTGACGAGATCGCTTTCAGGTAAATATCCTAGATGGGGACATTAAGCAGTCGGTGAAGGAACGCTTCTTTAACCGCTTGACAAAAGTACTGAAATATCTATTGCCAGGCGGTAACAAAGTGCGTGCTTTCAACGGCTGGGTAATGCCTCTACTGGTTTATACCTTAGGCATACTAAGGTGGACTCAAACTGAGTTAGATACGCTGGATCGAAAAGTCCGGCAACGCCTAACGACGTACCGAATGCACCATCCACACTCTTCTCTAATGAGATTGTATTTCCCACTTAAGTGTGGGGGTCGTGGCTTCCTCAGTGCCAACATTCTACACAAACGTGAGGTATGCAATCCCAGGGAATATTTTCTTCGTGTTGAGTGTGCGATGCATCGAGACGTCGCCACCGTTGACAACGGACTGACGCCGCTCTCCTTGGCTAACGAAGACTGAAGAATGCCCGTCGTACTTAGCACTTGGGATCGAATTGACGTATGGAAGAGCAAGGTGCTTCATGGTAGGTTCCACCAGGCTTTACATGATCCCGATGTGGACGTACAAGCATCTGTGGCCTGGCTACGTTTCGGTGACCTATTTGGGGAAATTGAAGGTTTTGCCTGTGCAATTGCTGACGAAGTTATCAAGACAAGGAACTACCAGAAGCACATCTTCAAGGACGGTACCATCGACATTTGTCGAGCGAGTCACCGTAGCGGAGAGTCCATCAGATACATTGTTTTCGGTTGTTTCTATCTTGCCAACGGCGAGTACTTGCGCAGGCATAACCAAGATGCCAGGAATATCCACCAGCAGCTTGCTCTTCGGTATGATCTTGTAGACTCCGAAGTGCCGTATTATATGTACGGACCGGAACCAGTTCTCGAAAGCGGTTGTGCCAAGCTCTACTGGGACCGGTCTATCATTACAGACAGGACTATTGTAGCCAATAAGCCTGATATCGTTTTGGGAGACCGGTTGGAACGCCGGGCATTTAATGTTGATATCACTGTCCCGTTTGACGATAACCTCGTAAGAGCCGAGACTGACAAGTTGTCAAAATACTTAGATTTGGTTGACGAGGTTACCGCCATGATGGAATGTAGACTCAATAATAATTCTCCCGATAGTCGTCTCCGTAAACGGTCTCATAGCGAAGAGCCTCGACCAACATCTTAAGAGGCTTTCGCTAGATCACTGGGTCAAGGGTCGGATATAAAAGGCGGCAATAATGGGAACGGCACACATTGTAAGAACGTTCCTCACTCTGTCACCTTGGCCACCGGGGGCCTAGGGCGTCAAACCTCGAACTCAATTTTTTTAAATATTTATTTATATATTATTGTTTACTTTTTTGTATCAATTTTATAGATATAAATATGTTAAAAATAAGAAAAAATATAAATAATTTGGAATAATAATAATAATATCCTGGGACATTATTTACACACGGCCATCTGATCTCAAATTAAGCAGAGCTTGTACTATGGAAACCTCCAGATAACTGATATACTACATACTTATATAGATAATTACACCCAGACTCGGAACAAACAGACATGTTCATTCATGCACACAAATATCTGTCCTGGGTGGGAATCGAACTCCCGACCTCTGGCGTGAAAAGCAAGAATTTGCCAAACACGCCAACAGGTCCGTCCAAAGGTAAAATGTCGTACCTCACCACTGATTGACGCAAACAATGTCACTAGAAAAACCACTAGCCACTAAAACCGAAATTTGTCCGCTAAAAGGCAAGTCAAAACCACCAGGCCTAGTGGAAATTCCGCTAAGTTGGCAATACTGCGAGTTTGTACGAACAAAACAAACTATTAGAAAGATGCATATTATGCCCACTCAAACAGTGGCCCACTTCGTTTGTAGCCCTTGCAGAACGCCTAATACGGGTTCATTGATAGATTCTTCCTCAATAGGTTTTATCAGCCTTATTATAACATTTATAATTCTAAGTCTCCCAAATAAGTAACTAGTCGTGCCGCGCGGTTTTACCCGCATTAAACTTTTTAAATTATAGCCTATGTGTTAATCCAGGGTGTCAGCTAACACCATACCAAATTTTATTAAAATTTAATAAACATAGACACTCACACACTCACAAACTTTTGCCTTTATAATATTAGTAGGATTTATAATATAAATTACGTTATTTATAATATTAATAAGGTTTGGTCAAAATTCATTTTATATTAATACTAGCTGGGCCTCGCAGCTCTACCAGCGTTAAACATTATAAATTAAAGACTATGTGTCATTCGGATATATAAGCCATATTACTACAAAGTTTCGTTATTTGTTGTTTTTGCGTGAAAGAGAATATCTATCCATTACACAATACAAAAACATCCATTCATACTCATAAACTTACGAATTATAATATTAGTAGGATGTATGAATAAGTAAAAGTGTGATTTTCTAATAAATGGGTTCTTTACCATATCAGGCTATTAATAAGGAGCTGCCATTCAAAGGGTTTTCTTTTCCATTTTTGTTAGGTAAGTACTCTTTGTAATTTTATCTTCATTATTTTTTGACTCAATATGTAACAGCACAGAAAATGAAAAATAATATTCAAACGTGACAACTTAAGCGCGAGGAACCAATGTTGAATTAATATAAATGGTAACGTGGATTGTGAATATAGTGATGAAAAAAAAATCTGATTTACAAAACAATACTAAAGCCAATATGGACCTATGGCATCCAGCTGTGGGGGCCTGCCAGCCATAGCAATATTGAAATTTTAGAATGTTGCCAAAGCAAGATTGTGCGTACTATGTTGCGGATCCCCTTTTATATAAGTAATACTTAGACATATCTACTCAGACCTGGGTCTTACAACTATAAAACAGGAAATAGCTAATTACAGCCAAAGATACCAACATAGGTATTAACATATGTTGGTATCTTTGGCTGTAACATTAGTCACATCCCAGTGAACTGGCTTCTGGGACTTAAAGGGGAGGGGAGTGTTCGACACGAAAGACTAAAAAGACACAGTGCAAACAGACAAACAGATTTGGCTGAACCAGAGAACAAGATGGAGGAGTGTTTGATGGAGCACCTTCTAAATCAAGTAAAACTGGACCAGTCTGACTTACACAAAGGAGTGGCTCATTGTGTGCAATCATAAAGTTAGTATACCTACTAATTTTATGTGTGCAACACAAATTGCCATGTTACAGAAAAGTGAAAAAAAAATGTGGATATGTCTACGAAAACTAGGGAAGCAGAAAATATTTATTTTTAGTTCAGATTGTGTCACATGTCCGACTAAATAGGGCTAAGTGTGTATGTTTGTTTATGGTACTTGTTACCAGTTTCATAAGATAAACGTTTGTTATATTCTCTTTGATATCAATACGCAATATAATATGGCGCATACAAGAAGTTCTATTCGCGTCATGAGATAATACACCCTAAAATTGTCATTTGTGGTTATTTATTCCTTGCTTGTCTCTACACTCATAAAACTAACTATGAAGATTATATTATTTATTTTATCTACGAACAAACTGCTGGCTTCAAAACAGTCTAAAATTCTGGCTGTGACTATAATACGTTCAGAAATAAAACAAACTTGCTTTTTAATTTTCGTTTTGTTGGCAGTCTGTATAAATTCATTCATTCTTCTGTACATCTATCATTCATTCCAAGTGTATTATCTATGATTCATTCGATTCACTCGTTCATTCTATGTTGCGTGAGACGGGTGAAGGGCATTTATGTTTTTTGTCTTTATGCTTTTTTCAATTAAGTTCAAATAACTTGCCGCACTTTCACGTGGTATGTAAAATAACTTGCCCGGTATAGTTTTACGGTGAAATCAAGATAAAGTTGCCACAATGGCGGTGTTAGCGGCGGCTCAGCTGCTCGACGAGTTGATGGGCAGACATCGGAACACAAATCCAAATGAAAAAATCAAAAAGCCTAACTGGGAGGATCCTGAGGTAACTGTTGTTTCAAAATAAGTCTTCAATATACTAATTTAGCTCGAACGTCCAGAGTAATCAAATCAATAGTATAAACAGGTCAAGTGTTAAAATATTCAAGAGGTGAGGGGTCAATATTTGGTGTTCGTACTTACTGTAGGTTTTCGGCTGTTTGATGTTATTTTTAGGTTATGTTAAATCGAATTAAATGGCTTTATTGTTAAGTATTTCACAAATTTTAGCTCTGATTTTTGTTATGACGTGCTCTGTGTGTTGCTTTTCCATAATGTGTGGTTACTTTAATTTCCAATCATTGTTTTGTAGTAGAATGATTATATTGATCACCATCATATTATTATCAGTTGCAAGACGTATGTTGATCAATTGTCAGGCTTTAACTATGATAAATTAGAAAACGAATCCTTTATTAATGTTCTAGCTTGAAAAATGATACTCTGACTATTAGTTTTCAAGCTAGTACACAAATAAAGGGTATTTTTTGGATGAGTGGGCTTGTTTTTGGTTAATGGGCTATGGTTAAGAGATCCTCATTATAAATTAACCACTCTAATCTAACTACAAATAGGATCGAACTATTTAAAAATATATGTTGATAAAACAGTTTTCATTATATTGAATAAATACATATCTTGGAACAACTAACACAATTCCATCAGATCCCAAACTAGGCAGAGCCTGTACTATCGTAACCAGAGAACTGGTTGGCGTAGTACAACATAGTTATGTATTTCTAAATATAAATCTTATATAAAAATGAGCCCGGTTGTTTACTACATCATATAAAATAAAAAATGGTGTAAATAACCCAACAATCTTCCTGTCTCAAACTCTGTTTCTGACTCAAGGATAGCCACAAAAATTATGATGGTCTCTGATTTTTTGAATTCATGTCCTTCAAGTAAAGCAGAATAACTATTAAAATATTGCTACATATTATTTTTAGGCATAGCAAATATGTAGGAAATGATACAGTCAAGATTGATAACACAGTATGTTATAGACATTTTTAGAACAAACCGTTACTACTATCTGTCAGTATAGAAGCTATTAATCCGAAATATTGTCTTTGCTTTGTTAAAAAACATTTTCTTATTTCATATTCATATCATTTATTTGTATTCCACAATGTGAACTTAGGTGGCAAACATTACGCTTATAGCTAGGAGCATTATGGACCCTGTCGGGCACAGCAAATTTATTATATCGGTTAATTATTATTATTCGTAAATTATTAAGCAACTAATTGAGTTTTCTATTTCATATGACTACTTTACATTTATATATTTATACATTACACTAGCATATTATTATTTAACTATCATGTCATTCAATAAGGAAAGAAATTTTGCTTATTATTTGGATCTAACTATTCAATAGATTATATAAATAAAAATATATTCATGTATAAGTTTGAATGTATGTGTGTTTATTGTAATTTAGGTTATTTGTTTATCATTTAAGTATTCATTTACTGTGTAATAAGCCTTATTTATAAGAATTTGTTTTAGATTAATTATGAATTTATTCTCTCTGGTTTAATTTTTTGTAGAATTTGGAATTTTATTATATATTTTGATTGACATTACATTAGGACTGGGGAGTGTTGTTAATAAATCTAATTATTAAAATTGTTGCAACCAAGAATATTTATTTTTTTCCAACATTGCCATAATGCTATTAGGCTTCATAAATTAATCCACTGAAGAAGAACATTGAGTGTGTGATAGATAGATAGATAGGTAGGTACACTTAATGCACATCACAGAATAAAAATTTAGATGAATAGACAAAGTTTAAATTTTTGTACAATTGGCAGTGTTAGCCCATAAAAAGATTGAGTGAAGATTTGATTTTGAGTGTGTCCTTTTTTTAGTAGTTTTACAGTAGGCACTCAGATTCCAAGTTCTTTTTCTATTTGTAGGACAGGACAGAGTCATCATTGCACAAAAAGATTTGTCTTGGGTGGGGGTACTATCTCTGGCTTAACACTCAGGGTAACTAACTACTCGGCAGATGGGCCAGTCAAAAAAAGTTTAAACTAAGTATTTTTTATTTCAGTACTGTAAATACTACATGGTGAAGTTCTGCCCTCATGATTTATTTGTAAATACTAGAGCAGATCTTGGTGTGTGCCCAAAAGTTCATGATGATGAGGTTAAAGACCTATTTGAGAGAGCAGACACTTCATACAAGAAAGCCCAGTATGTTGAAGAATTCTTACGCTTCTGTCGGCACATGATCAATGATGTGGAAAGTAAGTATGGACATGTATTATTCCTATTATTTTTCTTTTTTAAAAAGACAACGCTTGCACTAAGGAATCTAATCCCTGTGTCGCGGGGTACTTTACAAACATATAAAACACACAAATTACATCCAGACTCAAAACAACTATTTATGGGTCACACAAATAGTTGTCCAGCGCGGGATTCGAACTCGCGACACGAAGAGGCGAGACGACTGTCGTAGCCGCTGCGCTACACGTGCAGTCAATTCTATTGCTTATGTTTACATTTTTGTCTGTTTAATCAAGTCAGATTGCTATATCAACCGCCTCTCACCTACAAAAATATGCACATGTAATTGTCCGTCCAGGTATGATACTGAACATAATTTTCTGATTTTCTGAACATTAAATTTTCTGATATAGTAAATGGAAGTATGATAGGTTTTTAATAGGCCCTTAATTAAAAATAAGACATGTCTTGACTTTTTTGTTATAGATAAAAAAAAGAGTACTTTATTATTTTTTGCAGGGAAAATACAAAAAGGTCAACAAAGACTGGAGTTAATGAACTCAAAACCTGAAGGACCTCCCATGACTCAAGCGCAAACTGAGAAGAATCAGGAACAGGTATTCATTCTTTTGGGTTTATTTCTACTGCTATAATCCTTTATCAATATCTTACCTTTCATTATTAAAAATGTTTATCACTTGATCTTTAGGACAAACCTATGGATATAAACTATGGATAAAATATTGCAATTGTTATCTGATGTCATAATTATAGTAATAATTCAAATTACTTTCTTATATATACAGACATAGATTCATGCCTGTTTCCCAGAGAGGCAGGCAGAGACAATGGAGCTCCATTGGTCCCAAGTTCCTTGCGCACCTCTTGCCTTGTTTACTCTTACTCTCTTTATATTTTTCATCATTCTCACCTGTTGAGGGTGCTTCTGACCTGGTCTTTCTTGAGAACATCTCCGACTTGGTCAGAGAATGTTCAACAAAGTCTTGCCCTTCTAGTTGTACCACACACGGAGGCCATGTACAGAAGTAGTGAAAGTGAACCTTATGATAATGTGATAAAGTTGAAAATCTATTTGACAGATTGGGATAGCTGGATGTGCTGGCGTCTGTACATATACTTCTTTAATCAATCTTCTTTCATTCATTTTGTCAAAATGCCCAAACCTTTTTCAATCTCGCATACCTTTTTCAATTCCTTTACGTAAATAAAAACAAAATTAATAAATAACTAGTACACAGTAATACACAATAATACATTTGTCTATACTTACTTACTAATATTATAAAGAGGTAATGTTTGTGAGGTTTGTGACATTGTCAGGGATAATCTCTGGATCTACTGAACCGATTTTCAAAATTATTTCACCAATAGAAAGCTAGGTTATTGTGGAGTGTCATAGGCTATGATTCATCATCATAATTTTTATTTATCCCGAACTTTTAATCCGAATAATTACGCGGCACAAGTGAGCAGGGACAACAATATTGGAACAAAGTCTATGGGCATTGCTAGTAAATTATTTAATCTAAAGCTATTGTATAGAGGCGAGCTTAACTCAATAATTTTTTTTTTCCAGCAAACCCTTGTTAGAATTTGACTTGTGTAAAAGGGTATATAACTTAGTTACTAGTTTAGTTACTACTTGTCATATAAATAAACACTATGTAAAAATAATTTTAAAGTATAGAAGAAATGCATCTATTCACATGTTACGCAGTCCATGCACTTTTGTATAATAATATAATGTCATATCAATAATGTCAATTAAATTTAAGTAGCGATCATATTTACGAATGAAATAACAAAAGTTGGCCCTTATTTTCCTAGTATAAATAAGAGGTGTCAGATCAACTTGATTTGATCATAGAATTAGGCTGTATCTGATTAAAATGTTGGTTCATTTGTCAGGTGCAACTGTTATCGGAGAAGGTCACATCATTGGTGCAAGAGGCTGAGGAAGCAGGCACCAGGGGTGATGTGGAACAAGCTCAAGGCCTTATGAAACTGTGTGACCGTTTGAAAGAAGAGAAAGAGCAGCTGCTGAGGCAACAAGAAAACAGGTACTTTTATAGCACATTCTTGACTCTTATCAATTGGATTAAACTTGACACCCTGTGGTAAATGCTATTCTTGGTTCAGTTGAGACTGAGTGACTGTAATCATATAACTATTCTTGTAAAAGGTGAATACATAACATGGTGAAGAATGTGTCTTTACGTATGAGATAAAATTAAATATCTATACATATAATAAAATCATAGGAAAATCAAAACTGTACATTGCATATTTTTTAAAAAGGAGCCTTGGGGCGTGATCTGCAATTGATATCGGAGCCAGAAATATAGTTTTTAGGTTTTTTTCTGTTTCTCTGTATGTAGGTATGTCCGGATTAACTCAAAAAGTGCTGCATGGATTTACTTCAAATTTTGCATGACTATTACTTGAGGTCGGATCAATATATAGGCTACATATTATCACGCTATCACCTACGGGGGAGGAGGTGTGATTTTAATTTAATTTATAAAGTTATACGCGGGTGAAACCGCGGGGCACAGCTAGTCTGATAATAAATTGTTTTTCTAGCCACTGGTCAATGACAGCTGAGTTGGCTGCCGCGCAAGAAAAGCAGATGGAAGTTTGTCCTGTCTGCGGCGCGTTTTTGATTGTCGGTGACGCACAGCAGCGGATTGACGACCATCTGTCCGGTAAACAACATGTTGGGTGAGTATATTGACATGTCAATCATACCCTGACTGTCACTGGCCATAAACAGCTGGCCTGACCGCGGCATAGGATTTATCCATCCCAGTGAAAATTTGGGATGCAGTGATTTGGTCATTATTACAAATGACATCCATTGTGTTTTTTGCATGAAATACCAAGAAAATGGCCACTACATACTATACTATGTGATAGCTTAGGGTTTAAAAAACTTAAAAACAAGGGATAGGTCAATCTTTGTGGTAACGTAAGAGACTGATTAACTATTTAAGTAGAAAAGAATTCTATTTATTTCTAGGGAAGCAACTTTCTTACTGTTGAACAACTCTGTTACCATTATCAAAGGCATAAGTCAACCTTTGTGGTAACTAAAAGACAGATTAACTGTTTTAGTAGAAAATATTTTTTTTTTATGTTAAATTTTTGTAGACAATGGTGCGCAACAGTAACGTAGTTGTCTTTTAAATGTGAATTATCAGACTTAATAATAAATAATATCACATTTTAAAAGCTAAAAGTTATATAAAAGTTCACTTGACCCATTGTTCCAGTTACTTCAAGCTACGGCAAGCCTACGAAGAGATGAATGAAGCCCGCGAGAAAGAATTGCAGGAGAAAGAGAGAAAGCGTCGGGAGGAGAGGGAGAGAGAGCGTAGCTTACGCAGCGGCGGCCTCGGCTCCGACCGCCGCGATAGGGAACGAATGGAGAGGGACCGGGAACGTGATAGGGATAGGAGCGACCGAGGCGACCGCGACAAAGATAAAGACAAGGACAAGGAGCGGGAAAAGGATAAGGAGAGGGAGCGCGACCGCGACAAGGATAGGGAAAGAGAGCGCGATAGGGATCGTCATCGGTGAGTTGGGATTTCTTTTCACTTTATAACTGAATATATGTTAAAGATGTTGGATTTCTTGGTTTGAGGACAAGACGCCTTTATCTAGAAACCATCTTTCTCTATCACTTATGTGTCAATAGATATGACTGCTCAGAAATAACAAATAAGATTAGCTATATTGTTCCAAAAACTGTTATGAGACGGGAGGCGCATGGATTTCCGCTTTTTGCGGTATCTTCTTGTCGTACTAACGCTGGGGTCCGTGCTCCTCTGTGTCGAATAGCCAATAATTACAATACTTTTTTCTCAGACCTTGATCTGTTCACACTGTCTGCTAATAAGTTTAGAAATTGTTTACTCCAGAAGATTAAAGAAATAGATCTGAACATTTAGATATTTTATAGACTCATGTAAGATTAAAAAATATATATGTTGTTTTATATAAATGCCATTACTTATTAAATATGTTTAGCACTAGCTTCACTCGTGCTTAGTTAAGTAGTTCCATGTTAAGACTATTTTACTTAAGATGTGGATAACGATGTGGGTTGCTCATTAACAAATCATATAAACTATAACTAAGTTATTAAGAAAAGTGTGTAACCGTTTGTATTCCAGAACAAATAAATAAATGAATTTGTAAATTTATAAGAATGAGTTGCACAGATTAAAATAAATAGTATCAAATTCAAAATATTATTAGTATTATAATATAAAAATTTTACCTTTAAATAAAATTTGTATTATGTTTCCTGAGACGTCCGAAGTCCATTATGAGAGTACATCATCTTCCTTCCGTCGCTTTTCGCTAGAATACGTCATTTTCCGTCACGTGACACGGTCTTCAGCGCCACCCGCGGCCAAATATGAAACTAACTTAAAGCAGCACATAGCAAGCCGCCATATTTTTGTCATTGTTCGGTTCATAATGATAATGATGATGGTACACCAGGAAGACATTATTTGGACTTCGGACGTCTCAGGAAACATAATACAAATTTTATTTAAAGGTAAAATTTTTATATTATGTGTTCCGTTTGACGTCCGAAGTCCATTATGAGAGATCTGTTTGTTATCTCCTGGTGGCTTGCTAAGTAAAACGCAACAATGTGAACAATATATTATTATATTGAATAATCATGCTATGAAAGCAAAATAAGAGCTATGTATGCTATACACAAATAAAATAACAATCAACATCATTAAATTAGTTAGGAGTTTACCGATTTTAAACTACTAAAACTTTTACATAGTAACAGAAAATAATTGCGATAGTGATTTCTCTGATTCAATACTTTGTCTGTGGCCTATATTGTCTACTTCTCTTAGATAGTATCTTCTAAAAGTATCCTCATGGCGCCAGTTGGCCTTAGCTAAGATATCATTAATTGGGTACTTCTCTAAACAGTTCAGAGATGAAACTGCCGATCTAAAACTACCAGGTGAAGCCTTTATTCCGGCTTCAGATAAAATTCGTCTTATCCATCCACCTATAATCACAGCACTAGCAGGTCTACGAGGGTCCCTTGTGGTTATAAACAAATTTGTTAGAGGACCTCTAACATTTCTTGAAATGTCTACCAACGATCTTAACCAAAATAAAGGATCTATATTTCTATCTGGTGAAGTTAGTAACGTCCAACTTGATTGTTGATATGACGCTGAATCAGTTTTTGAGCCAAACACAGGATGTAAAGTTATTGAATCCCCGTTGTCCTCAAAATGCTTTGAATCACAATGGAAGAGAGTCAAGTCGTGAATTCTACGTCCCGAAGCCAACAACAAAATAGAGGCTGTACGCCTAGAAACATCATACAAACTTTGTAAGTTAGGATCTGAATCTTTTAAAAACTGAATTACTATTCTCGCATCCCATATTGGCAATTTTGGTGGAATTGGCCTAGCTAGTGACACAGCTTTTAAAATATGTTTAATCAAATTATTTGAGGAAATCTTAATATCTGAAATTGTTTCACAGACTGATGCTATTACAGATTTATGTACAAGAATACTACGGTAAGCTAATCGATCAGTAAGAAAGAGCTTTGCTAAATACCGGGCTACGTCCGCAGGTATCGGGCGACGAGCATTTAGGTTGTTTTGGTTACACCAATTTACCCATTTGTTCCATATGGGAGTATAAGTTTTGAGTGTAGAATCTCGCCAACATGTTGACAAGAGTTGTATTTCTTCCGTTGACCAGTTTTGAGTTAGCGGGTCCCACCCGAAATGAGCCAAGCCTCCAGCTGTAGGTTGTGGACTTGGGCAGGATAGCGTCCTGTCACTGTGTCCACCAATGACTCTTTCAGGTTTCTGATTTTCATAGGGCGCGTCAAGGCGCGGCTTTTCAGATCTGGGTGCCAGAAAGGTTTCTGCCATTTGGGTGCTATTATTACAAACTTCCCTTTGGCAGAGTTGAGGTGGCGTAACACACGTGGGAGCAGCGCCGGTGGAGGAAATATCCATGCGAGGTCGTAACTCCAGTATCTGCTGAACGCGTTGTGATAGCAAGCGTTCGAGTCTGACAAGTCTAGAGTAACATAATTGGACACTACGTGAGCTGCTTCTGATGCGAATAGGTCTATGTTTGGAGTTCCCCATTGTATGAATATTTTGTCGGTCGCCTCGCTCAGCAAATGCCATTCGGAATCGCCTCGGTTGCGAGAGAGGTGATCGGCTTCCGTGTTGTACAGTCCCGGAAGATGGTGCGGGATTAGTACAACGTTCAGGCTGTCCGTCAGTGCCAGTAGCTTCTTCGTTAATTTGAGGAGATTTTTCGACTTTGTTCCGCCCTCGTTTTTTATGTACGACACGACAGTTTTGTTGTCGCTTTGTAGAATTATCGTTGAACCTCTCAGAATTCTTGCTTCTAAAGATATTGCCGCTACCACTGCATACATTTCTTTTAGGTTGCAATGCCACTTCTGTTGATTTGGATCCCAACGACCTTTTAGTTCTTTGTTGTTCACTATGGCTCCCCATTGGATATCGGAGGCGTCTGTGACAAGATAATTGACCGTAGTCTGTCTGGGGTGAAGAGACGTTTTCTGGCCGACATTCTGTATCCACCATTTTAGTTCGTTTCGTACCTCTTCTGTGAACCTGACCGGATGGGAACTTTCCTGCAGATGCTTGCTGTGCCGCTGCAACGTACGGCAATGCAACCTTCCCCGGAGGGTGATGAAGGTTGCGAAGTTGAGAAACCCTAAGAGGCGTTGCGCCTGCTTGAGGGTCCAACTGCCGGTTGCTAAGCGAGACAAGAGACACTGACGGAACCTGGAAATTTTGTCTGGGGGCAAGCTCTTGGTATTGTATTGTGTGTCCCAGACAATTCCCAGGAATTCTATGCGCCTTGTTGGGATAAGTACCGATTTTTTTAAATTGATATTCCAACCCAGAGATGTGAGGAATTCTATCGCTAACTGAACATGAGATTTTAATGTCTTCCTGTCTTGATGTACTATCAAATAATCGTCGAGATATAGGATCAGCCGCAGACCTTTGCTGCGTAACACTTCGGCGGTCCAGTTCGTGACTGACGCAAACATCTTGGGTGCTGCGGCCAAACCAAAGGGTAGGCATGTCATTTGAAGCAGCTGCCCGTCGTTACTTATTCGTAAAAAACGACGGTGTTTCTGAGAAATTCTCAGATGATAATATGCTTGACTTAAGTCGAGTTTGACCATCCAGTCTCCCATTTGTAGGAACTTGGGAATTTGATGATGATGAAAAAGTTGGAAACGTTTTGGTCGTATAAATCGATTTAACGCTTTCAGGTTGAATATAACTCGATTCTCCCCACTGCTTTTTGTTACAATGAAAAGCGGGGATATGAAAGATGGAGTTAAAGGAGCGGGCTCGAGAATTCGACTGTGAACCATGGCTTGAATCTCCAGCGACATAGCTGAAGAACGGGGCGTTTGAAACTTTTGCATGATGCTTGATGTCGGAAAAATAAGCGGTGGCGTTTGAGTGAACGGAATGCGGGCAGCAGAAATTAATTTGAGAATTATCTTGGGTGGCCTGAATTGTGCCCACACTTCCCGATAAAACATCAGGCAGCCGCCGCACAGTGGTTCGTGTAGAACAAGCTAGCTGGACAATATTATTTGTTTCGTTTTTTATTTATAAATGAGGTTATTAAGCAAAGATATAAGGGTCATAATACTATTTGAGGTCCATTGGTCGTTTGAGCAGGTATAGTGAAATAAAAACACAATATTTTTTTAAACAATTTTATAAATAAATTTAACTATAAATGTAACTATAAAATCTAATATCAGATACATAAAATACCTACTTAAAAACTAAATCGATCACTCATCATCACTATCATCAGATGAATCATCCATTGAATAGTCATGATCATGAGTGGCAGAACTATGAAAACTAGAAACTATATTAACATTTTGTTCCTTAAAGCTAGGTTGAACTAATAAATCTAGGACTTCGATAGGGAATGAACCTATTTTCTTCCGGGGAATTTCTCTTAAACCATTTATTACAGGGTCAGATGTTATCAATAACATATTAAGTAAATCTCTATTCGTAGCTATTCTTTGCACAGCTGCTATTTCTTGCACAGCTGCTCCACTTTTCAGCCAATTTTGAAGAATATTTTGAGATGATGACCTTGACGTCTCTCAGGGACTGCTCCGTAACACCATCAAAGTCATGTCTCAAAGATATAAACCGAAAGAGCTCCACGTTTCGCGTTTCCTTCGGGTGTTTTAGCCATTCTTCAAAAAAGTCCATTTTTGAGACGGTGAAAACTGTTTAAAGAAAAAAAAAGAAAAAAATTAGTTGTGCAAATAATTCGCAATATTTTTTTCTACTAATTACTACTAGATACTTGTGAGAATCATATAAAATAGATTTTACAGAGTGGACATGAGTGGACATGTAATATTTTGACTATTGAATTCAAAAATATGGGTGAAAAAGTCCACTTTTATCGAAACATTTAATTTAATAAAATTAAATAATGAAGATCCTGTGATAAAAATTAACTAAAACAAAACTACTTACCCTTATGTACACAATCCATCACAAAAACACTATCACAAATTTCTTTTAGTGACTTAAAATAATGTTAACAATATGGTGTAAAAATGCAAATGAATGCACTTTGAATTATCAACACTTTATATACTTACCTTAATGACGGGCCTAATGAGGGTAATTACGAAAATTAATAGATGTATTCCTTAATGTATAGGGCTAATGAGTTCATCTTAATAATTAACTATTAGGAATTGAAGAGTTGTTTTTGTCCAGCTAGTTTGTTCTACGCGAATAACAGTGCGCCGGTAAACTTCGAGTCATTTACGTCGACTCTTGTTAGACTCACCTTTGCGGCCCCCTCTTTTCTTTTGATCGTCGAAGTTCCGCTTTTTATTCTTCCCTTGTAATTTATTTTGTTGCGGACGAAATGGCTTTTCGCGAGAAGTAGAAGGGCCTGGAGACTTTGGACGCCCAGGAGACCTGGGACGTACTGAGAATTTAGAACTAGTTGCAGTTTCTTTCTCGAGTTTATCTACACCCCCTATTTTTTGAATATATGCCGATAAACTTTGTGGGTTGAACATATATTCCGATGAGGGGGGTATTTTTCCAATATCTTCGCGAAAATATTTGCCTTTCAAGCTTTTAAGGAGCTCTTTTCGCCGCAGTTCTAATACCTCTGCACGTTTACCACAAATCATTTGCAATAAGTCATGAGAAATAGTTTTATAATTTGATTCGTTACCAAATAATTCCTTTAATTTATCATATATCGTTAATGATGTTAGTTGAGCGTCCGGTTTTGACGACCAATCAATTAAATTCCGCAACGCTACATTGACAAACTCATTTTGAGCTAAGAACGCGTTTGATAAAGCCGCAAAGCTACGCTCCATCTGGTGCCATCTAAGAGGTGCAAAAGGATCCTGTAAATGTGTCAGTTCCTCGTTTACTTTCAGCTCAGTAAAAGCTGGAAACGCCGCATATTTCTTTTGCACCTCAGTGTACCGTACAGAGTTCCAATCTACCGAGTCAAATCTTTGCATAGATGCTAACTTTGCAACGCGGTCAGGATTAGCTTTAGGTACAGATGGTTCCTTGATTGAAACGTTTAGCTCGGCAATATCATTAACATCTACTGACGGTCGTAGAAATGGGTCATCAATCGATCTAATTGAAGGGCCCGGCGCCGATGAACTTGAAGTATTGGGCTGCATTAGCGCGTAATTAGAACAAAAAATATTATTAATGTGACTCACCAACTGTTGCGATAACACTTCAAACCTTTGATCAATTGACTCGTGAGCTCGGTTCCTGCGCCGTCTTTTTGACGGCGGCTCATCCTCTTCGCTCGAACTTGAATTCGACGTTGTTGAAGACACGTGTTTATCACTTTCACGTAACTGGGTAACATCGCGATCACTAGACATGTCCGCGCGATTGTTATCCACTGATTCGGTTATTTCACTGTTGTCCATAATTAAAACGAATACGAAATATTTAACGTAACGGAAAAATAAATTTAAAATTCAAAATTCACTTTCTACTTTAATCTCGAAAGCTTTGACACCAATTTTCTATAATTATAAAGAAAACACTTTTAAATTCTAGCGATGTCCACGCGGTATGAAAAACGACGCAACAATGACAAAAATATGGCGGCTTGCTATGTGCTGCTTTAAGTTAGTTTCATATTTGGCCGCGGGTGGCGCTGAAGACCGTGTCACGTGACGGAAAGTGACGTATTCTAGCGAAAAGCGACGGAAGGAAGATGATGTACTCTCATAATGGACTTCGGACGTCAAACGGAACACATAATATTAAATAGAAAAAGTATTTAGATGGTGGATGATATATGCTTATTTTTTAATAATGTTTCTTTCCTAAATTATATCATAAAAATATGTTGTTTTGGTAATTTGCCACCCAATTTGAACATACGGGGCTTATTATTTTGTATTTGTGAGTTTCTTGGGTCCTGTGCACGTAAAACTCGTGAAAATAGTACAAATCTGTTTTTACACTAGTTTTTTATACAAACTATCTTTTAAGCTGTAGTGGTTAAAAGTAAGTGTCGGTTTTCCCACGAAACTCAATAAATCGAAGTAAATCCCATACTGGCCACAGTCGCCGCTTTATGTTACGTATAAATTTCGCCCGTGACTTCGCCCACGTAACTTTTTCGCTCGTTTAACAATTATTTTTCTATCACTTACCTTTTTTATGTTACTGATGAATTGATGACCAATATTATATTACTCCTTCCATGGCCAATATTATATTACTCCTTGCAACATCAGCTGTATGCCAGTGTGAATGTTACCTGTAGTTATTTGTGTCTAATTTGATGGAAATTGTAACTTAATATAAATTTCTGTGTACAATAACGAAAGGAATAATGAAATTAGTTTCCTAAGTCTTCGTTTTCTTAATGTTTTAGTGCTAGCCGGGAGAAGACGAGTCGCCATGAGGACCGTGAGCGCGAGCGCGACCGCGACAAGGACCGCGAACGGAAGCACCGCAAGGAGAGACGTTAGTATTAACATGTATATACTACAAATCGTGTAGGCAGTATTAACCCCACTGTCAGAATAGTTTAAGCAGAGCTTGTACTATGGCAGCCAGACAACTGATAAGCATACGTATACAGGCTTGTCGAGGCGTTGACGTTCAAACGCAAAATTTAGATACTTTATGATGTTTGTTCTACGATTTTGCGTAGTTTTCGAGATAGAATGTTTTTAATGATTTTTTCGTAAATTTCACCTAACATCAGTTTTCGATTTATTTCTTGTTCTGTTGAACATTTCTGGTTTAGTTTTTTTTTGTGATAACTAATTAGCTTAGTTTAACCTAACACCCTAAAAAGTATGGTTTATCTAATCATTACAGAACTGACTTAGAATTTATTCGAAAGGTCAAACCCTGAGCTCAGGACTCATAAATTTTCAGAGTATCCAAACACGCAAAATCGTAGAACATATATGGAGGTGATTCGGATACTCCTCATCATAAAGTATCTAAATATTGCGTTTCAACGTCAAGTCATTCACATGCAGACATTGCCGGGGTTTTCCTGTTTCTGGCATTTTATATGCTAAGGTTCGATACCCAACCCACGACAAATCATTCAAAGTATTGTGATAAGCATGATTATGTTATATGTCTGGGTGTTATTTATCTATAATATAAAAAGTATTTAGAAATATACAGGCTGGCCGAGCAGCCTGGAAAATCCCGGCAATGTCTGCATGTGAATGACTTTTTTGGACGTACACCAGCATGAAAGATGGCATATAGATAGTAGATTTCCAGCATTGAAGCTAAATCTCAGGATGATGTTAACTGG
This sequence comes from Pseudoips prasinana, assembly GCA_951640165.1. Classification (NCBI taxonomy): domain Eukaryota; kingdom Metazoa; phylum Arthropoda; class Insecta; order Lepidoptera; family Nolidae; genus Pseudoips; species Pseudoips prasinana. Next base: position 27,193,920 of record OX621240.1, read on the forward strand.
AACTTCAGTCTCATCAATAATTATGACTAAAACCTGATCAGCGTTAAAGGAAAATGGGCATGAAACAGCCCATACAGAGCTGAGTTCGTTTTCCTATGACTTCGAATTTAATTGTATGTTGAGATTTTGATTATTACTATTGAGACAATGTCACAATGCTTGTTTGGTCGAATCACTATATTTGCAAGAGAGATATATACGAAAAGAGAGGGATAGAGAGGTGTATAAAGATTATATTTGCAGTGTAGTGTTCAGAGAGGTAGGGCACAGCGTTCATTCGCTCAAAGAGCAGCCTGACTGGTGAAGTACCTTCACCTTACAGAAGACATTCTTTAATAATAACATTAATAACTTTAATGTTATTTCTTTGGGGTGGGGGTAAGGGTCAGCAACACTTGTTTGCTAACTCTTAAAAGCCGGCATCGCACCCGTGACACATCTGGTGTTCCGAGTGTACATGGGCGGCGGTGATCACTTACCATCAGATGACCTGCTTGCTCGTTTGTCGCCCTATGCCATAAAAAAATACATGAAAATGAAATGTTTTTATTGCAGGATCGTCGCACGAGCGCTCGCGCCGCCGCTCGCGTGACCGCCACTAGCACATGACTGAGGTATCGCATATGCACCTGAAATCGGTAAGTATATTCGATTGTACCCCCATTCCTACAAGCGATGCGTCCGATCATCAGCCAATCCCACATCATCAGACTAGCTCATACCCCCACACTGATTCATTTGGCAGTTCTATCATATCCAATACCCACACCACTCGATCCTCTCCCGAAAATGAGACAATACAAGTAATAAAGTGAACACTATTGTTTTCCAGCATAAATGTAGCATACCAAAATATAACTTCGGTATATGGCAAAGATTTGGGGAGTAATGACACCCATTGCACTCTCGATTCGGTAGTTCGTCACACCGACGGACTTGGCAGGTATTTGATTGATATTTGGAATAGTTGCCGAGCGCCGACTGTGGGGAAGACGTACTCATTGATCGCCATCGGTTGTTCTCTTGCATTGTGTTCGGCTCAGGTCTATAGAAGCCCCCTTAAACTTTAAGTAAATATATTATAGGCTCTAAGATTATTTAACTTGATGTAAACATCGATTTTATAAACCGCCTCAAGATAAGCTAATTCTAAGGCCGTCGAAATTAAATACCTGAATAGATTTATTGCATACAACACTGTTTAGATTGCACTGTTAGTGGACTTGTTTTATTACGCGAGGTCTACCGCCTAATTGGCCGACCATCGTGATCGTCGTTCGAACAGATGAAGATTAAAAATGGCTATATCATTCGTTCAATCAGCTTCCTTGACATGTGACGTCATAAATCGTTCGGAATCGATGGTCAACGTTTTCGCCATTGAATGATTTAGTAATTTTTAATCTTCAACTATTTGAACGCCGACCACGATCAATACAAGTAATAATGAATACAATTGTTTTCCAGCATAAATGTAGCATACCAAAATATAACTTCGGTATATAGCAAAGATTTGGGGAGTAATGTCATCCATCGCACTCTCAATTCGGTAGTTAGAACGTCGATCACGAATACGATGATCAGCGAATTAGGCGGAGCCCCTCCTTGCTATTATTACTGAAATAATGGGTTTCGATATTTTTTCTTATTTACTAATGTTAAGATGGACTATAAATAAAGCCTAGCAGTAAAACAAAATTCAAATTACCTTAAAGCTAACGAAGAATGCGCTATACTAACATATTATGACGTCACTTCTAGTAGTCCTTAAAGCTTCATACTCACAGATATTTTGCGTGAAATGGACCAAGCATCCCATCATAATGAGAAGGACAAGAACTTAAAACCCTTACATCTAAAAAGTTTATAAGCTCATTTTAAATATTTTTTGATTTCTATAATTTTATTTTTTCCTCATTTCATGTTAAGTTTGCTATCTAACACTCAATATCAGTCTGGTCCCCTTTTAATAAAAAATAATATTAAATTAAAAACATATTTCTTAATATGTGTCTAGGTTTAGTCATTATTAAAATACATAAATAAAAGGTGCCTTCTTTTAATGTCTCTTTAATGATGGCATGTGTCTTTAAGCTATTAGATAAACGGCAATACTCGTTGTCCAGTGAAGCAGTGAAAGGTTAACTGTAAGCGTAATGTTGGAACAAAATGTCTGAAAAAGAAGAATATAAATATTCAAAACCTAAGTCACTATCTTTCTTGTATGACAAAGATAATAATAAGATATGTAGTGCCTATATTTTACGTGTTGTCAGGGTGCGGTCGCGTAGACAAAATAAATTGGTGTGGGTTTTTTAAGAAATACTAATATAATAATATATATTAGTATTTCTTGGTTTCACTCCGCTTTAAAAATCAATATGTATCGACGATATTGCGAACTTAGAATTTGCTTAGCTTGCAAGCTTCAGAAGCCGCGAATAAGTATTGTTTTTTGACATTAAAAGTAAAGCGAGGGCTCTATAGATCTTGGCATGAAAGTCGGTGGCGATCTTCCAATTACGTCTCTTCAGATGTGCCGACCGCCTCGACGTCGTATTGAGGTATTTCAACATGATGCTATGTTACCCAGTCGTCATTTGTCGCCAGTCCAATGGTGCCGATCGCTAATGCGATGCCAGGTATTTGTTAGGTTATGCGCTCTACTAAAACTTAACGGGGAGAAATTACTTTAATTAAAACTGAAATATTTGTTCTTGTAATAGGAACCATACTAAAATTATAATATATATATTTTCGCAACATTATCATCACATAGTATAAATAATGCTAAATTAGGAAGCCGTAATGAAGCTCACACATGGGCCCTCTTTGTATCACAATTAAGGATGCTGTTATCACATCATCTACTGTGTATTTCCAGGTACCCGAATAATGTTTAGTATGGCATTACGTTTATTATGTGTTTTATTTTATTGGAACTTAATTTATTTGGAGTCAAACTTAATGCCGTACAATTACTTAAATTAACCTGTACCCCTAAATCCAAATGGAAACGAAATGTTGATGATGGCATGAAACTACAGTCTGTCTCTTTGGCCGTTTATATATCAAGCACAGGTAGCGATAGCGAACTCGCGGGTTCGACTCCCGGGCCTGGTACTTTTTTGACAAGATAATCTCGAGTCAGAGTTGATGGTTAAAAACCTAATGTTTCAATCGCTCTCTGATTGTATCGGATTGCTGTCTCTCTAACTAGCACACACACTTGTGCAATATATAATTTTATAGGTCAATAGATAGAAAATCTTAATCGAAACAGAATTTTGATAAATAATAATGATTTAATGTCGTTCGTAGTTTCATATTCATTGACAGGTCGGTGCCATACTGTCCTATGCTAAGTACTATTACTAGCTTGCTACATGGACTTTTCAGTTGTGAAACATAGACGAAGATCTCCAGTCGCACACCTCCGGAACAAAGAGGTACTTTTCGAAATTAAGCATCCATACTGAAGAGGCGGTCCACCGGGGCTCCAGAACATTCGACCATCGGTTTCGAGGTGACATAGGATTAATAATAAGATTAAGAATAAGAATTTCATTGTTAGCTGTATTAAATAAAATGCATGTAGTTGAAGTCCTGCGCAAGGGCTTGTTATATTTCACGGTTAGATATTGATGTTTGTAACAGTGTAGCTACCACTGATAACTATCTCTAGGATCGTGTCTGTTTTTCTGTAAAACAGTTTCCTCTGAGGAGTCATTCAGGTATTTATCAAATTATTTTTTATCTTCATCATTATGATGTTAATGTGATTTTATTGTGTACGTTTGGGCTTGAGCTGATAAAAGTATGTCTTGAAGGAATAAACTATGGATACCAAGTTGCGCTGTTTTATTTTATCCAACCATGTTAAATACTTTAGTATAAAAGATGCTTACAAAAATCACCAGCAGTTCATAATAACGGTTTAAAATACTTCTTGGTACAATCTCCAGTTTTTAAGAAGAAGGAGGTGATCCTAAAGTGACTGTTATTTTTGACTATTGGAACTTCATTGTTTCTGAACCAATTTTGATCATTCTTTTTCGTTAGATGGGAAAAAAATGTTCAATACTGTTAATAAAGAAAAATTGAAGTCTTTGTTTTTAAATCGATGATTTTATAAAAAAAATAGGCTGGAGGTTTTTTAAATGGAATTTTTCTATTTTATCGATTAAGGCTCGGCGCCCACTATCCGGTGCGGCACACAGCTCGGGCGGCTTCGGTTGCCTTCCGGTGGCTTGGGGCGCTTGAGAGTAGCCTCGGCAGTCGCAAGCATACCTAAGGACACCGAGGCTGGTTTCGGAAATGCTAAGAATAGTTCGAGTAGCAGACACATTGCAGAGCAGTCGTAACTTTACGTGAAAACAGTAGTGCGTGTGTATTTATTAGCTCGCGACGATTATTGTAAACACATTTCTTCACTGTTTATGATACAGATTTCACTAAAATTTGGTAGCTTATCTCTAATATTTAAAGTACGAAAACCAACGCTGGTATAGTTAAAAAAATAAAGAATTCTCTGTTAAGATTAATACATGAATAATAATAATTTCACATAAATTGCAGTAGGTATGTGTATTTTACACATTAATACAGTCCAAATATAAATGAAAGTATACTTAATGATTTTTCAAATATCTAGTTGAGTGTGTACATGTTTAAGTAAAACAGTTCGTTCTGGTGGCCCCCTTTCTTATCGTATTTTGAAGTGCGTACGCATAGCATTTAGACACTTTGAGATTCTTTTGTATTAGATAGGCCATTTGAATTCTTCTGTGAGACGCAATGCGGCCCAAGTGAGAAGACCGAACGCGGCCGCCAAACTAGGCTGTTTTTATTATATTTCTGTACAATTCTTATTGGAGAGAGTTGAAATTTATTTACCAAACCCTACTTTCCATAATCGGCGGTTTAGTTACTTAAACATTTTCATGTGTTGTGGTGGGGTAAGCAGAATACGACACGCTAATACAAAGAGGAAGAAGGAAGGTGATGTAGGTACCTATGTATAATGTTAAACCATAGGAAATTACTTGAAAATACTAACTTCAGTTTTATACATTGTTGTCCATTAGTTGCGGACAAAAAAAAATGTGATGGTGTGCTTTGGGCGTATCGCCCGTCGTGTGCGTCACGATTGCTCCGCCACGTTATCCAAACTGAAAAAGATATCGCTAAAATGTTTGTCGAAATTAGTCAAAATCGAAGGAAGCAAACCAAAACTTTGTCAAAGCAGAAATAAAGAAGTTACAGGGGTTTTAAGTTGGCCGCGCGAACGTAACATGGAGATCTCAGCAACTACTTGGGATAGAGATCTAATTCTTTTTGTTGATTGAACATTTCATTTGTCAACAATTGTCGAAAAAAGAAGTATAACACTAAGATGATTATTTCACGAAATATTCACCTTGGAAGTTATGGCGGCGCAATCGTGCACTTGATGTTTCTTTAATCTCGATTATTTATTCAAAACTTAAGATTTCATGCAGTAGAACTGTTACTAGAAGAAATGTTTAGATATGTCCAAAGTACTGAAAGCATTTAATTCCACCAAAGTTTATTTAAAAAAACGAAATCAAGCCAAAACGAAAGATACGTGGCCGCGCAGTCGTAACGTTACTTCGAAGGCTAATTTCTCCTTATCTATAATTGTAAGATTTTGGTGTGAACATCCATTTATTCTTTATATTAACCTCATCAGATTGACATATCCTTTTACCCTCAAAACAGTTTTCTATGCGTGTAATCTCAAAAATGATGTTATCTCTCACAATGTTCGAGTAGAGTGACCATAATTTGCGTTTAATATGGGAAAATCTTTTGCTCTACCACACGAAAATGTACCTGTTAGTCGTAATTGTTGTAGAATTGGCTAAAACAAAACAGTTTAATGCACTTTCCTGCGTGTAATCTCAAAAATGATGTTATCTCTTACAATGTTCGAGTAGAGTGACCATAATTTGCGTTTAATATGGGAAAATCTTTAGCTCTACCATACGAAAATGTACCTGTTAGTCGTAATTGTTGTAGAATTGGCTAAAACAAAACAGTTTAATGCACTTTCCTTTTTCAGTTTGTCAAACATTTTTTATGATGTTTTGTTATGCATTGACGAGTTGTTCAATTTCATATCTGAAGCAGTAATGGTAATGAGAACAGTAAATAAATAAAATTAAAAAAGGATTTTATTCACGTAGACTTTGAAAAAGCGCTTGTAATCAGAACATGTTCGTAGTAATTAAAAAACAACATTTCTTGTGCTCGAGTTTCGACCATTTACGTAAAATCGATAAGTATTAATTATACTTATCGATTTTACGAATTCGCTGTGCGGTGACGGCGTAGAATATCGTCACCCCATCTCATCCCGTGAGGGGGCCCGAGGGAAACCTACCAGAGAATGGCCAGCAGCGTTTATCTGTGAACTTTGGGGAGGATAGAACAGTGGACGTAATTTGGCTGACATGGTGAAGTAGGTAAGTTTTTACGGTCATAAATTATACGAAAATATAACGCGATTGGATCAATTTAACGTCCCACATTTACATTTCACATTTTTTTTTCTAATTTAATATGTATTTCAAATTAGGAGACAAATTTTCGTCGGTTAGTACCTAATGCTATAAATATAATTGAACGTACAGACGCCAGCACATCAAGCTACCCCAATCTGTCAAATTTCCCCAATTGAAAGTGAACCTTATGCTTTTGTGATAAAGTTGAAAATCTATAAAAGATATTTGATAAATTGTGGTAGCTGGATGTGCTGGCATCTGTAAATAGTTTGAAACATAAATTTTCTCTCAAAATGGAAACAAATAGAATGCTATTCCGCATGTAATCCCTCCGTTCGAGTCAGCTTCGAGTAGCTTTGAGTGCGTAATTGTTATATTACTGCCTATTAACCGAGAACGTTTGAAATTTCCGGATTGCAAGCAGCAATGTCGCGTCATGTGTTGAAAACAGAACTAAGTTCTATTTTTTGGCATTCTTTTGTATGGCATGATTAGAAAATGTGTATAGAAGAAAAGAATAGTGTATTGAATTGTTTTATCTTAGCCAATTCTACAACAATTATTCCTAATAGGTACATTTTCATCTAGTAGAGCAAAAGATATTCCCATATTAAACCGACATTATGGTCACTCTGCTCAAACACTGTAAGAGATAACATCATTTTTGAGATTACACGCGTAGAAAACTGTTCTGACGGTAAAACGATGTGTCAATCTGATGAGGTTAATATTACGAATAAATGTCTGTTCACGCCGAAATCTTAACAATTATAGATACTGAGTTATCAGCGTTCAAAGTAACGTTACGATTACGCGGCCACGTAACTTTTGTTTTGCCTTGATTTCGTCAGTTTAAATGAACATTGGTGGCATTAAATTCTTTTGATACTTTGTACATATTAAAACCTTTCTTCTAGTAACAGTTTTACTGCATGATATCTTAAGTTTTGAAGAAACAATCGAGATTAAAGAAACATCAAGTGCACGATTGCGCGGCCATAACTTCCAAAGTGAATATTTCGTGAAATATTGATCATAGTCTTATAATTATTTTTTGACAATTGTTGACAAATGAAATGTTCAATTAACAAAAAGATTTAGATCTCTATCCCAAGTAGTTACTGAGATCTCCATGGCCGCGCAATCGTGCACGTTACGTTCGCGCGGCCAACCCCTGTAACTTCTTTATTTCTGCTTTGACAAAGTTTTGGTTTGTTCCTTTCGATTTTGACTAATTTTGACAAAAAATATAGCGATTTCTTTTTATGTTTGGATAACGTGGCGGAGCAATCGTGACGCACACTCGTCCGTCGACTTATTACTAACAAAATAATTAAATTACAACGAATATTTGGAAATCAACTAATGTAAGTACTCTCCTAAAATAGAGTTATTTAAACATGTGGAAATTAAGTATTACATTCCAAACGACAGTATTATAAAAAATGTATCAATTTTTAGGGTTCCATAGCCAAATGGCAAAAAACGGAACCCTTATAGATTCTTCATGTCTGTCTGTACGTCCGTATGTTACAGACACTTTTTTCTAAAACTATAAGAGCTGTACTGTTAAAACTTGGTAAGTAGATGTATTCTGTGAACCGCATTAAATATTTTCACACAAAATTAGAAAAAACAATAAATTTGGGGGGTTCCCCATACATTGAACGGAAACTCAATTTATTTTTTCATCGTATCCACTCATGTGGGGTGTGTATGGATAGGTCTTCAAAAATTATATTGAGGTTTCTAATATCATTTTTTTCAAAACTGAATAGTTTGCGCGAGAGACACTTCCAAAGTGGTAAAATGAGTGCCTGCCCCCTGTAGCTTCTAAAATCAAGCTACCCCAATCTGTCAAATTTCTCCAATTGAAAGTGAACCTTATGCTTTTGTGATAAAGTTGAAAATCTATAAAAGAAATCTGACAGATTGGGGTCGCTGGATGTGCTGGCGTCTGTACATTACCATGCAAACTTCCACCGAAAATTGGTTTGAACGAGATCTACCTAGTAAGTAGTTTATTTTTTAATACGTCATAAATCGTAAACCGCAATTTATCTTTCATTTAATCAAATGAAATACTTGCGGCTACGGAACTCTTCATGGGCGAATCCGACTCGCACTTAGCCGCTTTTTTAAACCTTTCAGTACACATAAAAGTATTTTAGATATATATTTACACTCACTGACTCATCCAATTTTACTCTTTGTTGAAACTAGATTCAAGAAAACAAATACATATGAAAGTTTGTTGCGGATATAGCATCCGATAGCGGAGTCTTCAAGCATTTAGTATTCCAGTATTCTAAGGGGTAAACAGAATTGAAAGTTCAGAAACTTTAAACAAATAGATGCCCGTTAAAGATGGGACTGGAAGGATTGAGGCCAACCTTTCATAACAACGCTTTGCTTCAAGTTTTCCATTAAAATCTTTATTATGATGTAACTACCCAGTGAAAAAATATAATGCGGTATAATAGAGTGATATCCACAACCTTTTTAGGAGAAATCAATGTAATAATTTGGTTATGAAACATCCATATACCATATCCAAATGTATTTAGGCTATCGAGCATTTGCTCGAAGATTTAAGCACTAATAGAGCATGAGCCCACGACAGCCAGACCTTCGTTGTTTTATAAAAGCAGTAAGAACGACCAGCGACTATAAAGTTTTGGGTTGTGGTTACTTGGGTAGATAAGGCACAGGTCACAGGTAGTAAAGGCATAGGTGTCACGTATAAAATAGTAACTACAATTCGTTAAAGTCTAAAGCTTAATTTTTTAATATTTTTTTTGGGATAACTAGTTATTTCTTCATCCATTACCGGACAATGGACACTTATGTATGACAGTTGCTACCCCTACCAGAGCCCCTAAACAGTATTAAATTATAATTATTCTTTCGTTATGATATAAAGGTTTAATATTATATATGTTTCTTGGGACCTATAAAAAAATAAAGTTAACCCGATAAAAATATAATAGGTATTATTTATAATTCAACGTAGGCGGCAAACATCACTAAACGTACAGCATCGATAATTTTATTGTCATACGCTAAAAAGGTAGTTTGTTATATACTCTTTGGTCATACGTAACGTCAAAACATTGCGGGAAAATAAATAAACATAACCTACGAAATACGAACGAAGGCTTTAGTTATCATCAACCTTATCCAAATAATTAAATATATTTGTCGTTATTGAGATTGTCATGGAGCTTGAAATGAGTAATGAACCACAAAATAAACAAAGAAATCAACAAGATGTAAGAGCTCAACTTCGTGAATCATTTCTCAAAGGAATTGCTGCTATAAATGGTAAGAACTAAGAAATGTATTTGCTCGAATCTATGAAAGTGCTCCGTATAAGTTTTGTACGGATTATTTCAAAAGCAAGCAATGTTCTCTTGTATTTATAAAACAACTTTACTGAAACAAGGGATTTCTTCCGTACCCGGAAATTTTATGAATTCCATAGAAATTTATGAAGGGTAGGTTTGACCATGAAAGCGAAATGCAGAGCTTTTGTTGTAGGCTCCAGCAGGTACCTTCAATCTTACTTAGTTCCATGGTCACTACTATTGTAGTAGTAAAAGTAGTATATGTGGTAAGTATATCAGTTATCTGGTTGCCATAGTAGGTATATCAGTTATATGGTTGCTTAGTTTGGGATCAGATGGTGGTATGTAAATAATGTCCCAGAATATAGTATTATTATTATTTCAGTCTGTTTTTTATGTGTTTTGATAGTTTTCTGTTCACTTCATTTTGACCTATAGTTGGTAGCTTATACAGGCCTATAGTGTGATACAATAAAATCTTCTAATTGGATTTTGTCAGCTTCTTTAAGTAAAGTAAAGTAAAATACTCTTGTACACCAATACATAACATAATAATCGAACATAAAGTTAGCTTTATAGGTTTTAAAAACTGCAACTTTATTTTGACCAGGTAAACCCTGTAATATCCTGACATATGAGAAAACATCACTAAATGCTACATTTGCTTGCTGGCATCCTGATGGTGCAGAAATACTTGTGCGAGATCTGGAAACCCCAGCATGTATCAAGATGACTACAGCTCTTCTTAGAACACCAGATGTACTAGCAGTTAAGTTTAATGGAGTTGAGTTACCATAGATACTAGTTTAGGTACTTATATAAGTATAAGTTTTGATTAAATGAAATGATTTATAATAAAACAAGATGAGCTTATTTCTTAATAATTTTTACTTATAAGATAGATAGGTACACTTAATTGCATATCTAAAAATGTTGATATATAGACATTCAAGTTATGTACAATGTGCGATCTTATAGCATAAGAGCAATTTATTCGATGGACCAGATTAGCAAATGAGAAAGTCTGCTAGTAATGTACATAAAAAGGCATGGTTTTGTATTTAGGTAATATAATTGATACTCTGGCAACCTAATAAATTAATACAGATAATTATTTGTAATCGAAACGTTTTTAAAAAATTAATACAGTTAATTTTGTTCATATTAAGTATATTATAATGTAATTTAATTATTAATTTTTGTATAATTTTATATGGGTTCACTGCCTGAAATAAATCTGATTTTATTTTATTTTATTTTATAATGAATAGTTCAAAATTGTATTAAAATTCCAAGAAGACTGCTACTTCCTCTTTCATTTTTTGCATGAAAGTTCCCCTTGCCCTATCCACTACTTTTCCTTCTATGTTATTTTTAAATGTCATGTCATATCAAATCAACTTTCCTGTTATACCAAAAAAAATTATACAACTGGAGTTAGATCATAAGTAATCCAAACTCTAGTTAAATTAATGAATTTATTGTATAGGATCCTGCCGTGTACGAGAGCAGCATTCCCATGTCCCTGGGGCTTCTCCAGCAGGTGCCAAGAAAATTCGACAGCAGGTTAGGTTTAGTGGGTGCGTTCAGACATACCCACCCATAGACACCTTTTCACCAGAGTGGCAAGTGTGAGCATTATGTCTGCCTTAAAGTAATGTAGTTTAATGATAACAATGTCCGTATTTCCAGCAAAAACAATTAACATAGCTTAATATTTATCAAAAGTTTATTTTTATGGTATTATATTTCACCAAAGCGAAAATTATTAGATAGGTATTTAGCTAATTATACTTATATTAGATAAATATCTAATACTAAATAATTTTAACTTTTTGTAAATATAATTTCATAGTACTTAATTATTTTGACGGTACCTATAAACCTTCGTAAGGTTTTTGGTATTGGTTGATGTGTTATCATCATGTCTAAATTGAACTTTGTGTAAGGCTTAGCGATATGCAGGTAAATAGCGATAAATTATTTCAGTTTCTTGATTTGGCATCCCTGATTTTCCCTGCTTTAATATTTACTACCTGTGATGTGACAATTAATGTCGAAAATGTTCAGTGAGGCTGAGGTACTTACCTTTATTCACCCTGGTCAGTGCAGGGGCTCTATCGGCTAAGTCGCCGAACATCGTTTTCGTGAATGGCGTTCAAATAAATAAAGGTTAAAAATGACTTAATCAATCGTTAAATCGAACGAAGTTTTTTTTTTCTTTTTTCTATCCTGTATCTTGATACTGGTAATATAAACAAGAAAAGAAGAGCACCCAAAATAGGTCCTTGGGGAACACCAAATTTGATTAATTTAGGGTCACTTGACTTTAGACCAGCCTGTTGGCCTAGTGGTTAGTGATCCTGACTGCTAAGCCAGAGGTCTTGAGTTTGGCTCCCACCTGTGTCTGGGTATTATTTACCTATAAGTATGTATTTATTTAGAGATATGTAAGTATTCAATGTTTGTAAAATGTCCTGTTTAAGTGTGTGTGCTTGCCGGAGCCATTTTCCGAGTGCCTTGAGACCCAAATGAATACAAACTAAGTTAAAATAGTGAATGCACTGATGTCTATTATGGTTAAGCTGTCCATTACACCCTGAACCTAATAAGGGCAAAAATTTACTCACATATATAAATTAGAGGTATTTCAGGTAATCACGATCCAAATATTTATCCCACACGCAACCTCTGAACATCTAATTGATTTTCCGTTCAATCAATCGTAGCCAGAGAGTGGAAAAATTGGGGAAAAAGTATAACCACCTGTAAGGTTTGTCGCTGTGGTAATAAAATGTTCGTCGGTTAATGTATGGTTTGCGAATTTATCTAAACTTTTGTTGTATCACTGACGATATTATCGCGGCTTATATTTGGTTGTTATAGGAGTAATATTTCTTATAGGTACAGCGAAATAATCAGGTTGATGATGGTTTGCGATCTTATCTTTTCTCACTTACTACATATTATATTGTAGTCATTTAGCCTCATTATAGTTTTTGAGAAAAGCTTCTGAGTCAGACGTGCACGTGAAAGCCTTCGTGTAAGATCTTATGAGGCCTAAGTTTATACTTTTTAAGCCACTTTTTACTAGATTACCTACTGGATATTTAAGAAACAGCAGTCTAAGTAAAAAGAGAATATGCTGTCCGTATGTGGAACCCTAATAAAGATTTTTTCTGAGATATATATTTCTGAGAACTTATTAGGGATTTCCACTGAGTTCAACCTGACGCTTCAATAAAACATTTTATACTCAGGACCTCAGCTTAATTTACCATACATTGGAACTTTTGCGAATGATATCCGAATATGCGTCGAAGGATTATGATCTTATCGTAAATCCATTCTGCGCGACATAGCGCATCCATTTAATTTTTCAGTGAGGCAGATCATAACGTTATTTTGCTCTTTGAGCAGACTCAGAGGTTTAGAACGCGGAAGCACCCCAGTTTACAAAATACAGTTCCAGTAGTACCGATATTAGGTAAATTTAGTTTTATTTGGAAGAATTTTTCAAATGCAACTCATGGCTAGGAAATTATTACTGTCATCGTCCAAAGTCAGTCCAACCAACCAGCACCCTTTGCCAGCCCAGAGCAGGCGCTCTGACACGATACACGCCAGCTTTCAATCTATTTTCACTGCACGTAGGCCTGGGACGCCGTTCAGATCGTGTTAGAAGTTTCTGTGTAAATATGTATTAAAATGATTTGTGGCGATGTATAATGTCTCGAATATACAAAGTTGTGCAATTCCTTTTGCCTTTTGTGACAATTTACATATTAGAGATTATGTCACACCTGACCTTGAAGAAAATGAAATAAATATCCGCTTTACTTTGCAATAGCATATTGCGCGACTTTTTGCGAAACATAACAACACTTTCTCTTCAATAAATTGAAGTTTATACCACTAAAATTTGAAAGAATATTAAGCAAAGCGAGATATAACAAGCAATTTTGCAACATTTACAAAGATTAAAGTTGGAATGGTGGTAGAGATCTGAATTATTTTAGCATTATTCCAGTAACTTATTTACCTTACCTTAATTACCGTTTAGAACTGCTTAATCAAAATAAATGTAAAATCTTGCTGAATGTAATAATGTATATTACTAAAACGTTCATCAGGACCATTTGAATATTTCATAAAAAGTGAAGAAGTTGAGTAACTAATAATTTTAAAATAACTAATAAATAAGAAGTTGAGTTGAATAACTAATACTAATAATAAAATAATTTATTTCCATCAAAAGGTTACAAAGACCCAAACTTATTATATAGAATTACCTGTTTATAATTGGCTTAACTAATTAAAATATAATAAAATAAATGTACATAATGCACACAATAAATCTTATAAAATGAACTATGCACTAGTGTTGTGATTTGTAAATTTAGTGATTAGTGATAGAAATAATATTACTAATTATAAAGAACACACGAACATACCCTGGTTATACCGTTAACAGATAACTATATAAGGAATGTTGATAGACTGATTCTTAGATTAATTATATGTTTTAAGTAGATAACTTCCACAGAATGAACTCCGTGTGAACGACTTCACCAAACAATATATGTAACAATAAAAGCCCCAACTAAGTAAGCCAGGGTCATGGTTCGAACCTCGTCTCAAGGCCGCCAATTTTACAATATTGTGATGTCAAATCAAATAGTTTATTTAAGTAACTTAGTCTAATACAGTATCAAGTGGTTGGAGCCACCCTTTAAGCAAATAATCTTGCTTGTGTTAGGAAGCTGCGCAAATTGATATATATTGTATTCTTGTATCCTGTGTTGTTTTGGGGTACAATAGTTATCTTATCTTGCCAACAGATGCACAGAACGTCCATAAAAACCAACCTTTACTTTTAAGCGCCTTTTTGTGCAACTCTTGCTCTACAGTAATACACAAAACCGCTTATTAGATCCCGCATTGGGAGGGTATTTAATCAATACGAATTATCATTAAATAAATAAATAAAAAAGGTTTTTATTGAAGTAGACTTTAAAAAAGCGCTTGTAAATAGTTAGAACATGTTTGTAGTAATATAGTTGTATACATTATTATTTCTAGTAACATAGATATTTAGGTACACATTGTATGAAAACATTTATAAAATTTATTTTATTATAGCATTGATATTTAGCTAGCTCGTATCAAGTTATTGTCAAGAGATTATGTTTAATTATCTAGTTTAAGTCTAATATTTTTTCCTACATGTTGTCAATGGTTCTGTCTATATTAAGGTATTATTATTATGACGGACCTTGTGTTAATAACGACGGTCGCGCTTTAATGCTACCACCGGATCCAATGCGCCCCAGCTGAGAAGACCCAGCGAAACAAACTCAGTGGGTTCATCTACTACCGGTTTCAACACGACCCAGTTGAGACGGTCCGGCGAAACATACTCAAGCGGGCATGAACACGGGATTTGATTCAATGTTAAATACCTACTCATACCAACTGGCTTGTACACATAGTTTTGTTGCTGGCTGTACTGTTCGTATCTACCCAATTGTATGGTTGTGTAGAGCCTTGCTTCGTACCTGTTGCTCAATCGATTCGCTGAGCCTTTGTGGCGCACACTCAAGCGAAGGCTTTTTATAAGCCGGGGGTCTTTATTCACATGTTTCAAGTGTTGGTGTTGAGTGTCGGTGATTAGGAGGTTTTTAGGTTGAAGATTAATGGGAGTTATCTGTTCCTCAGTTCCTTGACGAGAGTGCAGAAAATACGGCACTTATAGTATAGTAAGTGAAATGATAGTTACATATCGTAGGGTCAGAGTTATTCAAGCCGCCCATTAGCTACAACCGGGACCTACAGCTTAACGTGCCCTCCGAAGCATGGAGACGCTCAGAAATTAAACCACTTTGGCGGTCACCTATGGATTAACCGCGAGCCTAGTCGCTTAACCTCACCAATCACTTACAGACCGGTGAGAGCATTTTCCATTGTATCGTAAGGGCCGTGCTGAATGTGGACGTCTAGCTACTACCACGACACCCTTCTGTGTCGGGTTCGAGTCCCGCACAGGGCAAATATTTCTGTTACTCATAAAATGCTGTCCTGACTACAAGGACACCCCGCCCACGATACAAGGATTTAATCTCAAAAGCAGCGGTTATTTACAGTTGTTCAAGCATATTGTCGTATAGCAACTATAACCGGGACCGTAAACTTAACGATTTTGGCGGTCAGCCATCTATAGTCTGCGGCCGCGTGCCTAGACCAGGTGCTTACCCTCGCCGATCCCTGATAGATTGGTGAGAGCAAATGGCTATGAGGGCTTATTGCGATGTAGGTAATTATAGGGTTTTAGGTTGGTAGTTAGTGTACATACTGATACATATCGGAGTACTTGATGATAAGAGACAGAAGCGACATGAAAGCGGCTCGGCACCAACCACCGCAAACTACTCTTGTCAGGCCTGCGGCAGGCTATGTCGCTCTCGCATCGGTTTGTTTAGCCACAATAAGAAATGTCTCTCAGACAATGCGCTGTAATCGTCTTTCGCAAAGGCCATATATATATATAGTTGAGCATGTACGTATGCCAGGGGACAAACAACCAATATATGTTTCAGAACATTTATCTCCTGAAAACAAAAAACTTCACGCAGCGGCTCGTCAAGTTGTCAAAGATAAAAAATATCACTCAGTTTGGGTGCGCAACGGGCGTATTTTCTTGCGTAAGGAATTAAACGCTCCACCAATAACGGTTAGGGATCTTAATTTACTGGCAGCTCTCTGAAATATTATAATTATAAGTTTTTATTTTATATTTTTTGTATGATATCTTTAATTATTAAATAAAATTCACTTTAAAAATATTTTATCAAAATGTAAGAGGCTTAAGAACAAAAACTGAAAATTGTTACACATTTTTATTGTGTCATAATTACGATGTAATAATTTTTACAGAAACCTGGTTAAATAATAGTGTGTATGATAATGAACTAATAGACCAACGTTATAATATATTTAGACGTGATCGCTCTACAACTCTTTCTGCTGGCCATAAGAAAGATGGCGGTGGAGTTTTAGTAGCAGTATTAAAACAACATAATGTACTTCGGAAAAGCAGATGGGAATCACAGTGTGAGGACCTTTGGGTAACGGTGCAAACAAATGTGGGAAATGTTATAAATATTTGTGCAGTGTTCGTACCTCCCCCAGTTAAACTTGATTATTTGGAACTATTCATGAAAAACACGACATACGTCATTCAAAATAAAATAAACAGTACCTCGCAAACTTTGTTGATAGGAGACTTCAATTTGTCAGAAATTCAATGGGTACGGGACTCAAATACATCCAGTCTAACAAATTCAACAGCGTCTAGCAACGTAGTAAACTTATTTCTGGATGGCATTTCTTTCAATAATTTATACCAATGTAATGCTGTCGTGAACACTAATGATCGAATTCTAGACTTGCTTTTTTGTGATAGCCCCAATTGTGTTATCAGGAAAGCAAATACAAGTATAGAACCTGCCGATTCACATCACCCTAGTATCGAAATAGACCTACAAAAACCCTCGAAAGGATTCCTCAAATCCAAAAAAATGCTTAAGCATAATTTTTACATTGCTGATTATGTTCAAATAAATAAGGAGCTCATGGAACTTAATTGGCACGAACTGTGGCGTGAAGCAGGTAGTGTCAATGACATGTTAAAAATATTTTACGACACAATTAAGCCCATTATTCTTAAATATTCTCCCTTGCGTAAATCTTATAATGAAAAATACCCAATATGGTATAGTTCGGCGTTGCTTAAGGTTATAAAAGAAAAAAGTAAATACCACTCTAATTACAAAAAATATGGAAATCCTATTGATAAAGCTACGTTTTGATCTCCTCAGAACGAAATGTGATGATATGATAAAATCGTGTTATAATAACTTTAAGCAGAAAGCAGCAGAAAATCTTCGCAAACGACCTAAATATTTTTGGAAGTATCTGAAGGATCAAAAATCCAGCAGCATAACCATCCCAAATGAGATGTGGTTAGAAGATACGGTAGTCAAAGGCGGTCAGAATATCACAAATCTTTTTGCTAAACACTTTCAGTCCATTTATAACACACAAAGTCAAATATCATGTACGCCAAAATCAAGTCAATCAAAACATAGCACTTTCAACAGATGTACTATCACAGAACAAGAAGTTTTAAACGCACTAAAAGCACTAGACACTGGAAAAGGTCCAGGCCCAGATGGTTTTCCACCAATTTTGTTTAAAAACTGTGCTAATTCCTTATATATTCCTCTCGCAACCCTGTACCGGACGTCTTTGAAATCAGGCATCTTTCCCTCCCAATGGAAGATCGCTCATATAACACCTATACACAAGTCTGGTCAGACCGATGTTGTGTCTAATTATAGACCAATTTCCATTTTGTCGGTGGCAGGGAAAGTTTTTGAATCATTAATACACAAACAAATGCTTTCTCATGTCAGACATAAGATTAATGTAAACCAGCATGGCTTCCTGCCCAAAAAATCTACTACTACAAATTTACTGGAGTACGTCAATGATATTACCTCAGCTTTAGATAATAACAAAGAAATTCATGCTGTTTACACCGATTTTAGGCGAGCATTTGATTTAGTTAAACATTCTTTACTGTTAGATAAGCTTTCCGATATAGGCATTCACGGCTCACTACTGAGATGGTGTGCATCATACCTATCGAATCGCTCCCAACTAGTGTCTCTTTGTGGGTATAATTCTTTTGTGTTTTCAGCTCCTACAGGAGTTCCTCAAGGATCTCATCTAGGTCCCTTATTCTTCTTGGTTTTTATTAATGACCTTTGTGACGTCATCGAAAGTAGTTTTAAAATGTATGCTGACGATTTGAAAATTTACCGGACCGTTACGAGCGATTATGATATACAATGTTTACAAAATGACATATATAGAATAGAAAAATGGTGTTCTGACAATTTCATGATTTTAAATCCCGACAAATGTTTCCATATAAAATTTTCTCGTAAGAAAAATCTTTCTCCTACTAATTACAAAATAATAAACAAAAACATAAAAGAACTAACAACTATTCGTGATCTGGGCGTTTTCTTAGACACTGCTTTCAGTTTTAGGCACCATATAGACGAAATTATTAAAAAAGCGTCACAATTGTCAGGGTTTTTGAACCGTCAAATGAAAAAATTCAGAAATTCATCTTTAACAATAATTATATATAACTCTATTGTACGAAATATCCTTGAATACTGTTGTACCATCTGGAGCCCAGGTTATCAAGTCCACTCAGATCGTATAGAGCGTGTTCAAAAGAGATTTTTATACCATCTGTCATACATCGACAACAAATGTCGTTCCCTTACATCTTATCAGAATAGGTTGTCGCACTACAAAGTCGCATCTTTAAACTCACGAAGAAAAGCTTGTGATGTAATAATGACGTATAAAGCAATTCATGGGCTCATTGAGAGTCCATGTACACTCGAACGTTTAAATTTCTCTGTTCCTCGCGTAGGTAGTCGTTTGTGCAATTATAAAACCTTTAGCTTACCACGCTGTAGGACTAATATTGGCACTCATTCACCTATGTACCGAATGTCAAAAAGTTGCAATGCAATCCAAAATGACATTGATATTTTCAATTGTTCTTTTGCCTCACTTAAGCATAAACTGAAAATATTATTGTAGTATTTTTGCTGATCTAGTTAATAGTTTTGTTTAAACTTAGAATAAGTACCTACCCCTTAAGATTAGTTAAGATTTTGTCTAATTAAGCAAGCTGTGTCTACATCAGAGTAGGGTATAGACTTTATTTTTTATAAATCGATGCTGTCTTATCCAATTTAGCCTATATCCAGTTTTGTAGACCAATAAACGGAAAACAAAAGTATACATACTATAAATTGCTAGTTCACAGTCGTTATACGTAACATCATCATCATAACAGTTGTAAAAAGCCCACAGCTTGGCAAAAGCGTCCCTCAAGAATCATATTGGGGGGATATGCCATAATCGCCACGCTTGGCAGACGGGTTGGCGATCGCAGTATGATAGTACTCAGAGAGACGCTGCTGCCCGACCTCGGGCAGACACTCCCTCGGGTCGACTTCTGCGCCCCCCATGGGATAAGTTGGGGTGATGATATTCTTTCCAATATTCGCGCACCGTCCCCACACAGCAGATAATCAGGATATACGTTATACGTATAAAATACAGAAATAATATAAAATAGTAATTTTATTGGCGTTAGCAAACTTACTATGGACGAATTTACGAAAAAGTGTAAGTTATCTTTTTTATATTTACTGTGATTTAATAACAAATCTGAATTATAATTGAGTCTTGATTCAATTTGCAAAAAAGATACGTACACAATTGATAGCAGTAAAACCGACCAAGTGTGAGTTCGACTCGCGCACCAAGAGTTCCGTACCATAAATCTATAAAAACGGCAGTAATATCACGTTGGTTTGCCCGCCTTAAATATATGTTTTATTTCAAGTAGGTACTTATTTATTTTTAAAGTGAATATATAACTTAACATAATGTGAATATTTGAATCGTCTACCTGTTGCCGTTATCAATACTAAGCAAAAACGACCAAAAGATCACGTTTGTTGTATGGGAGCCCCCTTAACTATTAATTTTATTCTGTTCTTTTTTAGTATTTCTTCTTATAACGGCAACAGAAATACATAATCTGAGAAAATTCAACTGTCTAATATCACGGTTAATGAGATAAAGGCTGGTGACAGACAGCGGAGTCTTAGTAGTAATAGGATCCCGTTTTACCTTTTGGTTACGGAACCCTAAAAGTTAATAAAACATTGGTTTTGGTTAGAAACTACATGTCTTTCGTGAAGATCAAGAAGACAGTTCGATCTCTCCAAGGTATTCAGCGCTATAATTTGTTTACTGTCAAGATCGCGCGATAAATGATACCAATAACAATGCTTCGTCTCATCGTGAGTTCGAATTCTTTCATATGTATTGTTTTCTGTAGACTACCTACTATTAAAGCTTTTATAGCTCTCGGCGCAAAAAGAGGGCTGTTATAAGTTTGTCTGTAGCATCGTAGCACTCAAACAGATGAACCGATTTTGATTTTGTTTTTGTTTTGTGTCAAAGGTGAATTAATCGGGAGCTTAGCTATGTTTAATGAAATTCAGACTAAGATGGCCGCCGCCGCCACAAAATGGCGGATAACATATTTTTACACAACTCCCTCTACATATGTATCAAATGAAAAGGATTGACTAGTACAATACTATGCACTGATAAATTCAAATCCAAGATGGCCGCCATCACAAAATGGCGTATTACATATTTGTTTCCATAACTCCCTCCATATTGATATCAAATTAAAGGGCTTGACTAGAAGACAAATGTCAGGGGCTTTTTAAAACTTTAAATTTATTAGAACATATATTGACATAGACATAATATCACTCCGCCACAGTCTCTCATAGACTAGCTGTGCCCGCGGGGCACAGCTAGTCTTTTACCCGTGTTAAACTTTATAAATTATAGCCTATCAGTTATTCGGATTTATATGCTATTTTATTACAAAGTTTCATTTAAATCCGTTCGGTAGTTTAAGTAACAAACATACACACTCAGAAACGTTCGCCTCATAATATAAGTGTGATGACATGTCGAAATGACATAAAAACTAAACTATCGTCACTACTGGGATCACTTCGGAACATAGTTAAATGCATTCCAAACAAATTGCGCCGCAGTATTTACAATGCTTTAGTTAAACCTCACTTACATTATCTAATAGAAATCTGGGGTAATACAGTTAAGACAAAATTAGGAGAACTACAAATAATGCAAAATAAACTTATAAAATTAATTTTTAACTATCCACGCCTTACTCCAACACGTAAAATCTACGAAGAAACTAAAATTATGAATTTAACACAATTATTTACGTACAACACCTGCATTTTTATTCGGAAAGTTCTTAACAAAAATATTAAATCTAGTTTATCTTTCATCAAAATCAAGCACACAACTCAACGTAGTACTCGCCGGGCGAGTTTTTTGGTCTTACCTAAGATTAGGACAAATTATGGCAAGAAGATGCTGACTTATCAAGGGGCACAGATGTACAACAAACTACCACCAGACATTAAACATGTACACTCATCTAATGTATTCAAAACCCGATTATTTCAATATGTACAACAATCTTACTTAATATCCTAACCTCGGGAAAGTGGGTACATTAGGTGAGTACCACACCTTATCATAAGAATAATGTATGTACTTAGGGAAACTACGAACTCGACTTTATGTAAATTATTATAAGTTATTATTTATTGTTCTCAAGTAAGTGACTTATTTGTTTTTATTGAGAATAAAGAATCTTTAAACCTAAACCTAAATGTGCCCAGCACGCCACGGTCACTACTGTGTACTGCCTCGTTGGTTTAGCGGTAGCGTGTTCACAGAACGTGGTCCTGGGTTCAAATCCCGGGTGCAGGCAAAAAATGATTTTGGGACTTTACTCTAAAAATAAAAATTTCACAGCATCAGCCCGAAGTCTGGGAGTTGGCGGTATTATACCCCCGTGCCTCGGAGAGCACGTAAAGTCGTCGCGTCGGTCCTGTACCTGAACTCTTACCGGTCTAAATGTTGCTAGGCGTCGCATCGAATCATGAGAGTGATCGAATAGAAAGTGCTCCTGTGTTTGCGCACACACTTGTGCATTATAATATGGCTAATCTCTATTGAGTCTGGCCGCTGTGGCCGAAATTCGCCTAGGAGGACATTATTATGTAGTCGCACCGTGGCGTGCTAGGCTCATTTTCCCTTGTCATCTATAGGTACATGACTGTAAATACCTAAAATACTAATTTACTCTATGCCATTATTTTTTCTTGTTTGCACGTAGTAAATTATACTTAATTCTATTAAAATGGCGGGTAGGAAAGTCGATATTGCTCAGATTATGGTAATGCATGCACCCAGTCAAGCTTAATCGATCACATTTTCCTTCTTCGTAGCGTTTCGTTGTAGTATGTATAAAATTTTAGTTATTTACTGTACTTAATGCTAATCTTTGAATTGGATTAGATGCCGTACTAGGTAGGTATACATTAAATTAAGTCAAATTAAATTATCGCTATCAGCGATATCTTCCAGACGTTACCTAGGTAACTAGGTAATAATAATATCCTCGGACATTACACGGACATCTGATCCCAAACTAAGCGGAGCTTGTACTACGGAAACCAGATAACTGATATGCCATATAAGTATACTATTTTTCTTTTGTAAATAAAAACTTATAATTACAACCAGACTCAGGATAAACAAATCACGCACACAAATATCTGTCCTGGGTGGGACTCGAACCTACGTCCTCCGGCGTGAAAAGCAAGCATTTGCCACAACGCCAACAAGACCGTCAGAGAAAGGTTTTTACGTTTTACGACTATAAGTAGTTTTTACTGAAATTTTTGTTAGTTATTTATTATACACCGTCTATTAACAGTTCATTTGATACAACCTGCTGACAGACGGACAGAATTTTTATTTTATGTTTCAAATAGGTAAATTTTACATTATTTACAAGTTCTGAATAGATTAGTATAAGCTTTAAAAAGACTTTGGACTATACGAGGCCACATTAATTTCAACCTTATCACCTTGCAATAAGGTCCAAAAACAATTAAAATAAAACATATAGGAAAGCCTGTTTAAGGGTTAACTAATTTGAGACAAAGTTGAACTAATAAGTACGTATACACACATCAACAAAGTCTAGGGATACGTTATTTTGAAATCAAACATGGCTTTATTGTTTAAAACCTATTTAGTTTCCTTAAAAAGTTTATTTACAGATTTAAACCTTGTCTATTCTTTATTCAAAATTTAAAAATTAAAATGAGAAACAAATGAAAACACGCAAAGCACAGCGCAATCTTGAGTTGTATCTAATTTCAAGAAGTTGCATTAAAATTTTTTTTGCGTGTTAATTGAAGAAAACCTGATAAATTGTTTTATTTTCTTTTCTCAATTGGTTGTGTAAGCTTTTTAGCGTCATGCCACGCCATCATTTGAGTCGAGATGAAATGTTACGGGCAGTTGGCATGTTACAAAACGGTGCTATTCAACGCGTCGTTGCTGAGTCTCTGGGCACAAGCCAAAATGTGGTATCCAGGCTGTGGTCACGTTATCGCGCTACTGGAGATGTGGCAGAACGGCACACAGGTAGATATCGTGTTACCACTCAGAGACAGGATCGATTTCTCCAAATGACCGCCAGAAGACTACCCAATATCACAGCGATGCAACTAGTGCAAAGGCTCCAGGAGGGTCAGCAGCTGCTGGTGAGCGACCAAACCGTGCGAAGGAGGCTGCATGAAGTTGGTCTTCATGCTCGCAGACCGCTACGAGTCCCAGCGCTGCGACGTGGCAATCGCGGTAGGCGACTTTTATGGGCTCAAGAACATTTGACATGGAGTGATCAACAATGGTCATTGGTGCTGTTCACTGATGAGTCCCGCTATGGATTTCATCCAGATTCGAGACGAACACGCGTTTGGAGAACTCCAGGCAGGGTCAGCCGTCTCCGACATCCACAGGAGGTCCACTCTTACCAAGGCGGGACAATTATGGTGTGGGCAGGAATACGAATCGGCGGACGAACCCAACTCATTTGGATTCAGGGCAGCATGACTGCCCATAGATACCGTGAGGAGGTAGTAGAACGTGTCATTGTCCCGCTCAGGGCCCTAACGGGGCAAGAATTTCAGCTCATGCATGACAATGCACCTTCCCATACAGCGCGGCTGGTGAGGGCCGCCCTTCGAGAACACGATGTTCAGGTATTAGATTGGCCTCCACAGTCGCCAGACTTAAACCCAATTGAACACGCCTGGGACATGTTACAGCGAAGAGCATTGAGGGATTTTCCGCCCAACTTGACAACAGAAGAACAACTTTTCGAACATTTAAAAAGAACTTGGGACTGCATACCCCAGCAAGACATTGACACCTTAATTTTAAGTATGGAAAATCGTTGCCGCTGTGTGATTAATGTTAGAGGAGGAAATACCGATTACTGATTATCAGATTTGGTAAGATTTTTATTCATTTAATTCGATTGAATAATTTTATAAGAATAAAATGTTTTTGTTCACTCAGTAATTTTCTATGGCTTAATTAATTTAAGACTTTTATTAATTAGAAAAACAAAATCGCATCGTGTTGTTAATGTTTAAATATCGGCCATGAAATTATCTTTAATTCTTCCATTTACAGTCATAACAAAATGTTTATAGTTTTCTAGATAATCAATGAAATATTCAATATCCCTAGATTGTGTTGATGTGTGTATGTTAAAAACTGTCAAACCTACTAGAGAACTAAGAGAAATAGAGATTATATTATCATCAGTGAAGGTAGGCAGGAAAATTAGTTTTTTTTTTGCAACTGAAACTAACATTTTATTTTTGTAAATTCAATACAGCACAATAAACTCCAAATAGGTTCACATATTTTTTAATTATTGATCAGCGGATCTATGCTTTGTATATCTATGGTTAAGAATGTCCTTTTGTCGAGATTAACAGGAATGGGAGGCATTTATGATTCCAAATGAGGGTAGAGGAAACAATGAGTTTTAATTTCGTTAATTAATTAGAGATCGGAATGTTTGAGACAAAGGGAGCTTGAATGGTACTTGCCTATAGTATCTTAATTAAATTGCTTTCATATTTCCAAGTTATTACCTCTATGAAGGTTGTCAAATTTGTTCCTGCTTATGGCATCTTTAGTGTTTAGGGTTCCGTACCCAAAGGGTAAAACGGGACCTTATTACTATAAGACTTCGCTGTCTGTCTGTCTGTCACACACCAGGCTGTATCTCATAAACCGTGATAGTTCCACAGTTGAAATTTTCACAGATGATATATTTCTGTTGCCGCTATAACAACAAATACTAAAAAACAAAGTAAAATAAATATTTAAGAGGGCTCACATACAACACACGTGAGTGTTTTTTGCTCGTTTTTAAAGATACGTGGTTGGTACGGAACCTTTCATGCGCGAGTCCGACTCGCTCTTGGCCGGGTTTTTATTTAAAATTATTTCAGCTGTCATACACACCTATAGTTATCTTATCTACACTAATATTATAATTCACTCCTTCTGAACTTACTTGTATGAAATTTGAACTAGTGCGTAATGCAGGCTGGCTATAGAAAGCGTGTCAAAAAAAATCCAGCTTATCCTGCAGGAATTTCGGCTTAGGTGAA
Organism: Pseudoips prasinana; assembly: GCA_951640165.1. Lineage (NCBI taxonomy): Eukaryota > Metazoa > Arthropoda > Insecta > Lepidoptera > Nolidae > Pseudoips > Pseudoips prasinana. The sequence goes on from OX621240.1 coordinate 27,220,065, forward strand.
GCTGCCAGTAAAATTGATTATATATACGTACCCGCATATACCCCCTTATTCAAATGCAAGCTCCGCTCGCGTGAAAACATTTGCTCAAAAAACGATAATTTATAGGCATATAACTTAAGGCGAAAAGGTAAAAACGCACCTACAAAAAGACAATTTCGGAATTGTAGTACTAGTATGAAAGGGCCACAGCTAGTACTAGTATAAACTATTCTTGAAATTCTGACGTCTAAAGTGTTACATCACCTATAATGAATAGAACCAAAGTCCAGTCTCTCGAAACTTACGTCATTTAAACTCCAAACGTAGGTAAACGCGATAAGGCTCGAAGCGTTCGGCCCCACTTGTCTAAATGTATTCATTCAGACACGAGTAATTACTCAGAAAACTTCTTAATAAGATTAAGAAGTTTTCGGACGGGATGGTTCGTGACGGCTGAACTAACCAAGTTAGTAAGTGATACTGTAGTAGCTTAGTTGGGTTGGACTTCTAAATATCCATACATCTTTTGTTTTGTTAACAGTTTGCTTCTGCGGACAATTGTGCCGAGAGAGGGTTCAAGTCAACTAGCACAATAAAGCTACTAACTTCTTGCAATACGCGTTTGGTTGCAGTCCTGATGGGGCGGTGGCGGCACGCGCGGACGTATGTACGTGTCCCCTGGCATAAAGCCTGGGGGGCTACCGCCGAGTACCGCCTAATTCGCCAGTCATCGTGATCGTGATCGGCGTTAAAAATCAGCTCCGGATGATTTATGCCGTTACATGTGCTCAAGAAAGCCGATTGAATGATTTAGTAATGGTTAACCTTCATCTATTTGAAGGCCGATTACCATCACGATGAACGGCGAATTAGGCGGTAGCCCCCATGTCTGATATGTCATGAACATGATCCCCTTTTGAAGAGCTTGTTACGCCACCGACTTGCCGAATAGGTAACGAATAAAACAACGTCTCTCTTCCGGTTATCGCTAGATGAACGCTGTTTTATCTCGTACTGTATTCATATAATAAAATCGTATGAGTAGTGTACTCGGAGAAACTTGTAGGCTGAGGTCTTGAAGTGCTGTAAATGAGACACAAAGTGGACTTCTAATATGACTAATTATATAATATGATAATATTCCTTTAGGGTTTGGACCTCAACTCAGGAAGTAAACAAAAAAGGCGGTCTGTTACAGTGACGTTTTGAGCAACTACGCTAATATGCAGAGACGGAAGACAGTCACCAGTCGACAGTTGAGCGGCATCCGCTAATTCGATTGAACATCATGGAGGGTGATTCACAGTCCTATTTTCTTTCGCGATCTACCTACGATATATCGGATTGTGTATGGAGGGCGAGTAGTGGTATATTTAGGTAACACACCAAGATATACGTGCATCTGTTAGTAAGCACCAACTTACGTAATTTATTTATTTATGGACCTCCCACAAAGGATATACACAATACAATGTCGTTCATTAAAAAGGTACAGGTATTTTTCCAGTGTGCTCCCCCAATTTTAACACCACAGCATACACTATTTAAATCCTAGATTACCTAAGTAATTTGCAGTTTAAGAGACTATCAGCATTGTGGGACAACCGCTCCATAAATCAGAGCTCAGGTCAGTTGCGAATTGATGTATTTTATTGCAAAGCCATTTTTTGCGGTCATTACATAAAGTATTAAACTTATTTTGTATTGGTATAAACCCACATGATGCGGAAATAAAATTTTTGAAGGTGCATACCTACATACATTTTTCTGACGGCCGGTTGGCGTGGTATATGCTTGCCTTTCAGGCCGCAGGTCATATGTAAAGGTGGAATACTTTTTATCGATAAGTACGTTATCAGATCCTTATTTTAAAAAAAACGTGACATCTTAAAATAGTGTCTTGAAAAGTTTCACTTTATTTAATTTATTCGTACCTATAAGTTCGTATTATCGTTGTATACGGTCAGCTTACTAAAGCACCTCCACAAAGTCTCTGATCGAATTTATAGTACGCTAGTAAATCGCGAGATTGAACATGAAACACGATTCAATTTTTGAATGTCATGAAACTATAACTAGCTTTATGTCTACAATATAACATTTCACATGAAGTTCGATTCGAAATGTAGTTTAGAATGTATGAAATAGGTAGATAGATAATTGTAATATAAAATTGAACGAGCTATTACAAGAATCATAATGCTGATAAAAATTAAGTTCAGAACAGTAAAAGTAATATTGGAAAAAGAAAATATTGACATATGAAGTTATAATTATTATTATAATGTGCAATGATAATAATAATAATTAATATCTTGGGGCAACTAACACACTGCTTATAATTTAAATACCTACGTAGGTATCTATGTATATATATACATTCAGTCAAAAAAGTATCGGAAATGGATGATTTGTTTATGGTACCAAATTAAATTTTTTGTGTTTTTTGTTGTTGTTAGATTGGCACAACTGTTTTCCATTTTGGCGCGGAGTTTGAGTTGCATCGGTTATTAATATTAAATACAGTGCTGGTTTTAGTAATATCATATATAGTGTGTATTGCGAATTTCATAATGGACAAAAATATCGAACAAAGAGTTTGTCTTAAATTTTGCATCGCTAATGGAATTTCGTGTTCGGTGTCACTGAAAATGTTACAGAAGGCTTACGGTGAATCGACTTTATCAAAAACTCATGCTTATGAGTGGTTCAAAGCGTTCAAAAGCGGTCGAGATGTGATGAAAGATTTGCCTCGCTCTGGTAGGCCATAAACATTATGAAGTTAACATCGCAAAAGTGAAGGAAATAGTGACTGAAAATTCACATTCAACTCTGAGAGAGATAGCCGCCGAACTTTCTGTGTCTCACGAGTCGATCGTACCATTTTAACTAATCATTTGGGTATGAAACATGTTGCCGCTCGGCTAGTCCCAAAAGACCTGAATTTTCTCCACAAACTCAATCGCATGAAAGTCGCTGAGGACATGGTAGAACGAGTCAATTCCGACCCAACATTCATGAAATGCATTGTTACTGGTGACGAGACGTGGGTTTACGAGTTTGACATGCAAACTAGTCAACAAGCTTCGGAGTGGCGCCTTCCAACTAAACCGAAACCGAAAAAACCACGCCAAAGTCAATCAAAAGGTAGAAGTCATGTTGACTGTTTTCTTTGACTATCGCGGTGTTGTGCTCTTTGAATTCTTACCGGAAGGTCGAACGTTAAATAAAGAATATTATTTGAGCGTTATGCGGTGTTTAAGAGAGCAACTTCGACGAAAAAGGCCAGATTTGTGGAAAGAAAATTCTTGGATTTTGCACCACGATAATGCGCCTTCGCACAAGGCCATCATTGTGAACGAATTTTTGACCAAACACTCAACAAATACCATCCAGCAATCACCATATTTACCAGTTATGGCTCCAGCTGACTTCTTTTTTTTTCCTAAACTCAAATTACCACTTCGTGGTACCCGTTTTCAATCGGTAGAAGACATTAAGGAGAATTCGCGGCGAGAACTGAACTCAATTCCGAAAGCAGCGTTTAAAAATGTTTTGATAAATGGATTATTCGTTGGCGTAAGTGTATCGTTTCTGAAGGAGCATACTTTGTAGGTGATAAAATAAATTTGGATGAATAACAAACATTTTGTATATTATTGATCTTTTCCCGGTATTTTCTTGACAGAGTAGTTTAAGTATATATAATAAAAGGAGAAGCTGACTGACTGACTGACATATCAACGCAGGGCCTAAACTATAAGGGTTAGAAACTTGAAATTTTGCACAGGGGTTCCTTTAATAGCGTAGAGGAGCACTAAGAAAAGAATTTTGGAAATTAATCTCCTAAGGAGGTAAAATAGGGGATAAAAGTTTAGATGAAAATCTGTCATTTTTGAAGTTAAAGGCATGAAATTGGTAATTGGCCTTTCAGTTAAAAATAAAACAATATGGCATTTTAGGATTTTGGAAATTCCACCCCTAAGGGCGTAAAATAGGGGATGTAAGTTAGTACGAAAAATGTGACATTTTTTAAGTAAGTTTAACGCGGGGCTCAGCATCATACAGATAAATTACACCAGGCACAGAATAAACAAAGTAAGTACAGAACAAATAATCGTGCTCATCACACAAATATTTGTCCTGGGTGGGGATCGAGTCCGTGAACTCTGGTGTAGCAGTAAGGGTCATTGACCACTGCAAATTAAAAAAAAATCAAAGTATGTGCCCGGTGCGCATAAGCAATTTTAGTAGTTGGTCAGTTTTATCTATGCCCTGTTCTTTTCATACGAGCTATATTAGAGAAAGAGAGAGAATGTAATTTAAATTAGTTTAGTGGTGTAAATAACTAAATCGCCCGCATTGTGTAGATATTTGTTTAGGCCTGTTAGTTTTTAGATGGTTTGAATTATATGTACTACGTGCCGGTGTCCCCACATTTGGGGTTTAACGGGAAATTATTATTCTCAATCTATGAGAGTGATAGGACACTAAAGTGCCATACCTACATCAAAAATCTTGACTTATATTCCGATTATGAATATTATACTCAAGTTTTGTATTTTGACCGATTAAAACAATGTCGTGGGTTATGTTATCATTCCAACAAGTAATAAATGGTGATGGTAATGACTGCTCTATGGTAACACAAAGAGCTGTATATACTGTGTATTTATATATATATTAGGTCTTTACCTATGAAATTGCCGTTCTGCAGTACTGGCCATTTCAAATCAAAATAATTTTTGTTTGGCTAAGAATTCTAATTTCAAATTAATTTTATTTAAAAAACATGGATTCTTTTTTCCAAAAGTAGTCATTTCTTTATTGATTAGTGTTACATTTTCATCGCATTTCAATCTTTTTCGTCATCATGGATACGTTAAAAATTCGAGTAATTATGGAATATGAGTACCGTCGTGGCAGCAACGCGGCACAAGCGGCACGCAACATCAACGACGTTTACGGAGCTAACACTACAAACCAACGCACCACCTGTTATTGGTTTGCTCGCTTCCGTTCTGGAAATTTCGACCTGAAAAATGAACCTCGCGGTCGTCCGAAGACTTTGGTCGACAATGACGAATTAAAGGCGGTTGTGGAAGCTGATGATACACAATCTACGGCTGAATTAGCAGCAGCTTTCGACGTTAGCGTCAAAACAATATTGGTCCATTTGCGTCAAATTGGCAAGGTAAAAAAGCTTGACAAATGGGTGCCCCACGAACTCAATGATCGCCAGCGCGAAGTACGCGTCGAGACGTGCCTTGCACTGCTCAACAGACACACAAATGAAGGAATTTTGAACCGCATTGTTACCTGCGATGAAAAATGGATTCTGTTTGATAACCGCAAGCGCTCAGCAAGTTGGTTGGATCCTGGTTCAGCACCTAAACAATGCCCTAAACGAAAACTTACCCCTAGAAAAGTGATGGTCACTGTTTGGTGGTCTAGCGCCGGTGTGATTCATCACAGCTTCTTACCAAACGGGGTGAGCATTACTGCAGATGTGTACTGTGAAGAACTGAGCACAATGATGGAGAAGCTGGCGCATCTCCAACCAGCATTGGTCAATCGCTCGTCTCCGCTGCTCCTGCACGACAACGCGCGACCTCATACTGCACAGCAGACGGTCTCCAAGTTGCAAGAACTGGGGTTGGAAGCTCTCCGTCATCCGCCCTACTCACCAGACCTTGCGCCTACAGACTACTACTTTTTCCAGAATTTGGATAACTTCTTGGCGGGAAAAAAATTCAATACCCGAGAGGCAGTACAAAATGCCTTTGAAGAATTTGTTGCCTCCCGTCCAGCTGATTTCTTTAAGAAGGGCATCAATAAACTGCCACTGCGATGGCAAAGATGCATTGATTGCATGGGTGATTACTTCGATTAATACAAATAAAAAAATTCATGAAAAAAATTCGTTTAAATTTTTTCATATAAAACGGCAATTTCATAGGTAAAGACCTATTATATATATATATATTAACGTCTTAAATACTACTATATATATATACTACTCAAACGGGTGGATCGTGCTCAAACACTGAATCATTGACACGACAAGTAATGTTTGTTTAAGCCTTTACTGGATGTTATAACTGTACAAAGAATATTTAGAAATCAACAACAATTTTCTTATGACAAACACAGTAACCATGTCAATAACACTACACTTGAGCTTGAGATTAATCGTTGCGCAATCCGGCAGAACTTCCGCACGGGTCGAAGTCTGGTCCCAAAAGAGAGAGAGGCACCGGTCCACTCGGCTTTACAATTGCCTAAGTAGCCGGAATACCCACATTTTTTTGTTTATTTTATGGATGTAAAATTACTTTCGATAATTACTTAACTAATCGTGATAGTATCCAACGTACGGTGTAAGAAGCGCACAAGCTACCTGCTAGACAGCTACTGCCTAGACAGCTACTTGCTAGACAGCTACTTGCTAGACAGCTGCTGCCTAGACAGCTACTTGCTAGACAGCTACTTGCTAAAACGCTACTTGCAAGACAGCTACTTGCGAGACAGCCACTTGCTAGACAGTTACTTTCTAGATAGCTACTGCCTAGACAGTTACTTTCTAGACAGCTACTGCCTTGACAGCCACTTGCTAGACAGTTACTTGCTAGACAGCTACTTGCAAGACAGGTACTTGCAAGACAGCCACTTGCTAGACAGTTACTTTCTAGACAGCTACTGCCTAGATAGCTACTTGCAAGACACCTGATCGTAAGACAGCCACTTGCTAGACAGCTACTGCCTAGAGTACTTGCAAGACACTTAATCGTAAGACAGCCACTTGCTAGACAGCTACTTGCTAGACAGCTACTTGCAAGGCAGCAACTTGCTAGACAGTTACTTTCTAGACAGCTACTGCCTAGACAGCTACTTGCAAGACAGTTACTTTCTAGACAGCTACTGCCTAGACAGTTACTTGATAGACAGCTACTGCCTAGATAACTACTTGCTAGACACCTAATCGTAAGACAGCTACTTGCTAGACAGCTATTTTACTAGACAGATACATGCTAGACAGCTACTTGTTAGACAGTCACTTGCTAGACAGCTACTTGCTAGACAGCTACTGCCTAAACAGCTACTCGCTAGACAGCCACTTGCTAGACAGCTACTTGCTAGACACCTTATCGTAAGACAGCTACTTGCTAGACAGATATATGCTAGACAGCTACTTGCTAGACAGATATATGCTAGACAGCTACTTGCTAGACAGCCACTTGCTAGACAGCTACTTGCTGGACAGCTGCTGCCTAAACAGCTACACGCTAGACAGCCACTTGCTAGACAGCTACTGCCTAGACAGCTACTTGCTAGACAGCTACTTGCTAGACAGCTACTTTCTAGACAGCTTATCGTAAGACAGCTGCTGCCTAGACAGTTACTTTCTAGGCAGCTACTTGCTAGACAGCTACTGCCTAGATAGCCACTTGCTAGACAGCTACTGCCTAGACAGCTACTTGCTAGACACCTAATCGTAAGACAGCTACTGCCTAGACAGCTACTTTCTAGACAGCTAATCGTAAGACAGCTGCTGCCTAAACAGCTACTCGCTAGACAGCCTCTTGCCAGACAGCTACTGCCTAGACAGCTACTTGCTAGACACCTACTTTCTAGACAGCTTATCGTAAGACAGCTGCTGCCTAGACAGTTACTTTCTAGACAGCTACTTACTAGACAGCTACTTGATAGACAGCTACTGCCTAGATAGCCACTTGCTAGACAGCAATTTGCTAGACAGCTACTTACAGGGCAGCTACTTGCGAGACAGCCACTTGCTAGACAGCCACTTGCTAGACAGTTACTTTCTAGACAGCTTGTGTGTGTGTGTGTGTGTGTGTGTGTGTGTGTGTGTATGTGTGTGTGTCTGTGTCTGTGTGTGTCTGTGTGTGTGTGTGTGCCTGTGTGTGTGTGTGTGTGTGAATGTGTGTGAATGTGTGTGTGTGTGTGTGTGTGTGTGTGTGTGTGTTTGCGTAATCAATGTGTGGTTTCTTCATAACTTAGGGTTTTTATCCACTTTATTAGTACAGATTTGCACTCATGAGAGGTTTTGGAAAAAAGCTGTTATATTTCATTCGTTTTATTGTAAAGATAAGCTGATCGTTTTTTGAATTGGATACTAGCAAAAGTAGTTTTTGTTATAGGAACATTTGTGACTATGTTTTTCCTACGTTTAGTTTCTATGCATGGGTCATAGGCTAGTGTTTTATGTTTTTTTTAATATGGTGTATACAATATATAATTTTCGAACTGACAGTAGATTGGACACTTGATATAGACTCACAGTACGGAAACGTTGTTTTTTGAAGTACATAACTTTTATAAGAGCTCTTTGAGCCCTTTCTACATCTAAAAACCGGGTTTTGAGAGCCCCTCCCCATATGGGAATACAATATAAAATTACGGATTGAACTAAAGCAATATAAATTTCATTTAGGAGGTTTTTTTCAGAGTTGGGGGTATTGGACGCAGTTTTTGGGACAACATGACGCAGCGATTTAAACATCCATATAAACTTCCTTATCCTAGAGGTAATCTGTCAACTTGGGGGTACTATGATAGTCTCTGGTCTAGTATAACTCCTAGGTATTTAAAGGTAGACACTTTTTCTATTATTGAGCAATCACATTGATTTCGTGCTGTGCTATCATTTTCATTACATACATGTATTTTTAATCTGAAATCTTGACTGGGTTGTGTACTATCATTGATAGTAAAGCAAATATAATTTGTTTTTGATGTGTTTAATGTAAGGAGGTTATACTTTAGCCATTTAGCAACCCTAGACATACCATGTTCAGCGTCAGTTTTAATAGAGTCCCAAGAAGACCCAGAAAAAACGATGGCAGTATCGTCAGCATATGTAAAAATTTTGGCATTTTTGATCTTCATATTACAGAGGTCGTTAATGTAAATTATGAAGAGGGTAGGCCCCAGGACACTCCCTTGTGGTACACCACATGTTGTGCCAATATCATCGCAAATGTACTGTTCCAGTTTAACCTTTTGTTTTCTATCAGACAGATAGTCTTTAAATATAGAGAGCTGTGTTCCTCTGATTCCAATTTTTTCAAGTTTTTTCGCAAGGATGGGGAGAGAGACGGTGTCAAAGGTTTTTTTTAGATCTATGAAAACTGATAAACATTTCTTGCCAACATCAAGCTGTTCTACAACAAGAGTACTAAGAAGTTACTGCGTCCTCAGTTGATATACCCTGTCTGAACCCAAATTGAGACGGGGATATTATGTTAAAAGAAGATAAGTAATTTAGTAGTCTATTATTTAGTAGTTTTTCTATGATTTTAGATATTATGGGAAGAACTGAAATAGGTCTGTAATTGTTAACGTCGTCTCTATCCCCACCCTTGAAAACAGGAGTAATAATTGATTGCTTTAATAAAGAAGGGAAGGTGCCCGTTTTGAAACAAAGATTAGCTAGATAAGTAATAAATGGAGTAACGTCGTGTCTAACAAATTTAATGAACCTAGTTGAAATATTGTCCCACCCAGGGGCGCTGTCAGATTTCAAATTTATTATAATGTTATTGATCTCATCAAAGTCGGTGTCATACAGGGCAAAATACTGCGGTTGTGTTGGAAGCTCATTGATGTAATAATTTTGATCATCCACACTCATACTTGATTGAATGTCTTCAGCTAGCTCTTTACCTACATTAGCGAAGAAGTTATTAACAAAATTAGCAGACTCAACAGGAGACGGTTTTAAGTAGGTCAATTCCGTGTTTAATTTCTTGGATTTAGTAGTATATGTGATTGCTTTGATATTTTTCCATAGCAATTTGTTATTTTTAGTCGATTTAGCAAGTATTTCTCTTTCATATTTTCTTTTTATTTTTTTAATAGATTGTTACAATGATTTCTATATCGTGTGTACGTAATTTTTTTAGTTTCGTTAAAGGGATCATTACGAGACTCTTTTTGTAGCTTGTTTCGATTTCTAATACATCTAAGAATGCCAGTGGTGATCCAGGGTTTAATTCTACGTTTGTTACCTCGAATTTTTATAGTTGTGGTATTGTTTTTTATAGAATCAATTATTCTTTGAGTAAGGCAGTCAGTTAGTATGTTAGGGTCGCTACACAAAAGTAGATCTGTTAGTTTTTTTTCCCGTAAGTATGTTAGAGCCTTTTCAAAATCAGTGGCCGTATTGGTTTTAAGTGTATTTTGATTAACTTTTACTTTACTTAATGAAAGAAATGTTGTGAAGTGGTCAGTTATGGAAGTGTGCAAGATTGCAATAAATGCTGTGATTTTACTTCTTTTTATTCTGAGCATATAATGGTCTAGGCAGTTTTGGCCTCTGGTAGGTAGTGAATGTCCAGAAAAGATGCTGTAGGCGGTGAGCATGTTTAAATAATCCGCCCTATTTTTATACTCATAGGAGTTTTCTGTAGGTTTAGGTATTATGTTGATGTTTATGTCGCCCGTAATAATAATGTTTTTATTTTCCGATCTCAGGGTGGATAAGTAAGTGTCTAGAGAGTCAATGAAGTTTTCAGCTTTTTTAAATGATGGTGAGCGATAGATGCATATAATTATGTTATTTAACACTTCAAGTTGAAGACAGGAGGCCTGGACTAGTTTTATCTCTTTAACATTCGATTTTAGGCTATTTTTTATATAAACGACCACTCCGTCGTTTTGGTTAAGTTGACATGTAGTTACAAATGAGCAGTATTTATCTAGATTAGGTATAGGTTTATGGGCACTAAGCCGACATTCTGTTAATACTATTACATCAGTTTCAAAGCTAAAACTAGTTAAATTTACTAAGAAATCATCAAAATTGTGGTATATACTTCTAATATTCTGAGCTATAACAGTAAAGTAATTTTTATTTGCCTTGTAAAGCTTAGTAAATTCCGTACAGTCACATGCTATCGTTTTTGCTATATTTAAATTGTCTATTTCTTGTATATTTTGAATGAAGTCACCCATTTATCAAAGTTATAGGAACTAATTTTATTAAATGATGGTGCTTATTTTGTTTAAGCTCACTAGTATTTTGTTTTATTAATTTATGAAGTGCTGTTAATTTTAATTTATAACATAAACTTATTGTGTTTACATTAATTATAGTACTATTATATGGATAATAATTATATATGGAATGAGAATGTTTACTTTTGTGTTGATTGGTATATTGTGTGATATAGATATGTATGTGTATGTAGATTGTATGAATTTCGTGGTTGTTTTGGAACGAATATGAAGTTGTACCATGGTCTTTGAGTTACAGTTAAGATAAGTATAATTTTTTTTACTAAAAAACTCAAAGAGAATATTATTTTACAATAATATAGACAATTTACTTTTATGTTATGAGGAGATATTATGCAAATTATAACTAAAGAGTTGAAAAAAGTATTATTTTGTGATATAGTTAAAGGATCATAATCAGGGTCTAGTCACTTTTCCGTCATTATTAATTGCTGTATTTGGGCTTCATTTATGATGTTTATAATAGGCGACGTTTCATTTTTTCGGACATATACTTTCCCATAAGCAGTCCAGCAAAATTTATATTCTTTGGATTTTGCTAAATCTCGTGCTAGGAAGTGGAGTCGAGATCCCCGGGGCGTTAAGTGTTCAGACATAAATATTGGAGTGTCTTCAGAAGTTCGGAAACCGAGATGCTGCGCACATAATTTGCTCTTATGTTTGATATTAAATTCTTTACTTAATTTTAATATTTCCGTTTTCCGCAAAGTTGAGTTGGTTTCAACTATGATTGAAGTACTAAGAGCATCCGTCTTTTTTCCTCGGATTCTGTAAATGTCCTTTATATCTGTTGCGGTCATATTATTTCCCAGGTTCTTTGCAAGGCAGGTTACCATTTCCAGTAGATTTTTTTTTTCGTTTTTCATTTTAGGTACGCTTTTAATTTCAAAATTGCTTTTCCGTTGGCTTTTCTGCAGTTCCTCAATTTTATCTTCTAGTAAGTTAATGCATTTTTGTCTTCTTTAGCTTGTCTTTCTAAAATCTCTATTTTCTAGAGCTTTCAATATTCTGATTAACCTGTTTAATTTCATTTAGTGTAACCATAATATCTTGAAATTTTTCTTGGTGTTTGTCGAGAATAGAAATCATCATTTGTTTCATTTCTTCCTTGAAAGTATCATAATCCGGTGTATATAAATCTGTTAGCGACATTTTATTACGGACGAAAACATAGCTAGGAGGTATTATATTTTTATGAGTCGTACTTAGATCCGGGTCCGACATTGAGCTGTCCATGATAATGTTGTTTTACTGCAGTTGTGAAATATGCGATGTAAATAATATTTATATTATAAACGCTAGGATAGCTCACGCCACTCTTGTAAAGCAAGGTTCGTAGTAATTATTGCTATCCCTCTCTCGAAACCCCCGAGGGGAGACACCTTATATCTGTAGGCACTAAGTGCAAGCAGGAGGGACCGATTTCACAACAGAACCAGGCGTGCGAGACACTGGCGATGGTACAAAGTTTCATATGTCAAAGGGTCTTACTCTTTGGTCAATGCAAAAGTGAAAGGCAGGCTCAATGTCCAGTCGTGCGAGACACCAACAGCTGCGCAAAGTTCCGTAAGCAAGGGATCTTAGTCACTGGTCGCGCACAAGACAGCGATACAAACACGTCCAAACACAGTGGCGATTGCCGAGGAAGACTTGATAGACAGCTACTGCCTAGACAGCTACTTGCAAGGCAGCTACTTGCGAGACAGCCACTTGCTAGACAGTTAATTTCTAGACAGCTACTGCCTTGACAGCTACTCGCTAGACATCTACTTGCTAGACAGCTACTGCCTAAACAGCGACTCGCTAGACAGCCACTTGCTAGACAGCTACTTGCAAGGCAGCTTCTTGCGAGACAGCCACTTGCTAGACAGTTACTGTCTAGACAGCTAGTGCGTTGACAGTTACTTGATAGACAGCTACTGCCTAGCTAGCTACTTGCTAGACACCTAATCGTAAGACAGCTACTTGCTAGACAGCTACTTGCTAGACAGATACATGCTAGACAGCTACTTGCTAGACAGATACATGCTAGACAGCTACTTGCTAGACAGCCACTTGCTAGACAGCTACTGCCTAAACAGCTACTCGCTAGACAGCCACTAGCTAGACAGCTACTGCCTAGACAGCTACTTGCTTCTGGTCCCAAAAGAGAAAAATTACTTTCGATAATTACTTAACTAATCGTGATAGTATCCAACGTACGGTGTAAGAAGCGCATAAGCTACTTGCTAGACAGCTACTGCCTAGAAAGCTACTTGCGAGACAGCTACTGCCTAGATAGCTACTTGCTAGACACCTAATCGTAAGACAGCTACTTGATAGACAGCTACTTGCTAGACAGCTAAATGCTAGACAGCTACTTGCTAGACAGCCACTTGCTAGACATCTACTTGCTAGACAGCTACTGCCTAAACAGCTACTCGCTAGAGAGCCACTTGCTAGACAGCCACTTGCTAGACAGCTACTTGCAAGGCAGCTACTTGCGAGACAGCCACTTGCTAGACAGTTACTTTCTAGACAGCTACTGCCTAGACAGCTACTTGATAGACAGCTACTGCCTAGATAGCTACTTGCTAGACACCTAATCGTAAGACAGCTACTTGCTAGACAGCTACTTGCTAGACAGCTACTGCCTAAACAGCTACTCGCTAGACAGCCACTTGCTAGACAGCTACTGCCTAGACAGCTTCTTGCTAGACAGCTACTTTCGAGACAGCTAATCGTAAGACAGCTGCTGCCTACATTATAACGGACCTTTGTGTGAGTAAGGTTACCAGAGCTCATCGTGGATGGGGAAGGGGTCGGCAACGAGTAAATCATTTGATGTCAATTGCAAGAGTAGGAGACCGATTATCATCAGGTGGACCCTTCAAGCATTTCGAAGAGTGGACCATACGGTCCACACTCTTCGAAATGCTCGAAGGGTCAAGAGTAGCACCAAGTCGGCAAACAAGCATACGCTTGTTTGCCGACTTGGTGCTATCAAAAAGGTAAGTCTAGAGTAATGAAAGGCGACAAGTAAATACAAAATATATATATATATATATATAGATATAAAATAAAAAAAATAAAAAAATAAAAAAGGTTTTTATTCACGTAGACTTTAAAAAAGCGCTTGTAAATAGTCAGAACATGTTTGTAGTAATATAGTTGTATACATTAGATATTATTTCTAGTAACATAGATATTTAGGTACATATTGTATGAAAACATTTATAAAATTTATTAAATATATATATATATATGTATATATATATATATATATATATATATATATATATATATATATATATATATATATATATATATATATTTAGGAATTAAAAAGGATTGTAATAGATTTAAACACCAAACGTGAACTTTTTTGGTTAGCCTTGATGCAATTAAATCAAAGCTTTCAAATACATTTGAAAGCGAAGTGTTTTGAGTGTATTTATCTCTGTTACGAAAGTGATTGCCTGTTTGGGTGCTTTAAGTTATAGCTGGATGACTGAATAGGCAACTTTGTGCAGTTGCCATGATAGTTAACTGTTTGTGTTTTATGCAGATGATGATTCTGATGACGGTGAGCTCTCTAATGCAGTAGGAGGTGCCGATCATAGCATCGCTGTGTCTCCTGGACCAGGAGGTGCTGCTGAAGAAGCGCGGTCGAGGACGACGCGAAGACAGGAGAGGCCGTGTCATGAATTTTTAAGACGGGCGACAAGCTGAGTCACGTCGGACTTTGCCTATATAAGGCCGGTGCCTCTCTCTCTTTTGGGACCAGACTTCGACCCGTGCGGAAGTTCTGCCGGATTGCGCAACGATTAATCTCAAGCTCAAGTGTAGTGTTATTGACATGGTTACTGTGTTTGTCGTTATAAGTGATTTGTCATAAGAAAATTGTTGTTGATTTCTTAATTATTCTTAATTATTCTTCGAGCATTTCGAAGAGTGGACCGTACGGTCCACTCTTCGAATGCTCGAAGGGTCCACCTGATGATAATCGGTCTCCTACTCTTGCAATTGACATCAAATGATTTACTCGTTGCCGACCCCTTCCCCATCCACGATGAGCTCTGGTAACCTTACTCACACACAGGTCCGCTATAATGTAGGCAGCAGCTGTCTTACGATTAGCTGTCTAGCAAGTAGCTGTCTAGGCAGTAACTGTCTAGCAAGTGGCTGTCTAGCGAGTAGCTGTGTAGGCAGTAGCTGTCTAGCAAGTAGCTGTCTAGCAAGTGGCTGTCTAGCAAGTAGCTGTCTAGCATGTAGCTGCTTAGCAAGCAGCTGTCTAGCAAGTAGCTGTCTTACGATTAGGTGTCTAGAAAGTAGCTATCTAGGCAGTAGCTGTCTAGGCAGTAGCTGTATATAAAGTAACTGTCTAGCAAGTGGCTGTCTCGCAAGTAGCTGTCTTGCAAGCAGCTGTCTAGCAAGTAGCTGTCTAGGCAGTAGCTGTCTAGCAAGTAGCTTGTGCGCTTCTACGGCCAATATATGTTATAGTGTGACGCCCCCGTTGAGACGCGCCGGAATTCTGGTGTATAAAATGAATTACATCGATACGGGACGAGTAACTGCGGAAGTGCGATTAAGAAGTTGTTTATGGGAACCGGATGATGATTCATACAAGAACCTTATAAGGATCAACTAATCTTCTTCGAGGTCACTGTCACCTTCATATCCATAAAAAGTAAATATCCAGTATTGTAACCAGATTAACATTCATATTGTATACGACAGTTTCACAGCAGCGGAATTGCGCAGTACTAATCTTGTTTCACAGTGCACCGCTGTTAAAACGCGCGTTGACGCGTTATTAACAGCGCGCTGCCCAGCGACGCGTGGCTATAAAAGCAGCATTATTTAACGTAATATTTTTAATGTATTTATACATATTCTTATTATATTATTTATTAGAAGAAAATGTCACCATTTTACGGTGAATATTTTATATTACCTGCTCTGTGGAACAACACTATATTTACTTTGTAGCTTCGCGGGGCTTTTTAGTTTTCACGATGATGAGGTGTTCGAGTTAGGTTAGTGTACTGGGAATCTATTGCCTTTCCTTTTCGACCTTATTAAAAAGATTAAGGTTTTCAATTACACGCTTTTTTTGTGTGTGTATGTACAGACGCCAGCACATTCAGCTACCCCAACCTGTCAATTTTCTTTTATAGATTTTCAACTTTATCACAAAAGCATAATGTTCACTTTAAATTGAGGAAATTCGACATATTGGGTTAGCTTGATGTGCTGGCGTCTATACCTACATTGATTACGGTGTTGAGGAACCGATTTTGATTATTATTATTTGTGTTTATACACAGACGGGTCGGTTGGCGTGGTTGGTAGATGCTTGCCTTTCACGCAGCAGGTGGCTAGGTTCGATTCCCACCCAGGACAGACATTTGTGTGCATGAACATGCCTGATTGTCCTGAGTCTGTGTGTAAAATGAAAAGTAATGACTGTACCTGCCTAAACGTGCTAACAATACACAAGCCAGCATTTCAGTTATGTTAGTATAATAATATAAGTTGTCGGAACTAAGCATTATGTTTGATTCAATACTAAAGACCATCTAATTCTGTTTGAACCTATTCTATTTTATTTCATATAACTTTGAATAATATTAGTTTATAAAAGCTAATTGACCAATCCACTAATTTGACCTATTACACAAAATACATTATTTACATTTAAGGTTGCGTTGTTGTTACGCTACTATTCTATAGAAAGTCCCAAATGACTAGGGAGTGTTAATAGTTAATCCCTGTAAAGCTATTTCTATTACGAACCTTACCAACAAGAGTATGTCATGAGACATTAATCTACCTTGTACGTATAAAGTAATTAACTGAAGAACCTACCCTAATGTGAACACAATTTGTAGAAACTCTTGTACTAGACCTTTATTTTAAATATATTTAATTAGAATTATTCAGGTGTCCATTAACGCAATGGCGATGGGTCTTTGTAATTCGAGTTCGAATGACTTGCCTATCAAAATTTTTTTATTGAAATATATTATAATTATTCAGCACTTGGGTATTTACTTGTATGTGAATACCTTCATTTTATTATTATTCCACAATCTTTTCGTTTCCCTACTTTTACTGCCCTACTTTTAATTTTTATTTATTTAAAACATAGTGTCACGTTTATTCTAAGGTTATCTCAAAGAGGTCACTGACTATGGCAAGACGGCCTATTGTATAGGTTTTTATTATATTAATAAGTTATATCCTTTGGTAAGCAAATTATTTATTTTTATCTTATCTTCTAATTCAGAGTCAGAACGTCACTGCGTAGAAAATAAATATGAGCAATACAACTAAATAAACTCAAGTAGCAAATTTAATATCCTCGTATGTTATAGAAGTTCAAATTTACGTTTGAGCGGATAAAACGGTCGATCTTGCACAACGTTGTAAACACAGTAAATATTAACTAATTACTTTTCTTAAGTTTACTTCGAGGAAATAGATTATACAGAGATCATCATCGACAAAGTCTCATCTTGTAGTTTTATTTTTAGGCGACATACGTTATACCACATGACCACGTGTTACACACACATTAAAAGTTTGTGCAGTTTGTGCAAGTTTGTGCAACTTTGTGCAGTTGCCATGATAGTTAACTGTTTGTGTTTTATGCAGATGATGATTCTGATGACGGTGAGCTCTCTAATGCAGTAGGAGGTGCCGATCATAGCATCGCTGTGTCTCCTGGACCAGGAGGTGCTGCTGAAGAAGCGCGGTCGAGGACGACGCGAAGACAGGAGAGGCCGTGTCATGAATTTTTAAGACGGGCGACAAGCTGAGTCACGTCGGACTTTGCCTATATAAGGCCGGTGCCTCTCTCTCTTTTGGGACCAGACTTCGACCCGTGCGGAAGTTCTGCCGGATTGCGCAACGATTAATCTCAAGCTCAAGTGTAGTGTTATTGACATGGTTACTGTGTTTGTCGTTATAAGTGATTTGTCATAAGAAAATTGTTGTTGATTTCTTAATTATTCTTAATTATTCTTCGAGCATTTCGAAGAGTGGACCGTACGGTCCACTCTTCGAATGCTCGAAGGGTCCACCTGATGATAATCGGTCTCCTACTCTTGCAATTGACATCAAATGATTTACTCGTTGCCGACCCCTTCCCCATCCACGATGAGCTCTGGTAACCTTACTCACACACAGGTCCGCTATAATGTAGGCAGCAGCTGTCTTACGATTAGCTGTCTAGCAAGTAGCTGTCTAGGCAGTAACTGTCTAGCAAGTGGCTGTCTAGCGAGTAGCTGTGTAGGCAGTAGCTGTCTAGCAAGTAGCTGTCTAGCAAGTGGCTGTCTAGCAAGTAGCTGTCTAGCATGTAGCTGCTTAGCAAGCAGCTGTCTAGCAAGTAGCTGTCTTACGATTAGGTGTCTAGAAAGTAGCTATCTAGGCAGTAGCTGTCTAGGCAGTAGCTGTATATAAAGTAACTGTCTAGCAAGTGGCTGTCTCGCAAGTAGCTGTCTTGCAAGCAGCTGTCTAGCAAGTAGCTGTCTAGGCAGTAGCTGTCTAGCAAGTAGCTTGTGCGCTTCTACGGCCAATATATGTTATAGTGTGACGCCCCCGTTGAGACGCGCCGGAATTCTGGTGTATAAAATGAATTACATCGATACGGGACGAGTAACTGCGGAAGTGCGATTAAGAAGTTGTTTATGGGAACCGGATGATGATTCATACAAGAACCTTATAAGGATCAACTAATCTTCTTCGAGGTCACTGTCACCTTCATATCCATAAAAAGTAAATATCCAGTATTGTAACCAGATTAACATTCATATTGTATACGACAGTTTCACAGCAGCGGAATTGCGCAGTACTAATCTTGTTTCACAGTGCACCGCTGTTAAAACGCGCGTTGACGCGTTATTAACAGCGCGCTGCCCAGCGGCGCGTGGCTATAAAAGCAGCATTATTTAACGTAATATTTTTAATGTATTTATACATATTCCATTCTTGCTGTGTGGCTGACGGCGACGAATATAATAATAATCTTATGTGGTATGCATAGAACTCGCCCCGAGGGAATACTGGTAGATATTCCAGTCCACCCAAGAGAATATCGGTAACGGTCACAAGCTTCATCAATGTCTTGCCGCAAAATACTGAGAGAAAATACGCGTCACGTTAGAAGCTTATGACCTAGGTACTATAATATCGTTTTACAGTGCACCGCTGTTCAAACGCGCGTTGACGCGTTATTAAGCGTGCGTTATTAATACGCCCAGCGGCGCGTGACTCTAAAATCAGCCTTGCTTATTTTAATTTAAAAATTTTGAGACATTCTTTGTTATAACTTCAAATCATTGGTTAATTTTACAACTCAAAAAAAATATCATAACGCACTTTACTAACATTTTTCTTTCATCTTTTAACGTATCGAGAACGAATAAATTCTTCATTATTTCGGAATAGAAACTTAATTTTATAAGTCAAAGTCTTTTGGCGCGAACGACCCATTGATACAACCTAGCTCGCACGCTGATTTGTACAAAGTCTGACCTTTTCAGTATCCCGAAGATATGTCATCGCTGATCACTGTAAGTTTACCTTTTAGTGCATAGATAAATGATATAAAAGCACTTTAATAATCTCCAAGGATTACGAGGATAGCTATTAAAGAAAAATCTTCCTCATAATTTCGAAAGGGCGTTACAGAAAATAGCGAAATATATTAACGCTATAATAAGTAGGTATATATAACTTCTAATATACGAATAAAGTATTCCTTTAATTAACTATTACATTTTTAAGAAAATGGAGCTTGATATTGACAAAAAATGTAGGTAATCTTGATAAACAGGCTTGCTCGCGAATTATAATTTTATTCATAGCAATATGCAATATTTCGTCGAATCTGGAGTAGACAGATGAATATTGTACGAAACTTGGCCGCACTTAGATCTACTTGGACCTTTCTTCTTGAGCTCCTGACCTTTGTAATTAACTGGGCCAGTGAAGGAAACATTTGACTTCCAGTGGCGTTGAGCCATTTTATTAGTAAAACTACGAGTAGTGGTAAAGTAAAGGGTCATGCAAACTTTTAATGTGTGTGTAACACGTGGTCATGTGGTATAACGTATGTCGCCTAAAAATAAAACTACAAGATGAGACTTTGTCGATGATGATCTCTGTATAATCTATTTCCTCGAAGTAAACTTAAGAAAAGTAATTAGTTAATATTTACTGTGTTTACAACGTTGTGCAAGATCGACCGTTTTATCCGCTCAAACGTAAATTTGAACTTCTATAACATACGAGGATATTAAATTTGCTACTTGAGTTTATTTAGTTGTATTGCTCATATTTATTTTCTACGCAGTGACGTTCTGACTCTGAATTAGAAGATAAGATAAAAATAAATAATTTGCTTACCAAAGGATATAACTTATTAATATAATAAAAACCTATACAATAGGCCGTCTTGCCATAGTCAGTGACCTCTTCGAGATAACCTTAGAATAAACGTGACACTATGTTTTAAATAAATAAAAATTAAAAGTAGGGCAGTAAAAGTAGGGAAACGAAAAGATTGTGGAATAATAATAAAATGAAGGTATTCACATACAAGTAAATACCCAAGTGCTGAATAATTATAATATATTTCAATAAAAAAATTTTGATAGGCAAGTCATTCGAACTCGAATTACAAAGACCCATCGCCATTGCGTTAATGGACACCTGAATAATTCTAATTAAATATATTTAAAATAAAGGTCTAGTACAAGAGTTTCTACAAATTGTGTTCACATTAGGGTAGGTTCTTCAGTTAATTACTTTATACGTACAAGGTAGATTAATGTCTCATGACATACTCTTGTTGGTAAGGTTCGTAATAGAAATAGCTTTACAGGGATTAACTATTAACACTCCCTAGTCATTTGGGACTTTCTATAGAATAGTAGCGTAACAACAACGCAACCTTAAATGTAAATAATGTATTTTGTGTAATAGGTCAAATTAGTGGATTGGTCAATTAGCTTTTATAAACTAATATTATTCAAAGTTATATGAAATAAAATAGAATAGGTTCAAACAGAATTAGATGGTCTTTAGTATTGAATCAAACATAATGCTTAGTTCCGACAACTTATATTATTATACTAACATAACTGAAATGCTGGCTTGTGTATTGTTAGCACGTTTAGGCAGGTACAGTCATTACTTTTCATTTTACACACAGACTCAGGACAATCAGGCATGTTCATGCACACAAATGTCTGTCCTGGGTGGGAATCGAACCTAGCCACCTGCTGCGTGAAAGGCAAGCATCTACCAACCACGCCAACCGACCCGTCTGTGTATAAACACAAATAATAATAATCAAAATCGGTTCCTCAACACCGTAATCAATGTAGGTATAGACGCCAGCACATCAAGCTAACCCAATATGTCGAATTTCCTCAATTTAAAGTGAACATTATGCTTTTGTGATAAAGTTGAAAATCTATAAAAGAAAATTGACAGGTTGGGGTAGCTGAATGTGCTGGCGTCTGTACATACACACACAAAAAAAGCGTGTAATTGAAAACCTTAATCTTTTTAATAAGGTCGAAAAGGAAAGGCAATAGATTCCCAGTACACTAACCTAACTCGAACACCTCATCATCGTGAAAACTAAAAAGCCCCGCGAAGCTACAAAGTAAATATAGTGTTGTTCCACAGAGCAGGTAATATAAAATTTTCACCGTAAAATGGTGACATTTTCTTCGGAGGCTGTCGAGCTGTTGAGATTTTACGCTTATTTTACAGCAGTCTTAGGACAGGCGATAAATTTTTCCGTCAGTTAAGCTACTGGCTACACCTTGCCTGTTTGAAATATTTTTATTACAAGACTAGCTGTGCCCCGCGATGTAACTCGCCTTAAACTTAATAAATTATAGCCTATGTGTTATTCGGATATATAAGGTATATTACTACAAAGTTTCATAAAAATCCGTCCGATAGTTTTTGCGTGAAAGAATAACAAAGATAACACACTCAACACTCACAAACTTTCGCCTTTATAATATTAGTGTGATTTTATAATGAGAGCATATTCTTAACTCTACATGTTAATTATTGATAGTTTTTTTTTACATGGAACCAAACCAAGGAACGAAGTCAATTTGTAGAGTAGAAAAAAATAATCATTGAAATTTCTTATTTTATATTTAATTCATTCAAATGAGCGCCATCTGTTTTATAATGTCTGCTGTTTGGAAGTATGTGTGTTCTGTACAAATCTTACGAAATATACTTTTGTTTTTTTGTACTTTAGGTAAAGTTTTGATTATCATTACAAGTACTTTTTTATACTGTTTGATAATGTATTTATGAGAGGAGAACATTAATATAGTTGTTTATGTAATTTTAAAACAATTGATGGCGATTAAAAAAATACATATATCGGTCGCACTAGTGGGTATAATGAAAATACCAATTTTGCAGGTGACATTACGAAAATTCCATTCAAAGACACAAAGCACACTCAAACTCAGAACAGCTATACAACGTGAAACTTAATTAACGCACATCCTGAAAATAGTTTGTTCAGAACCGTTTACTGAATCGGTTTATATGATTTTTAATGTAGGTATTTT
The DNA here is from genome assembly GCA_951640165.1 of Pseudoips prasinana. Lineage (NCBI taxonomy): Eukaryota > Metazoa > Arthropoda > Insecta > Lepidoptera > Nolidae > Pseudoips > Pseudoips prasinana. The sequence goes on from OX621240.1 coordinate 27,242,684, forward strand.
TTTTTTCCAAAAAAAATTAAAATTATGGATTTTTTTGTCATATTAACTCAAAACAAATTGAAATGGACCGTAAGTAAAAGTAATAAGACTTTTAAAATCGCAGTTTTATTAGTATTCATACAAATTCCATCATTCAATACAAAATAAAAAAAATTAACTTTATTCCATGTTACTAATTTAGTAAATAACAATGCATATACATGTTTAAATAAAAAAATCTGTGTAGGTATTATGAGTACATCATAATATTCTAATTGGGGTGTTTGAGGGTGTGCGTTAATTACGTTACATGTTGTATATCGATTACACACATACTTATCCTGTACGGGGATTGAACCTGAAATTATTGTACACACGGCTACATATCAAGCTATACATTTCCAGTATAAGCTGACCTGTCATTGTATGGGAATCGTATACAGCGCGAGATCAGCTTATACTGGAAATGTCTAGCTTGATATGTAGCCGTGTGTACCACACGTGAAGAATATTTAGACATTCTAACACATTGCCTATTATGAACATAAGCTAAAGCGTAATTTTGTGAATAATCTAAAGAAACATGCATACTTAGGAACATAATTAAATTTACTAAAACTTAACCAATTCTTTATTGACGGGCTGTTTGGAACATTCTCTGATCAAATTGGAGACGTACTTCGGAAAGGTCAGGTCAGAAGTACCCTAAACCGGCGAGCATGTATGAAGAATATAATGTCAGTAAACGAAGCGAAAGAGATGTGCAAGGATCGTGACAAATGGAAGTCCGTTGTCTCTGCCTACCCCTCTGGAAAACAGGCGTGACTCTATGTATGTATGTATGTATGTTTGGAATGGTTGGTAGATACTTGCCTTTCATGCCGCAGGTCGTGGGTTCGATTCCCACCCAGAAAAAATATTTGTGTGCATGAACATGTCTGTTTGTCCTGGTCCTGTTTGACCTTTGGGTGTAATTATCTATGTAAGTAAGTATTTACAAAATACTACTTTTGTTTTGTATTTTATATAATAATATGTAGTATATCGGTTCTCTGGTTTCCATAGTACAAGTTCTGCTTACTTTGTGATCATGGCTATTTGTGATTAATATCCCAGGATATGATTATTTATTTAACATGGTTTTTATAGCTGCATAAAATATTTACTTAGTAAAGGGAAGTCCTTTCAAACTATATAACTTGTAGGGACAGGTTATAGAGTTGATAGCACTTCCTTTTACACTACAAGGCGGGATTTGCACGTAACTGGTTGAGTTTAAATGGGTACCCAGGCGACGTAAAACGGCGTATAAAGCCTACCGATTTGATTAGATGTCTTCGTTCAGCGTTGCGAAGCCTTAAATAATGTCGTCCTGGTCCCGGACATGCCAGATGATGCTAGAAGGCAAATACATGGGACATATTATTGTGCACTAGTGTCTACGCAACAACAGGGGCACTTTCAATTCCATGATTCTCATGGTTGGACACCTAGCGATATGGCTAGATAGAGGTCTGACGGCTTTACGTGCTCTCCCTGGCACGGGAACTTATTATCTACTAACTGACTTGGTGAAGAAAAAGTTTTTTCTAACAGGAACCAAAGTTGTGGTCGAAATTAAAAAGCACGGAACAATTGTGTGTCATATAAGGGAGCTTCATTTGCGCATTCCAAAATAGATTGTTAATTAATTTAAAGGCTTTTTTAACTCATATTTTTTTAAAAGTTCTTCACAAAACAATTATCTATGATTTATGATCTTGATTTAAGACAAACTAAATAACTTTAAAACTTTAGTTTTTCTGTGAACTATGACCATCAAACTGCGATCGCCAACCCGTCTGCCAAGCGTGGTAATTATGGCATATTCCCCCATTCTTTGGGGAGGCTTTTGTCCAGCAGTGGACGTAGGTGCTTTTGCTGACACGATGATGATGAAATAACTTTAAATAAGTTTAACAAAGTCATGGGTCTCATATGGTCCGGTGAAACAGTGAAAACATTCTAAGCTTACTATAAGTTATGTTTTCAGAAAAAAAGGAACTCTAGGTGCGCGATCTGACAACAATTTTTAAACAATGTAATAATTTTAGTAAGTGGTGGGGGTTATTAGTTAGGTTATTCTGTAGGTGGTCCCTTACGCGTTATATAGGTAGTTGAAACACCGTTGGCCATTCCCCGTAATGAGAGCGCCGAGAAATGACTCGCTCAATGGAACTGCCGGCTCACTGAAATGACTACAATAAACGGAATTGCATAACTGTCCACAGCATACTACGTACGACCGGTATAAAAACAGGTGAGGGGAAGGGATAAGACGGTTAGCGCAGGATATAGTCTGCTATAAATGTTTTTCTATCGCATTCTAATGGGTGCAATAACAATCGGTGCTCTGTTAGATTAGGAATACTAGTTAACGTGCTTATTCATAATAACCAAGTAATATATGGAGTATATATATATATAATGCTCTGCTTAGTTTGGGATCAGATGGCCGTGTCTAAATAATGACCTGGGATATCTTAATAAATTGTTTAATTATTTTAATTATATTTAATTAGTTTAATTATTTTCAATATACAAAAAAAAAATAAAAAAAATATGGTCACAAACATATCATATCAAAATACTATAAAGTTAACGAACAGGCAATGCTTACCATACTTCATATAAATATTCTCGCCCCTCGGAAATCGCGTCTCTTTTTCTTATCTTATTAAATTTAATAATAATAATAATTCTTTATTACAAATGGTCCCTGAACAGACTCCGGACCCAAGTTGGTCAAAGTAAGGAAAACCTGCTCAGGTGGGGATTTTTAAACGTTTCCAACCTAGAGTGCAAGTGTGGTTCTGTCCCTCAAACTGTGGCAAACTTGTTACGCGTAACATGTCCTGCGTGCCCTAATGCCTGCACGTTACAAGAACTAATGGACGCTTCTGACAACGCTCAACTCGTAGCTGAATTCTGGGCTGACTTAATTTAGATTGCCATCGACACGCTAAGAAGAATACTAAAGGTGAATCGTAATACATAATGCATTAATAATAATTTACATTAAAGGGTTGTACTCTTTTATAGCTACGATTAAGTTGGTGAAGTGCTGATCTCCTAGCTAGGTTATAGGCTAACTAACATGTATTAATGAGTTTCAGTCCCAAACCCTATCACCTTTTTATAATAAAGATTTATTATTATAAAAATTTAGACTTACTGTTCTTGATTGAGACAAAGGTCAATGTCATTGGTTATGTTGACCCTCTTTCTTTCTTATTTATCGTATGGGCAGTAATTAACTTAGTGATAAAGGTGTTCATGTCGCACAGTAGACCCCTGACATGACTTAACGGCTATTATATAACTGCTACAACCGGGACTGACAGTTTAACGCTTTGGCGAAGACATCAGACCAATTTCTCGGTACGGCACTTTGTGGTGAGGTCACTAATCACTTTCGGACCGGTGACATGTGAGAGGAGGTATAACACTTAAGTAGGGGACCATGAGAAAATTAGGTAGGTATAATAATTTCTCGTTGATAATTTTTTCACTAAACATTTAGTCAAGTGTAGTCAAACGATCAGTATTTGAAAAATCTTAATTTGATTTTGTACAGAACACACATGTCTTGAAGGTGACTGTAGGTATGGCTGCCCGTGTCATCGTCGGCTTTGTGGTTTTTGACCACAACTTAGTTACCTACCTACTGGCACAACCAATATTCTAATATGCTTACGATCCGAAATGCTCACACTACGGTAAATCTGCTCTCAATCGTAGACATGTTTTTGATATAAAATTCACCTCAATTCTCTACTTGTCCCTGGGAAAATTTGCTATGCCCCGCAGTTTTACCTGCGTTAAAATTTATAAATAATAGCTTATGGGTTATTCGGATATGTAACCTATATCACTAGAAAGTATCATCAAAATTCATTTGGTAGCTTTTGCGTGAAAGAATAACAAACATCCATACATTCATACTCACCAAATCGAATTTATAATATTAGTAGGGTAGACTGGAGGTGGACTGGTGAATTTTAATTATATACTAATTACTCATAAATCTTTAATATGTAAGAACAAACCACAAAGTAGAAATAAATGTAAAAAAATTTAAAAATACCCTACATGACGACGCGGTTATGTGCGCATCCTCGACCCGTCTAATGACCCGTGTATAATACAATTTTACACCATCTATAATTACTGTGTACAACAAAAAGACTAAATAAAAATACGACGAGAAGGTATAGACGACGCCATGTCAGTAGATACACTTGCACTACAAAAACAAACCTTATTCTTTATGCAATAAAGAAGCTGTCAATACAAAAGTATATCCATTGAGTGTACCACAAAATGAAATTAAATTTAGTCGGTCGTCTCTAACGACTGCCATTACAAAGATAAGTAAAGAGAGATTATGGCGGAAGCCATGCCAACCCATTTTGTACGGCTCTAATTACACTGGCCCGTAATATCAACGCAAAAGTTTGTAATGATAAAAACCCTTAAATTTTAATAAATAATTACCCTTTAATTTAACTGTTGGTTTCATTGCCTATTTACATGTATGGGTAGCAGTTGCATGCAGGTGGGTGTATTATTCGTTGCGATAGCATGCAGGCGGGTGTGTTATGCTAAATAATTGAATATCACTTGATCGAACACTATAAATCGAATGTATAAATATTCAAAAGTTCATAATATCGAATATTTATTAAACCGAACATTCAATCGAATTATCATCTATCGATTAACTATCGGTGTTTGATCCAGCGCGACCTAATATATGACGATAGGACTAGTAGCTGGACTTAAATGAAATTGTCATTGACATTGTCACGTTTATCATTTCCAAACAATTGTACCGTTTATTTATTTATAATACAAAAGTATTCTACAGTTCACTATTTTCATTTAAGTCCAGCTACTAGTCCTATCGTCATATATTAGGTCGCGCTGGATCAAACATTGGTACTTCGAGCCGGATGACCAATGTTTGCACTGGCTTGGTAGAAACCGTAATAAAACTTCGTGTGGACTGTATATACTGGTATAGGTATTGAAGATAACTTTGTAGAATTAAATTTGGAATATTAGTAGCGTTGAATGGGCGATAACCGTTAGCACCGGTGGATATGAACGGAGTGGGTCCGGAGTGGGAGGGCCGCCCGCATCTCAGCCGCCCGGTCGGCCGCACCTCTCTCAGGACCGGTTTCGTGCGCAAACAATCGGAGTAGAACGCACGCTTCGCTCGCACGGCTCGTGCGTTATATGATCGCAGTTCTAACCTACCCTAACCAATTACTCTACTAGAGAATGTTTGATTTATTAACCATTTACCATTCGTGTTCTTTTTGCGTGGTGGTGGCAATGTTTTTGACGAATTTGCCGTTCGAAAATTATTTGACATTTTATACAAACCTTCAAACAAATAACATATACCCATCATTTATTTCTTTGTTTATTTTCATTATACTACCATACTACCTGTTTTTATTTAGATAATAACAGATTCATATTCTTAAAATATTTTATTGGTATGTACTAATTATTTACCAACTACCATTTTTATTCGATAAGCGTTTAATTTCTTAGTATGGCCACCCTATAAAGTCATGCAGCCACTTGATTATAAAGCAACTAAACCACTGCTGAATCATAGAACGTATCGTAATTACAATCCAGCAAAACGTCGATCCGACGCAATGCAAACGGCTTCGTTATTAAAAATGGCAAGCCGTAATGCAAAATGGCGACTCATAATAACATATGATATTCTATACTGCGTTTGATTAATGCAATGGTAGATAATTTATATAAGTAGATGCACTAATAACTACCACTTTGTCAAATGATTGACGGACCACCTTTGACCAATTGTGACTTGAGTGACTAATTTTACAAACTAAGGGCTAAATTTACATTTGTTTGAAAACTTGAACTAAAGGTATTGAAAAGCTCAAATTTCAAACGTGGTCCCTCAATGAGTATGCGAGCCTTTTCTCTAATCGAGCGTCTTTCAAATTTTTGTAATACATAAAATATTTCGATTCGTAAAATTAATTGATTACGAATAAGACCACCAAAATCATGTTTTAAAAGTATTCAAAAGACGAAGGTACCTATTATTTAATATTAAACTACTCAAGCTTCGAGTGGACTGCCGCATTCCGCTACAAGCGCCAAGTTAACATAATATTAGGTATCTAATATTACCTTTATTTGGTCTTTATGCAGGCGATTTTAATTTTTTTTCGTTTTTAACATCATCTATTTCTTATCTTCGTCTGAAAAGGCGCTGAAGAAACACACACTTAGTCATGATAAAACTATTGAAAAGCGGCTACCTAAATAAATTGTTTGAACTGTTTAACAACGTCGTTAACTGCTTGTCTGTCGAGGGTGGGTAGTTCTAAATTATGGCGCTCTATTATCTGGCGTGTCTTGCTTCAGTACACACAATATAATAGTTATTTACTAAGCTGGATGCTACTAAATTTCACATTTCACAATAGATATAAACTGGAGCTACAGAAGGTATGTTCTTTCACCAACTTAGTTGAAAAAATGTCGTCCTGATTGAATTTAGGCTTGTCTTAATGGAGTATACAAGTGTGTGCGCAATCATACGGTAACTTTTATTCCATCAATCTTAAGATCCGATGGAACGTCTATTAACGCCACCGAAACGCTTTACGTGCTCTTCGAGGCACCACGGTATGATACCGCCAACTCCCAGACTTCGAGTTGATACTAAGAAATCTACTTAACGAAAAAATCTCAATATCACTTTTGGGCCCGACCCGGTATTTCATTAAATTATGTTCTTTATTTGTTCAAAAAATGTCATGAGCAGGGATCGAACCTAATATCCGTGGACTTCGAGGATGTATTAGGGCGACTACCTTAACCACTGCGCAACACGTGTAGTCAAAATAAATAGACTTGTTTTAAATATCAAAGGTAAGAATCAAATCTTGATACCAATAATAACTATCTGTATTGTTGACAATGTTAAAAAATATATGATCATTGGTGAGCTATTATACCTAATATCAAATCTTTTCTTGATTCATTTGAACCTATAATTATTATTAAGCATGCACCACAAAGTTTCGTGCTTGACGTATTAAATCAATACGGGAATCGTAGTTATAAGGAAAATTGGATAAGGGTGATTACTCAGTTGCGGCTACAACCTTGTCTTCCAAAAAAAGAGGCCAGTTTCTAAAACCGGATGGTACTCGAATAACATTTGTTCGGCGGAATCGATAATAGGTTTTCTATATCTATAATATCTAGGGACAATGTCACACAGATCATCCTAGCCCCAAACTAAGCAAAGCTTGTACTATGGGTACCAGGCCACGATATACATACTTATATAGATAGATAAATACTTAAATACATAGAAAACATCCATGACTCAGAAACAAATAGTCGTGCTCATCACACAAATATTTGCACTTACCGGGATTCGAACCCAGGACCACCAGCTTCGTAGGCAGGAGCACTACCAACTAGGCTACGGTGACCGTCATAGGTCAACTGATACAGTGGCAAACGTGACTTCGGTGAATAAAAAAATACGAAACGATAAAAGTTGAATAATTTTAGGTGAAATGAAATTCGATGAGATATTTTTCGAACTTATGATAGGTAACCGTTTCCCAGACATGAGATCTGACCAGCTTTGTTTTACTGAATATTGAAAACATATATATATATATAAGATCATCATATACAGAGTAGAAATTAAACGGCAAGTGACATTAAATTAACAAGCATGTATTCTTAGAATAAGTAGCATAAAAATAAATGTTAACACACATCTGCTGTAAAAATATTTAATACACATTTCAGTAGCCATTTTACGCATAATCTATGGGCAATATTGAATAATATTACTTAGTCATAATAATAATAGTCATAATAAGAGGGGTAGGGCACAGCGTTCATTCGCTTAAAGAGCAGCCCGACTGGGGAAGTACCTCCACCATACAGAAGACATTCTTTAATAATAACTTTAATGTTGTGTTCCTGCGTGTGAGTTAGGTCGCCAGAGCTCATTGGGGTGGGGGGGAAGGGTCAGCAACACTTGTTTGCTGACTCTTAAAGACCGGCAACGCACCCGTGACACCTCTGGTCTTGCGAATGCCCATGGGTGGCGGTGATCACTAACCATCAGGTGACCCGCTTGCTCGTTTGTCGCCCTATGACATAAAATAAAATAATATAGACAGAACCATTGACAATATGTAGTAAAACTATTATACTTAAACTAGATAATTAAACTTAAACATAATCTCGGGACAATAACTTCATACGAGCTAGCTAAATATCATTGCTATATATAAATTTTATAAATGTTTTCATACAATCAATACAATGTGTACCTAAATATCCATGTTACTAGACATAATAATGTATACAACTATATTACTCTATAACTATATTACGAGTTTCCTTACAGGGTTCATGTTTGGTACTGTATTATAATCTAAAATACCTATGTAAAACCCATGAAAGCAATAAATCAATTGAAATTGAAATATTACTACAAACATGTTCTGACTATTTACAAGCGCTTTTTTAAAGTCTACGTGAAAAAAAACCTTTTTTATTTATTTTATTTTATTTAAGTAGTAGTAGGTAGCGATTACTCAGTGTCAGTGATGTTCAAGCCGTCCAGTAGGCCTCTGACATGACATTATAGACTGTTGCCTGATGACTACAACCGGGACCGACAGCTTAACCTGGTCACCCATCCAGGAACTGATCGCGAACCTAATTGCTTAACCCCTCGCTTACGGACAAGAGATAGCATCTGGCTATGAGCGTCTCTGGGTAATAATAACTAATCAAAAATACTAATACTCATATAAGTAAAATAACCCCTAATTTCCATGAGATTCCACCCACTGTCAAGGTGTCCAAATACTATGCCAATACTATGCCTGTCACCCATAGAAATCCAATACTATAGTAAAGCTAGGGTCATTTTTGAAGACTGTACTTGTAATAAACAATTTCAAGTACACATACTACTGAACAAACAAGCCACATAGCACTCAAGGCGTATATAAACGTGTGCACCGTTGCAAAATCTAGAGTTTCTGTGTCAGAATTCCGATCTTCTTCGTCATATTTCAGATTTTGGTCGAGAATTAGGTCTACCAACCCAGCTTCTATTAAATGAATGAGTATGAAATTAACTTCTTTTGCAGCTGGCCATCCGGGGCGCATAAAGTAAGCTAGTAACATAAAATCTACGTCAGCTCTAAAAAATTGCGCAGAATTACGGTTAAGCTTTTTATTGCCAGAAATAAATAATAATAACAGCCTTTCGCCTTTTTTAACACGCTGAACGTAATTTTTATATTCGCCGTACGTAACTATTTTATATCTATTTTCTATTGCAGTGCCTTTAAAATAGTCTACAAAAGTGTCATATCCGCAAATGTTGTCAACTCTATCCACCGTATCTTCAATTGATGTAAATGGTGCCTCATAGATATTATGTGTTAGTATTTGAACGAGATTTCCCTGATAATACATGCGGATAATAAAGCAGAACCAAATCCATAACAAAATTAAACTATTAAGTATAGACGATGTCGTTACAAACTTTGCTGCTTGCCCCAGAAATATTATGTAAGATTGGAACAGAATACTGTCCCCTGAATTACTTATATTTGGATTCATTCGTTTTACAGCCGTCGTCACTATGACAAAAAATACGGTTGCTAAGCCGAGAAAAAGTGTAGTACTGTTTAATAATGGATATAATATTTTAAGCCACGGGGAAATAGCCCGAGGCTTTGGTCCCATCCAGTTTGTTTCTAAAATTCGGTAATATGTAGAAACTTGAGCTACTTGATATCTATTTAAGTCAATAAAATTGGCAGGAATAATTATATCTGAATAACGATAAACCAAATCTGTGATCAAACCTGTAGCTGTATTGTTAGGAAAGTAGTTTCCTAGGTTAAGATTTTTAACAGCTCTAAATATCTTAACTGTAGCGTTTAGTTTGTCAATAATTATCATGAAAAGTGAACCGTCGCGTTCACTTAAAGAAATTAATTTATTATTTTGAATTGCATATTTGACGATACCTTCTTTTTCTATAAGTGTTATTTTGATAGGGCATCTATTAAAGTTACTTAGCTTCTTTGGAAACAAATTTTCGTCTGGTTTTAAAACCACGGGTTTAAAATTTCCACAAATTCCTTCTCCATATGGAAAGTATGTCGATATGGTGATTTCGTCATTATAATTCCCACTGAATATTACAAAGTCAACTAAATCGTATCTCCATGCTTCTTCAAAGAATATTGAAAGATAGGAAGTATCATTCACTGTCAGTGTTAATACAAGTATTAGATGAATAGCGTATTTAAGATTTTGATTTACAATTTTCATGAACATTGTGAAATCTTTTTCAGAATCAGTAAATAATACCGTTTGCTGGTAACCGTCGTCTTTACAAAAATATTCAATGGCATTGTTGTGGTTTTCAGACAGAGGTATAAGGACAACGGCACCAGGAAAATCTTTTAAGAATTCACCGACCCCATGCAAGTTTTCAGGCCTCCAAACAACAGAAGTCACTAAATTATGTTGATAGAACTTGGTGGTTGCACGTACAGACTCTTTTGTTATATTTGATGCTGCTGATTGGTGCATGTTTATTATGGTGATTGCAAAAACTAATATAATCATGGTTTCGGTACTACCATAGTAGAATTACATAGAAAATAAAAGTATGTGAGGGTACTATGGTCTGTTGATTTCGGCGATACACTGTTGTATGGTTGAGAGTCTAATCGTATGCTACGTGTGATGTTTATCATTTTAACTGCTCTGGCATACCATAATTATTTTCAATCAGTAATGCGTAGTTTCCATCTAACATATACAGGATATGTAATTACAATTCTTAGTTTTAGGTTAGTGCATAATTATTTTATTCGAATATCATGAAAACATTTTAAAATTGGTCGGGTTATTTTTTATGAAGACCCATCACTGTAAATATGGAACTAATAATGAAACTAAGGGCATCGAAGAACGATCTTTTCCTATCAGGAAATTTACTTTTGATGTATACATAAAAAAAAAAATTATGTATACATCAAAAGCAAATTTTGACGGCTAACAGATGTTTCGACCAAATTATTCTTGGGACGGTAGCTAACCAATCTTGTTTTTTTTAATTTGAAATTGTTTTTACCTAAACGCGTTTTTCATTAATACGCGCTTTTAATTTCTTTGGAAATCAAGCAAACTACAGGTATCACGTCGAGTATAGTAGAATATGATAAGACTTCGTCACTGCCTATGATGATGGCCTGGGTCTTGTTCACGTGGTCAACTTCCATTTTTGGAGCCATTAGAGTAGTGCGTCGCTGTAGCTTGCTGGCGGGGAATGCTGCTCGCATTGTGGCACGTCGTCTGCGTCCAGCGCGAGCTTAGCTTCCGCAGACAAGGATATATTCGTTGAACTTGAATGAAACCGGGGACAGGCAACCTTGTGGTACCCCGGAGGTTATCGTATGTTCCGTTGAGACTCAGTTATCCACCACCAATTGAAACGTTCGGTTGTCGAGGAAGCAGGAAACAGTCTTAGCTGTCCTTCGACGCGCTCAGGATGTTGAGAGTATGAAACTTTACAGTTTTTGAAGTTAAACGCATGACAATTTATACTTGGCCTTTCTGTTAAAAATTATAAAATATTTAATTCAGGATTTTAGGAAATTACACCCCCAAAAGGCGTAAAATAGGGGATGTAAGTTTATACTGACTGACTGACATATCAACGCACAGACTAAACAGCTGGAGTTAGAGACTTGAAATTTCGACAGTAGGTACCTTTTATGACGTGGGCATCTACTTAAGAAGGGTTTTTGAAAAACCGCCCCTAAGGGAACAAAATAAGGGATGCAAGATTTTATGAAAATCCGTAATTTTTTGTGTTAAATATGCTTTGGCATTTGGCCTTGCAGTTAAAAATAAAATATATATTTAGGGATTTTTGATTTTGTTTGTATGAAAAATGTGACAAGTTTTAACTTAAACGCATGAAAATTGGTATTTAGCAATTCAGTTAAAATTTAAAAATATATATTTCAGGATTTTCGAGAATTCCACCCCTAAGGGTGACAAATAGGGGATGTAAACGCATCAAAATTGGTGTTTGGTCTTTCAGTTAAAAAATATAAATATATATTTCAGGATTTTTGGGAAATCCTCCCCTAAGGACGTAAAATAGGGGATGTAAGTTTGTATAAAAATCAGTTTTGTCGTTATTGCAGTGAAACGTATGAAAATTGGTAGTTAGTCTTTCAGTTAAAAATAAAGCAATGCATGATTTATACCACAATTCAGGGTATAATTTGTTGTTACAAAAAGGTAATCCAAAACTGATTCAATAGATCGACACCAACAATTTACGCCAACTTGAATTTTAGATATATTCGTTTTTTTTAGGCCAAGTTGCTTAAAATGTCGTAGTCGTCGTCGTCTAAGTAAAGACTTAGCATTTTATAAGATTTATAATTTCTTTTTTTGTGTAATTTTTATAACAAATTAAAAACGACATTTTAATCAAATTGGGATCAAAAACGAATTTACCTAAAATTCGAGTTAGCGTAGTTGGTGTTAAGATGATCGCACCCAAAAAATATCATTTTAATTTTACTGATCTACAAGTTCACAATTTTGTTCAGATCGAGGAACTTATTTGGCATATCGGTTATAATAAATAAATGCTTGAAATAAATAGTAGTCCAAAACTGAATCAATAGATGATCGCCTAAAGCTCACCGAAAGAATATGCACACATCTTAATTTTACCGCTTTACAAGTTTATATTTTTGTTAGTAGATGGCATAATCATCGCTTTAGATCGCGCTATGGTTTCGTTCACAAAATGTGATATAAGACCTATCAGTGCCGTGGTCACAACCTAATCTAATGGGAGTTACCTTTGTGATTAATGCATTGTTGATTATTATTTTACTTTATTTGACTACTGGCTATACTTAAAGACAATTGCTATGTATTCTTTAATTTTTGGTTGATGATATCGGGTCCTTTGTTTTTAAATAACAGTAGCACAGTAGCCTGTAGTTTCTTTCTTAGTAAGGTTATTTTTATGTAAGATTTTCTTAAATTTATATTGCTTATTTGTATTAAAAATTATATTTTTTAGTTTAAGCTAGAAGTAAATAGTTACATTGGCCATCATTCAAAATTTTCGCGGACGAAGTCGCGGGCACCAGCTAGTTATATACAAAAATGATGGTCACAAACATATCATATTAAGATACTATAAAGTTAACGAACAGGCAATGCTTACCATACTTCATATACCTAAATATTCTTGCCCCTCGGAAATCGCGTCTCTTTTTCTTATCTTATTAAATTTAATAATAATAATATAATTCTTTACTACAAAAGGTCCTTGAACAGACTCCGGACCCAAGTTGGTCAAAGTAAGGAAAACCTGCTCAGGTGGGGATTTTTAAACGTTTCCAACCTAGAGTGCAAGTGTGGTTCTGTCCCTCAAACTATGGCACACTTGTTAACATGTCCTGCGTGCCCTAATGCCTGCTCGTTACAAGAACTAATGGACGCTACTGACAACGCTCAACTTGTAGCTGAATTCTGGGTTGACTTAATTTAGATTGCCATCGACACGCTAAGAAGAAGACAAAAGGTGAATCGTAATACATAATGCATTAATAATAATTTACATTAAAGGGTTCTACTCTCTTATAGCTACGATTAGGTGGGTGAAGTGCTGATCTCCTAGCTGGGTTATAGGCTAACTAACATGTATTAATGAGTTTCAGTCCCTAACCCTATCACCTTTTTATAATAAAGATTTATTATTATTAAAATTTATACTTACTGTTCTTGATTGAGAGAAAGGTCAATGTCATTGGTTATGTTGATCCTCTTTCTTTCTTATTTATCGTATGGGCAGTAATTAACTTAGTGATAAAGGTGTTCATGTCGCACAGTAGACCCCTGACATGACTTAACGGCTATTATATAACTGCTACAACCGGGACTGACAGTTTAACGCTTTGGCGAAGACATCAGACCAATTTCTCGGTACGGCACTTTGTGGTGAGGTCACTAATCACTTTCGGACCTGTGACATGTGAGAGGAGGTATAACACTTAAGTACGGGACCATGAGAAAATTAGTCCTCCCCGGGTGCGTGTCCCGACCATCTGGGACACGGCGCAAAAGGGGGGCACCGGAGCAGCATACCCGCGCTCCCGGGGCTCCCCGTATCGAGCGCCAGAAGAAGTCAACGGCAGGTTAGGTTTAGTCGGTGCGAGTCCGACATACCCACCCGCAGACACTTTTTGCGGGTGGCATGCGTAGGCATTCCCCCTGCCTTATCAAAAAAAAAAAAAAACAAGGTAGGCATAATAATTTCTCGTTGACAATTTTTTCACTAAAAGTTTAGTCAAGCGTAGTCAAACGATCAGTATTTGAAAAATCTTAATTTGATTTTGTACAGAACACACATGTCTTGAAGGTGACTGTAGGCATGGATGGCCGTGTCGTCGTCGGCTTTGTGGTTTTTGACCACAACTTAGTTATCTACCTACTGGCACAACCAATATTCTGATGAAAGGCTTACGATCCGAAATGCTCACACTACGATAAATCTGCTCTCAATCGTAGACATGTTTTTGATATAAAATTTACCTCAATACTCTAGTTGTCACTGGGAATATTTGCTATGCCCCGCAGTTTTACCTGCGTTAAAATTTATAAATAATAGCATATGGGTTATTCGGATATGTAAGCTATATCACTACAAAGTATCATCAAAATTCATTTGGTAGTTTTTGCGTGAAAGAATAACAAACATCCATACATTCATACTCACCAAATCGCATTTATAATATTAGTAGGGAGACTGGAGGTGGACAATTAAGCGATAAAACATTTTAATTATATACTATATACTCATAAATCTTTAATATGTAAGAACAAACCACAAAGTAAAAATATGTAAAATATTTATATTGTAATTATAGATGGTGTAAAATTGTATTATACACGGGTCATTAGACGGGTCGAGGATGCGCACATAACCGCGTCGTCATGTACCCTACATGACGACGCGGTTATGTGCGCATCCTCGACCCGTCTAATGACCCGTGTATAACACAATTTTACACCATCTATAATTACTGTGTATAACAAAAAGACTAAATAAAAATACGACGAGAAGGTATAGACGACGCCATGTCAGTAGATACACTTGCACTACAAAAACAAACCTTATTCTTTATGCAATAAAGAAGCTGTAAATACCAAAGTATATCCATTGAGTGTACCACAAAATGAAATTAAATTTAGTCGGTCGTCTCTAACGACTGCCATTACAAAGATAAGTAAAGACAGATTATGGCGGAAGCCATGCCAACCCATTTTGTACGGCTCTAATTACACTGGCCCGTAATATCAGCGCAAAAGTTTGTAATGATAAAAACCCTTAAATTTATTTATTAATTCTTGTACACACAAAACATACAGTAAATAGATAAAAGTGCGAAAATGATTAGTACAAAGGTGCTGCTTATTTCCAAGAAATTTCTTCCAGCAGACCCGCGACAGGAAAAATTTTACAAAGCCATAATGATGTGTGTAGGTCTATAATACACATACATACTAATAATTGCATACATACTTAAATACATATAAATATTATATCCAATTTAGACTTAACAATAAACTAAATACTAATAATACATTCTATGAGGATGAAATAGAAAGATAGTGATTTTTCACTAGTCTTTTAAAAGTGTCAATAGTTTTGCAGTTTTGTATATTTGGCGGAAGAGAGTTCCACAATCTGACTGCATGAACAGTAAAGGAATAGGAATAAAAATCTGTTTTATGGATGGGAAGTTTTAGGACGGATTTCAGATGAGATCTACACAGAGCATCACTTGGATATTTAAAGGAAAACCGCTCTCGCAGATAGGACGGGGACACAGGATTGTGAAGGATATTGAAAAGGAGGCACAATATGCGAGTGTTCCTACGAAATCGAATAGGAAGCCACTTGAGGTCTTTCCGGAACTTGGAAACATGGTCGAACTTTTTCAGTCCATATATAAACCGAATGCATAGATTTTGTAGACGCTCAAGTTTATTTAGAAGCTCTTCGGTAGCGTCTGGGTAGCAGGTATCAGCGTAGTCTATGATGGGCTGTATCAGGGTTTGGGCAAGTGAGATTTTAGTTTTCAAAGGTAAAAAGTTTTGGAGGCATTTCAGCGAATGGAATGTATAGTGCACTTTTTGGCTGACATCAGCGACATA
This sequence comes from Pseudoips prasinana, assembly GCA_951640165.1. Classification (NCBI taxonomy): domain Eukaryota; kingdom Metazoa; phylum Arthropoda; class Insecta; order Lepidoptera; family Nolidae; genus Pseudoips; species Pseudoips prasinana. The sequence goes on from OX621240.1 coordinate 27,259,031, forward strand.
AGCTTTCCAAGACAGGTCATTAGCCATAGTAAGTCCGAGGTTTTTTACTGTGTCTGAATAAATTATAGGAATACCATCAAGATTAACTGTTGGAAAAGACGAAAGATTAATCCCGCTGCGCATATTCCTACTGCCTATGATAATGGCCTGAGACTTCGCAGGATTTAATAGAAGTCCGTGAGACCTAGCCCAACGACTGATTAGTCCCAGATCATGATTCATGACAGCAATGGCAGCATCAGCATCCTAACGATTAAACGACCGATATAGTTGCAAATCGTCTGCGTAGAGATGGAAGTTTGAGGAGATGCCTCTGGTAACAGAGTTGATGAAAATGGAGAATAATAAAGGAGAAAGAACGCCACCCTGAGGCACACCCGCACTGAGCTCACACCAATCAGAGAAGGACTCATCAAGGCGTACACATTGCGCGCGACCCCGAAGATAAGAGTCAAACCAGGTTAAGGCGGAAGGAGAAACGTTGAGTGAAGAGAGAATACCGAGAAGGATGTCAAAATCGACAGAATTGAATGCAGTACTAAAGTCAAGGAGTATAAGGACAGTTATGAATTTATTTTCCATGGCCCAACGAATGTCATCGGTGACTTTAACAAGAGCAGTTACCGTGCTGTGGCCAGACCGAAAACCAGATTGAGAAGAGCTAAGGATACGGTTGCTAGAAAGAAAGGCAGACAGCTGGCTATGGACAATATGCTCCAAAACTTTAGAAAGGAAAGGGAGTATAGAGATGGGACGGTATTGGGATGGTGTTGATGGATCAGAAACTTTAGGCAACGGGATGATATGTGCTTGTTTCCAGGTAGTGGGAAAATGGGAAGAGAGTAAGGAATAATTGAACAAGTGCGTAAGAATAGGGAGTACAGTAGAAAGGACAGGTTTAATCATTTTGGAGCACAAGTTGTCATGTCCAGCAGAAGTTGAAGAAATGTTAAGAAGTGATTTTTTGACATCCATCTCAGTAACAGGGGTAAAATTGAAGGAAGGGTCATATGAAGTCCGGGCCTGTGAAAGTTTTACTAAAGTATTAGATTTGACAAGAGTATTAAGAGTGACAGGGGCAGCAGAAAAATGTGCGTTAAGAGCATTTAAATCTACGTTTTTACAAGCCTGAGAGGGAGATTTGCCTATACCATTCGATTTGAGAAATTTCCACACAGCGGAAGAATCCCGATTATCGAGAGACTTGTAGAAATGGCGCTTCTTAGCATCACGACACAGACGATTGCAAGCATTACGCAAAGATTTATACCGGGCTAAGTTAGCCTCCGAAGGACTCCGCTTGTATCGTTTAATAAATAATTACACTTTGCGATGGTTTCATTGGCTATTTATATAGGTAGCAGTTGCAGGTGTGTGTATTATACTTACCAAATAATTGAATATTAATTGATCGACCACTATAAATCGAATGTCTAAATATTCAAACGTTCATAATATCGAATGGGTAATAAACCGAACATTCAATTGAATACATTCAGTCAAAAAGTATCAGGAATGGATGATTTGTTTATGGTTCCCAATTCAAATTTTTGTTTTTTTTTGTTGTTGTTAGATTGGCACAACTGTTTTCCATTTTGGCGCGGAGTTTGAGTTGCATCTGTTATTTATATTAAATACAGTGCTGGGTTTAGTATAATATCGTATATAGTGTGTGTTGCGAATTTCATAATGGACAAAAATATCGAACAAAGAGTTTGTCTTAAATTTTGCATCGCTAATGGAATTTCGTGTTCGGAGTCACTGAAAATGTTACAGAAGGCTTACGGTGAATCGACTTCATCAAAAACTCGTGCTTATGAGTGGTTCAAAACGTTCAGAAGCGGTCGAGATGTCATGAAAGATTTGCCTCGCTCTGGTATTCCATCAACATCTACAACTGAACTTAACATCGCAAAAGTGAAGGAAATAGTGACTGAAAATCCTCATTCAACTCTGAGAGAGATAGCCGCTGAATTTTCTGTATCTCACGTGTCGATTCGTACCATTTTAACTAATCATTTGGGTATGAAACATGTTGCCGCTCGGCTAGTCCCAAAAGATCTGAATTTTGTCCAAAAACTTATACGCATGAAAGTCGCTGAGGACATGGTAGACGACACATGTAACACGAGTCAATTCCGACCCAACATTCATGAAATGCATTGTTACTGGTGACGAGACGTGGGTTTAGGAATTTGTCATGTAAACTAGTCAACAAGCTTCGGAGTGGCGCTTTCCAACTAAACCGAAACCGAAAAAACCACGCCAAAGTCGATCAAAAGTCAAAGTCATGTTGACTGTTTCCTTTGACTATCGCGGTGTTGTGCACTCTGAATTTTTACCGGAAGGTCGAACGGTAAATAAAGAATTTTATTTGAGCGTTATGCGGTGTTTAAGAGAGCAAATTCGACGAAAAAGGCCAGATTTGTAGAAAGAAAATTCTTGGATTTTGCACCACGATAATGCGCCTTCGCACAAGGCCATCATTGTGAACGAATTTTTGACCAAACACTCAACAAATACCATCCAGCAACCACCATATTCACCAGATATGGCTCCAGCTGACTGCTTTCTTTTTCCTAAACTCAAATTAGCACTTCGTGGTACCCGTTTTCAATCGGTAGAAGACATTAAGGAGAATTCGCGGCGAGAACTGGACTCAATTCCGAAAGCAGCGTTTAAAAAATGTTTTGATGAATGGATTATTCGTTGGCGTAAGTGTATCGTTTCTGAAGGAGCATACTGAGAAGGTGATAAAATAAATTTGGATGAATAACAAACATTTTGTATATTATTGATCTTTTCCCGGTACTTTCTTGACAGAGTAGTATATCATCTATCAATAAACACTATTGATTTGTTTCAGGCGTTCGCTGGCGGCCGCCGCAGCACGCAGCACGCTTCGCTCGCTCGGCTCGTGCGTTATATGATCGCAGTTCTAACCTACCCTAACCTATTATTCTAGTAGAGAATGTTTAATTTATTAACCATTCGTGTTCTTTTTTGTTCGTGGTGGTGGCAATGTTTTTTGGTCTTTTGACGAATTTGTCGTTCGAAGGACCAATCGAAAATTATTTGACTTTGATTTTCTACAAACAAATAACATATACCCATCATTTATTTCTTTGTTTCTTTTCATTATACTACCATGTGTTTTTATTTAGATAATAACAGATAATATTTTATTAGTAGGTACTAATTATTTACCAACTACCATTTTTATTCGATAAGCGTTTAATTTCTTAGTATGGCTACCCTACAAAGTCATGCAGCCACTTGATTATAATGCAACTAAACCACTGCTGAATCATAGAACGTATCGTAATTGCAATCCAGCAAAACGTTGATCCAACGCAATGCAAACGGCTTCGTTATTAAAAATAGCAAGCCATAATGCAAAATGGCGACTCATAACATGAATACTATACTGCGTTTGATTAATGCAATGGTAGATAATTTATATAAGAAGATGCACTCATAACTACCACTTTGTCAAATGATTGACGGACCACCTTTGACCAATTGTGACGTGAGTGACTACTTTTACAAACTAAGGGCTAAATTTACATTTGTTTGAAAACTTTAACTAAAGGTATTGAAAAGCTCAAAATCAAATGTGGTCCCTCAATGAGAATGCGGGCCTTTTCTATAATCGAGCGTCGTTCAAATTATTGTAATACATAAAATATTTCGGTTTGTAAAATTAATTGATTACGAATAAGACCACCAATAAACATGTTTTAAAAGTATTCAAGAGACAAAGGCACTTATTATTTAATATTAAACTACTCAAGCTTCGAGTGAACTGCCGCATTCCGGTACAAGCGCCAAGTTAATATAATATTATCTAATATTACCTTGATTTGGTCTTTATGCAGGCGATTATAAATTTTTTTCGTTTTTAACATCATCTATTTCTTATCTTCGTCTGAAAAGGCGCTGAAGAAACACACACTTAGTCATGGTAAAACTATTTGAAAAGCGGCAACTTATATAAATTGTTTGAACTGTTTAACAACGTCGTTAACTGCTTGTCTGTCGAGGGTGGGTAGTTCTAAATTATGGCGCTCTATTATCTGGCGTGTCTTGCTTCAGTACACACAATATAATAGTTATTTACTAAGCTGGATGCTACTAAATTTCACATTTCACAATAGATATAAACCGGAGCTACAGAAGGTATGTTCTTAGACCAACTTAGTTGAAAAAATGTCGTCCTGGTTGAATGTAGGCCTGTCTTAATGGAGACTACAAGTGTGTGCGCAAACATACGGGAACTTTTATTCTATCAATATTAAGATCCGATGGAACGACTATTAACGCGACCGGAACGCGAGCGTTTCTGTACCTAACCTAGGTACAGAGACGCTTTACGTGCTCTTCGAGGCACCAGGGTATGGTACCGCCAACCCAGACTTCGAGTTGATACTAAGAAATCTACTTAACGAAAAAATCTCAATATCTCTTTTGGGCCCGACCCGGTATTTCATTAAATTATGTTCTTTATTTGCTCAAAACATGTCATGAGCAGGGATCGAACCTAATATCCGTGGACTTCGAGGATGTATTAGGGCGACTAACTTAACCACTGCGCAACACGTGCAGTCAAAATAAATAATAGCCTTGTTTTAAATATCAAAGGTAAGAATCAAATCTTGATATGAATAATAACTATCAGTAGTGTCGACAATGTTATAAAATATCCGATCATTGGTGAGCTATTATAATATCATATATTTTCTTGTTTCATTTGAACCTATAATTATTATTAAGCATGCACCACAAAGTTTCGTGCTTGACGTATTAAATCAATACGTGAATAGTAGTTATAAGGAAAATTGGATAAGGGTGATTACTCAGTTGCGGCTACAACCTTGTCTTCCAAGAAAAGAGGCCAGTTTCTAAAAAAGGATGGTACTCTAATAACATTAGTTCGGCGGAATTGATAATAGGTCAACTGATACAGTGGCAAACGTGACTTCGGTGAATAAAAAAATACGAAACGATAAAAGTTGAATAATTTTAGGTGAACTGAAATTCGAGCAGATATTTTTCGAACTTATGATAGGTAACCGTTTCCCAGACATGAGATCTGACCAGCTTTGTTTTACAGAATATTGAAAACATATATATAAGTTCATCATATACAGATTAGAAATTAAACGGCAAGTGACATTAAATTAACAAGCATGTATTCTTAGATACGGTAAAATATGTAGCAGAAAAATAAATGTTAACACACATCTGCAGTACAAAATATTTAATACACATTTCAGTAGCCATTTTACGCATACTCTATGGGCAATATTGAATAATAATACTGTCATAATAATAATACCTTAATATAGACAGAACCATTGACAATATGTAGTAAAAATATTATACTTAAACTAGATAATTAAACTTAAACATAATCTCTTGATAATAACTTGATACAAGCTAGCTAAATATCATTGCTATTATAAAATAAATTTTATAAATGTTTTCATACAATCAATACAATGTGTACCTAAATATCTATGTTACTAGAAATAATAATGTATAAAACTATATTACTACAAACATTTTCTGACTATATACAAGCGCTTTTTAAAGTCTACGTGAATAAAAATCTTTTTTATTTATTTTATTTTATTTAAGTAGTAGTAGGTAGCGGTTACTCTAGTGTCAGTGATGTTCAAACCGCCCAGTAGGCCTCTGACATGACATTATAGACTGTTGCCTGATGACTACATCCGGGACCGACAGCTTAACCTGGTCACCGATCTAGGAACTGATCGCGAACCTAATTGCTTAACCCCTCGCTTACGGACAAGAGAAAGCATCTGGCTATGAGCGTCTGTGGGTAATAATAACTAATCAAAAATACTAATACTCATATAAGTAAAATAACCCCTAATTTCCATGAGATTCCACCCACTTATTGGCATAGTATTTAGACACCTTGACGGTGTCCAAATACTATGCCTGTCCCAGATGCAGTCCCTGCCCATAGAAATCCAATACTATAGTCAAGCTAGGGTCTTTTTTGAAGACTGTACTTGTAATAAACAATTTCAAGTACACATACTACTGAACAAACAAGCCACATAGCACTCAAGGCGTATATAATCGTGTGCACCGTTGCAAAATCTAGAGTTTCTGTGTCAGAATTCCGATCTTCTTCGTCATATTTCAGATTTTGGTCGAGAATTAGGTCTACCAACCCAGCTTCTATTAAATGAATTAGTATAAAATTAACTTCTTTTGCAGCTGGCCATCCGGGGCGCATAAAGTAAGCTAATAACATAAAATCTACGTCAGCTCTAAAAAATTGTGCAGAATTACGGTTAAGCTTTTTATTGCCAGAAATAAATAATAATAACAGCCTTTCGCCTTTTTTAACACGCTGAACGTAATTTTTATATTCGGCGTACGTAACTATTTTATATCTATTTTCTATTGTAGTGCCTTTAAAATAGTCCATAAAAGTGTCATATCCGCAAATGTTGTCAACTCTATCCACCGTATCTTCAATTGATGTAAATGGTGCCTCATAGATATTATGTGTCAGTATTTGAACGAGATTTCCCTGATAATACATGCGGATAATAAAGCAGAACCAAATCCATAACAAAATTAAACTATTAAGTATAGACGATGTCGTTACAAACTTTGCTGCTTGCCCCAGAAATATGATGTAAGATTGGAACACAATACTGTCCCCTGAATTACTTATATTTGGATTCATTCGTCTTACAGCCGTCGTCACTATGACAAAAAATACGGTTGCTAAGCCGAGAAAAAGTGTAGTACTGTTTAATAATGGATATAATATTTTAAGCCACGGGGAAATAGCCCGAGGCTTTGGTCCCATCCAGTTTGTTTCTAAAATTCGGTAATATGTAGAAGCCTGAGTCACTTGATATCGATTAAGGTCAATTATATTGGCAGGAACAAATATATCCGAATTACGATGAACTAAATCTGCGATCAAACCTGTAGCTGTATTGTTAGGAAAGTAGTTTCCTAGGTTACGATTTTTAACAGTTCTAAATATCTTAACTATAGCGTTTAGTTTGTCAATAATTATCATGAAAAGTGAACCGTCACGTTCACTTAAAGAAATTAATTTATTATTTTGAATTGCATATTTGACGATACCTTCTTTTTCTATAAGTGTTATTTTGATAGGGCATCTATTAAAGTTACTTAGCTTCTTTGGAAACAAATTTTCGTCTGGTTTTAAAACCACGGGTTTAAAATTTCCACAAATTCCTTCTCCATATGGAAAGTATGTCGATATGGTGATTTCGTCATTATAATTCCCACTGAATATTACAAAGTCAACTAAATCGTATCTCCATGCTACTTCAAAGAATATTGAAAGATAGGAAGTATCATTCACTGTCTGTGTTAATACAAGTATTAGATTAATAGCGTATTTAAGATTTTGGTTTACAATTTTCATGAACATTGTGAAATCTTTTTCAGAATCAGTAAATAATACCGTTTGCTGGTAACCGTCGTCTTTACAAAAATATTCAATGACATTGTTGTGGTTTTCAGACAGAGGTATAAGGACAACGGCACCAGGAAAATCTTTTAAGAATTCACCGACCCTATGCAAGTTTTCAGGCCTCCAAACAACAGAAGTCACAAAATTATGTTGATAGAACTTGGTGGTTGCACGTACAGACTCTTTTGTTAGATTTGATGCTGCTGATTGGTGCATGTTTATTATGGTGATTGCAAAAACTAATATAATCATGGTTTCGGTACTACCATAGTAGAATTATATAGAAAATAAAAGTATGTGAGGGTACTATGGTCTGTTGATTTCGGCGATACACTGTTGTATGGTTGAGAGTCTAATCATATGCTACGTGTGATGTTTATCATTTTAACTGCTCTGGCATGCTATAATTATTTTCAATCAGTAATGCGTAGTTTCAATCTAACATATACAGGATATGTAATTACAATTCTTAGTTTTAGGTTAGTGCATAATTATTTTATTCGAATATCATGAAAACATTTTAAAATTGGTCGGGTTATTTTTTAAGAACATCAATCACTATAAACTAAGGGCATCGAAGAACGATATTTTCCTATCAGGAAATTTGCTTTTGATGTATACATAAAAAAAAACTACACTACTGACAGACGTTTCGACCAAATTATTACTGGGACGGTAGCTAACCAATCTTGTGTTTTTTTTTTAATTTGAAATCTTTTTTACCTAACCGCGTTTTTCGTTAATACGCACTTTTAATTTCTTCGGAAATCAGGCAGACTACAGGTATCACGTCGAGTATAGTAGAATATGATAAGACTTCGTCACTGCCCAGGATGATGGCCTGGGTCTTGTTCACGTGGTCAACTTCCATTTTTGGAGCCATTAGAGTAGTGCGTCGCTGTAGCTTGCTGGCGGGGAATGCTGCTCGCATTGTGGCACGTCGTCTGCGTTCAGCGCGAGCTTAGCTTCCGCAGAAAAGGATATATTCATATTCATTTATTTCGTAAAGCCAGTTTACATGTCAATAATTGTTATAATTTGATAATCACAAAATAAAATAAAAAATATAAACAATAGAATTCAAATAAAAGTCCAACTAAAAACTAAAACAAGAGAAAATAAAATAAAATTATATGTCAATGTTAGTCGCTCACTTGGAATTCAATAGTTCGTTATAATTATAAAAAGTTTGCTCAACAAGCCAGCGTTTGAGACGGTATTTGAAACTTAATAAGGTAGGAGCTAATTTAACGGTATCCGGTAACTTGTTGTATATAGTAGGGCCCATGACATAAGTAAGCTTAGTGGATTTGGCAAGAGAGCGTTTTACGGCTATTAGTTGATCCGCGTGTCTCGTATTATATGTGTGTACTTCACCATGTGTCGAATAGTTTTTTATGTTAGCTACTTGGAAGATATCGATGGATGGCAAGGTCATGATGCCAAGTCTCTTAAAGTGGGGTCTGGCAGAATCCTCGTGGGGTATACCGACAATTGCCCTGATGGCGGGTTTTTGCATTCTGAACGCCCGCTCCCATTCAGCGGCGCGCCCCCATAGTTCTATATTCGTTGAACTTGAATGAAACCGGGGACAGGCAACCTTGTGGTACCCCGGAGGTTACCGTATGTTCCGTTGAGACTCAGTTATCCACCACCAATAGAAACGTTCGGTTGTCGAGGAAGCTGGAAACAGTCTTAGCTGTCCTTCGAGGCGCTCCGGATGTTGAGAGCTTACTTGAATTAAGCTCAAATGCCGAACACAATGGAACAGGTCTTCTTACCCATGTCAAAGAATACTGCAGCAGCATACTCCTTATTTTGTACCACTGACATGTCGTGCACACTTTAGACAATCTGATGGTTTTAAGTTACAGACCCAAAGTTAAAGTCTTAAGAGTTCACTTAATTCGATAGTGCTAGACCAATGAGTCAGTCATCAATAACAGGTAACTGACATGGTTATTGTACAGGACATTGTTAATACTTTCCTATAATATTCACTGCGCCCAATATAACATGGTGTAAAAGTCTATAGTTCGCATCAACTAAGGGTGAAGTTTACATTAGATGATTATACTACAACAATATATCTTGTATGTTCGCAGAATGTTTAGGCGATGTAACAAATTAATCTGTGGTCGCTCCGGAAGGGGTGCCTGTTCGACGACCCGGAAACTTTAATTGAACAATATTATACCCTGTTTTAATTAATTTTCACGTCAAACTGTACATATTTACTAATATAATTATTTTTTCTTTGTCTATTGTATTCATAATAAATTTTCAGAGAGAAAAAATCATGTTTCTTTGTTTGTCAGAGGTTGGGCTGATTTATGCAAATTTTGAATTTAATTTGCCAAACTGAAGATGCAGTTTTTGTTGGCACCATACAGGTATATAGGTCATATACTATAGACTATAGGTCTATAGTATATGATTTTACTTGTTTGTACTATCTGCGTTGTCGCCACAGCCTAATAAAGAAATTGCGAGTTATGGACTTATAACTTATTTCAATGACACTTATCTTAAAGCTAGAAGCATTAATACTATGTTAATGGTAGAATCCCACGGTGCATATATAAAAAGGTAAAGGGGGATGCCTGATCTCATCCTTTTCGAAGATTTTTCTTTATAGTTAACATTATTAAAAAGACAGAACAAGTAAACGTTTGTCGAGGGGCAATTGCATTTTTTGTAAGCATGCTTTTCATCTGGATGTTATATCTGGGGTAAAGGTGTTATTTGAAGAGTGTGGTAGGGGTATGTGTACTATGCTCTTTGTATATTCGACTGTAAATACCTATTATCTTATATCGTAATAATAATGATAATTTTAGTTCGTATGATAGTTTTAGTTCGCACGTATATTTTATCACGCCCCAAGTATCCTTTAAAAAAAATATTCAATGTACAGTTTTGACTTTCCTACTATTTTATTATATGTATAGATAATAACTAATCATAAATATTAATATCTAAAAGCTATTATATAAGCTAAATACTAATATGCATGCTACCCATTAAAATCCAATTCTATAGTAAAACCAGGTTCAGTTTTTTATGACTGTACTTGCAATGAACAATTTCAAGTACACATGCTACTGAACAAACAACCCACATAGCAGTTAAGGCGTATATAAACGTGTGCACCATTGCAAAATCTAAAGTTCCCGCGTCGGAGTTCCTATCTTTGTCGTTATATTTCAGATTTTTATCAAGAATCAAGTCTACCAACCCACCTTCTATCAAATGAAAAAGTATGAAATCGACTTCTTTTGTGCGCGACCTAATAATATTCTCTATTAAGAACCAATGCAACCAAGCAAATAAAAAAATCCCTGTATCATGCATATAGCTGTCCTGTGAAGGGATCGAACCTAAAACCCGAGGGCGCTGAGGAAGTAATAGGCAACAACCTTAACCACTGTTCAACATGTGTAGTCAAAATAAATAATAGACTACATATGTTTTAAATATCAAAGGTAAGATCCAAATCATTGATACGAATAATAACTATCCACTATTGACAACGTTAAAAAATATCTGATCATGTATTATAATTTCATACAATTTTCTTGCTTCATTTAAACCTATAATTAGTATTAAGTATACACCACAACGTTTCGTCGTTGACGTTTAATACGCAAATAGCAGTCATAAGTACAATTGGATAAGAATAATTACTAATAAAAATAATTAATTAAGAATAAGAATAATTACTTACATGCGGCCACAATCTACTCTTCCAAAAAAAGCGATAATCTACTAAAACCGGATGGTGCTTTAAGCACAAGTTATTGAGAACACTCTTTCTGCTCTCCATACATGCTATGCCATACATGCATGCTCCATACATGACTGAAAAGATGATAAAGTTCAATTTGCTGACCGGTTCGGACCAGACATTGCGCAAATTTAATGATCTGTTTTGTTGTATATAGTGGTAGATTGCTAGGCGAACTATGACACTCTAGACTGTACCCTAACTAATACCTCCTCATATGAACAGTCACTCTCTCACCTCGTATAAAACAACAGGGTAAACATAAAATTTCAAAACAACTACAACTGCGCACTTCTTAGTTTTAGGCAGGCACATAATAAGTTGACAGGTTCTAACCTGTTGCTTATTTATACTCAGTATTTCGCACCAAAACAAAAGTGTCATAGCTAAAGATGCCCTGTCTTTTTCCTAATAACCATGTTAGAAAGGAATGCAATGATTTTTTTTTATTCATTTTTCGGCTTATTTCTTTTTTAAATTCATTTTTAATTCGTTTTACGGCTCTGGCTTCTTCGGCCATAAGGCAGGCACATAATAAGTTGACAGGTTCCAGGTTCTAACCTGTTGCTTATTTTTACTCAGTATTTCACATCAAAACAAAAGTGTCATAGCTAAAGATGCCCTGTCTTTTTCCTAATAACCATGTTAGAAAGGAATGCAATGATTTTTTTATAACAATTAAATTTTGGTTTATTTTTGTTTTGATTCATTAACCGACTTCAAAAGGAGGAGGTTCTCAAGTTCACCGGTATTTTTTTTTTATGTATGTACACCCATTACTCGGAGATTTATGATCCGATTTACGTGATTCTTTTTTAGTTTAATGCAGAATAGTTGCCATTTGGTCCCATAAAAAAATTAAGTATATGGTTTGGCCCAGTAGTTTTCATTTTATGGACATTTTTGTATGAAAATTTTTGTTTATGTGGACGATGTAACTGTCTTTGGCAGAGACGTTTTTAAATCTTAGCCAATCTAGCTAGACTCATACTGTTCAAGTGTTTCTTGGTTTGAACAGTTAGACGACTAGCGTTTAATACGCGCGTATAAGCTCGTTTTTGGAAGCGCATGTAGGCGCACCTTTTAGCACAAGCGCATTTTTTATTTTGTACGTACACCGAATACGAGGAGATTTAGCAACCGATTTACGTGATTATTCTTTAGTTTGATGCAAAATAGCTGCCATTTTTAGGGTTCTGTAGCCAAATAGTAAAAAAGGGAAACCTTATGGATTTGTCATATCTGTCTGTCTGTCCGTCCGTACGTCACAGCCACTTTTTTCCGAAACTATAAGAACTATACTGGCGAAACTTGGTAAGCAGATGTACCTATTCTTATTACTTAGAACCGAATTTAAAAAAATATTTCATCAAACCATACATGTGAGGTATCTATGGATAGGTCTTCAAAAATGATATTGAGGTTTATAATATTATTTTTTTCTTATCTGTATAGTTTGCGCGAGAGACACTTCCAAAGGCGTACAATGCCCCCCCCCCTGTAACTTCTGAAATAAGAGAATGATAAAACTAAAACAAATAGATGATGTCATTACAAGTACATTACCATGCAAACTTCCACCGAAACTTGGTTTGAACGAAATCTAGTAAGTAGTGTTTTTTAATGCGTCATAAATCGTAAACCGCAAATTACCTTCCAGTCTGTCAACTCAAATACTTGCTGCTACGGAAACAAACATTCCGCCTTTACCGGGCGAGTCCGACTCGAACTCGACTCGTTGTCTTGATCATCAATACGACCTAGTCTATGAGCGTTCTGCTCAGTACATTCGATGGCTAATCGATCATGAATAAGACCTAGACGAACAGCCCTCTCATCAGCAGACTCCTTAGCTAATCAATCATAAATGAGACCTAGACTATGAGCCCTCGGCTCAGTAGACTCGGTGGCTAATCGATCATTAATAACACCTAGTCTTCATAGACTCATGCCCTCTGCTCAGCAGACTTGATGGCTATTCGATTCGCTTTTTACCTTTTTGCAATCATTGTTAGAATCATCATGTCACGTAAGTATATTATAATTATATAAAGTAAGTGACTATTTTTAGATTATATTAATACTAGCACTTCTTTCCCTGAAATACAGCATTACCTAGTTCAGGCACCTGTAACTTTTGTAGCGAATTAAGATAAATTGTATTTGTAGTTTAAAATAAAACTACAAATACAACGTTTCAGTTGTTAAGAATTTTATTTGAAATAAATTATTATTATTATTTTATTAATAAGACCTAGTCTATAAGCCCTCAGCACACCGACTCGTTAACTAGATGGTCATAAATACGGCCTAACCTATGTATGCGCTTCCGGTTCAGACTTTCATGAATCTTAGCGAGTCTAGACTCGTACTGTGCAAGTTTTCTTAGCGTGATCGTAATTTTATGTAGTTTTTCTTACTTTACAAACGGTCTTTTCGATCATTCACTGTCTCACAAGAACGTGAAAAGAGTTTCGAATTTTTTCGGAGGATATTTCTTTTTTCCATTCTCGTTTGTTGGGACCTATTGTTTCGAGGCGCGCGGCACCTTTCGTAGTCCTACCCATAGTTAGACACTAAAAAGTAACAAATAAAAAAAACTTCGTTTAAAAAAACCGACTTCAAAAACTAAAAAGTATAAAAAAAATATCTTAATAAAGATTTAATTTAATACATCTCTTATGCAAACGTAATACCTTTAATATTAATGAAATACTATAATTTGTATGTGCTACCTATTGATAGGTTTGAAGTTGGTGGAATTATGAAATAAATAAAAAAGGTTTTTTCACGTAGAAATTATAAAGCGCTTGTAAATAGCCAGAACACGTTTGTAGTATGATTAAGAGCCTACGCACACCACGTTTTTTAAGAGCGCCGTCGAGGCGCGTTTCCAAAACGCGCGTTAGCATCGCGTGTGTATTGATACAGACGCGCCGGTGCCGCGCGTTTGAATTGCGTTAGCATCGCGTCGATGCCGCGACGGCGCGCTTTTATCCTACGGGGCAGTTTGTTGTCGTTTGTATCGATACAAACTCGCGGCACCGACGCGTCTGTATCGATACACACGCGCGTTAGCATCGCGTCTGTATCGCTACTAACGCGCGTCGACAGCGCGCTTAAATAACGTGGTGTGTATAGGCCCTAAGTAAGCATAATTATTTCTTGGTAAATATAGATATTTAAGGACAAGGGGTATATGAAAAAAAAATTAGATTTAACATTTCATTTATGATCTTGTGACTTAGCTTTTTCTTGCTTATATTAAGTTATTGTCAAGCTTATATGTAGGTTTATGTATCAAAATTTAGAGTTTAGATATAATTTACTACATCTTGTCTGAATGCTTCTCTCTATATTAAGGTAAGTATTCCATATTATTATTATGACGGATCTAAAGCGTACTATCTATGTAAAGCGTACCTATACTACCACTGGATCCAATGCGTCCCAACTGCGAAGACCCAGCGAAACAAACTCAGCCGGTTCATCTACTACCGGTTTCAACACGGCTCAATTGAGACGGCCTAGCGAAACAAATTTCAATGAAATTTCAATGAAAATAAATAAAATGAAGTATCTCTTATTTGGTCCAAATACCACTAAGCACTACAAACCAACCGATTAATCGAAATCGACCACGAACGCGCCGCGACCACCAGCGTCCTCCATGATCATTTGTTTGCAATCGTATCGTTGAAAAGCGCTCATCGGTCCCCAACCGGACGAGAAGCCTGCGTCTTTGCATATTAGTTTAGAGTGACAGTTGCGTCCCTAAAATGAAATTAGCTTGTGCTTTTCCCCGTCTCGTAAACACTCTGAGTCGAAGTTCGAACTTCAGAGAGGATGTGCATAATTCGACTGTGAGCGTTAAATAGTTTGTTGTTTTAGTTTTTTTACACATCTTGAGCCCATTTTCGCCTCTATTGTCTGGTGAAGCAGTGAAAGCGTCCTAGGCTAACTTAACCGTAGTGTTATAAAAAATATATTTTCCGCTGCTCCATAAGCATAAGAAGATAAAGTTCAATTTCCCCTTGATATCAGGCCGAGTGTTAGGATTCTCGGGGATGACATCAAGAGTGACGTCAAATTTCGCGTTCATCTGGAAGACAAGGCCAAAATGGCCTCAAAAAAGCTGGGTGTCCTTCGCAGAGCTAGGCGATATTTTACGTTGGCCCATCGCCTCCAATTATATAAGGCGCAAGTACGGCCGCACATGGAATATTGCTGCCACCTCTGGGCCGGGACACCACAGTATCAACTTCTTCGCTTTGATCGTATACAACGTCGTGCAACTCGAATGGTCGTTAAGGCCGGGAGTCCCACTATTTGGCTTGATCCTCTTACCCTGCGGAGAGACGTGGCGTATCTATGTGTCTTACCGCATTTATCACGGGGAGTGTTCAGAGGAATTGTTCGAGCTTAGATATACCTGTCACCACATTCCGCCACAGACCCAATGACATGGCAAGCCTATTATTTTCTTAAAGGCCGGCAACGCACTTACGGCTCCTCTGGTGGTGCGAGTGTCCATGGGCGGCGGTGATCACTTACCATCAGGTGACCCACTTGCTCGTTTGCCATCCTATTTTATATAAAAAAAATAGAAATAAAAAATAGGAAATAATTAGGTAAATAATATAATTCCAAGTGGCTTACTTAGTTGTGGCAATTCAATTTAATTTTCACTATAAATAACAGTTGTTTAGTACCTAGAGTGTGTCTATTAATTACAAAATTACTAGAGTTCCTGACGGTAGGTATACAAGTATCGAAAGTAATTAACACAATCGTATTAAAATATGTTTTTTAGAAAATAGTTATTTTAACAACAGCTCATAATTTTATTGTTCAATTACTCGTCATAATAATTCGCATTTATTCATAATGAAATAGCTTAATAAACATGTAATACATTATAGGTACATGCGTTTTGTAGATAACACTATTAAAAAGTGTTAAGTAGCAAGTGAACGACTGCACGTGTGGCGCAGCGGCTAAGACAGTCGCCTCGCCTCTTGGTGTCGCAGGTTTGAGTCCCGCGCCGGACAACTATTTCTGTGACCCATAAATAGTTGTTCTGAGTCTGGATGTAATTTGTGTCCGTCTATTATATGTTTGTAAAGTACCCCGTGTAAGGATCAGATCTTAATCTCAAAATGAAACGACGATTGATGTGATATGGATGGATTTTATTCTGTCACGTCCGAAATGTTCTATCGCTCAAAGTCGAATGTGTCATCTTCGAGTTATTTTCCGTACGTCAAACTCAATAATGTTGCCAGCGCTCAATTCGTAATTCCGTAAAAATGTAAATAAAAGTTATACATAATAAATTATAGAAATAGCTTGAAGTAATTATCTTTAGGTCCTAGAATAATCTACAAATGATTATGCAACATACAAAATAATAATCAGCTAGGATGTAGGTATACCTTACAGCTCGGCCATCCTCTCTAAGTGAGTCCTCTCACTTATTCCGTGAGGGTAAAAAAAAACAAAATAAAATAATAAACACAACAAAATCCATAAAAGTAAAGATTCTATACAGTAAAATTACTAGACACTATTACAAACAATTCAAAATCAATTTAACTCATATGCTATATAATCACAAAACCAAATCTTATAAAGATCTCTACCACTCTAATAAACAATAAAATATCCAGAATCATCTCAATCTCTCGCAATTACAAATTCTTGCAATAATCTCAATCCTCAAATCATGATCTATGTTCTCTCATAGTTTTACTACAATCAAAATTTTATTAAGTAATTATTCTATTCACAATCGAAATTAATTTAACAATATTTATCACGATCAGGATCAATATCATAATTCACATATTTCTTACACGGGTTTGACAAGACACGGTCATCTGTGCGGCACCGTTATCTTGGTACCATTCAATGTCTGCACTGACCGGGCATGTCACTCTACTATTGCACGGTTTTGACAATACACGGTCATCTGTGCGGCACCGTTATCTTGGCACCATTCAATGTCTGCACTGACCAGGCATGTCACTCTATTATTGCATGGTTTTGACAAAACACGGTCATCTGTGCGGCACCGTTATCTTGGCACCATTCAATGTCTGCACTGACCAGGCATGTCACTCTATTATTGCACGGTTTTGACAAGACACGGTCATCTGTGCGGCACCGTTATCTTGGCACCATTCAATGTCTGCACTGACCAGGCATGTCACACTATTATTGCACAGTTCTGACAAGACACGGTCATCTGTGCGGCACCGTTATCTTGGTACCATTCAATGTCTGCACTGACCGATCATGCCAAACTGCGGACACTTCTAACACTGACACACAAGCTCACACTATAATAACTAATAAAAAACTATTCACCTAATCCGTATCTTATTCGAACATATCAATTATGTGTTGCTCATAACAACGTCGGTGCCCTCGGACTGATCACTTCCGGAGCTGTCACTGGTATAGCCGTTGAAATTCATCCAAGGATGAATTTTATCTAGAGCAACAATATTTTCGTACCTTTTGTTGCCCTTTCTCGTTAAAGGGGTGTCTTCTACAAGAAATCTGTCATGGGGTAATATCTTTATGATTCGATAGGGACCTTGAAATTTTGGGACAAGTTTCTTGGATTTACCTATGTGATCCTTATCAACTACTGTTCTCTCAATTCTCACCAAATCACCTTCATTATACCTTACCTGAGCTTTTCTATGCCTGTCAAACTCCCGTTTAGCATATTCTTGTTATTTCAGTATCTTTTTGCTGGCCTCGGACCTTAATTTCAATAGGTCATCACCTTCAACTCGTTGTGATGTTTCAATAATCACATCAGTCAACAAATTTTCAGATGCGTTTAATAGTTTACAGCCAAATAGTAATTCAGACGGACTTTTACCCGTACTTTTATTAATAGTTGTATTTATACCTAATTGTATATCCCCAACATGGTCATCCCATAAATGATCGTTCCCACCATGACATTTAGTACTCAAAGCGTCCGATATCGTACGATTGAACCTCTCGACCTGTCCATTCGCTCTTGGGGTAGCTACAGCATATAAAATATGTTTTATTTTTAAGTTGTTTACGAAATCTTTAAATTTTGCACTAGTGAAACAAGATCCACGATCCGTTATAAGACGAGAAGGGACACCAAAATAACTGAAATGCTCTTTAAATATTTTAATAGCCGTTATTGATTTCGTATCCCTTACAGGTCTTATATTTATAAATTTTGAGAAGGCATCTATAATTACCAACAAATACATATTACCCCGTTTAGAGCGAATAAACGGCCCGAGATGATCCGCATGACGTGTGTGGAACGGTTTCTCTAGCTTAGGTATCGGGTGTAGCATCCCTTCTTTGGGTCCACCTGGTGCCTTATGGTGAGCGCACTCTAAGCAGGCTGAGACATATTTCTTAGTAAATTTACGCATTTTTGGGAACCAAAATGCGCCTTTTAAGCGATTTATGGTTTTTTTCATAACCAAAATGCCCGACGTCATCGTGGTTCATGCGTAAAACCTGCCACCTACAGCCTCTAGCAACTACCCAACGCAAACCTTCATTTAAGATCCTATATACGTGGTTACCCTTCAACTGATAATTGTTACGAACATCAGCCATAAACTTAGTCTTATCGTCGTCTAAGATTTCCTTTATGCGTTTTATTTCACTGTCGTTACTTTGTACCGTAGCGATCCAGTCACGTACGTCTACATGTAAAACATTTAAAACGTGTTCTGTGTCAACATCGGTTGGCTCAGCGACGGGACCGCGACTAAGAGCGTCTACATGAGCCATACGTGTACCCGGTCTATACTCTATTTCACAGTCAAATTCTTGGAACTGAATCCACCAGCGAGAGATTCGTGGTATAAGATCTCTCTTTGTGAGAGTAGTACGAAGCGCGTTACAGTCGGTTATTATTTTGAATTTTAATCCTAGTAAGTAAACTCGAAACCGGTTTAGAGAGGCAACAACTGCAAGAGTTTCTAACTCGAATGAGTGGAACTTTTGCTCATCTACAGTAGTCTTGCGACTGTAGTACGCTACTGGCTTCAGTATACCATCCTCACCTCGCTGCAAGAGAATACCCGCGACACCTATTTTTGAAGCATCTGTGTGCAGTTCCGTTTCTAAATTAGGATCGTATAAAGCCAAGATAGGGCGATCAGTTAATTTGTCCTTTAAAATGTTAAAAGCCTCTGCTTCTTTTTCCGTCCATCTCCATTCGAATTTAGATTTTAATAAGTCCGTTAGTGGGCGGGCTATAAGAGCAAAACCTTTTATAAATCTACGGAAGAAACTAGCTAAGCCAATAAACCTTCGCACGTCATGAACGTTCCGTGGAGTTGGAAAGTTCTTAATAGCTGACGTCTTGCGTGCTCCCGGGCGTATACCATCACCACTTACATGAAATCCTAAAAAGTCTAACTCAGTGCAAAAGAAACTACATTTTTTTCATTTTTAAGGTAAGTCCAGCGTCTTTCAAAAGCAATAGGACCTCCTCTAAACGTTTAATCCCTTCATCGAATGATCGCGATGGTATCAGAACATCGTCCATATATACAATTGTATAACTAACTTTTGACAGAATTTTATTCATCGCGCGTTGGAAGACGGATGGTGCGTTGGCCAAACCGAAAGGCATACGTTTAAATTGGTACTGTCCATCGGGGGTAACGAATGCAGTTTTATCCTGTGACTTAGACTCTACAGGAATTTGGTAATAGCCGGATGCCAGATCTAAGCTCACGAACAGGGAATTTCCTGCAAGCCTGTCCAGCTGATCATCGATCAAAGGCAGCGGGTAGTGTTCTTTCATGGTTTTATTGTTTAACGCACGATAGTCAACGCATAATCTACTTTCACCAGTCTTTTTCCTGACTAGTAACACGGGACTAGCATATGGCGAGCTCGATTCGCATATGATATCTGCATTTAACATTTCTGTCACCATAGATTGGACCTGTCGACGTTCAGGGTACGATAGTCTATAAGGACGATAAACAATCGGTTGCGAGTCATTTAAGTCAATTTCCATCTCTACTACATTAGTAATTCCTAAGTCACCTAAATTATCTGAGAAGCACGTCTCGTATCTTTTAAGAAGTTCTTTCAACCTAGTTATCTCTATTTTAGTCAGTTGTTGACCATAATTAAAATTTGAAATAGTGTCAGCATCATCAAAGTCTAACAAATTTATATTTAAGCAATGTCCAATGCAACGAGCCCGTGTAATAAGTGAGTCTTTTTTCAATGTAATCGATTTCTCACTAAAATTCAACACTAATAACCTATTCTCCCCAGTATCCACCTCGTATTCACCCGGCAATAAATAAAACTCGTTATTAGTCATACGACGCAATGAACCGCTTATGCACACTGCTCCCGAATATTTACAGCTAGAGGCAACTGATAACGGTACCATTTCCTTAGCAGGAATAGTAATATCACTTTTTAATCTTAATTGTACTTTATCCAAATGCTCGCGTGTAAATACTAAAGAGTCAGTGGTTTTCTTTATTACTATTCCCGGTTTCTCAGTGAAACTATGTCCAATCAAGATCGAATACTTAATGACACTATCATCTACAATATAAGCAATTACGTCCTCCGAAAGGCCTTGTATTTCAATAGTTACGTTAGAGGCCCCTAATGGTACTACAGTATTATTACCAATACCTCTCATTGTAGGCAAGTGGCTACCAGTCCAATGAATTCCTCTTTTAATAGCCTCACTGCGTCGTATTAGTGTACACTGACTGCCCAAGTCTACGAAGCCTTGAATGATCTCTCCATTGAGTTTCAAATTCACTAAATATTTGGTGTCACTAGAATTAATTGTCTCAATCTGCATAACATCCTTAGCCGTAGATTTATCAATTTTGGCCATAGATTCCGAAGGTAACGGGGATGGGAGGTGTATGACGCTCGACACTGGACGACGGCCCGGATTCACGACCTCGCCTTTTGCTACTCCTCTCTGCACTCCGGCTCAGGCGATGATAGCGATGCTCTCCGTGACTGCGACTTCGTTTTCGACGCCGACTCGTCTCCCTCTCGCGGGAACGCCTGCCTCTGCCATCTCGAGACTCCAAGGAGCTGTCATCTAGCCGCTGCCATCGACGTTTTTGCTCATATAGTCCACTCGAGTTCGTTCCGCTCCGGTCACGTCGTCTACGGCGACTTTCGCGTCCATTGTGCTTGCGTTTTCGCGTTCTTAGCTCCTTGTCACGTTTTGTTTTATCCATTGTACGATGATTTTTTTCTTACAAAACAAACACGTGGTCGAAGGAAGAAAAAAAAAAGATGTGGTCTTGATCGGCGATATTTGGACAAAATCGTGGGCGCTGTGTGTTTATACCACTTCTGAGATGTAAGGATCAGATCTTAATCTCAAAATGAAACGACGATTGATGTGATATGGATGGATTTTATTCTGTCACGTCCGAAATGTTCTATCGCTCAAAGTCGAATGTGTCATCTTCGAGTTATTTTCCGTACGTCAAACTCATTAATGTTGCCAGCGCTCAATTCGTAATTCCGTAAAAATGTAAATAAAAGTTATACATAATAAATTATAGAAATAGCTTGAAGTAATTAATAATAATAATAATAATAATAATAATTTATTAAATTCACTTAAGGTTTACAGTTTCTCTTATATATAAACATGAATCTAAGAAATGAAGTTTTACATACTTAATAAGAGGTTGTCGTTGACGGCTGTACTAGTGTAAACTGTGTTACAGCCGCCAGCGTCTTCCACCCTGCATTTTACAATGTTAATCATTTATTAGACATGATTACACAACATCATAAATAAGTACATTAGTTAATGTGAAAGAATTAAACGAAAGAATAATATAGTTAAGTACTAAATATTTAACTGATTAAATAAGTTGACAATTTACCACAATGTATGTGTGTGTGAGTGTGTGTGAGTGAGTGTGTGTTTGTGTGAGTATGTGTTTGTACGAGTGTGTGATTGTATGTGTTTGTGTATGTGTGTGTTTGTGTGTGTGTGCACTATGCGCAAAACTCGTGTGTATGTATTGCTGTGCTTTGTGTATGTTGTTAATCATGAAACAACATTGAAAAAGGCCTCTGTTTCAGCATAATTTAATTTAAGTAGCCATTTACGTATTGTCTCCTTGCATTTATGTAAAGGTAGAGAGTAAATATTATTTACTCTGTTTGCTTCGTTATATAAATGGTTACTTATAACATAATATTGGCATCGGGCGAGTGTCGTTCTGTGAGGACACACTGAGCATATGCGAGTTTTGTTCCGCTTTAGAATGGGCTTATATTCTAGATTACTGTGCTTCCGAAGAACTGTCGATAGGATAAAAAGCTGTCTAATTGATAATACAGAGCATTCTCTATATAGGAGATCGGTGTTGTATCTACGCGGCTTCCCAAGCATCACTTTTAAGATTCCTCTTTGAGCACGTTCCAGGGGAAGCAAGATAGTTTTGTTAATTCCACCCCATGCAACAATACAGTATTGTAGCAGACTTTGAGCCAGAGCGTAATAAACACAAAGTAGAGTTTCGCGATCTGCAGAGCTTCGAAGTTTTCTAAAAACTGGTATCAATTTTCTTATACGATTTGTGACGTCACTTATATGTGCAGACCAGCTTAAAGAACTATCAATAACAAGACCGAGATATTTTACAGAAGAAGCGCGCATTAGTTTGGGACAGCTGCAGTCGATTTGTGTATTACACGTGTGGGCTTTAATATGGAAATCTACCGGGGGTTGAGTTTTATTACGGTTAGAAAAAGTTACGTATTTAGTTTTATTTACATTTAGTGTTAAGAGGTTAACATTTAGCCATGACATTACCTCTCCCAGTGCGTGTTCAGCGTAGCGGTGGGTTTCTTCCCAATCTCTTCCAGTGACAATCAAAGCTGTGTCGTCTGCATAGGTGATAATATTACAGTTAGGTAACGTTTTCGTACACAAGGTATTGATGTACACGAGAAAGAGAGTAGGACCCAGAACGCTACCTTGTGGTACACCAAAGGAGAGGGATTTTCCTGAGCTGGTGTGGGCGCCAATCTTAACACACTGAGTTCGGTTTGAGAGGTATGATCGGAAGATGTCGAGTACAAGTCCACGTATGCCTATTGATTCTAACTTCCAAAGCAGCAGAAATTCCGAAATTCTTCCTAATTATCTTTAGGTCCTAGAATAATCTACAAATGATTATGCAACATACAAAATAATAATCAGCTAGGATGTAGGTATACCTTACACCCGCGACACAGGGATTAGATTGCCTAGTGCGGAAGTTGTCCTTAAAAAAATTCTTGTTAGCGTTGCTTTGTATCTGGATGGGTGCGTGAACATAATTATGGTTATATCTTGGGTAAAGGGAAATTTGAAAAGTGTGGTCGGGGCAACATATGTTATTTATTTGTTAGGGGATGTAAAAATAATTCAGTATATTTATCTAAAAGGTGTTCAAAGTTAAGTAAAACGTTAATCTTTGTATCTAATTCATTAGCTAGATGAAGTATTTTTATGCGTTAGGTAGTGTAATAATTGCTGTAGCAAAAATATGCTGTTCAGTTCGTAATACATTGTTTTAAGCATGAAAACCTCTATTTGAAATTAGATAGTCTAGACGAGATTCCCCAGATATATTAGGTATGTAAGATCTAACCAAGTTTGTTCTACAGAATATTTAAAACATGTATATATATGTACATATAGCCTGCATTTTATATATCAACTTGCAAACAATAATTAAACAACGATGACATTAAATTAACAAGCATTTATTCTTATACACTGTGAAATGAAACAAAAGTTATGTCGATTTGAAGTGATTACGGAAACTAATAGTCAAACAAGTAAAATAACCCATAACTTCCACGACACTGCATCCATTGAAAAGATGTCCAGAAGCCAAATACTATAAGGCTCGCCAACCATAGGAGTCCAATGCTATGGTAAAGGCAGGGTCAGATTCCATCACGCTGTTTTCTTCTATGAGTGACCAATTTTTTAGAGATTTCAGATATAGAATCTTTTTTGACATATTTTTTATGACTGTACTTGTAATAAACATTTTCAAGTACACACACTACTGAACAAACAACCCACATAGCAGTCAAGGCGTATATAAA
The DNA here is from genome assembly GCA_951640165.1 of Pseudoips prasinana. Taxonomy (NCBI): domain Eukaryota; kingdom Metazoa; phylum Arthropoda; class Insecta; order Lepidoptera; family Nolidae; genus Pseudoips; species Pseudoips prasinana. Next base: position 27,283,465 of record OX621240.1, read on the forward strand.
CGTGTGCACCGTTGCAAAATCTAGAGTTCCCGTGTCGGAAATCTCATCTTCTTCGTCATATTTCAGATTTTTTTCGAGAATCACGTCTACCAACCTAGATTCTATTAAATGAAAAAGTATGGAATCAACTTCTTTTGCACCTAGCCAGTTAGGGCGCATAAAATAAGCTAATAGAGAGAAATCTACGTCAGCTCTAAAAAATTGTGCAGATTTACGGTAAAGTTTTTTATTGCCAGAAACATATAACAATAAAAGCCTTTCGCCTTCTTTAACACGTTGAACGTAATTCTTATAATTACCTCTATTAATTACTTTATATCTATTTTCTATTAAAGTCCCTTTAAAATAGTCCACGAAAGATTCATATCCCCAAATGTTATCAATTCTATCCACCGTATCTTCAATTGATGTAAATGGTGCCTCATAGATATTATGTGTCAGTATTTGCACGAGATTTCCCTGATAATACATGCGGATAATAAAGCAGAACCAAATCCATAACAAAATTAAACTATTAAGTATAGATGATGTCGTAACAAACTATGCTGATTGCCCCAGGAATATGATGTAAGATTAGAACAGGACACTGTCCCCTGAATTACTTATATTTAGCTTCATGCGTCTTACAGCCGTTGTCACTATCACAAAACATATGGTTGTTAAAGCGAGAAGAAGTGTAGTACTGTTCAAAAATGGATGTAATATTTTAAGCCATGAGGAAATAGCCCGAGATTTTGGTGCCATCCAGTTGGTTTCTAAAATTCGATAACATGTAGAAGCCTGAGTCACTTGATATCTATTAAGGTCAATTATATTGGCAGGAACAAATATATCCGAATTACGATGAACTAAATCTGCGATGAAACCTGTAGCTGTATTGTTAGGAAAGTAGTTTCCTAGAGGACCATTTTTAACTGCTCTAAATATCTTAACGGTAGCGTTTAGTTTGTCAATAATTGTCATGAATAGACAGCCAGCGCTTCCACTTATAGAAATTAATGTATTATTTTCAACGACGATATTTTGTGTACTTACAATTGTTATTTTGATCGGACATTTATTAAAGTTCTTCGGAAACAAATTGTCGTCTGGTTTTAAAACCACGGGTTTAAAATTTTCACAAATTGCTTCTCCGTATGGAAAATATGTTGATATTGTGATTTGGTCATTATAATTCTCACTGAATATTACAAAGTCAACTAAATCGTATCTCCATGCTACTTCAAAGAAAATTGAAAGATATGAAGTATCATTCACTGTCTGTGTTAATACAAGTATTAAACGAATAGCGTATTTAAGTTTTTTATTTACAATTTTCAGGAACATTGTGAAATCTTTTTCAGAATCAGTAAAAAATACCGTTTGCTGGTAACCGTCGTGTTTACTAAATAACTCAATAGCATTCATGTGGTTCTCAGACAAAGGAATAAGGACCACTACACCGGGATAACCTTTTAAGAATTCACCGACGCCATGAAAATTTTTAGGCCTCCAAACGATAGATGTCTCAAAATTATGTTGATAAAATTTGGTGGTTGCATGTGCAGATTCTTTTATAAGATTTGATGCTGCTGATTGATATATGTTTAGTACGGTGATTGCAATAAAAAATATAATCATGGTTTTAGTATTACAATTGTTGAATCAAAAAAAACGCAAGTCAGGGTACTATGTTCTGTTGATTTCGATGGTAAACTGTTGTATAGTTGTGAGGTTAATCATACGCTATCATTTTGTGTGTCATGTTTATCGTTGTAACTATTCTGGCATGCCATAATTATTATCAATCAGTACGTTCTATCTAACATATACAGGGTACGTAACAACAAATTTTTCTTTAGGTTTTTTTAATTGGTTTGTATTTATCGTTATTTTGTAAACTAATCACTATAAGTATGGAAAAAATTGAATAAAGTACTAAAAATGGTACTTTATTTGTATTACAATCTAGCCTAGAGACTAATAAGTATTTTTATATTAACCAGTGTATTTCGGCGTCGACTGTCATTCCTAGATATTTAGCAGTTTAATGTGGAAATAGATTATATACTGAGAATTTTGCGGTCTTTTGTAGGTAAAATCTGCCCGTTTTGACTTTCACTCATTCAACTGTATTCTCCACGTTCTTCCCATTTGAAGACTTGGTCTTTGGCCAGTTGCAGCTTTTCGACAGCTATTTCATGACTTTCTCTAACGACTATAAATCCTATATCATTAGCAAATGTTGCTAGGATAGTGTTTCTGGTTTTGGAAAATCATCGGTGCTGAGTAGGTAAAATATAGGACCTAGAGCACTCCACCTCTGATCTCGATGAGCTCAGAATAGGCGTTTTCTTGTTTTACTCTAAACAGTTGAGGTCGAGCACGCCCCGGCGGACGTCGTACGCTTCGTGAAATCTGTGGAGGAGGATTCTCCATTTTCCTTTTCCTCTGTTCCGTCGTCAGATTCATATTTGTAATGCTTTTCCGTTGCATCTTAGGTTAGGTCGCGGTGCATGTCGATCGGGCCAAATGTGGGTAGTTTGGTATTGGTGTCGTCGGGTGGCCTTATTATAGATGTGTTGAACGATAATAACTCGAGAAATAGGATCCTCAGGTCTCGGGCGCACGTACGGCGCAGGTGTGCCGAATGAGAATAAAAACAAGTTAATTAGTTGGACCGAAAGGCAACGACCGCAGGTGTGACCCTTTTTGGGATGGTGAACCAAGTGTTTTTATTTTAATTTCATAATAAACTAAAGTTGTTTGTTTCACTTTAATGATTGATAATAATTATGTACCCTGAGTACGATACTCGTTCTTACGCTGACATATACAATTTTTTATAAACATTTAGGCGTTTTGGCTTTTAAACCTAAGTTGATTATACTACTATATCGGATTTACCAAGTCATTAAAATATATAGCCTCTTTTATACAACTACTTAAAGGACGACTATGGTTTTTGAAGCGTGTTTTTAAGTATTTAACTATGTTCTTAAATTCCGTCAAAGCATCTAAACTACAGGGCGACAACGATATTTATGAATGCGACTGACATTTGTGGGAGGGCGACACTATGACGGCAAAGGTTGCTTTTAAGAAAATTTCCCTAATATTATGGGAAAATTTTACATCTCAACATTTGGCAATAGACTGTTTTCATTGTATTTGGTATCGATTGTATAATATAACTTTGACGGGCCTGTTGGCTAAGTTGGTTTTTTTTATTCCCACTCAGGACAGATATTTGTGTGCATTAACATGTCTGTTTGTTCCGTGTCTAGGTGTTTAGGTATGTATTTACAAAAGTATTAGGTATATCAGCTATTTGATTTCCATAGTACAAGCTTTACTTAGTTTAGGATGAGGGGCTCTACCGGCTAAGTCGCCGAACATCCTTTTCGGGAATGGCGTTCAAATAAATAAAGGTTAAAAATTACTTAATCAATAGTTAAATCGGCTTCAATGTTCACAATCGATTCCGGACCATTTATAACGTCACATGTGGTCATGGAGGCCGATTTAACGATTGATTAAGTCACTTTTAACCTTTATTTATTTGAACGCCATTTACGATAACGATGTTCGGCGACTTAGCCGGTAGAGCCGCAGATCAGATGGCCGTGTGTGAATAATTTCGCAGGAATATCTAACTCTAAAAGTTTATAGGGGACCCCATATACTATCGATATAATATAATATCTAGGGACAATGTCACACAGATCATACTAGCCCCAAACTAACCAAAGCCTGTACTATGGGTACCAGGTGACGATATACATACTTATGTAAATAGATAAATACTTAAATACATAGAAAACATCCATGACTCAGAAACACATATTCGTGCTCATCACACAAATATTTGCACTTACCGGGATTCGAATCCAGGACCACCAGCTTCGTAGGCAGGAGCACTACCAACTAGGCTACTGTGACCGTCGTGATATATTAGTAGCACATAATTTAATAGCACAAGGGAATAAAACAGTCATTTTTATCTTTATAAATAAATTCATTTCTAAATTAATATTTCATTCACATTACTTAATACTACATTAACGAAAAACTACAAATAAAACTAATAAACGGGTGCGACTTAAATATCAAGCATGGTAACATTTTCCTATCGGGGCGGCAATTCGCTCGTCAACTTTTTCAAATGGAATTATCGAGTTTTCACTGTGTTTTTGATGTGAAACATCTATAGCCGCACGTAAAACAGATATCTGGCGTGGCGTGGTTTTTTTTTAGTTCCTATCACAATATGTTCTTTTCGACTCCGACTTCGACTTCGGCTTCGACTTCTACTTGGACTTCGACTTGACTTCGACTTTGACTTCGACTTATACTTCGACTTCGACTGCGACTTATACTTCGACTTCGACTGCGACTTATACTTATACTTCGACTTCGACTTTGACTTCGACTGCGACTTATACTTCGACTTCGACTTCAACTGCGACTTATACTTCGACTTCGACTGCGACTTATACTTCGACTTCGACTTCTGCATATTACTTTTACAAAATAATGTCGATGTTTCACATCTGCCAGGCGTCCCGTGACGGCTCACATTTTTTCTTTCATGAAAATCTCCTTAACCTTTAGGACAATTTCCCTGACACCACTTTTTATCAGTTTTGGCATATTGTTAGTGTTTTAAACCAAATAATACAATAATAAACGTAGGAACAGCAGTCAGCAAAGCAAGCTGTGGCAAAACTGTCAAAGAGACACTATACGAGATGGCGGTGTTAGTTCCACTTTCAGCCATGTTCATAAAGACCCTTGTCGCACTATATGTGTATTTAAGCCTTGTTTATTGATAATATTTATATATTTTTTTTAATTTCAAATGTTTTTTCATATTTCATTTCAAATCATTCACTCCTAAGCCATAATTCATATTTCAATTTAACCCTTAACCATCTGACATACGTCTCTCAGACGCAAGGAAATTAAAATCGTTAATATTTTGGCGTGCAAAACACGTATCAACTAGCACGTCCCTGTACCTTCCTGCCGCGTCCCTTAGTGCTGCCCAAGCGCTCGTCATGGTCAGAGGTGCGCGCATTTGTCACTGGTAAGTAAAAAATGTTCGTATTCCGTCTGTGAGACGCATGGTAGGTGGTAGCGTGACTTTTTTTTTATGTAAGAGGGCGACCAACGACCAAATGGGGCACCTAAGGGTAAGTGATCACCGCCACCCACGTACACTCGCAACACCAGAACGGTTGCGGGTGCGTTGCCGGCCTTTAAAAGAGTCAGCAAAGCAGTGTTGCTGACTCTTCCCCTCACCCCTCACCCCGTTGAAGTGTGGCGACCTTACTCACACGCAGAAACACAATGTCTTCTGTAAGGTGGAGTTCCCGGGCTTCCCTAGACGGGCTGCTCTTTTGAAATTGTGATTATTGATTTATTCAATATTTTGGGCTCAAACCGCGACGTCGTCAGTTTCTGTTCAAGCCCAAAGAAACAAAATTGAGAGCAGGTTCAAATTTATGAAGAGACTAGCTGAAACGTTGACCAGACCGCATATGGAACGTCGAGAAAATAATGTGAAGATTCAACGAGATATTCGAATCGCACTTCTGCGCATACTTTACTGCTATATGCGACAGTGACTCGACCCCACAAGCTCTACCAGATGGAAGCAGTTCCAAAGATAGATTGACTTCTCGAAAAAACTGCTCAACCTGCGACCCTAAAAAGAAACGCAGGACACAATACATGTGTTTTGGGTGTAAAAAGCCGATTTGTATCGAATGCTGGGAGCAAAAATGTGCATTCACTGTGGGGAAAATCTGTAAGACTGATGCCCTGCAATTTGGAAAAAGATATGATTATAATGAGAAAGTTTTAGTTTTATATTGCTTGCTGATTACTATATTTTTATAAAAAGAAAGAAAAAAGTTCCTATGTCGTGTGGTTATTTTTGTGTACCTTGTTTTTTGAATATGAAATTTTTTACGTTAGAATTAAGAGTTGTTCCAAACAATAATTAATATAATTCCAACTTTAATAAAGACGTTGATATGTATTTTAATTGATTTTAATTAAAAAGGTTAGGATACATACTTTTACCCTCAGGTTTTACATACTTTTTACTCGCCCGTCTGTGAGACGTATGGTAGGTGGTTGTGTAACAATATTAGGTGGTAGGTGGTAGAGGGTTAATTATAACAATAATTAATTAAATGGAAATAAAATTATGTAATAAATGAGAATGAACAAAAAAGTTATAAGAATCATATTTCGTGACGTTTCCAAAAGAAAGCTAACCTAAACATTATTTACTTAAATATGTGGAACAGTTACTTGTTTCTTATGAAACATATGTGCATAAAATATGACATTCTAGCTTCCGTCAGCATGTTCACCCGTGTAGATTTAGGCTTTTAGCCCTACTTTTATTGCACATTTATAATAGCTGTTCCCGCGGGCAACCTCGGGAGCAGTTATTATACATGAATACCTCGTTGATCTAGCTGGATACAAGCGGTAGCGTAGCATACAATGAGGTCCTGGGTGAAAAGCCCGAGTCTGGCTAAAAAGTAATTATGGGATAGTTCTGTTAAGATAATTTATCAGTATCAGCTGGAATTCTTGGAGGTGGCGGTATCATACCCCGTGCTTTATTGGAAATATATTCAAGGGGCCGTTAGTGATCGGCGAGGGAGAGTACCTGGGCGCGCGGTCAGTCTATGGATGGGTGACACTCAAAGTGGTTTCATTTCGCACGTTGTACGTTACGCTGACGGTCCTGGTTGTATAGTTATGCTATGTCAGAGGCCTAAACTGGGCGGCTTGAACAACTCTGACAAAGAAGTTAGGTTAAATTAAATACTTGCAAATTCCTGTTGAAAATCAATAGACATATTAGTATTTTTTTAAAGCTGTGTCGTGTAGGTACCTTTTATATCAATTTTAAACTTTGGTGATTTTAAGTTGTTTATTTCATAAACAAAAAAGGTTCATAATAGGATATTAAGTAACCAGAGCGTTACAATGCTTGAATTAAAAAAACAACATGTCAATGTCACATGTCAATCTGAGTGAGGCAAAAGCTCCAGAGAATTATTGGTTGTGGGCATAATTAAATTTAAAAGTACTTAGTAAAATGGAAATTGTTCATGCGGCCAAATATACGGAGACGCTAATCGATCAGCTGTACCACAATTTAATATTTATTTTATAATGGATCGTATTATGAAACTGAGCAAAGTTAATAATAAGTAAGAATATTTCAGCATGGCTCATTGAATATTTTTCCAGTGATTGCGTCATTATTTTCCACTTGGAAGTATGGTTTATGATTATGGAAGAAGTTCCGGAACCTTTTTTTTTGTCGATGTTCGCGCGAAACTTATGATAACATGTAACTTTGTAGAGGCATACATACATAGACTTACACCTGTTCCCTCATTATATTCTTCATACTTGCTCTCCTGTTTAAGGTACTTCTGACTTTCTTATGTAATTATTTTATTTGGTCAGGCCATGCAGTCTTGTAGATTCAACATGTAATATTTTCGTCTGTCTAGGCTATAAAGTGCAAAAGCAGGAAATTATGTTTAATATTTGTCAAATATTTTTTTGTTGTAGCAGGGGGAAAAGTTTCGACAGGTAGGTATGTCGGACTCGCACAGACCTAATCAAACCTAAACTGTAGGTCCGAGGCGGCTGAGCCATCGGCTGCCACCGCCTCGATGTTTCTTAGTTTTATTACTGCCTCGCAGAAGTAGACCACGCCATCCCATTTGGTGAAGTGAGACTCGCCAGCGACAGCCGGGAGGCACTTATCCCGTCAATCTCTGTGACTTGCACTCGAAATGAGTGTGCTGGACTGAGAGAGTGAGTGTCTAGGTAGTGCCCGCAGTGGTGAAAATGTGTCGTAGCTTCTTAGTCGACTCGGCTCAGATACTCACTGAAACACCCGGGGATTGACACTGAACTACAGTTTGTGGTGGAGCTGGATGGAGCTTGGCGCTGTTGTTTAACGAAATGAGTAACAATCATTGTCATTTATGGGTCTAATCGAACTTAAATTCAATTTAAATTAGTATGGATTATGCATTAAGATTATTCTTACAAAATTGCAACTACGATTTCCTTTTGCGGGATGATTTTATTTATTTTTTTAAATGACATTTACCGTCAAACTGGAAGCTTATACCTACTGTTCCACCGGACAACAGTTTCATCTCAAAATTCCTTAGTCTAGGTATGCGCTTATCATCTGATATCCTTGTTTTCTGACGTGTTTATGTAAAATACCAACCAATTATATTGATAGTATTCGTACAGTTTTGAAGAATATGTTTTATGATTTCTAGATTTCATTTCAGTATTTGTGTTATTAAAATATAATGATTATATCAATGGAGTAATAATTTTTGTTTAATTTATTACTTTAGCTATAGATTCTAGTCTTATTTCAGTCCCGGTGTGTAGGTATGGCACTCACAAATTATATTTACATGTGTATTAACGGTGTGCTTAGAACAAAGGTCTACCACTAGTCACTTTAACTTATATGAACAATGAGTGAACAAAGCTTGAATGGATGCTACGTACCTCGAGCGTTATAGAGCTTGGGTTACATGGGTAACGTGATACCTCTCGTCCCGGTCCACGCGGCTAACGTGCAAAAGTCCATTCTATCTTGATGATACTTGAATGAATGAATGTGTAAGAAAACTATATAAACCGAGCCGCACCAAGTTACTAACTTATATATATTATAGGGCGAGTAGGCTATTGTATCGTATGTAACTCTAAAATGTGTTCGCCTTGAAACGTTCTAAGTTAATATTTTCGTACAATTAACGTCCCGTCAGTAAATATACTTTGACTTGACAGTGTTTTAATCACATAAGTGGTAAGACTGGTTTTCGTAGTCCATGTATACCTATGGGTTTGATACTGCATATCAACAGTCATAATATCGACAGTTAAAACATCAACACCGAAGACCAAAATGTTATCAGATTAGTAGGTCAATAGTTCACAAGATCAAAGTTTAAAATCTCATCATGGAAAATGGTTGTTATTTAGTGAAAGTGACACATATTTTACTATAGGTAAATAAAAATCATTTTTAGTTATCTATGAATAAGCTAGATGGCGGTGTAAGTATACAATAAACAATCAGTAAATGTATCATATCGAGCTGAAAAATTTAAAAGCTGAAAAATTTCCAACGAATGCAAAACCGTGGAAATCGGTTCGTGCGTTCTGGAGTTATAGCGTCAGGAAGGAAAACCCGACTTATTTTTATATAGTAGATTTAGTTACAAAATAACTTCACAGTCTATACACAAGGTTTAACACAAATATTGGATGAAACATACGGTAGCTATCAAATAAAAAAAACTGTTGATTAAATACGAAAAAGAAATTCTTGCCTCCCCATACACAATTGATCAGTTGATCATTCTTCTTGTATTGGAAGTTATTTATTTTATTGTGTATTTTGCATGTTTTCGTGTTACATACTGTTCAGTTTTATAAGCAAATTAAGCTGCGTAAGTTTCGTCCACTATTTATGTTATATATTTTATATGAAACACAGATAAATTGCGATATTATCCGTATAATGTGTGCATAAACAGTTTTTATTGCATAATTATGCCCATAACCAGAAGCCATAGCGCCTTACTAATCTGAAAAAGATCGACGAGGTTTCTATAAATCGGTTTTCGCAAAAGTGATCTTAGCTATCGGTCCCGTCTGTAGTCAGTAGACAACATCGTCGAGCCAAGCCTATTCTAGCCTACAAAAGTAGCGACTTGCCCCAACTTTCCAAGAGTAAATAGACAGAAAAATAATAAGTATTTTCAAATAGTATTATAAGCGAAATTTTTGATAGATTGGTAGGGATCATAAATTAATAATCTAATTTATGCGTACGGATAAAGTAGCTTTCTATAGGTGACATCATACTTATAATGGGCAGTATTTAACTGCGTATAAAGAATGCTTCCTTTTGTATTACAAAAAATCCGTATCCTAAATAAAAATACTCTTAGCGAAAATGACGCAATGATATTTATTTAAAAGTGGATTGTAAGTGTAAATAAATTTGTTCCTGGCATTTGCCGGTGGCTACCCCCTTATATGATCGCTGTTATATCCTAACCTAGGATAAAATTTCTGCATATATCCTATATGCAGAAATTTTGATGTCGGTTTCATGTTTTCGAGATATTAAGGAATTATTTAAGATATAAAACAGTTATACACAGTACAGTTATAAAACTCGAATTACTATATTTTTACGAAAATACGCGTCCAGTTGTGACTTAGAGGATGGAAGCGGGCTGACGAGGTTACATCACATTTTTTTTTTTTTTTTTTTTTTTAACATGACGCTACAGTTAGCCTAGGAGGCTTTCACTGCTTCACCGGACTATAGAGGCGAGCAGAGGGCTCGAGCCGTCTAGAAATTAAGTAACCCGCGCCGGAGGGCACCCCCTGTGGGGTTCGAACCTCGACTCTGGGGGTTACATCACAGGGATTGTTTTTACCTTCTACGTAATGAACCTTAAAAAAATGGGAGGGAGAATTACGTTAACCTTCCGTCGCTCGGGGGACAATTCACAATAGACAGAGCCTATTTGAATTATTGTTACTACGTGATCCATTGCCGTCATTTATCGTAAAATATTCTTTTTTCAATAAAATTAAATATGCGCGGACGTGCGTGAACAGTTGAACACTTATGGTATTGCAAATATAAAAAATAAGTACGATAAAGTACAAATACACGATAGAGTTTAACTCGCGAAGAGAGTGTTCTGTACGATTTTTTGTTACACACGGCTACACATCAAGCTATACATTTCCAGTATAAGCTGATCTCGCGTTGTATAGAATTTCCATACATTGACAGGGCGTACATACGCACAGCTCTTAGGGATTTGATTGAGGGATTTCGACTGATCTGTTGATCTAGTGCCTAGTAACCTTGCCTACTAAGCCAGAGGTTCGATCAATTCAATTCAATTCAAGTTAGTTTGTTAAATTTAGTCGGTCGTCTCTAACGACTGCCATTACAAAGATAAGTAAAGAGAGATTATGGCGGAAGCCATGCCAACCCATTTTGTACGGCTCTAATTAATATCATCGCAAAAGTTTGTAATTATAAAAACCCTTAAATTTAATAAATAATTACACTTTACGATGGTTTCATTGGCTATTTATATGGGTAGCAGTTGCAGGTGTGTGTATTATACTTACCAAATAATTGAATATTAATTGATCGACCACTATAAATCGAATGTATAACTAACTATTCAAACGTTCATAATATCGAATGGGTAATAAACCGAACATTCAATTGAATACAATCAGTCAAAAAGTATCGGGAATGATGATTGAGTGATTTGTTTATGGTTCCAAATTCAAATTTATGTTTTTTTTTGTTGTTGTTAGATTGGCACAACTGTTTTCCATTTTGGCGCGGAGTTTGAGTTGCATCTGTTATTTATATTAAATACAGTGCTGGTTTTAGTAATATCATGTAAAGCGTGTATTGCGAATTTCATAATGGACAAAAATATCGAACAAAGAGTTTGTCTTAAATTTTGCATCGCTAATGGAATTTCGTGTTCGGAGTCACTGAAAATGTTACAGAAGGCTTACGGTGAATCGACTTTATCAAAAACTCGTGCTTATGAGTGGTTCAAAGCGTTCAGAAGCGGTCGAGATGTCATGAAAGATTTGCCACGTTCTGGTATTCCATCAACATCTACAACTGAAGTTAACATCGCAAAAGTGAAGGAAATAGTGACTGAAAATCCTCATTCAACTCTGAGAGAGATAGCCGCTGAACTTTCTGTATCTCACGAGTCGATTCGTACCATTTTAACTAATCATTTGGGTATGAAACATGTTGCCGCTCGGCTAGTCCCAAAAGATCAGAATTTTCTCCAAAAACTCAATCGCATGAAAGTCGTTGAGGACATGGTAGAACGAGTCAATTCCGACCCAACATTCATGAAACGCATTGTTACTGGTGATGAGACGTGGGTTTACGAGTTTGACATGCAAACTAGTCATGTTGACTGTTTTCTTTGACTATAGCGTTGTTGTGCACTCTGAATTCTTACCGGAAGGTCGAACGGCAGCGTTTAAAAAATGTTTTGATGAATGGATTATTCGTTGGCGTAACTGTATCGTTTCTGAAGGAGCATACTTTGAAGGTGATAAAATAAATTAGGATGAATAACAAACATTTTGTATATTATTGATCTTTTCCCGGTACTTTCTTGACAGAGTAGTATATCATCTATCAATAAACACTATTGATTTGTTTCAGGCGTTCGCTGGCGGCCGCCGCAGCACGCAGCACGCTTCGCTCGCTCGGCTCGTGCGTTATATGATCGCAGTTCTAACCTATCCTAACCTATTATTCTAGTAGAGAATGTTTAATTTATTAACCATTCGTGTTCTTTTTGCGTGGTGGTGGCAATGTTTTTTGGTCTTTTGACGAATTTGTCGTTCAAAGGACCAATAGAAAATTATTGGACTTTGATTTTATACAAACCTTCAAACAAATAACATATACCCATCATTTATTTCTTTGTTTCTTTTCATTATACTACCATGTGTTTTTATTTAGATAATAACAGATTCATATTCAAAAAATATTTTATTAGTAGGTACTAATTATTTACCAACTACCATTTTTATTCGATAAGCGTTTAATTTCTTAGTATGGCTACCCTATTAAGTCATGCAGCCACTTGATTATAATGCAACTAAACCACTGCGGAATCATAGAATGTATCGTAATTGCAATCCAGCAAAACGTTGATCCAACGCAATGCAAACGGCTTCGTTATTAAAAATGGCAAGCCATAATGCAAAATGGCGACTCATAACATGATATGATATTCTATACTGCGTTTGATTAATGCAATGGTAGATAATTTATATAAGAAGATGCACTCATAACTACCACTTTGTCAAATGATTGACGGACCACCTTTGACCAATTGTGACGTGAGTGACTACTTTTACAAACTAAGGGCTAAATTTACATTTGTTTGAAAACTTTAACTAAAGGTATTGAAAAGCTCAAAATCAAATGTGGTCCCTCAATGAGAATGCGGGCCTTTTCTATAATCGAGCGTCGTTCAAATTATTGTAATACATAAAATATTTCGGTTTGTAAAATTAATTGATTACGAATAAGACCACCAATAAACATGTTTTAAAAGTATTCAAGAGACAAAGGCACTTATTATTTAATATTAAACTACTCAAGCTTCGAGTGAACTGCCGCATTCCGGTACAAGCGCCAAGTTAATATAATATTATCTAATATTACCTTGATTTGGTCTTTATGCAGGCGATTTTAAATTTTTTTCGTTTTTAACATCATCTATTTCTTATCTTCGTCTGAAAAGGCGCTGAAGAAACACACACTTAGTCATGGTAAAACTATTTGAAAAGCGGCAACTTATATAAATTGTTTGAACTGTTTAACAACGTCGTTAACTGCTTGTCTGTCGAGGGTGGGTAGTTCTAAATTATGGCGCTCTATTATCTGGCGTGTCTTGCTTCAGTACACACAATATAATAGTTATTTACTAAGCTGGATGCTACTAAATTTCACATTTCACAATAGATATAAACCGGAGCTACAGAAGGTATGTTCTTAGACCAACTTAGTTGAAAAAATGTCGTCCTGGTTGAATGTAGGCCTGTCTTAATGGAGACTACAAGTGTGTGCGCAAACATACGGGAACTTTTATTCTATCAATATTAAGATCCGATGGAACGACTATTAACGCGACCGGAACGCGAGCGTTTCTGTACCTAACCTAGGTACAGAGACGCTTTACGTGCTCTTCGAGGCACCAGGGTATGGTACCGCCAACCCAGACTTCGAGTTGATACTAAGAAATCTACTTAACGAAAAAATCTCAATATCTCTTTTGGGCCCGACCCGGTATTTCATTAAATTATGTTCTTTATTTGCTCAAAACATGTCATGAGCAGGGATCGAACCTAATATCCGTGGACTTCGAGGATGTATTAGGGCGACTAACTTAACCACTGCGCAACACGTGCAGTCAAAATAAATAATAGCCTTGTTTTAAATATCAAAGGTAAGAATCAAATCTTGATATGAATAATAACTATCAGTAGTGTCGACAATGTTATAAAATATCCGATCATTGGTGAGCTATTATAATATCATATATTTTCTTGTTTCATTTGAACCTATAATTATTATTAAGCATGCACCACAAAGTTTCGTGCTTGACGTATTAAATCAATACGTGAATAGTAGTTATAAGGAAAATTGGATAAGGGTGATTACTCAGTTGCGGCTACAACCTTGTCTTCCAAGAAAAGAGGCCAGTTTCTAAAAAAGGATGGTACTCTAATAACATTAGTTCGGCGGAATTGATAATAGGTCAACTGATACAGTGGCAAACGTGACTTCGGTGAATAAAAAAATACGAAACGATAAAAGTTGAATAATTTTAGGTGAACTGAAATTCGAGCAGATATTTTTCGAACTTATGATAGGTAACCGTTTCCCAGACATGAGATCTGACCAGCTTTGTTTTACAGAATATTGAAAACATATATATAAGATCATCATATACAGATTAGAAATTAAACGGCAAGTGACATTAAATTAACAAGCATGTATTCTTAGATACGGTAAAATATGTAGCAGAAAAATAAATGTTAACACACATCTGCAGTACAAAATATTTAATACACATTTCAGTAGCCATTTTACGCATACTCTATGGGCAATATTGAATAATAATACTGTCATAATAATAATACCTTAATATAGACAGAACCATTGACAATATGTAGTAAAAATATTATACTTAAACTAGATAATTAAACTTAAACATAATCTCTTGATAATAACTTGATACGAGCTAGCTAAATATCATTGCTATTATAAAATAAATTTTATAAATGTTTTCATACAATCAATACAATGTGTACCTAAATATCTATGTTACTAGAAATAATAATGTATAAAACTATATTACTACAAACATTTTCTGACTATATACAAGCGCTTTTTAAAGTCTACGTGAATAAAAATCTTTTTTATTTATTTTATTTTATTTAAGTAGTAGTAGGTAGCGGTTACTCTAGTGTCAGTGATGTTCAAACCGCCCAGTAGGCCTCTGACATGACATTATAGACTGTTGCCTGATGACTACATCCGGGACCGACAGCTTAACCTGGTCACCGATCTAGGAACTGATCGCGAACCTAATTGCTTAACCCCTCGCTTACGGACAAGAGAAAGCATCTGGCTATGAGCGTCTGTGGGTAATAATAACTAATCAAAAATACTAATACTCATATAAGTAAAATAACCCCTAATTTCCATGAGATTCCACCCACTTATTGGCATAGTATTTAGACACCTTGACGGTGTCCAAATACTATGCCTGTCACCCATAGAAATCCAATACTATAGTCAAGCTAGGGTCTTTTTTGAAGACTGTACTTGTAATAAACAATTTCAAGTACACATACTACTGAACAAACAAGCCACATAGCACTCAAGGCGTATATAATCGTGTGCACCGTTGCAAAATCTAGAGTTTCTGTGTCAGAATTCCGATCTTCTTCGTCATATTTCAGATTTTGGTCGAGAATTAGGTCTACCAACCCAGCTTCTATTAAATGAATTAGTATGAAATTAACTTCTTTTGCAGCTGGCCATCCGGGGCGCATAAAGTAAGCTAATAACATAAAATCTACGTCAGCTCTAAAAAATTGTGCAGAATTACGGTTAAGCTTTTTATTGCCAGAAATAAATAATAATAACAGCCTTTCGCCTTTTTTAACACGCTGAACGTAATTCTTATATTCGGCTTACGTAACTATTTTATATCTATTTTCTATTGTAGTGCCTTTAAAATAGTCCATAAAAGTGTCATATCCGCAAATGTTGTCAACTCTATCCACCGTATCTTCAATTGATGTAAATGGTGCCTCATAGATATTATGTGTCAGTATTTGAACGAGATTTCCCTGATAATACATGCGGATAATAAAGCAGAACCAAATCCATAACAAAATTAAACTATTAAGTACAGACGATGTCGTTACAAACTTTGCTGCTTGCCCCAGAAATATGATGTAAGATTGGAACACAATACTGTCCCCTGAATTACTTATATTTGGATTCATTCGTCTTACAGCCGTCGTCACTATGACAAAAAATACGGTTGTTAAGCCGAGAAAAAGTGTAGTACTGTTTAATAATGGATATAATATTTTAAGCCACGGGGAAATAGCCCGAGGCTTTGGTCCCATCCAGTTTGTTTCTAAAATTCGGTAATATGTAGAAGCCTGAGTCACTTGATATCGATTAAGGTCAATTATATTGGCAGGAACAAATATATCCGAATTACGATGAACTAAATCTGCGATCAAACCTGTAGCTGTATTGTTAGGAAAGTAGTTTCCTAGGTTACGATTTTTAACAGTTCTAAATATCTTAACTGTAGCGTTTAGTTTGTCAATAATTATCATGAAAAGTGAACCGTCACGTTCACTTAAAGAAATTAATTTATTATTTTGAATTGCATATTTGACGATACCTTCTTTTTCTATAAGTGTTATTTTGATAGGGCATCTATTAAAGTTACTTAGCTTCTTTGGAAACAAATTTTCGTCTGGTTTTAAAACCACGGGTTTAAAATTTCCACAAATTCCTTCTCCATATGGAAAGTATGTCGATATGGTGATTTCGTCATTATAATTCCCACTGAATATTACAAAGTCAACTAAATCGTATCTCCATGCTACTTCAAAGAATATTGAAAGATAGGAAGTATCATTCACTGTCTGTGTTAATACAAGTATTAGATTAATAGCGTATTTAAGATTTTGGTTTAAAATTTTCATGAACATTGTGAAATCTTTTTCAGAATCAGTAAATAATACCGTTTGCTGGTAACCGTCTCCTTTACAAAAATATTCAATGACATTGTTGTGGTTTTCAGACAGAGGTATAAGGACAACGGCACCAGGAAAATCTTTTAAGAATTCACCGACCCCATGCAAGTTTTCAAGCCTCCAAACAACAGAAGTCACAAAATTATGTTGATAGAACTTGGTGGTTGCACGTACAGACTCTTTTGTTAGATTTGATGCTGCTGATTGGTGCATGTTTATTATGGTGATTGCAAAAACTAATATAATCATGGTTTCGGTACTACCATAGTAGAATTATATAGAAAATAAAAGTATGTGAGGGTACTATGGTCTGTTGATTTCGGCGATACACTGTTGTATGGTTGAGAGTCTAATCATATGCTACGTGTGATGTTTATCACTTTAACTGCTCTGGCATGCTATAATTATTTTCAATCAGTAATGCGTGATTTCAATCTAACATATACAGGATATGTAATTACAATTCTTAGTTTTAGGTTAGTGCATAATTATTTTATTCGAAAATCATGAAAACATTTTAAAATTGGTCGGGTTATTTTTTAAGAAGATCAATCACTATAAACTAAGGGCATCGAAGAACGATATTTTCCTATCAGGAAATTTGCTTTTGATGTATACATAAAAAAAAACTACACTACTGACAGACGTTTCGACCAAATTATTACTGGGACGGTAGCTAACCAATCTTGTGTTTTTTTTTTAATTTGAAATCTTTTTTACCTAACCGCGTTTTTCGTTAATACGCACTTTTAATTTCTTCGGAAATCAGGCAGACTACAGGTATCACGTCGAGTATAGTAGAATATGATAAGACTTCGTCACTGCCCAGGATGATGGCCTGGGTCTTGTTCACGTGGTCAACTTCCATTTTTGGAGCCATTAGAGTAGTGCGTCACTGTAGTTTGCTGGCGGGGAATGCTGCTCGCATTGTGGCACGTCGTCTGCGTTCAGCGCGAGCTTAGCTTCCGCAGAAAAGGATATATTCATATTCATTTATTTCGTAAAGCCAGTTTACATGTCAATAATTGTTATAATTTGATAATCACAAAATAAAATAAAAAATATAAACAATAGAATTCAAATAAAAGTCCAACTAAAAACTAAAACAAGAGAAAATAAAATAAAATTATATGTCAATGTTAGTCGCTCACTTGGAATTCAATAGTTCGTTATAATTATAAAAAGTTTGCTCAACAAGCCAGCGTTTGAGACGGTATTTGAAACTTAATAAGGTAGGAGCTGATTTAACGGTATCCGGTAACTTGTTGTATATAGTAGGGCCCATGACATGAGTAAGCTTAGTGGATTTGGCAAGAGAGCGTTTTACGGCTATTAGTTGATCCGCGTGTCTCGTATTATATGTGTGTACTTCACCATGTGTCGAATAGTTTTTTATGTTAGCTACTTGGAAGATATCGATGGATGGCAAGGTCATGATGCCAAGTCTCTTAAAGTGGGGTCTGGCAGAATCCTCGTGGGGTATACCGACAATTGCCCTGATGGCGGGTTTTTGCATTCTGAACGCCCGCTCCCATTCAGCGGCGCGCCCCCATAGTTCTATATTCGTTGAACTTGAATGAAACCGGGGACAGGCAACCTTGTGGTACCCCGGAGGTTACCGTATGTTCCGTTGAGACTCAGTTATCCACCACCAATAGAAACGTTCGGTTGTCGAGGAAGCTGGAAACAGTCTTAGCTGTCCTTCGAGGCGCTCCGGATGTTGAGAGCTTACTTGAATTAAGCTCAAATGCCGAACACAATGGAACAGGTCTTCTTACCCATGTCAAAGAATACTGCAGCAGCATACTCCTTATTTTGTACCACTGACATGTCGTGCACACTTTAGACAATCTGATGGTTTTAAGTTACAGACCCAAAGTTAAAGTCTTAAGAGTTCACTTAATTCGATAGTGCTAGACCAATGAGTCAGTCATCAATAACAGGTAACTGACATGGTTATTGTACAGGACATTGTTAATACTTTCCTATAATATTCACTGCGCCCAATATAACATGGTGTAAAAGTCTATAGTTCGCATCAACTAAGGGTGAAGTTTACATTAGATGATTATACTACAACAATATATCTTGTATGTTCGCAGAATGTTTAGGCGATGTAACAAATTAATCTGTGGTCGCTCCGGAAGGGGTGCCTGTTCGACGACCCGGAAACTTTAATTGAACAATATTATACCCTGTTTTAATTAATTTTCACGTCAAACTGTACATATTTACTAATATAATTATTTTTTCTTTGTCTGTTGTATTCATAATAAATTTTCAGAGAGAAAAATCATGTTTCTTTGTTTGTCAGAGGTTGGGCTGATTTATGCAAATTTTGAATTTAATTTGCCAAACTGAAGATGCAGTTTTTGTTGGCACCATACAGGTATATAGGTCATATACTATAGACTATAGGTCTATAGTATATGATTTTACTTGTTTGTACTATCTGCGTTGTCGCCACAGCCTAATAAAGAAATTGCGAGTTAAGGACTTATAACTTATTTCAATGACACTTATCTTAAAGCTAGAAGCATTAATACTATGTTAATGGTAGAATCCCACGGTGCATATATAAAAAGGTAAAGGGGGATGCCTGATCTCATCCTTTTCGAAGATTTTTCTTTATAGTTAACATTATTAAAAAGACAGAACAAGTAAACGTTTGTCAAGGGGCAAGTGCATTTTTTGTAAGCATGCTTTTCATCTGGATGTTATATCTGGGGTAAAGGTGTTATTTGAAGAGTGTGGTAGGGGTATGTGTACTATGCTCTTTGTATATTCGACTGTAAATACCTATTATCTTATATCGTAATAATAATGATAATTTTAGTTCGTATGATAGTTTTAGTTCGCACGTAGTTTTATTCCATGTCATCTTTATGTGTACTTATAGTTTTATTTATTAGAATATAATTATAAGAAAACGTGAAATTTTCTAACCGTCTAATTAATTGTCTTTTCGTGTTAAGTAGTGTAATAACTTCTGGGTAGCAATAATACGCTTGGTTATTCCGGACTATGAATATCTCTATTTTGTAAATTGCGTTTCAGTAATTACTCGCGAAAGCGAAGTTTTCCATTAATGAGATCTGACCAAGTTTGTTCTACAGATTATTTAAAAAAAAAACTAGTAAAATCTAAACAAGATAACAAGCATTTATTCTTATATGATGTAAAATATGAGCACTTAAACTAAATGTTAACATACATCTACAGTAAAAAATATTTTATCAACAATTTAGTAGCCATTTTACACATAGTTCATCGGTAATATTGCATAACTAGCTGTGCCCCGCGGTTTTACCCGCGTTAAATTTTATAAATTATTGCAGCTCCTCCCCCGTAGGTGATAGCGTGATAATATGTAGCCTATATGTTGACCCGACCTCTTATTAATATTCATGCAAAATTTGCAGTAAATCCATGCAGTACTTTTTGAGTTTAGCCCGGACATACATACAGACAAACAGACACACAGACATTCTGAAAACTATATTTTTGGCTTTAATATATTTTTTTTATTTAATATTAATGTCGATTGTAGATCACGCCCCAAGTATCCTTTAAAAAAAATATTCAATGTACAGTTTTGACTTTCCTACTATTTTATTATATGTATAGATAATAACTAATCATAAATATTAATATCTAAAAGCTATTATATAAGCTAAATACTAATATGCATGCTACCCATTAAAATCCAATTCTATAGTAAAACCAGGGTCAGTTTTTTATGACTGTACTTGCAATGAACAATTTCAAGTACACATGCTACTGAACAAACAACCCACATAGCAGTCAAGGCGTATATAAACGTGTGCACCATTGCAAAATCTAAAGTTCCCGCGTCGGAGTTCCCATCTTTGTCGTTATATTTCAGATTTTTATCAAGAATCAAGTCTACCAACCCACCTTCTATCAAATGAAAAAGTATGAAATCGACTTCTTTTGTGCGCGACCTAATAATATTCTCTATTAAGAACCAATGCAACCAAGCAAATAAAAAAATCCCTGTATCATGCATATAGCTGTCCTGTGAAGGGATCGAACCTAAAACCCGAGGGCGCTGAGGAAGTAATAGGCAACAACCTTAACCACTGTTCAACATGTGTAGTCAAAATAAATAATAGACTACATGTAGTACATATGTTTTAAATATCAAAGGGAAGATCCAAATCATTGATACGAATAATAACTATCCACTATTGACAACGTTAAAAAATATCTGATCATGTATTATAATTTCATACAATTTTCTTGCTTCATTTAAACCTATAATTAGTATTAAGTATACACCACAAAGTTTCGTCGTTGACGTTTAATACGCAAATAGCAGTCATAAGTACAATTGGATAAGAATAATTACTAATAAAAATAATTAATTAAGAATAAGAATAATTACTTACATGCGGCCACAATCTACTCTTCCAAAAAAAGCGATAATCTACTAAAACCGGATGGTGCTTTAAGCACAAGTTATTGAGAACACTCTTTCTGCTCTCCATACATGCTATGCCATACATGCATGCTCCATATATGACTGAAAAGATGATAAAGTTCAATTTGCTGACCGGTTCGGACCAGACATTGCGCAAATTTAATGATCTGTTTTGTTGTATATAGTGGTAGATTGCTAGGCGAACTATGACACTCTAGACTGTACCCTAACTAATACCTCCTCATATGAACAGTCACTCTCTCACCTCGTATAAAACAACAGGGTAAACATAACATTTCCAAACAACTACAACTGCGCACTTCTTAGTTTTAGGCAGGCACATAATAAGTTGACAGGTTTTTTTTTTTTTTTTAACGTGACGCGTGCAGTTAGCCTTACGGCTTTTACTGCTTCACCGGGCAGTAGGGGTGAGCGTGGGCTCTAACCGGCCTAGCAAATATAGACTACAAACTAAGTACCCGCGCCGGAGGGCACCCCCTGTGGGGTTCGAACCTCGGCTCTGGGCGGATACTGACGGGGAGAGGGCGAGAGATCATGGTTTTTAGGGAGTTTAGTGCAACTTTCGCTCTACGTTAATGACATGACGCGGCCCCCCGTCCGCGTTGAGGGGGGCTTTTTATCGGTACGATATGCAAACTAAGGGTCATGGAGGACGCTGGTGGTCGCGACGCGTTCGCGGTCGTACTCGCATCCGGCGAGTACGAAGTATCGGTTGTGCAGTGTTGCGAGAGTCTCTAATCGATTTGATTTGGTTTAAGTATACGGTGATCTCGTCGTCCGATTCGTCTATGACGTTCTTCGGACGACGGTGTTTACGTGAGAGTCGGGAAGGAGTGTATTTGACCGCCTGTACCACCAATTTGCTTGGATGGTGAGTGGCAGAGTCAAAGTACCTTTTGGACGCTTGCTTCATCCATTGCCTGATGGTAGGCAATTGGAGATCGGCATGGAGGCTTTTGTTACGGACGAACCACGGTGCGCCCGCGGCTCGTCGCATAAACTTGTTCTGGACTA
Organism: Pseudoips prasinana; assembly: GCA_951640165.1. NCBI lineage: Eukaryota > Metazoa > Arthropoda > Insecta > Lepidoptera > Nolidae > Pseudoips > Pseudoips prasinana. The sequence continues at coordinate 27,305,894 of OX621240.1, forward strand.
CCTGGAGGAGGTGGATGAATCGATCCTTAGCGTGCGCGAAGACCGGGCTCGCATAGGTCATCATGGGTCGAATGCACGTCTTGTAAATTCTTACCTTGTTTTCAAGGGACATTTTACTGCGTGCATTCAGGAGGCCGTGTAATCGATAAAGGGCAAATGAGGCACGGTTACGAGCGTATCTCAGATGGTCCTTGAAGTTTAACTTCCGATCGAGGATCACTCCCAAATATTTGGTTTTCATCTCCCAGGGGATCGGTTCACCAAACATTCGGACGGGATCGGCGGTGGGGGCGGGGTCTATCCTAGAGAAGAGCACGGCTGCGCTCTTGGTGGGATTGACTTCGATCCTCCATTTCCTGAACCATTCGCCGAGGGCGTCGGCTGAGGATTGGAGTTCTCGGTGGATGACTGACGTGCTCCTACTGGAGTAGTAGAGAGCTGTGTCGTCAGCGAAGAGGGCTAGATGAGCCTTATTGGGTCTGGGGATGTCGCTGGTGTACAGCGAGAACAGGAGCGGGGCAAGGACTGAGCCTTGGGGAACTCCTGCGCGTATCGGTCTGAGGGAGGAGTAATTTCCCTCGACGCGGTAGCTAAACGTTCGGTCCGTAAGGAAGTCTCGTAAGATGTGCACGAGACGGTCGGGCACTTTGAGTTCGAACAGCTTATATAATAAGCCGTTGTGCCAGACCTTATCGAACGCTTTGGCCACGTCGAAGAAGAGTGCTCCTGTGTGGGCTCTTTGACGGGCAGCTTTCACTAGGATGTGTTCGACAATGCGATGCACCTGGTGAACGCTGGAGTGTCTGGCTCGAAAGCCAA